>VHKM01000612.1:0-600000 GCA_007210695.1 Neogobius melanostomus
TTAGGCCCCTGAAAAGAGGTTACTGAAAAATAAGAAATTCTCTCCACCTGTGGTGACATGGAATGAGAACAAAAGTGTTTTTTTATAGGTTATAACTTTGGATGCATTGATTTGGGGAGTACAGACGTTATCCATTTGAAGTATGTTTATGCACCATCCCTGGATGATTACTACAAGTTTATGAAAGAAGCAATATGCAAAATTTTGAATTATTATTTTTAGGAGACAAAATAAACCAAATTAATAAATTAATGAATACATTTTATGGTACATGATATGGGTGTACGCCATTGACCAGAAGTGAGAACAAGTTGAATTAAAATATTAAAGAAAATTAAGTGCAACTTTTAAAAGATGGCCAGCTAAAGAAGTTAAGCAACAAAAAATTTAAATAAAGAAAACATCTAAAGTTTTACCTAAAATTGGAGCGATTTATGGTTGTTGGTGGGTTTTGATGATATTGTGGTTAAGGTGTTTTCAGACGGCGAGCAGAACCAAAATTGGACCAGCAACGTTCGAGAACGAGGCGGTTGCCAACAACCGGCTCCTGGGGTGGGTGTATAGCCATGGTAGAACTATTACCAGTGAACAGACATCTCTCTCTTGGCATGTTGGGTGCAGAACAGGTGAAACACATCTACTATAAATTTTACCTGACAGCAAATTAGTGGCTTCTTGGAAGTACCACAGAGTCTGAGCTGCCACCACCCCCAGAGCCAAATGGTCCGCAGGACAATGGTTGCTGACGCTTGAACCTGGAACCCAACAGCAAATCATCTCTGCATACCGCCTAATCACCCGTAAACTGCTACACAAAAAGTTTTATTATGATTAAATTAAGATTTGGTATAGGGAGAAAAGCTTTTAAGGGCTAATCTTAAGGGACATAAATTCTTAAACCACAATTGCAAAAACAAGGGGGTAAACACGGTGTGAACTGAAAAATTGTTTACACCTGTATGGCCACAATAATATGAAAATGCTTATTTTGATTCTCATTGCTCTCTCTCCTGGACAACAGGCTAAATAGGACCTCATGATCAAAGCGCTGAGGTGAAACAAAAGTTTTTTGTAACATTTTTTTGAATTTTTCAAATTTCCCTGTACTCTTATCTGTGTCTTATTTTTTTTAGATGTTAATCTCATTGTATCGTTTTTAAAACATCCAATTCATTCCAGACATAATGGTGGGAGAATCATTTACACTAGCTGAAAATATCTTAAAATGCACCAAAAAATATAGTGGGTCCTTACGACCTGCTGATGCGGCTTTATTTACAAATAAATTAATGAATATCTTTAAAATTACAACTAAATTCAAAAGATTAGAACACCTGAATACAAAATTTAAATGTGAAGCTTAGAGGGCATTGTTATGTTTGGAGTCATAGAACTCTACAATTATAAATTGCCTAAATGGTCTTAGACTGAGAAGAATTGGGCTGTGGCCCTTCCTCTTGCTCTGCTTCTCGGTGCTTCGTCCGTGAGCAGACCACAGGTTACTCTTATGAGCTTTTACTGGCCGATTGAATGCCTGGATCCGGACTCCTCTTTGCCTCATGAGGGACTAAAGAGGACCCTGAATTTTGACAAGATTGGGTTAATGTATATATTGAACTATGTTTACTGATTTAAAGTTTTTTAGTTTATTCACCCAGAATCTGAAGTCCCGGGAGCTGGCTGAGAATGGCTCCTTGGCCAACCTGGGCCTTATTCTGGGCTGCAATTGGACTGAACAGAGTTTGGTATGATCGTTTTGGAGTTATGGCCAGGACTGTTACGGCTTGTGCCAAGGTCCAACCAGACGAGTGATCTTACACCTATCGCACTCGCCCTGTTGAACCAAATTGACTCAGTAAACCATAATAGTCTACATGGACTAGCCCTGACATTTATTAATTTTGTTCATTTTCTTTTGTGTTGAATATATGTATGTGTTTGGTTTTTGCAGATAGCTGGAAGTTTAATCTCCAGTGAACTTTTGAGATGGTTTGCTGTGTTTCCTGTTCAAGGAATAAGAGGTTTCATCTCTGGAAGGTTGTTTTTTTTACAAGTTACAATGACAATTTGGTTGACGAGTTTTTCTCAGTCCCAAGAAGGGGGTGTTAATTATGAAGACGATTATAATTTGGCTTATTTGGGCTTATTTTGGGCATGGGAAAGAACAAACGTAAATATGGTAAATATATCTAAAAATAACAAACAAAAAGTGACAATTTGATACATTTTAATGGCAACTACGATGTAAGACAGAACGTTTCAGATATAGATACAATTTTATAAGGCTTTGTTTCGGCATTTTGTTAACAATCTGTGATGCGCACAACAGAATTGGTGCAAGTGTGGAGGACAAGAGTCTAAAAGGAAGTTTATTCTCTACCAAATTTAGGATTAAATGAAACCTGTGGGTGCTTATATCCCTGAATTTTCCAGATTAAATTGACAACATTCCAATAGATAAATCAAGTTAAATAGTTAAAATTGAGTACAGCCATATTTTTAAAATTAGCTGGGCATGGTCCGTCCACCGGCTCACGATAGCGATCTGAATGGAGAATTTTTGTGTGTAATTTTTAATGTCTGTTCTTTGTGTTTCTGTTACAGAACTCTGTTTTGGTTCTTGCCCTGTGGGGTGCAACGTAAGTGGTTGTAATATGAGAAATAGTTGACCCAAATGATTAATATGAATTAAAGGTGCAAACAAACACACCAAATAAAATGAACACCCCCAGTGATGAGTATAATGATTCTATAGCCCAGACGCTGAACTGAACAGACGGAGGCAACAACCAGACGACTAGTTGAAGAACATTTCCATCTGTAACATGTAATTTCATGATAAATATTCAGTTTGATTGCGATATATTAAAGACGTTGAAAGGAGGATTGTTGGCTAATTTTTAATATATGTTTTTTGTTATAATAGGCCTTTAAGGGTAATATGACATGTGTTGACTTTGTAATCTGCTGTAGTGGGTTGTTCCTTACTCCTTGGGTTCCACTGGGGCAAGCTATACCCGTTGGGTGGTGCGCCCAGGGGGACACTGAGTTCGGGACAAGGGAAACGCCAGAAGGGGGCGGTCCGCCTGTAACTTGAAAGGAGTACAGCAAGCCTTGAACTATGAATGGAACGACCCGAAAAGGCTGTGATGGAAAAAAATGGACGGTCCAAGGGGGACGGAAAAGTTGAAATGTATCGTTGAATGGACTACAAAACACCTAAGTTCCGCATGGAAAGATTAATAAACGAAATTATAACCTGGAGAGAGAGAAGATTTTGAAACCACCGAGTGGCTGGTCGAGTATGCCACAACATAAAGTGGACATGTTATTGGTAATTATACTGTGGGAAATTTGTAGCTTTGAACTTTTGATACAGGCTGTACTTTTGTGACTAAAAAATATGGGTTAAAAATGATCTCTTATAAAGATCAAGAAGGGGGTATGAAAGAGTTATATTTTTAGTGATGTTTTGATGTTGTTGGCTATTTTAGCAATCTTAAACACAGAGTTACAGACTCGAGGGGGTGTCCGAGCTAAACCGCTACCCACAACACAGGACAATTTAAAAATGGCGGCGAACGGGCGGAGCCCAAACCGTCACATGACGGCTCGGGTACCAAGAAAACAACGAGACGTGGTCTTAGGCACTGCATGGATGGGAAAATGTGACGTATACTCTGTGTCCCCCAGACAAAAAGTCAGTCTCTCACCACTGGGGAAGGGAGGACTGGCAGACTTGTTAGGAAAATGCTGTGCTAAGATTCTAATTCAGGGAAATAAATCTTCGTAATTAATCTCCTGAATCCTTGGTCATCTTTATAAACTGGTTATGTGTTAATTAGCTGATAGCTTAGTGATGACGAGCATCTAAACCCCTCTCAGTCATGAATGCGCAGTGCTGTCCGGGTACGGTAAAACTTACAGGAAAACCAGACCAACAACAGGCATTTTGAGATGTATTTGTTATTAAAATGTACCGTGGACAAGCACAAGAGGAAAGATAAATTCTTCAAGGCACAAAACTACATTTATAAGCATTGTAGTCTTTTGGTCCTGCAGACTGAGCGAGCTGACACACGCAGCCACATACCACCAAAGTGTTTTTTCCCACAAATGTGACATAACCGGTGACGAACGTGTTGTTTTTTCAGGTATTCTGGCCCGTGAGAAACCATGGGGAACGACCCATCCCCATATGGCACCTCCTACATCGCTTGCTTCATAGCCGTAGGGCTTAAGCAGGGGTTAAAGTGGGATTGGAAGGTGGGCGGAACTCAAAACCTTTAACAAGCGTAACACTTGCGCTACATTTTAATAATATTTTTATGTACTTAGGTAACTGACATGTAGTCATGGGTTCTGAAACAGATACTGCACAATACAAGGTATTTGATACTGTAATTATTTTATTTTTCAATATATTTTAATACCTGAATTATATTTAGATATCCTTTAGTAGGTTTTAACAATCATAAATTATCTGGAGGTCTCTGTGATTTAACTAAATGAACAAATTCTGCTTTTGCAGATCCAACCTTCTTTATTGGGTCTTCTTAGATGTAGGACTGCAGAGCACCATGCCTGCCCAGAGAGGAGCTAATAGAATTAAGAAACAAATAAAATGTCAGGATCCACCTTATTCAAAGAAGGCCCAACCAAAGAAATGAACATGTGTGCTGAAACATTTACTTATTAACATTTTGCTTGTTATTATGTTCTTTAATTTAAGAAAATCCTCTTTCACAGTCAGTGGTGCTTACAGCAGGGCTCTTGCATTACTTTTCAACTGGGGGGATAATTTGTCGTTTACCATTGGCCACTGGGCTGGTCAGGGGTGACCCACCCACGCACCGAAACGTATCATCACTTTGCTTGAACAAGAATAGAACTTGGTCTAAACAAAAAGTTATATTAAATATTCCCAGTTTTAAGGCTTTTGGAGGAAAAAACACGTAAAAAAACACAGGCAATAGATTAATACAGATAATAAAGAGCCTAATAAAAACCTAGCTTACTCAGAACTAAACCAGGATTAAGCAGGAACTAAATCACATCTAAAACCAGCCAGGCCAAAGGCCTAATACAGAATGGAGAGAGCTACATTATACAGGCCAACACCAGTACATTTCAACAACATGATAACTCTGCCTCAGCTGTTCTGTCCAGACCCGCGCTTCATGAAAAACTCAGTAAATGAAGCGCTCCTGGAGATGGCGCGCTCCATCCACATTTGCAGCTTCAGCGTCGTTTACCATGTTAACTTTGCAAAGAGCCATCTTGCGCTTGAAACCATTTCCCACAAACACGTATTGAATGAAGTCAGAGGCAGAAAGGGAAGAAATGCACCTGTCCAAAATGAATGATTCAGATGTTATTTAGTAAGTTAGCGTCCCAGAGAGCGAGGTTTAGCGTGTTGACCGGTTTAAACACGAGTGCTGGTGGTGCAGTGCAGTTTCCAAAAACTCACGTCCCATCAGCTTATCGTCCGCTTTACAAACATCCACAGCTGAACTGGTTTCCTTACCTGAAAATCGCTGGTTAGCCCTTTGCAACGGTGAAGGCACACACGCTGCACCTGCTTGCGGACCGCGAGGAAGTCTGCTTCTCCGAGCAAAAAACATGATTCATTCACGTCCTTGTGGCTTGCGGTTTTGATCAAATCTGTCAGTCTCTGTTTTCCTCAGTTTAGCGTCTTACAACACAGCCGTTAACAGAGCCATGTTTTCATTGAGCGCCGCGCTAGGAGATGATGGTGCCCGGAGCCGGAGGCACACTGCTACGCAAAAGTGCCGGAACTTGCTGTGGAGCTACGCGAATGCGGCGCAAGATAATGCCGGAAGAAATATAATTTATGGAAAATGGTCAGATTTTATTGTTTGGCCCGGGACGCATATTGAGTAGGCCCACTAGTACTTTTTATTGATTGATTTTATCTCACCCAGGCCAGAATTTCGTTGTGCGTGAAAATGACAAGTTGCAATCAGAACATTTTTTTCCTTTTTTTTTTTTGCCATGCGAAGGTGGGGGAACGCCGTTCCCGACCGTTCCCGCCCACTTTAACCCCTGGGCTTAAGGTCGAGCAACACCAAAAAAATGCAGCATAAGAATAATAGAATAATATGGAGGGTAGGGTATATTTGCAACACTACAATTGAACTGGTTTTGCCTTGATATTCTCATACGGACGCCTTCATGAACGTAAAACAGGCAAAGACTTTGTGTTCAGGTTTTCTGCTCCTGATGACTGTTCCCTGTTCACCAGGAATAGTGAAGGAAGGAGTATGATCTGAGTGATTATGTTATTACATTAGGTACATGTAAAAATGTTCTTCAGCGCGTAGCTTTGAAACTTTGACTGTAGTTTTAGAGGTGCTGACAATAAAATCCTCTGTTGAAATGACACCAAGCATCCTATAAATGTGTTGTTGTTTTTTTGCTTTGTTTTTCAGCGGCCCAGTCCAGTCAGCTTTTCAAACATTTCCCCAAGAATCTGCTCAAGTCTCTGTCACAAGAAACATCACCGCCAACTTTCACCACTGGAGCGTGTCCCTTCAAGTAAAACACATATAAAATATGCCGCTGACTGTCCTGTATTGTGTACATTGGCACAGAATACAACCCTTTAGTGTGTTCATAATTCAATCATTTGTTGTGTAGGGTCTATATTTATATATACTTATTGCGTGGTAGCCCCTTATCCTGTTAACTTCTTAACCCTTTCTACTCTAAAGAGCCACATATGGCTCCAGCTATGGTCCCGGTATTTGGATGCAAAGTGTTACAAGGGGGCGTCCTTCCAACCTTCTCAGTGTAACTGTGAATAGTTTTTCTTCAGAGTAAGACTTTAGGTCAGACACCATGACTGACAGTAACATGACACTAAATACAGTGTGCTCTTTGTTTCCAGTATCAAGGCTGAGGCCTATTTGCTCATCAGTCACAGACCGAGAAGTGAAGAAGGAAGTCATGGAGATTCTGCCTTAGACAGAACTTCAGAGTCTGCTGGCTGTATGAGGCATACCATATTCTGAAACTCAAATATATGGGAAAAACCTAATATATGTGGAAAAGTATTACAGTTACAAAAAGTAAACATGTGAAAATCCTGTATGTGACTAATGTTTAGTTCATTATTAATTACTCTCATTTTAAAACAAAGATGTCTTTTGTATCTGCTGTAGAGTCATGGTTGTCCCGGTTCCTCTGAGTCGTGGTGCAGCAGGACTGATGGGGACAGATGTAACTGTACTTACCTGGCAGGGGTGAGACCATGATCACCAAGGTGGTTTGCCCCGGGCGAGACTTGTCCAGCTGAACACTTCAAAGACAACGTTTCCACTCTGAGATGGGAAGATGGCAGTGTCATCCCAGTCTACCCGCAGGAATGCTGTTCGTTTCGATCTTCAGAATGACCTCAAGATGGACCGGTTGAGCTTCAGTCGCTTTATCCTCCAACGGGAATTGAGCATTGCAACGGCTGATATTGATTATCTGTTCTCCTTCCCTGGAGGTAAAGCTTTCGAGGTCATTTTTACCACATTCCGGAAATATGAGACCTGTCTGGAGGTTTTTGAGGAAAAGAATTCACCAACCTCAGCGCTGAGAAATGTCACCATTACTCCTTTGACAGATGATCCTTAAAGTCAGTGCATGTGGTGATTTTTCGGAGAAAGTGCGTAATGAAGATGTGGATTTGGATGGCGAGGCATTGTGAAGTTCTTGGCGCCATCGAGGTGAAAGATATAGATGGCATCAAAACCGGAGGGAGGCGCTTTCAAGTCCGGTTACGAAAGGTTGAAGAGGCAGTCCAGCACCTCCCGGGTACCATCCAACTCGGAGCGCATCGGGGGTCCGTCTTTAATCGGGCCAACCCAAACTGTGCCGAAAGTGCCACGGAAGAGACCATCTGGCAGCGACCTGTACAGCCATGGTGTGCGCAAAATGCAAGGCATCTGACCACCACACCATTGAATGCCGGGTCCCAGTGAAATGCAATCTATGCCTCGCAGAGGAACACATCTTCAAAGATTGTCCAAAAGCTTACGCCAACCGGTTGAAGACGCCCAGGAACCAACAGGAAGGAACCCACCAGGAGCACAATCCATCGGTGAGTGGAGAACAAACGGGCGATCAGATGATAGAAGGAGAAGGAGTAAAGATCCTGGACTGGAGCGAGGGCGGCGTAGAGGACAACCCTACAACTACACCACCGAACCCGGTGAGGGACACCAGGAGCTTCAGGCCCCTCCCCAGGAGGAGGAGGGAACAGGGCATCCGCCCCACTCAACCACACAGGAGCGGAAAGATATTCGATGACTTCACCGGAGACTTGTTTTCACCTACGACCTCAAGCACGAGCCGCGAGTCCCCCGAAGAGGAGGCCTTCCACCCACTACCGGAAGTCCGACTGCCAGCGGGACCCCCTCTGCAAGACCAGGAATGGCCAAGGCTAGTCCAAAAGAAAGAGCTGGAAAGATGTTCAACAGTTGCAGAGGTAACCCGCAGGGGACTCCAGAAAGACAAGGGGGAAAAAAGGCAGCAGGAGACCTCCAGTGAGGGATCGGTAAGGTCAGAGCAGTAGTAAAGGTATGGCCTTCACCCTCATCACTGTCCCACCTTTTTAGATTCAGAGAGTCTTAACTCTTTCTCTCAGTTGACACAAATTAAGCCAGTAGAAGTAGGGGGTTAGATAACCTGAAAAAGAAAAAGAAAAAGAAGAAGTCATTTTGATTTTTACCCATCCTTAATATGCACTTGACAATTGCCTCCCTAAATACACGAGGCCTGAATGACTTAGTAAAGTGCACCACGGTTTTTGACTTTTTACACACAGAAGGAATCCAGGTCATCATGTTACAAGAATGTAACATAGCCTACAGTGACTCCTACCAAAAATTCGAGGAGAGATGGCCATACGGTCCTTCTGTGTGGTCAGGGGATAACAGGAAAAATGTTCGGGGGTAGCAATCCTCTTTAACAAAAAAGACATTGAAATCAAAAGGGTGCAAAGGGTTATCGATGGGAGGTTACTTTGCGTGGACCTGGATATAGGGGAGAAAAATTAAGAGTGGTAAATGTCTATTGTCCAACAAATTTAACAGGACGGAAAGAAACAGTACAAATTCTGCAAAGCCTACTTTTTTGTGATAGAGAAGTGGTTATAAGGGGAGATTTTAATTGCTCCTTGAGCAAACCAGACTCTAGCTCTCATATGTTAACAGAATTAATTAAAAATTGCAAATCGATTGATGTTTTTAAAATGCCGAACATAGACACACCAGTTTTCACTTGGTCAAACGGGAGATCATCCTCCCGAATTGACTACCTTCTCACAACTATAGGGGTAAAACCTTCCAAAGCCCAAACAGTGGCAGTCCCCTTTTCGGATCATGTTATGCTTTTTGTGCTATAGATGGTCCAGGAAGAAATAGACCCAAACAGAGGATGGAAACTTAACACAAGACTACTGGAAAATCATGAAATCGTGGATAAGTACAGAATTAAGGTGCAGCAATGGAAGTCTTTGCAAAACCTGTATGACTCAATAGCAGACTGGTGGGAAGACATGAAGATTAGAACAAAACTGTTTTTCATGAAAGAAGGGAAAAAATTAGCCGCCAAAAGGCGAGCGGTGGAAAAGAGACATCAAAAAAAGCTCCAAAACCTCCATAACTTAGCCCTCCACGGTATTGAGGTACACGAAGAGATTGCAGAACAAAAAGCTATTCACATGAAAGTATTAAATGAAAAAGTAGAGGGTACTAGTTAGGAGCCGAATCCAAAAGTTAGAAGAGGACGAAAAATGCACAGCCTACTTCTTTCGTAAAATAGCAAAAACAAAACATTACATAGAGTAAAAGCAACATAAAAGCAACCGGGTCAGATAAAACAAATAGTCCGAGACTTTTTCACTGACCTGTATGAGGAAAAGGAGGTGTCGAAGAAAGTAGTTTCATGGTTCTTGAACCAAGATGTAGATCGTCTGGGGGAACAGAAAAAGAGCGCCCTGGAACATAGCTTGTCAACCATAGAATTGACCAAGGCGCTCAATACCATGAAGGACAACAAAACACCTGGTGGGGATGGCCTGCCCAAAGAGTTCTATGTAACCTTCTGGGATCTGCTGCAACAACCCCTGTTGGAAATGTTTGAGGACAGCTTGGAAAAAGGGATACTACCAGCTTCCCTCCGAAAAGGAGTTATCACGCTCTTACATAAGAAAGGCCCAAAAATAACTATAAACTAAAAAAGCTGGAGACCAGTGACATTACTGGGCGTGGACGTTAAAATACTGTCAAAGGCTTTGTACTTACGGACACAAAAGATAATAGAGGATGTGATCGGAATAGACCAAACCTGTGGAGTCCCAGGAAGATCAATCCAGGATAGTTTAGCCCTGATTAGGGATACGTACCTATATGGAAGAGAACAAGGTTTACCTCTGTGCATACTTGCATTGGATTTGGAAAAAGCATTCGATAGTGTAAGTCATAAGTATATGGAGGTGGTTCTGGAATATTTAAATTTTGGGCAAAGTTTCCGGAGTTGGGTCAAACTACTGTATACGGACTGCACTAGCATAATAATGGTGAACGGAGAACCGACTGAATCTGTGAGGGTGTTGTCAGGGGTACGACAGGGTTGCCCACTTTCGCCATTACTCTTTATCCTGGCTATCGAACCCTTAGTGTGCGCCCTAAGAAATAGCCAGGTCGGTACTGGGGTTCAGATACCCGGGAGTGGAGGGAAAGAGGCAAAAGTAACCGCCTACATGGACGACCTTACACTTTTCCTCAGACAACAAAGCAATTGAAGAAGCTCTTAGACTCTGTGACTCTTTCTCCATGGCCTCGGGGCTTAAAATCAATCGGCAAAAATGCGAAGCCCTCTATGTAAATTGGAGAGAGACTGAAAAAGAAAAGAGTATCCAAGAAAAGAGCACTATAAAAGTCCTGGGTTTATACGTGGGAGAAGGTATGGAGGAAAGAAACTGGGAAGTGAGGCTACCGCAATTGGTGGGAAAATTGAAACAGTGGCAAGACAGAGGTTTGACAATCGCAGGGAAGGTCCTGGTGGTAAACGCCGAAATTTTGTCCGCTATTACACATTTGGCTGACGTCCTACCTGCCCCAAAGTCCTTTGTTAGATCGCTGAAAAAGCATATATTCCGGTTTGTCTGGAGTGCGAACCAAGAATATATGAAGCGGGATGTAATGGTTAGGCCTTTGGGCTGTGGGGGAAGGGAGTCCCAGAGTTGGAGAGCAAACTGAATGCACTCTTTGTAGCCCCTATGCTAAGAGCAATGGCCTCTAGTGAAGAAGGGCCTATTTGGCACTTCTTTGTGAAGTTCTGGGTGGGGAGAAGGGGGCTGAGTAGCTGGGGAAAACGGCGCCCCCTGAACGTCCCACACGCTGAGGAACACCCTAGAATTTATGATAGGCTTTTAGAACTGTTAAAAGGGCCGATAATGGCCCTATCCCCCAGGGAAATTACAAGGCCCTTAGTGGAGAAAGCGTTGCTCCCCAATAGGGTGATAACCACCCCTGTTGGCAAGCTGACAGAGGAGCAAGGGAAAAAAGTGTGGGCAAATGTGAACTACGGAAGACTGGCAAATGCACATAAAGACCTTGCTTGGAAAATAGTACACCAATGCCTACCAACAAGACAGTTTCTAAAGGGGAGGAATCTGACAAGAAGCCCAAAATGCCCGAGACCAACATGCTCAAATGAAGAGTCAGTGAGTCACATCTTTTGGGAGTGCCCCAGGGCAAGAGAAGTGTGGAATATATTTTCACCCTGGCTGATGGACCTGTACAAAAAACCACAATCCTACCGAGACATTGCATATGGAGCAATGGTAGACATCAACCAAGACAGAGAACAATGGTGGATTGTGGTTAATTGCATAAAGGACGCTTTGTGGAGAACAAGGAACATTCTCGTTTTTAAAATGTTTAATATGACAGTCAAATCTGTAGTTAGAAATGTAATGTACATATTTACGGACTATATAATAACGGATACACTGACAAAGGACAAAAAAGACAAAGAGAAATGGAGGGTGCCACATGTGCTAAGGGAATTTTTATGGAACTTTAAGAAAGGAACTCCACCTTACATCGGTAGAAGACCCCACCTCCCCCCTTATATCTGAAATGATTGAATTGAAATGAATTGTGATTTGTACCTTTTTTCTATTGTAATGTTCTTAAAATTTTGAAGTGAAAATAAAAAACATCTGAAAAGATGTTACAGAAGAAGCTCATGAGGTTCATTTATTCAACAGTTACTATAGTACCTATTTTCTCTAAAGTAAAAGTAGATCTACCACAGTCCTGTCCACATCTATCATGGTCCATCATGACCCACCACGACTCAGAGGAACCAGGACAAACATGACTCTACAGCAGCTACAAATGGCATCACTTTGTTTTAGAATGAGGGCTTTGAATGAGGGCTTTGAGGCGACACCACCAGCTACACGGCTACAATTTATCGACAAAATGATCTGAAATAAGTATAACATGTAACTTTACTGCTTAGTCTTGTTTGATCTGACCTCAATGTGGCTGAAGCAGTGGGGGCAAGTCTTGCTGTTCGAGCTCTTCCAGTCTTTACTCAGATAGTCCTCCAGAAACGCCTTCAGGGACTTCCCCCCAGCTCTCCAGGAGCTTTCTGTTGCCAGTGGAATAGTCCTCCCACAGAGCCTTCATTCTCTCTGCACACAGCACACGGCCAGTTAACAGTCCACATTTTGACCTTTAGAAAGATACAAAGTTATTCACTCATCGAACATGCATGTTTTAGTAAAATCCTTCTCAAATATTGTACAATGGGAAAAGGAAAAGGAATCTTATATGTTTAGTGCTATTCCCATGTCACAAGTCACCCAGAGCGTTATAAGGAACAACTTCTCATTCATTCCATACTCAATGGCACAGCTGTTATCAGAATAACTGGAGTCCAGTTATTCTGATAATGGACACCCCGGAGTGCATCATACCATGGTCCGGCTAACTGAAATTGTTCATTGGGGCCTGTTTGCTTATTTTTTTAAGTCCTGGGCAGGAGTTATTTCACTTTTTAATCAGTTTTACCTGAAACTAGTTCCACCTCTATTGTTTATCGTTACTATGGGAACAGTGGAGTGATATAGAACGTGATTTAACTGTTTCCGGGCTAGGTTTACATTATCACTTTTTAACGGACACCTTCCAGCCAATCAGAATCAAGTATTCACACAGGCCATGGTATAATCAGTAATTACTCTCATTTTACAAAAACAAAAAAACCATGACAATTATATCTGATGGAGCGTCATGTGTGTCCCGGTTCTTCTGAGTCATGGTGGGTCATGGTGGACCATGACAGATGTGGACAGGACTGTGGTAGATCTACTTTTACTTTGGAGAAATAATTACTACAGTAACTGTTGAATAAATGAACCTCATGAGCTTCTTTTGTAACATCTGTCCACATCAGTCCTGCTGCACCACGACTCAGAGGAGTAAGGGTTAAATAATTGTTGATGCTAACGTGTGTTTTATAAAAATAGATCACTAAAGGAAGCATTGAGTTGGAGGAAACCTTTAGAACATTTATGACAGTTGCTTCATTGATTTATTCTAGTATCACAGTAAGAATAATAACACATTCAGGAAAGTCCATATTTTAATGGCAAATAAAATCAAACAGAATGTGGTTTTATTTCAGTCACAGACGTATCAATAACATGGTTGAATCCTGAAACACTGTATATGCTGTTATAATGACATTTTGCCACTAGATGTCACTGTGGAGTGATTGTTATGAACTGCGATAGGAGGCGGCACAATTGCTTCAACTGCTTTAGAGTTTCATGACAGTTTGCCCATACTGCTTGCATCTATATGTGTTGATAAATCTTTCTGTCGTTTTTTTTTTTAATAAACTACTAGGTCATAATGAAAGAGCAAGTTTTGAACCATACGATCACACACATTTGAGTAATAAAGTTCATCCATCCATCCATTTTCTTCCGCTTTATCTGGGGCCGGGTCGCGGGGCAGCAGTCTCAGCAGAGATGCCCAGACTTCCCGATCCACACACACCTCCTCCAGCTGTTCTGGGGGGACCCCGAGGCGACACCAGGCCAGCTCGGAGACATAGTCCCACCAGCGTGTCCTGGGCCTTCCACGAGGCCTCCTCCCAATAGGACATGCCTGGAGCACCTCCCGAGGGAGGCGACCAGGAGGCATCCGGAGCAGATGCCCTAACCACCTCAGCTGGCTCCTTTCGACGTGAAGGAGCAGCGACTCTACTCCGAGCTCCACCCGGGTAACTGAGCTCCTCACCCGATCTCGAAGGGTGCGCCCAGCCACCCTGCGAAGGAAACTCATTTCAACTGCTTGTATCCGCGATCTTGTCCTTTCGGTCATTACCCAGATCTCATGACCATAGGTGAGGGTGGGAACGTAGATCGATTGGTAAATCGAGAGCTTTGTCCCCGACTCAGCTCCCTCTTCACCACAACAGTCCGATACAGCGACCGCATCACTGCTGACGCTGCGTCAGTAATACAGTTGTCAAGGAATTCTTCTTCTTTTCTTGTCAGATCTGAAAAACCACTCAGATCATACATTGAATCAGAATAAATGTGTTTTATTTGATTTTTTCTCCTTGTTTCTTTCAACCAGCACCAGAACACATAGGCACAGGCCTGTCACACTTGAGCTACTGCATAGCTTCTATAGAGTTAAAACTATACTTCCAGCAATCCTTTCTATAAATTATGACTTGAGAAATGTGTTTTTAAAGTGTATGGTCTTGCTGACCACGATGAAGAGTTGGTGATACTCCTTCTTGAACGTGAAGAAAGTAGAGACTTGGTTCATCCATGTTCTCTGCTACTGATGACTGTTCACTGTTTCTTTTTGAGACGGTGAGGGAAGGAGTATGATCTCAGTGGGCACTCAAATATTGTGAAGGACCTTATGAGATCACGCCTCTCCACTCCTTCACAGCCTCTCATCAGACATCTCTCATTGTTCATTTCTCATCAGAAACTTCCTCCTTACCCCCACCAGTGTCTAGACTTGTAGTTTTATTTTATGAGGCCACTTTTCCTTTAACTTCTACATATCTTCTGTTGGTTCATCCTTTTTCTCTACTATTGATGAATGTTCACTGTTTTTTCTAGAGACGGTGAGGGAAGGAGTATGATCTGAGTGGTCGTTTAGAGTTGTATAGTATGTCACAAATACAAAAATACTATGATGGTCATTATACAATATGAAAGGTAGAGATACAAAGACTAACACGTACAGTAGCTACTAATCATCAGCCTCTCATCGCTCAATCAGCCTCATCTAGCAGCAGTATGCAATTCATCTCATGCAACATCTTCCTCATCTATTCAAAGCTAACTTCATCTTCACCACCACAACTGCGTGAACCTGTTTTCTGTGTTTTTATGTTACATAGCTCCAGCTTTTGCATTTAAGCAGGACCAGAACACAGGCACAGTCCTGTCACACTAGAGCCACTGCAGAGCCACTATAGAGTTAAGACTATACTTTCAGGGATCATTTCTATAGTTTATGACTTGAGAAATGTGTTTCAAAGTGTATGGTCTCGCTGCCCACGATGAAGAGTTGGTGATACTCCTTCTTGAACATGAAGAAAGTAGAGACTTGTTTCATCATTGTTCTCTACTACTGATGACTGTTCACTGTTTCTTTTAGAGACATTGAGTGAAGGAGTATGATCTGAGTGGTCTTTCAGATATTGTGTAAGAAAGTAAACATTGCAACAGTTATTATAGTTGATTGTTCACTTTTTTATCAGGAGACAGAGAAGGAGTGAGTATGATCTGAGTGGTCATTCAATGTTCGAGCAACACCAAAAAATGGCGGGAAAAAAACGCCTTAGAATGATATGAAAGGTACGGTATATTTGCAACACTACAATTGAGCTGGTTTTGCCTTTGATATTAGAATAATATATAGAATACACATAACATATACGGATAATTATTACAATTGCAAAAAGTAAAACATGTAAAATCCTGTATATGATTAATAAATTAGTTCATTATTAATTACTCTCATTTTTAAACAAACAGATGTCATTTGTATCTGCTGTAGTGTTATGGTTGTCCCTGTTCCTCTGAGCCGTGGTGCAGCAGGACTGATATTACAGAAGACACTCAGGACTCATGAGGTTCATTTATTCAACACAGTTACTATGGTAACTATATTCTCCAACGTAAAAGTAGATCTACCACAGTCCTGTCCACATCTGTCATGGTCCACCATGACCCACCACGACTCAGAGGAACCGGGACAAACATGACTCTACAGCAGCTACAAAGTCTCAAGCTTTGTATAAAGCATAATCTCCATGACTTCCTTCTTCACTTCTCAGTCTGTGACAGAAGAGCAACGAGGCCTCAGCCTTCTTACTGGAAACAAATGTATGTTTGTTTTGTTTTACCTTAGGTTCTCATTACTTGTTTGTGTGGCTAAAGCTGGCTATGTAAATTACTAGTGATGGCAAAATAAAGCCCCATGAAGCACTGAAGTGTCGCAGCGAACTGCGTCACACATGGTTCGAAGCATCAAGGTGCTTTATTTGCTCCACTACGCCATCATGTGGACAAAAAATGTATAACATGCTGAGTGCTTACAATAAATGTTGGGGTCTGAAAGACAAACTTTGAGAATTTAGAGAGTTGTGATGTAAAATGTGCTTGTGTTACTTTGCTTATGTCTGTGCTTATGCATCAAGTAAATGTGTTTAATAAAGACAAAAATTAAATTCATTCATTTTTATTTAGAAATAATATTTTTTCCAAAGTATTTGGACTCAGGCGGTTTCTTTTTTTGCAAAGGATTTCGCCTGCTTTTGAAAAAACTCTTTCGAGGGCACAGATGATGCAGGAGTGCATAAAAATGCTAAGGCAAGTTTGTACAAATGTGGATAGCTATATTTCTGTCTTTCCCAATATTGAAAAGGGCTGTCGAGTCTGCCAATATTTGGTTCCCGTACATAGGCCGAACGTCACCACATACGTCATCAACACACTCATCGATACACGCTTCAATAGACACACCCCTAGATTACTCGGCACACGCTTCGAAGCCTCGACTATGGAAGACTATTGGCACCTTAATTCAATTGTCTATTCATTTGTCAAATGGCTATGCATTATGTTATTTTAGTATTTATTTTGGAATTGTGTTTGGCAAAGTGTAATGTTATATCCAATTTTGACATTTAATGTTCTATTCCAAAAGTTCTAATGGCAATTCAATATGTAAAGTGTCGATACAATGTCTTTATATATTGCAAATTACAAGATTTTGAAATGAATAGCATATTGACATGGAAATTTGGCCTCTTTATTCATTGTTCTATTCATTCTTAAAATGGCATTTAGTTTCGAGTTGTATTGACAAAGTTGCATGTTATATCCTATTTTGACATGTAATGTTCTATTCCAAAAGTTCTAATGGCAATTCAATATGTAAAGTGTCGATTCAATGTCTTTATATATTTCAAATTACAAGATTTTGAAATGAATAACATATTGACATGGAAATTTGGCCTCTTTATTCATTGTTCTATTCATTCTTAAAATGGCATTTAGTTTCGAGTTGTTTTTGGCAAAGTTGAATGTCATATCTTATTTTGACTTGGAATATTCTATTCTACTTTTGAGTAAGTTTCATTTAATGTGTTGTGAAACAGCACCTCCCTCTGGATTGCATTGCATATTGCATATTGCATTGCCACAAGGTTTGAGTGCAACTATTTTCAATATGCTATGCAGTTCTTGACCCCTGGGAAGGCGGGCCCTGGTCCGCTCTCGGCCAATCAGAGACGAGTATATCCTCCTAGCTAGATGCTCTGTGTTGTTGTTTTTTGCTGGAAGTAAATGCTGTTATGACGGATTGGAAGTAACAGATCACCCTTCATGAAGATTCCAAGTTACTCTAAGGAGGTTCTATGTAAGTATAGAAGCGTGTTTGTTAAAATACCAGTACTGTTTAGTGTTTTTTCCCTCTTTTGTTTATTAAACACTTGCTACCTAGTTCAGTCATGCTCAGCAGTCCCACAGAAAGTCAAACTCCACAGTGTTTCAGCTTCTTACATTTTATTTTGGCCCACAAAAATATCTGTCTGTAAGTATTCAAATGATAGTGATCTTAGCTTCCATTAGATACCAAATTTAGTAATTTTTAGCATGTTTCCTATTCGTAATTAGGAAGAAAATATTCGGCGCTAATACCGTTAGCATCCCTATGGCTTTTCCCATGTAAATTAGCCTCGTGCTAATAGCTCGCTAATACAATCGTTTTTGAAGGTTTTAGTTAACTCTAAGCTACTTATTTTCTATTTGCATTGTATATTTACCCAATTGAGATTGTAATATGCATTCTTTGTGTAACTGTATGTTACAGTTTTAAAGTACTTCAGTAAATCACACAAATACAGCAAGACACTTCTTGGTTTTCATTAGAGACTGTTCTATCTGCAAAGCTGGTTCTCACACACTAGTAAAGGCAGAATACTTACACTAAACCAAACGTGGTGGCACGTGTTTTTGTTTTAATGATTAAGCACTTTATAGGCCTACTTTATTGTACGCCCATGTTAATTTCTATTCTCACAATCTTCCATCCATCCATCCATTTTCTTCCACTTGTCCGTTGCCGGGTCGTGGGGCAGCTGCCGGAGCTGCCCAAATCACATTGCACCAGCCCCCCATTGCTCCTTCTGCAGGTGGTGGGTCCACGGAAGGACGGCCTCACGGTTCAAACCGGGCCTGTTGGTCTCTCCTAGGGGGCTACCAGTGTAGGCAGACACTGGAGGCAATGTGGGTGAAGTGCCTTGCCCAAGGACACAACGACAATGTGCACTGTCAGGAGGCGGGATTCGAACCCACGACCTTCCGATCATGAGACGACCCGCTTCTCTAGCGGGTCTCACAATCTTCAGCGCAGTTATCCTCTTACTCAATTATATCTTTATGCGTGGTGAAACCTCATTCCTGTCAATTTGGTTCACATTTCAGAACAAGAAAAACAAATTAAGCCAGGGTGATACATTTTTCAAACCACCAGGTGCCGCCGTTTAGTAGGGCTGCGAATTACAGTATGATACATTTGATTTTGAATATGTCTATTTCCGTCTCCATCTTCATCACGGACTTCTTCCTCACTTTCCTTGTTTAAAACACGCTGTGGGCAAGAACTGAAAACTGGTATCTTCGGTACTGGGTGGTGCAACCATTCGACATCACTACCCAGAATTTATTGCGATGTAAATAACAATGGCGACCTACGTGCAAAGCGATGACTATGTAGCAAGAGGTCAGGTGACTGTATGTACATGAATGTGAACAGCGTGTGAATATTTGTTAACATTTCGCATAGTGATAAGATAATGCAGATCTAATTCTGTTCTATCCTTAGCATCCAACAGTAATCAATATCCTTTTTTGTTGTGGTCAGTCACTCTAGTTTTCTTCCTTTGTTCATTAGGGCCCAGAGAAACCTGTAAAGAAGACAGACCACCTGTGCGGACAACAGCCTGCTGCCATCTTCATCCAGTCACCTCAGCGCTGTTGACATGATCACATTCATAATTTTTCCACAAATTCTAACAAATTAGTTATTAATTAAATGCAGACTATCTTTGCATCTCTCAATTTAATATTTATTTACAAGAAGCTCCTGACAACACAAACGGGTTCAACCCAGCTCCTCTGCGACATTCTCCTAGCCTTCGTTCTTCTGAACCGCTCCTGTACCACACAGCTGCTTCTTGGGGTTGCAGAGAAGAATGATTCCACCATACAAGAAGAATCTTATTGGCCAGTCTAAAAATGTTCTACCGTCTCTTCATATTCAGATGTTGTACGGTCTCTTCATAGCGGCATCTGGAATGTAGATGGTTATAAATGATTAAATAAATAAATAAAACAATGTGTTGTGATGTGTGTGCTTATCAGCACAAACATGCTCCGGCTGTCCAGGTGCCTGGGTAAGACAGAGTTTGTGCCTGAATAACTTAGGTATTACTGATGTACTGTGAAATCTCATGATGCTTTCTAGATGCTGTTAGTACCACTATTATAATCACCCCTGCCTGTATCCGGAATGTAAACTAATTTTGAATATGGGGGTAGGCACTTATAAGCTTTCTTGCTTCGGCCTACTCCTTTTGAGTTTATGTTACTTTATTTATTTTCTGCACTGCAACAATGTTAATGTAAATAATTACTCAAATAAATCCAATCAATCAACATTGGTAGTAACAGATTAGATTTGTTACACAACTCTGATCTAAAATACAGAATAGTACTTAGCCTCATGTTTTTACAAATGTAGGAGTATTTTGTCGTCACGTTATTTAATCTGATCATCAGGATCACTGCACTGAAGAGTGTGAGAATAGAAATTAACATGAGCATACAATAAAGTATAGTTTAATCATTAAAACAAAAACACGTGCCACCACGTTTGGTTTAGTGTAAGTATTCTGCCTTTACTAGTGTGTGAGAACCAGCTTTGCAGATAGAACAGTCTCTAATGAAAACCAAGAAGTGTCTTGCTGTATTTGTGTGATTTACTGAAGTACTTTAAAACTGTAACATACAGTTACACAAAGAATGCATATTACAATCTCAATTGGGTAAATATACAATGCAAATAGAAAATAAGTAGCTTAGAGTTAACTAAAACCTTCAAAAAACGATTGTATTAGCGAGCTATTAGCACGAGGCTAATTTACATGGGAAAAGCCATAGGGATGCTAACGGTATTAGCGCCGAATATTTTCTTCCTAATTACGAATAGGAAACATGCTAAAAATTACTAAATTTGGTATCTAATGGAAGCTAAGATCACTATCATTTGAATACTTACAGACAGATATTTTTGTGGGCCAAAATAAAATGTAAGAAGCTGAAACACTGGAGTTTGACTTTCTGTGGGACTGCTGAGCATGACTGAACTAGGTAGCAAGTGTTTAATAAACAAAAGAGGGAAAAAACACTAAACAGTACTGGTATTTTAACAAACACGCTTCTATACTTACATAGAACCTCCTTAGAGTAACTTGGAATCTTCATGAAGGGTGATCTGTTACTTCCAATCCGTCATAACAGCATTTACTTCCAGCAAAAAACAACAACACAGAGCATCTAGCTAGGAGGATATACTCGTCTCTGATTGGCCGAGAGCGGACCAGGGCCCGCCTTCCCAGGGGTCAAGAACTGCATAGCATATTGAAAATAGTTGCACTCAAACCTTGTGGCAATGCAATATGCAATATGCAATGCAATCCAGAGGGAGGTGCTGTTTCACAACACATTAAATGAAACTTACTCAAAAGTAGAATAGAATATTCCAAGTCAAAATAAGATATGACATTCAACTTTGCCAAAAACAACTCGAAACTAAATGCCATTTTAAGAATGAATAGAACAATGAATAAAGAGGCCAAATTTCCATGTCAATATGTTATTCATTTCAAAATCTTGTAATTTGAAATATATAAAGACATTGAATCGACACTTTACATATTGAATTGCCATTAGAACTTTTGGAATAGAACATTACATGTCAAAATAGGATATAACATGCAACTTTGTCAAATACAACTCGAAACTAAATGCCATTTTAAGAATGAATAGAACAATGAATAAAGAGGCCAAATTTCCATGTCAATATGCTATTCATTTCAAAATCTTGTAATTTGCAATATATAAAGACATTGTATCGACACTTTACATATTGAATTGCCATTAGAACTTTTGGAATAGAACATTAAATGTCAAAATTGGATATAACATTACACTTTGCCAAACACAATTCCAAAATAAATACTAAAATAACATAATGCATAGCCATTTGACAAATGAATAGACAATTGAATTAAGGTGCCAATAGTCTTCCATACTCGACACGATCGACACTTCACTATAAATTACTCAATGGAAGGCAGACAGAACTAGTCCTGAGGTGCAACTCCAGACTTTCTCTTCTAATTGTGGATTGAAATTAGTTTTGTTCCGGTGTTCCTCCCTGAAAATTGTGGCATCACTGAATCATTGTAAAGGTTAAGAACAAGTCTCTTCCTTTACTTGCTTGTAAACTATAAAGTCCAGAAAAAGAACTTCATGTGCAAATTTGATTTTTCTTTTGTTGTACAAGAAAGAGGGAATCCTTTTATAGGACTCCTGCTGGAAAAGTGTAAAAGAGCAAAACTTCTAACTCTCACTAGGGTCAAATGCAGACCCCAGTAGAAATCACACCTCTTTCGGTCACGGTTTGTGGGCTTAGAGACTCGAGGAATAGCTGTATAAATCACTCCCCCTCTGCCACTGCTATTGACAAACATCCAGAGCATTTCTTTTATTGCTTTGTTGGAATTTGAGTCAGTGATAGTGAGACACCAATTACCAAACAAGCCATTTACAAAACACGCAACTGTATGTTGAATAAATATTCCTAACTGGTTTCCATAGATTTCCTTGAGCATGACAGATGACACCTCGAGCACAAACTACATTTATAAGCATTGTAGTCTTTTGGTCTGCAGACTGAGCGAGCTGACACACGCAGCCACATACCACCAAAAGTGTTTTTTCCCACAAATGTGACATAACTCGGTGACGTAACGTGTTGTTTTTCAGGTATTCTGGCCCAGGAGAACC
The DNA here is from genome assembly GCA_007210695.1 of Neogobius melanostomus. Classification (NCBI taxonomy): domain Eukaryota; kingdom Metazoa; phylum Chordata; class Actinopteri; order Gobiiformes; family Gobiidae; genus Neogobius; species Neogobius melanostomus. The sequence continues at coordinate 22,709 of VHKM01000612.1, forward strand.
ATGGGAACGACCCATCCCCATATGGCACCTCCTACATCGCTGCTTCATACGGCAAATACATAGAGAGTGCAGGCGCCAGAGTGGTTCCCATAAGGTACAACAAGTGCATCTTCAATGTGTGTTTTGGGAATGGGTGAAAAGGGATGCACGACTCATTATTGTATTTGATGTAATATTGATAGTGGTAATTAGATATAACATAATATATTTTGCAGAGGACATTATTTGACCTCAATAACGGAAGCTTTGCCATTTGGTAAGTGCACAAGTGCTGCTTGTGTTATTGAAGGATGACTTTGTTGAGTTGTCCTGAATGTGGAGACACTGACTAATCTTCTCTACTACTTAGATTAGCATTAGAGATGACTAAGATACTATAGGTCACATTATGTATAAAAACACAATGTACCCAAACTACTCCAGGTTCACACAGAAGTGGGTAGAAAACAAGGTATTTGAAGAAAAAGTAATTACTACAATAAAGTAATATACTTTTTCTTAACCTCTTCAGCCCTACGGTCCCACCTGTGGGACCAAAATAAGTAAAAATTCGGTCCGGGCAGTTGGACGCACTTGGATACAAGGGGGCGCTCTTCCTACCTTCTCAGTGTAAATGTGAATTGAATTTCTTCAGAGTTAGACTTTAGGTCAGACACCATGAGTGACAGTAACATCATGCTAAATAGTGAGCTCTTTATTGTCTGTAAAAAAGCTGAGGCCTCGTTGCTCTTCAGTCACAGACTGAGAAGTGAAGAAGAAAGTCATGGAGATTCTGTTTTAGACAGAACTTCAGAGTTCTGCTGGATATAAGAGTCATATCTTATTCTGAAACTCAAAAATATAGTAAAACAAAAATATACAAAAAATATTTTTCCAATCAAAAATGTAAAATACAAATGTGAAAATCCTGAAATTATATCATTAAAATATTAGTTAATTATTAATTACTCTCATTTTACAAAAAACAAAACAAAAGCATGACAATTATATCTGATGGAGTGTCATGTGTGTCCCAGTTCCTCTGAGTCATGGTGGGTCATGGTGGACCATGACAGATGTGGACAGGACTGTGGTAGATGTAGTTTTACTTTGGTGAAACTAGTTACTATAGTAACTGTGTTGAAGAAATGAACCTCATGAGCTTCTTCTGTAACATCTGTCCACATCAGTCCTGCTGCACCACGACTCAAACATGACTCTACAGCAGAGAAAAATGACAAGGGTTTGTTTTTGTAGAAAGAGAGTAATTTCTCAACTATTTCTAAGGAATACTTGAATTTCTATCTTTTGTTTGTTACATCTAGCAGAAGTGTAATGTTCTAAATGAGAATCTCCATGACTTCCTTCTTCACTTCTCAGTCTGTGACTGAAGAGCAATGAGGCTTCAGCCTTTCTATTGAAAATAAAGGGTCACTATTTAGCGTCATGTTTCTGTCACTCATGGTGTCTGACCTACAGTGTAACTCTGAAGCCAATCAAATCACAGAGACTCAGAGTGGGTTGGGCTCAAATGGGCACCAAAGGCCAAGATCTAAGCTCTGAGACTAAAATAATAAAACCCTGGGCTTAAGAGGTTAAGAACTAAATCACTTACAATTGACAAGATTTACTTATACATGATTAAGGGGAGTCCTATAGGTCTCCTACTTGAAAAGTTTAAAAGAGCAAAGCTTCCACTCAGCAAGTTTCCAAATCTCTTTCCCCACTTACACTCATACTACCTTCTGCCAGGGTTTCAGGGCGTGTTCAAACCAAGCATTTACATGAGCTTGAAGTTCTGTTATTGTTATGCAAATGTTGTACGTCACATTCATCTTCTGTCTTGCAGAATAAACAGAAAAGAGGCCGAGTATGAGAAGCTCTTTAACTCCATAAACGGGTGAGTCCAGTCAAGTGCTATCACTGAGGTGGCATGTTACTAAAACTGAACAGGATCCACTTGTCAGATCATTACAGTCATGCAATGATGTATGTTGTTGCAGGTTGTTGCTGCCAGGGGGCGACGTTGACATTCAGAATTCCTTGTTCACACGGGCTGCCAAGATTTTCTACAAGTTGGCTCTAAAGGTCCATGAAACATCTGTGGGAAGAGATTTTAGCGCATTGTACTTGCCGCGTTGTCACAAGTATACTCTTATCCTTGAGTGAAGAAACTGTTACTTTTTCCACAGTTGGAACATTTGAAATGGCAATCTCTGCAGGATAAACAATTGGTCAAGACTATAATAAGAATGTTCTTTTGTCATGTCCTCTCCAGGCGAACGATGCAGGCGACTACTTCCCGCTGTGGGGCACGTGCCAGGGCCTCCAGCAGCTGACTGTGCTGACGGCCAACAAATACCTCTCACTTTCACCCCAGGTATTTATGACTATTGTCAGGGATGGCTGCTCAATACAAAAAGATACATTTCCTTGCATCTAGGGATAGCCGTCTTGAACCAGGAATTCGGCTCTGTTTTCGAAGTCCCAAAGCGCATGTGTAACAAAACACCGCTCTGAAACACTAAATGTCACGTGACTCAGTTTCAAAACACTTCACTAGGGGGCGTCTGTGTTGAACCTTGGTCAAACCACAGGGCAGACGGATACACTTGAAGAAAGGGTTAAATAATTGTTGATGCTAACATGTGTTTTATAAAAACAGCAAAAGGAAGCATTGAGTTGGAGGAAACATTTAGAACATTTATGACAGTTGCTTCATTGATTTATTCTAGTATCACAGTAAGAAAAATAACACATTCAGGAAAAGTCCATATTTTAATGGCACTGCAGTATTTGACAATTGAGACACACAAAGCTATGCCATGTGGGCTTCTTCATATTGTTCTCTTTTTCTATGAGCCAAGACGAGTTGGGCCTCAGGACTTGTTCTGTGTGTCTTCCATTGAGTAATTTACGTAGCCAGTTTTAGCCACACAAACAAGTAATGAGAACCTAAGGTAAAACTAAATAAACATGCTTTTGTTTCCAGTAAGAAGGCTGAGGCCTCGTTACTCTTCAGTCACAGACTGAGAAGTGAAGAAGGAAGTCATGGAGATTATGCCTTACACAAAGCTTCAGACTTCTTCTTCTTCTTCTTCTCGTACTTTTCCGGCAGGCTAGACGCCGCGAGGCGCATTGCTGCCTTTCGCTGGTAGCTCGGAGGTACTACCCCCTTACCTCACATAGTCTGGGTAGAAAAATAAACTCCCCAAAAAAAAAACCCAAACAAAACAATAATAATACTCCGAACGATCCATCATAGTCTCAGTTGCGCTCTTCATCTCTTGTACTGTGCCAGCCCCTCGCTTAAAGCTTTGTGTATATCCTCTCCCGAGATGTCATCCACATCTAGAAATATTTTAGCCGCATCAAGCACCATCTCAATTCTTTCGGACTTCTTTGTCACTTCAGTCGAACAATTAACGATCATGGCCATAAACGCCAGAAACAGCTTTTTATCCACAAACAAAAGGTTCTTGGCTCGCACTTCAACCCCTGGTCTGATGGCATACTCTGCCCCTGTGCTTCCTTAAGCCTACGGGATTTCACGCTCTTCGCAGCTTCAGCATAAGACACTTTATTGCTCACTCTCACATCTTGTATCTGTTCCTCTTGTTTCCTCCGCGGGCAGTTTACAGACCCCACTCTGTGGTTCCCCTCACAATGCAGACATTTTAAGTCGACACTCTCACAACACTCCTCACATTCATTCTTTCCACAATAAGCACACTTTTTGGTTCCTCTGCATACAGCTGCCGCGTGGCCATATTCCTGGCACGAATAACACCATAACGGTGTTTTCTCAAAAGGTCTGACTGGATAGCTGACATACTCCAGCAGCACTCTTTCAGGCAACTCTCCAGTAAACGACAAACATAGGGAAGTAGTCTCAGTCCTCACTCCATTAGTCATTCTTGTCAAACGACGCACACCACATACACCAGGAACTTTCAAAAAACTGTTGTCAGAAAAAACGATTGGGACTCCCGAAATCACTCCCTGCACCCTCTTCACTCCACCAAGCCTAAAGCATTTCACACACAGGTATTCCCTGAACACCCTGATTTTCAAAGCTTTCTCCACTTGCTGCTCGTCTTTACAGTTGATGATCACCATTCCCCTCGGGTCACTCTGACATATCGGACCTCGCCCACCTCTTTCCCAACAAACTTCCCAACCTCGTGGGGATCCTTAAAAATCCCATCCTCCCGAGTGATGGCAAGCATGCCCACCACAAAGCTTTCCGCACTGTGTGGGAAAGACTGTCTGTCTTCCTTTTCTTTTTGTTTTCCATTTGACAGTGTATATCTATTTCAATTTCCCTCCCAGATTCACTAGTCGAAGCCATGCCAGCCACCACAGCACCTTCCACTCGCCTGTCCACACTGATTGCGAACACCTGTCTCTTCCCAAAACTTCAGACTTTGTAGCTGCTGTAGAGTCATGTTTGTCCCAGTTCCTCTGAGTCGTGGTGGGTCATGGTGGACCATGACAGATGTGGACAGGACTGTGGTAGATGTACTTTTACGTTGGAGAAAATAGTTACCATAGTATCTGTGTTGCATAAAAGAACCTCATGAGCGTCTTCCGTAAAGTCTGTCAACATCAGTCCTGCTGCACCACGACTAAGAGGAACAGGGACAACCATGACACTACAGCAGATACAAATGACATCTGTTTGTTTAAAAATGAGAATAATTAATAATGAACTAATATATTAATCATATACAGGATTTACATGTTTTACTTTTTGCAATTGTAATAATTATCTGTATATGTTATGTTTATTCTATATATTCTAATATCAAAGGCAAAACCAGCTCAATTGTAGTGTTGCAAATATACCCTACCTTTCATATTATTCTAAGGTGTTTTTCTGCTGCCATTGAACATTGCCATTGAACATTGAATGACTACTCAGATCATACTCATTCCCTCCCTGTCTGCTGATAAAAAAGTGAATAGTCAACTATACTAATTGTTGCGATGTTTACTTTCTTACACAATATCTGAAAGACCACTCAGATCATACTCCTTCACTCACTGTCTCTAAAAGAAACAGTGAACAGTCATCAGTAGTAGAGAATAATGATGAACCAAGTCTCTACTTTCTTCATGTTCAAGAAGGAGTATCACCAACTCTTCATCGTGGGCAGCGAGACCATACACTTTAGAAACACATTTCTCAAGTCACAAACTATAAAAATGATCCCTGAAAGTATAGTCTTAACTCTATAGCGGCTCTGCAGTGGCTCTAGTGTGATAGGACTGTGCCTCTGTGTTCTGGTCCAGGCTCAAAGAAACAAGAAGAAATGTAGAAGGTAAAGGAAAAGTGGCCTCATAAAATAAAACTACAAGTCTAGACACTGGTGGGGGTAAGGAGGAAGTTTCTGATGAGAAAATGAACAATGAGAGATGTCTGATGAGAGGCTGTGAAGGAGTAAGGTAAGTCTTGATTCGTATTTACAATGACTTTATCCTTTAATACTCAGCTAAATCAAACCAGGAAATTGTTGGGACAAGACGTGGTGTTAGATCAAATATATATTCCTTCACAATTCTTGAGTTCCCACTGAGATCACTGAACAGTCATCAGTAGCAGAGAACATGGATGATCCATGTATCTACTTCACATTCAAGAAGGAGCATCACCAACTCTTCATTGTGGTCAGTGAGACCTTACACTTTGGAAACACAATTCTCAAGTCATAAACTATAGAAAGGATTAATGAAAGTGTAGTCTTAACTATATAGAAGCTATGCAGTAGCAGAAAAGAAGATGAATTCCTTGACAACTTTATTACTCAAATGTGTGTGATCATATGGTTCAAAACTTGCTCTTTTCATTATGACCTAGTAGTTTTTTTTTTTTTTTAATGACAGAAAGATTTATCAACACATATAGATGCAAGTAGTATGGGCAAACTGAAGTGTCATGAAACTCTAAAGCAGTTGAAGCAATTGTGCCGCCTCCTATCACAGTTCATAACAATCACTCCACAGTGACATCTGGTGGCAGAATGTCATTATAACAGCATATACAGTGTTTCAGGATTCAACCATGTTATTGATACGTCTGTGACTGAAATAAAACCACATTCTGATAGATTTGATTTGCCATTAAAATATGGACTTTTCCTGAATGTGTTATTATTCTTACTGTGATACTAGAATAAATCAATGAAGCAACTGTCATAAATGTTCTAAATGTTTCCTCCAACCCAATGCTTCCTTTTGCGATCTATTTTTATAAAACACATGTTAGCATCAACAATTATTTAACCCTTTCTACTCTAACCTCTTAAGCCCTACTATAGGGCTACTATAATAAGAATGTTCTTTTGTCATGTCCTCTCATCAGACATCTCTCATTGTTAATTTTCTCATCAGAAACTTCCTCCTTACCTCCACCAGTGTCTAGACTTGTAGTTTTATTTTATGAGGCCACTTTTCCTTTACCTTCTACATTTCTTCTTGTTTCTTTGAGCCTGGACCAGAACACAGAGGCACAGTCCTGTCACACTAGAGCCACTGCAGAGCCGCTATAGAGTTAAGACTATACTTTCAGGGATCATTTCTATAGTTTGTGATTTGAGAAATGTGTTTCTAAAGTGTATGGTCTCGCTGCCCACGATGAAGAGTTGGTGATACTCCTTCTTGAACATGAAGAAAGTAGAGACTTGGTTCATCATTATTCTCTACTACTGATGACTGTTCACTGTTTCTTTTAGAGACATTGAGTGAAGGAGTATGATCTGAGTGGTCTTTCAGATATTGTGGAAGAAAGTAAGCATCGCAACAATTAGTATAGTTGACTGTTCACTTTTTATCAGGAGACAGGGAGGGAATGAGTATGATCTGAGTGGTCTTTCAATGTTGTCGAGCAACACAAAAAAATGGCAGCATAAAAATAATAGAATAATATGGAGGGTAGGGTATATTTGCAACACTACAATTGAACTGGTTTTGCCTTTGATATTCTTCATACCGGACGCCTTCATGAACGTAAAACAGGCAAAGACTTTGTGTTCAGGTTTTCTGCTCCTGATGACTGTTCCCTGTTTCACCAGGAAATAGTGAAGGAAGGAGTATGATCTGAGTGATTATGTTATTACATTAGGTACATGTAAAAATGTTCTTCAGCGCGTAGCTTTGAAACTTTGACTGTAGTTTTAGAGGCACTGACAACAAAATCCTCCTGTTGACATGACACCAAGCATTGTATAAATGTGTTGGGGTTTTTTTGCTTTGTTTTTCAGCGGCCCAGTCCAGTCGGCTTTTCAAACATTTCCCCAAGAATCTGCTCAAGTCTCTGTCACAAGAAAACATCACCGCCAACTTTCACCACTGGAGCGTGTCCCTTCAAGTAAAACACATATAAAATATGCCGCTGACTGTCCTGTATTGTGTACATTGGCACAGAATACAACCCTTTAGTGTGTTCATAATTCAATCATTTGTTGTGTAGGGTCTATAATAGAAGTTTGTTTGGTACACCTACCGAAGTAAAAATAACAGGCAACTTGTTTATTGCGTGGTAGCCCCTTATCCTGTTAACTTCTTAACCCTTTCTACTCTAAAGAGCCACATATGGCTCCAGCTATGGTCCCGGTATTTGGATGCAAAGGGTCACAAAGGGGCGCCCTTCCAACCTTCTCAGTGTAACTGTGAATAGTTTTTCTTCAGAGTTAGACTTTATGTCAGACACCATGACTGACAGTAACATGACACTAAATACAGTGTGCTCTTTGTTTCCAGTATCAAGGTTGAGGCCTATTTGCTCATCAGTCACAGACCGAGAAGTGAAGAAGGAAGTCATGGTGGTTCTGCCTTAGACAGAACTTCAGAGTTCTGCTCGATGTAAGAGGCATACCATATTCTGAAACTCAAATATATGGAAAAAACATAATATATGTGGAAAATTATTACGGTTACAAAAAATAAAACGTGAAAATCCTGTATGTGACTAAATTTTAGTTCATTATTAATTACTCTCATTCTAAAACAAACAGATGTCATTTGTATCTGCTGTAGAGTCATGGTCCCAGTTCCTCTGAGTCGTGGTGCAGCAGGACTGATGGGGACAGATGTTACAGAAGAAGCTCATGAGGTTCATTTATTCAACAGTTACTATAGTAACTATTTTCTCCAAAGTAAAAGTAGATCTACCACAGTCCTGTCCACATCTGTCATGGTCCACCATGACCAACCATGACTCAGAGGAACCGGGACAAACATGACTCTACAGCAGCTACAAATGGCATCAGTTTTAGAATGAGAGTAATTAATAATGAACTAATATTTTAATCCAATACAGGATTAACTTTATTAAATCTATGCGTTTTTTAAATATTGAAACGGTCAGCAGATGGCGCCACCACTCAAAATAAGTATAAAAGCCCACCCTCGTTCACTCGTACTTCCTCTGTCTCCTCACTGGCGTCTTCCGGCCTGGCAGGGCTGAGGTCAGGGCGTATGCTGTGTTCGATGGGTCCAGGTAGCTATCTCGTTTATTCCACATTCTTGGATTTTGTTGTTCCCTAATGCGGGGTTTATTTTAGCGTCTCGGGTGGTAGAGAGTAGGGTTGGGCGATGTCCCCTTAATTGGCAGTTGACGATGTTTACAGTGAACCATCGTGATGGACGATGATATCGTCCATCTCTCATTATAAGCATTTTTAAAGACATTTACATAGCCTATATATAGGCTGAATTTTATTTATGTTAGGAAAAATGTGAGATTGCAGGATAAATGTATCTAAACTAAACATGATCTGAACAGAGTCATGGAATACGAAATGTGTTAAAACTCGACGCATTTGCTCAATTTTAACGTAATGTTTAGGAAACAGTGGGTGAATGGGACAATATTTAGAAGTTTGCGTCGTAGCCTACGTTATTGAAGCTGCTCCACGCGACGCTCGGTCCATGTGCTCTTAGCCTCGTACCTCCGCGTCTCTCTCTCTCCTCTCTCTCCTCTCTCCGTCCTTCGTGAAAACATCCAAACCCATGCACTCTCAGCTCTGATGTGAGATCCATCGCGGCATTTTAAAACTGTTTAGTTTCCGTACGAAAAGCAAAGCGAAACCACGCCGTGTTAAACAGTAGCTGCTTTTAGAGAGAGAGCCCCGTAATTTAATAATTACGGCTAACACATGTCTTCGGGCTTCTGGTAGGCTACTTAAACTAGCGTGCATATTAGCTATATTCGTGATTTAATTTGCAGTGCAATCCCTGCAAGGTTTGTAGGTTTACAAGGCCCACAGAAGATCATTGCGTGTTCTCTTTCATAGCATTCTTTTCGATGTCTCACTATGGGGATACGCCCCCTCGCGTATTCACAGAAGCCTTTATACCACTACGCCAGCCCTGAGTGGCTGGCAGTGGCGACGTTGTGACGTTGGCACCCCCTATATAAGCTCCAGTCACAGTGTCGCCCGTCATTCAATCACCTCTTCTCGCTTCACTAGGCCAAGTTATCGCAATTTCTGTGTCTGACTGCTAATTTAACTGCTTATAGGTAGAGCTTACCTCTCTGCCGCCGAGCATTAGTAGTTCTTCACACGCCGCCCTGCCACCATACAGGACGGACTATTGCGTTGACTAGCTCAAGTGACTTGCTACACCAAGCTAGTTTTCAAACATGGCTACAGCTGAAAAGCTTTCTCCCGCCACGGAGATGGAGCAGGATAGTGCTCGGCTCTGCACTTGCGGGAACAAAATCTCGAGCAATGACTCACACCAGGTCTGCTTGGCGTGCCTCGGGCTGGAACATGCCCGAGCCGCTTTAGATCATCCCGGCTCGTGCCACCACTGCGCCCGGTTCACGGTGAAAAGTCTCCGCCGCCGGCTGGCCCGCGGTTCTGCCAGTTCAAGTGTGCCACAGGAGGTCATCCCCGACTCCAGTGTCGTGTGCCCCCTCAGGAGGACCCGGCGTTTTCCCCGCGTGTCCCCACAAGGAGGAAGAGAGACTATTTTCACGTGTTGGATTGTTCCATGCCACTCACGAGTCTCACAAGCACACACACACATTTTTCAAAAATAAACAGTGCACTGATGCATCCAGGCATAAGGTCGAGGGCACAGTGCACAACTTCTTTGAAAAAAATAAGCAAAAAGAATCAAAATTGCAAAACAGATTCCTTTTTCGCCCCGAGCCACTAGGGGGAGCCCACGCTCTTCCCTGGGCCTCCACGCACACTGCCCCCAGTCCATTAGGCCGCGCATGCGCAGTTCTCTCGAGCCCCACCAGCGGCCCGCCGCCGATAGAGGGCGGCACAGGATCGCTGTTGAATACCCAGATGCAGCTGGCCCACTCCACCCTGTCTCTCAGGGCAGAGAGCTGGAAGAAATGCACAAAATCAAAATGGGTATTGAGAACTATAACCAGAGGTAACAGGCTTCAATTCGCTACAGTACCTCCCAAATTCAACGGCCTTATCCTCCCAGGCTCAGGGGCCCTCAGCCATGATCTTAGCGGAGGAAATCTCCTCACTGCTGGGAAAAAGAGCCATTCAGCAAATACCATTGGATCAGAGGCGCAGCGGCTTTTACTCCAGGTATTTTCTGGTCAAGAAAAAAGGGGGGAGCGGCATTCGCCCAATCCTGGATCTGAGAGCATTGAATTCGTATCTCAGGAGGTACAAGTTTCGAATGCTCACGCACTCAGCATTGATCCGGTTAGTCCGTCCAGGCGACCGGTTTACGGCCATAGATCTGAAAGACGCATATTTCCATATCCCCATATACCCGCCTCACAGAAAATACTTGAGGTTTCTGTTTCAAGGCATGACATACGAATACACAGTGCTGCCCTTCGGCCTCTCCCTGAGCCCGAGAGTGTTTGTAAAGTGTATCGAGACAGCGTTAGCCCCTCTTAGGGAACGGGGCATTCGTTTGGCCACATATCTGGACGATTGGCTTCTGATGGCGCATACGCAGGAGGAGGCAGTCGTTCATACGCAACTGGTGCTCTCCCATCTGCGCGACCTGGGGTTTATTGTGAATACAACCAAGAGTGTTTTACAGACCAGCCAGCGCATAGCTTTTCTAGGACTGACATTGGATTCTGTCGCTTAAGCAGCCCATCTCTCTCCAGAGAGGGTGCGTACGTTCACGGACACTTTGGCTCGTTTCACCCCGGGAAAGAGGGTCTCATACGGTCTGTGTCTAAGAATGTCGGGTCTCATGGCATCTGTTCTCCTTGTAGTCAAACTGGGCCGCCTTTACATGCGGGATTTTCAGATTTGGGTGTCCTCACTCAAGCTGGGCCCCGTGCGTCATCGAATGCGCACGGTCAGAATACCTCTCCGTCTCCATACTCGCGCTGCGAGTATGGAGACGGAGAGGTATTCTGACCGAGGGAGTGAGTATGGGCACTGTGATCGCCAGGAAGGTGGTCACTACGGATGCCAGCCTCACTGGTTGGGGCGGTGTGTTTGAGGGCAGACCCATAAATGGTGTTTGGAGCCCTCGCCTCCGCCGCGCGCACATAAACTATCTCGAGCTTATGGCAGTGGTCCTTACACTGAGGCACTTCCTCCCGTTTCTTTGGGGAAAGCATGTGCTGGTGAGGACGGACAACACGTCCACCGTGGCTCACATAAATCGCCAAGGGGGGCTGCGCTCTCGCCGCCTGCTCGTGCTCACGCGCAAGCTTCTATTGTGGAGCAATGTACATATTCTCTCTCTGAGAGCAACGCACGTTCCCGGAGTCCTGAACACAGGAGCGGATCTTCTCTCCAGAGGGAATCCCCTGTACGGGGAATGGCGTTTAAACCCGTGTGTCGTAGACCAGATCTGGATAAAGTTTGGCCGCGCAGCGGTGGACCTGTTCGCATCGGCGGAGAACGCGCAATGCCCACTCTACTTCTCCCTGCACGATCAACGTGCACCATTGGGAGTGGACGCACTTGCCCACGAGTGGCCACGGAGGTTGCTATATGCATTCCCTCCCCTGGCAATGATTTCTGCCACTCTTCTCAGAGTGAGGCAACACCGCCTATCACTGATACTGATCGCTCCCCATTGGCCGTCTATGCCATGGCTCGTGGAGGTGAAACAGCTACTCCAGGGGCCTCCGTGGTCCCTCCTGTTGCGCAGGGACTTACTGACCCAAGCGAACGGACACATATTTCACCCTCACCCAGAGCGGCTCGCGCTACAAGCCTGGCCCCTGAGTGGGTGAGCTTGACCGCAACGGGTCTGCCTCAGAATGTGATTAATACCATTCAGAGCGCAAGGGCCGCACCCACGAGGTCGTTATATGACCGTAAGTGGAACATTTTTGAGGATTGGTGTGTTAAAGAGGGAGTACTCCCCTTTAACTCTCCGCTTAATGTCATTTTGTCATTTCTACAAGACCTTATTGGCAAAAACAGAGCATTCTCCACTGTCAAAGTGTATTTGGCTGCAATCTCTGCATGCCATGTTGGCTTTGATGGTAAAACGATCGGCCAGCACCCTCTGGTCTGTCGTTTCATGAAAGGAGCCAGGAGACTGTTACCAGTCTCCAAGCCCATGTCTCCCTCTTGGGATCTGTCAGTTGTGCTACAAGCGCTAACGGACCATCCCTTTGAGCCCTTGGAGGATATCGAGCTGAAAATGCTGTCACTTAAAACAGTTTTGCTATTGGCTATGGCCACGGCAAAACGTGTCAGTGATATCCACGCCCTGTCGGTTCAAACATCTTGTATGAAATTTAGCCCTGACAATCTTCGGAACAGCAGCGTTTGCACAAGCTGTGTCCTGTTCGTGCTCTGTGTGCCTATGTTGATAGGACCAGATCATTTAGGCAGGTGGATCAGCTATTTGTGTCCTGGGCAAAGCCCCACAAGGGAAAGCCTGTCTCTAAACAGAGGCTTTCCCATTGGATTGTAGAGGCCATCTCCATGGCTTACTCCACTGCAGGTCTCCAGGTTCCTGATGGGCTCAGAGCTCATTCTACCAGGGGCCTGGCTACCTCATGGGCCTACTTCAGGGGAGTGTCTATTAAGGACATCTGTGCTGCTGCTTGTTGGTCCTCCCCCTTGACGTTTGCAAGGTTTTATAAACTGGATGTAACGTCACAAGGGTTATCTCATGCCGTCCTCAGTGTTGGCTCTTCTGAGGACATGCCCTGATCTAGGCTTAGAAGAGGCCATGGTTGGCACTGTCAATTGCGATAAGCTTGTCTGGCAATACGGGAGTCTCCATATCCCATAGTGAGACATCGAAACGAATGCTATGAAAGAGAACTTTAGGTTACTTTCGTAACCCCGGTTCTCTGAGTAGCATGAGTGAGATGTCTCACCAGACCGCCCTTCTTGCTGATGGGGTGAAGCGAGAAGAGGTGTGCTTATTGAATGACGGGCGACACTGTGACTGGAGCTTATATAGGGGTGCCAACGTCACAACGTCGCCACTGCCAGCCACTCAGTGCTGGCGTAGTGGTATAAAGGCTTCTGTAAATACGCGAGGGGGCGTATCCCCATAGTGAGACATCTCACTCATGCTACTCAGAGAACCGGGGTTACGAAAGTAACCTAAAGTTTCTGACAGGACGGGGTGTGGCATCACGATGGTTGCTCTCCATCGTGATGTTGCTCATCCATCACGATATCGTCCATTGTCCCAACCCTAGTAGAGAGCCTCAACGCGCCACTCCATGGCGTCCATTGCTCTCTCTCGGCGTGTGGTGGTTTGGGGTCTGCTGGGGCCCTCGCGTAACTGGGGGCTATTGAAGCACCGAGCCGGCCAAGAAGGGCTAGATGTGGGCGTGTGACGGTAGGATGCCTCGTTTAAGCAGGGACTGAAAGCTAACCTCCATTTTATTTACGTTCAGGTGGGCCTGATGCTGCTGTCTTGCTTCCTCATTTTGTTTTATACAAACTGTAAAGCTAATGGACAAACTAACAAATGTGATGGTGAACCAACTGAGCGCTTGAGTGTACAACTGAATATAACGAAAACTGCAACCTGTGTAAAGAAAGTATGGAATCCCAACGAAAGAACAGACATAAAACATAGAAATAAACTAAAGTAAATGTACAAGGAACATGCTGCCTCTGTCCTTATGGGTCGAACCTGTGTGCCTTAAAGCACATCTATTTCCAGTCATACTGGATGGCGTTGTCAGGCTTTTATTTATTTGATTTAATTATACCAATACCACTCGTCATGTCACAATAGCTTAACACTAGGGCCGCTGCATTTTAAACCCCCCTCCCCGCAGTCAAATTGACCGCTGCGGCGTATTTTAAATAGCGTTTAAAAAATAAATAAATAAACGAAACGCAATATGTGGCGGGCGGTGTTGATTCTGTCAGAAGAATAGAATAGTCACAGAATAGTCTATGTGTGGGAAACACTGCAAAAATGGGACGAAAACGTGACAAAAACGCCACAAAAGAGTGACGGAAATGTGACACAAAAAAAGACAAAAATGCGACTCAAACGTGACAAAAAAAAGCCTAAAAAAGTGACAAAAATGTGATGAAAAAGAGACAAAAAGCAACAAAAGTAAACACAAAAATGTGATGAAAACGTCACAAAAAAAGCCACAAAAAACAAACACACATGACCTACTACACTGGATAGAAGTGAATGTGTTTTATAATTATATAAACCAAAACACGTTATGTAATTTTAAGATTTTTTATTTCCCTGCAATACTTAATATCAATAAACAAATTAAGTACTTACCATGTACTTCCATCAGCAGTCTGAAGTTCTGTCTAAAGCAGAATCTCCATGACTTCCTTCTTCACCTATCAGTCAATGACTGAAGCGCAATGAGGCCGCAGCATTTTCACTGGAAACAAAGAGCACACTGTATTTAGCGTCATGTTTCTGTCACTCATGGTGTCTGACCTGAAGTTAACACTGAAGAGTGTCATTCACATTCACACTGAGAAGGTGTGAACTATATAGACACCAAACAGTGTCAAATTAACACTGGAACATTTGCTGTGTAGAACTCAGCGAAATAAAACCAGGAAAGTGTGGTGATGTTTATTGTCTTTCACAATATCTGAGAGACCACTCGGATCATTCCCCAGGATATAATATGCAACATAAAAAGGAAAAGTGCCAAAAGAAAACAAGTTTATACACTCATGGAATTGAAGATGAAGTTATAATGTTGAATAGACAAAGGGTTGTTGCATGATCAACATTGCTTACTGCTGATTGAGTGATGAGGGGCTGAAGAGGAGGAGCAACATGTTTGTCTTTCTTTGCATCTGTAGTGGACAGTAGCTCTTTAGGCTTATGACATACTTCCTTTGACAATTCTAAACAACCACTCAGATCATACTCCTTCCCTCACTGTCAACTGAAGAAACAGTGAACAGTCATCAGTAGCAGAGAACAATGATGAAACAAGTCTCTACGTTCTTCATGTTCAAGACAGAGTATCACCAACTCTTCATCGTGGGCAGCGAGACCATACACTTTAGAGACACATTTCTCAAGTCACAAACTATAGAAATGATCCCTGAAAGTATAGTCTTACCTCTATAGCGGCTCTGCAGTGGCTCTAGTGTGACAGGACTGTGCCTCTGTGTTCTGGTCCTGCTTAAATGCAAAAGCTGGAGCTATGTAACGTAAAAAGGAAAAGTGCACTCACAGAAAACAAGTTTACGCAGTTGTGGTGGTGAAGATGAAGGTAGCTTTGAATAGATGAGGAAGATGTTGCATGAGCCTAATTGCTTACTGCTGCTACTGTAGATGAGGCTGATTGAGCGATGAGAGGCTGATGATTAGTAGCTACTGTACGTGTTAGTCTTTCTATTAGTGACGTTACGTT
Source organism: Neogobius melanostomus (assembly GCA_007210695.1). NCBI lineage: Eukaryota > Metazoa > Chordata > Actinopteri > Gobiiformes > Gobiidae > Neogobius > Neogobius melanostomus. The sequence continues at coordinate 38,478 of VHKM01000612.1, forward strand.
CGTATCGAGGCGTCAAAGCGTGTGTCGAGCAATAAAGGCTGATTTATAGTCGAGCGTCCGGTCCCGCCCACCGCAGCCCCGTCTGCTTGATGCAAGCCAGAATCGTTCGAACTTCTGCGTAGCTCTTCTGCCTTCACGTTGTGATGTATATTTTAAACATTTTTTTAATAGCATAAAAAGTGAAAACACAAAAGCACTACATCATAGGAACAATATATTCATGGAAAATAACTTCAAAGAGGGAGACTGAAGGAGTTTGTTGTGTGTTTCCTTGTTTTGCGAAAGGATCAACCAATCACCTCACTTGCGTTCTGCAGCACTGGCCGCGGAGTCACTTTGTGCGGCAGGTGCAGCTGTCGCGAACTCCCTGATTGGCTCCCACGTGCGTCCAGCACGTAAACGCGGAGCTGTCGCTGAAGTATAAATTGGCCTTGAGGCGGAGGCAGAGGCGGCGCGTGGTTCAGAGCGTGTGTTGGTGACGTACACAATGACTATTTGAACCTACCTGAAGCACCGTACCACGTGACTGATTAGGAACTGGCGCGTGGTTTTGGGGGCTCAGTGGTGTTCCATAAAATACATTTTTTTTGAATAAAAATCAATTAAGACCCCTCTCTCGTCACATTACTTCAAATAACACAAGAATATTCCACTCCTACTTACAATGACACTGTGCATATGGTAACTTAAACAGGTTAAGTGTCATCCAAATCCATTCTTTGATTACCCACTGCAAAAATACCATTTTCTGTATCGAGCTGGTCATTAGGAGCATGTTTTGTGTTGATGGCAACAGCATAGTCCAAAATGTTACGCGGTGTGCCTTTAAGGTCGCCACAAGGGAAAACGTGAGACACTGTTTAAGTCCAGGCTAAAAACACTGTTGGTTACTGCTGCCTGTGGCAATTGAAAGTATGTATATTGTTTTTATAAATTGATTTTTACTTCTGCTTTTAACCTCTTAACCCCCGCCCTTAACCAAGTGCATTTTCTCCAGTTTGGCTTTACCCAAATCTAAAAGCTTCTTGAAAAAAAACATCAAAAAACAGCGACAAAAATTTATGTCTGTATAAATACAGACATAAATGTGTTTCCAGTGATGTCACACATAGTTAATGCTGCCATTTTGAGAACTGAAGAGGAATCATGCTGTAATACAACATGTAATATCTCTACTTTTGCAAAATACACTATGTGTTTCCACCTCTCGGACTGAATGACCATATTCAAAGGAAACCTTTCTTTGGGATTTTTACACTCTGTAATATCAACAGAGCCTCAGTCTGAGTCAGAACTAATTCTTGGTTGAAAATGCAGAGTGTTTCAAATTTAAAGTGGACCGTTCAAAAGTCCAAATTGGCGAGGACCACTGTCCACCTGGACTGACCCAAGTGTCTCTGCTGAATTTATCTTCAATGGAATGCCCGATATACAGTACGTAGGTCATGTGACCTCAGGTGTCAAATATCACAATGCCTTAAATAGTTCTTTTTATGGTTAAAATGTCAACATACTATATAAATCTGTCAAGTTGACCAATGAATAAAGAATAACTGCAGAAGACTGGAAGTTTGTATTTCCTGTCGGCCTGAACCTGATTTTATGCGTGGAAATGTGCTATTGTTTGGTTGCTGACGCCTGCTATAGGCTATTGTGTATATAGGGGAGACCGGGGGCTGGTTGTCAGACTTTCTTTTCCCAGAGTCCACTGTTCATCACCAAAACATCCCACATGTGTCACACACGCATTAAAAGAAAGCTTAAAAAACTTGACTTGTTTATATTTTACTAAAATAAATAGTTAATAACTGTCAAATACAGGAGAATGAATTGTGACAATGTGCCCCATGTGCAGTGTAGGTTTTCACAATGTTTAAGATTGGTTTCACTATTGTCCATAATTAATGAGTTTCTTTTGTTGTTGACATGACTTTAGAAAAAAAAGTGGGAATTAAACCCAAATGCACTATCATATGTGCTCATGATGATAAAAGATGAAATGATAAAAAGAATATGATCATAAAAACATAGACACACTACAACAAAGAATTTGCCCCAATATTACCCTATGTGACAACCAACCCTTGACCCACCTGAGACAACCTTTAGCTCAAAACCTCAATAATCCCTCAGTTTAAAGTAAGTAAGTAAGTGCTTTATTGTCATTGTACAGGCGTACAATGAAATAGTGTTCAGGTGTTAGTCCTGAGCTGCTGCAGCTGAGCCGCGCTGCCACTGTGTGCCAACCTGACCCGCATGACCTTGGAGGTCGGGGAAACTGTAGCACTCGGAAGAAACCTGGCTGGCTGCCCTCTCTCGCTGTCTCCTCTGAAACGGTGCACCGCCTCCTGGGTTTGTCCCTGTTTCAGAGCGTGGTGTTCTGCACTGGTCCTCCTCCTCCTTCCTCTTCCTCCTGCAGCTCCCTCCTCCAGTTTTTCACCATCTCTCGTTTGTCCCTTACTTGTTTCCTGTAGCGCCTCTTGTGACGCCTCCTCTGTGCTGCAGCTGTGGGGGCTCTTGGTGCCTCTTCAGTGTCTCAGAAGAAGAAATCTGTAGGTCTCAAATGGGTTTAGCTGAAAAGCTAGCATTTTGTTTACCTTTAAAAAGCTGCTTTCTTCAGGACCATTTTAGACTCTCAAAGTAAACAAATCCACCAAACCACCAAAATACTGGATAAAAATACTTGTTTATTTAACGCTGACGCGTTTCGACCGGTGGGAATGGTCGAAATAAACAAGTATTTTATCCAGTTGTGCCTCGGAAACTTTATTTTTCTTCATTAATTTGACTCTGCCCATTTTCTTCCGAAGAGCACCTGGTACCACCATATACGATCCAGATCCAGTGAGCACCTCCGGCCTCCTCCTCATTTAAATAAGTGCTTTATTTGCCATTGTACAAATGACGAATGACACCTGAATGAAATTTTGTTCAGGTGCGCGACGCCACTGTGGGCCAACCTGACCAGCATTGTTTTTGGAGGTCGGGGAAACCAGAGTACTGATCCTCTGAAACGGTGCACCACCTCCTGGGTTTGTCCCTGTTCCAGAGCGTGGTGTCCTGCACTGGTCAGCTACTCCACCTCCTCCTTCCTCTTTCTCCTGCGCAGCTCCCTCCATCCCACAACAGTCTTTCACCAAATAGAGCAGACATTTGGCCTTTGACATACAGTATAAAGATTTGACAGGGTGTGGTAATTGAGGCAGAGTCGTCAGGTATTGAGAATGAGGAGTTGTCGTCACGACACAGAGCCCCCGCCGATCCCCCCCTCGCCGCCATGATGGTAGCAGTCCGGCGGCAATACACATCGTTTACGTGTGATGTTAACACGGTAGTAGCGGAGGTTCTTGCTATTCTGCACTGTTTTACCGCCTGGAAGTCACTGCTGCGTTAAAAACTGCTGCAATACCTCACACGATAGATATGGAGAACGTAGGAACAATGGGATACAGTTTTTTAGGTTACAGAAATGGACACAGCATCGAGGAGCGCAAGTCTCTGACCTGTCAAAACATGTTGGAAACGTTTGTGTACATTGAACATCTCGTAACAATGTAGTGTTTACGAAACACGCACTTTATTACTTTGACATTTTGGTCAAGAAGTGTCTGCTAAATGCAATGTAATGACAACACACTAAAACGCATATGAAGAAAGTTACTTTTGCCAGTACAACGCTGTTCTCACCAGCTGGAGGCTTGTAGAGCCAAGTCCTGGACCCAGCCACAGCAGAAAGTCTCGTAACTTTCCAAAGACTTGTGGCTTTTAAACTCCTGCATCGTGTAGTAACTTACACCAAATAAGGTAGTTTACTGTGTCCATGTTTGTGCACGGAGGTAAATGGTCCAGGTCTCCGCTGCAGGGAGCTCGTATGGGTCGATGTTTGGATGTCCGCAAGCTTCTCCAAATACCGCTGTTTTGCGCTTGGTATGAGCTTGTTCCTGTAAGGTCCCTTTTCTTTCACCTTATCTCTTTGCATTGATTTACTTTCTTCTTTTTCGTTGTCGTATTCGTAGATCCGTCTCTGTTTCGCCGAAAACGTAAATGCGCAAAATTTAAAGTGCTCTGGAATATGAGGAATGCGTGAAATTCTGGAGATGTGCCCCCAATCGGCATCCAACATGAGCGACAGGCTCAGAGCCCAAACCCCCCACCCCCCAAATCACCCCAACTCGGCACGTGACTCCTCATTCTCAATACTGCATGGAAGCACAAGCACAGGGCATGCACATACAGATCCAACAGAATTGACGTTTGCACTGGGAGCAGGTCATGTGGTTACAGCCCCCGTTTTTCTGCAAAAGACCAGAACAGTCATTATATTAGTTGAAGACTCCTAAAGTTATTATTTCTTGTGTATAAGAGACCTTTATTCTGTTGCTATTGCTTTTGCACATTTGCCTTGTTTTTTTCTTGCGACTCTACTCTATGTTGTGTTTTATGAGCTGCTGTAACTCGTGCATTTTTCCTCTGTGAGATCACAAAAGTCGCTCTGACCTCGATGTGGCTGAAGCAGTGGGGGCAGGTCTTGCTGTTGAAGGTGATCCATTCTTCACTCAGACAGCTCGCCAGAAACCCCAGCATGATTCCCTTCCCATAGCGGTGCTCCAGGAGCTTCCGACGGGCCCTATTGCCAGAGGAATAGTCCTCCCACAAAGCCGCCTGGCCCACTGCGCACAACACAGGACAGACATGATCAGCTAGGCCTGTCACAATCGTGTGTGTGTTGAATGTTCGTCTACCAGGGCCTCTTAGTCAGGTCATCTCTCAACTCATCTCTCTCTAGTCATCTATTATAAAAGTACATTTTGATAACATGGTTTTGATAAATATATGCTTCTACTTTTCATTTTATAAATGTTGCTGCACAAAGGTGTTATGCACAATTCAAATTTGCTTTTTTTTCCTCCCCATTTACATACTAGCATTGGAATTTTACGTTTAATGACTTTATGTATATAAAACATGGTACAAGTAATTCAGCCCTAATTTCCAAGTAAGATCCAGCATGTGAGATGATTTCATTGTAGAGCAACTTGTAGAGCATGACTATATAAAAAACAGGCTAAGGGCTTATACCAATCAACTAATCAGCTCACTTGTCATTTTTCTGAGTCAGTTCTGTCTGTTGAAAAAGCAAAAGCCCAGAAATGTGTTTAACGTGCATAAGCAGTGCTTCAGACAGTGCAAGAACGTTAGTTAACCTGCTAGAATTCCTACAAAGCATTCCCATGTCACTACCTAGTGTTGTGTCTTGAACAATAATGTTTCATCAAGCTAAATAATGAAATATACGATGTTGAATGTTGGAGACAGTTAAGCACACTAGTGTAATTCAAGATTTCACCTTTAGACTGTGGTATTTGCGCATAGCGTCCGGCCGGTTCAGTCGGCTCCTTCTTTTTGGTGGGAGTGTAACAGGTCTCGGTGCCGTGGTAGGTCTTCTTACAGTGCACACAGAAGGCAAAGCTGCACACTGTGCACAGAGCCATGGAGCTAGAGATGTCTGTTATGACCGCAGAGGCACAGGAGGGACGAGGGCAGTACATCACATCTGATAAGAAACAGGTCAAAAATGAATCATTTTCATATGTGCACATTTAGGAATAGAGCATAAAGTGAATAATATCACAAGCTACATGATATTTACATTCAAAGGTCTCATATCCTGCTTTATTTGGGTGTTTACAACACCCCCATACCCTTAGCCTTGATATTTTCTAGATCCTATCTTTATGTTTGATGATATTCTAAAATGCAGTCAGCGTAAATGAAAGCAGAGTGTTCCTCCATTGTACACCGGTCACCATGGCAGCAACGCACAAATGATACTTTCTAAAACAGATACGCAAACATAGAGAACAGAATTTGTAGCCAGATCAGAACAAGTTTGCTGAAGTGGAAATCTCCTTGTGAGTGACGTTTCGAGTGCGGTCAGAACACGACCCTCAGAGACTGATTTGTTTCAAGCACATGGAACTATTGTAAAAGCCTGTTTACAGATCTCACAAAACTAGCCATTGGACAATACCAAACGCCATCCACAGGGTCGTCACGAAACCCAAGAAAGTACTCCATATTATAACTGTATTAAGATTGTTGCACTGGTTACTTTAAAGTAAACTTAAAAGACTATATACCAGGCATAGAGTCAAGGGAGAACTGCAGCAGGAGTCGGTCGTACCGCCCGAACAGCTCATCCCCGACAAGACTTCTCACCTAAACCAGGGAAAATGACAAAAGAAATTAACTTTTTTTTTTTTTTTAACTTTAGGCTGATTTGAAAACATATAGAACACTAGAACAAATGGAAAACACAAATAACTCACCTGGAGCGTGAGTTGGCTTGTTGCACGATGTGGCTACGCTAGTTCCGCTAACCTGAAGTTGTGAGCGCCAGATTCGATTAGACTCGTTCAAATAATATATATATATATTTTATATATCTGGTAGTGGGCAACAAGTTCCTGGTGAATGATCACTCTTAAGCAAATATGGGTATTTCATTGGATATAAATTAATTTCCGTAGCAAATGATTATGATGTGAAGTTCAGTTTAGCGGAACTAGCGTAGCCACGTCGCGGAACGAGCCAATTGAACCTGGGCCCTTGCTGTCAGACAAGAGCGGTAACTAGTAAGTAGGGATGGGCGGATCGATACCAGTATCGATATATCTATACTTTGTAAGTATCGATATTAATTTGCATAGGCGTGGCAGCAATTTTAAACGCAAAAAGGACAATTTAAATATTTGTTCTGAGCCAAAACAGTCCACAGCAACAGAGAATTTAACTGAGCCAGCTTATTCTGGTTTAGATTCTGTTTGTCATTAAAGTATTAATTTTAAACTTTGTTTATGTATTTAATTTCATATTAACATTGTTTAATTAACCAGTAATATAATTTTAATTTACCTTTTAATTATATAAAATAGCCAGTTTTAGAAATGTATATTCATTAAAATACATTCACCCATATGAAATTACCAGTATCGGTATCTGTATCGATATCGACAAAAATGACGACAAAAGTATCGGTATTGTATCGATTCCAAAAATGTGGTACCGCCCATCCCTACTACTAAGCTACTGAACGTTTGTATTTAAGCCCATAATTCTTTGTCTTATTGCCACTGAATATTGTTATTTATGGGTGTGGCACATTTGAGTTGAGTAATTCTATACCTGTGCAGGCGTGGGAGCAGCTTTGCAGCCAGCATGGAGACACGTCACTTCTCTCACGCTGCCATTCGTGATCTGAACTTTACAGAACTCCGCGAGACAAGTTCGACAGAAAACATGCCCACAGTCGATGAGCTGGACACAGTCGGCACCGAGCCAACTCGTGAAGCAGACCCCACAGTCAAACTGCTGAGAGGAGAAGGCCTTCTCCCTCTGCGCAGCATCGTGGATCAACAGCTGGGACAGGAGCGCTTGTCCCGAGGACAACAAAAGAGGACGTTTCTGTCTGGCAAAGTTTGAAGCTCCTTCATCACTACCTGCTGCCTCTGGGGTAGCGGATTGAATATCCATAGCATCGTCCTCTGACGTCTGTTCCTTTTTGCCTTGACAAACCAAGTCCTCATCCACATTGCCCAGGTGAGCAGCAGAACCATCTCCCTCCACGGAGTCTTCATTTAAGGGGATCTCCAAAACATCAGTGATGCCCAGGAAGTCAAGTGTCTCGTGTTTGAGAAAGTGCGCCCAGGAGAAAAGCACAACAGTGCCACCTGTGGTCTGGTACAGGTCATCGAGTTGAGCGGCAAGTGAGGACAGCTGAGGACATGAAACAGAAAAAGTAAAAAACAGATTTACTGTTACAAATATGTTTACTGTTGTACTTCTAGTGTTTTCACAAAAAAACGTTTCAAAAAGGAAAATCTGCCAATCAGGGTGTTGAGAATAAAAAGGGAATCACGTTTCACTGATACAATAGTTTGATCTGATAGTTAAGATACAACTTTTCTGTGCAAAAATTTTATGGTGAATTCATAGAGAAGATGGAATTCTGGTACCAACAGGGTGTAACATTTTGATGCTCATATGTATTGCAAACTATTGTTATACATTAAGTAATATTAAGTAGTATTATTAATGTGTAGTAATCTGCAGAGCCAATTGATTACTACTGAGGTGAGGGACAGGGCAGACTTCGTTGTTAGGATGTGTATTTTACTGTTGGAAGGGCACACCCATCCAGGCACATTGGACCCGGTTAATGGTTAACATCTCCATGGTTACTGGGTTTATCCACATTGAAACAAAAACTGGCACAAAGTTTTGTGTATATTGCATCAGCACAAATGAACCAAAGTGATTTTCCAGATTATTTATTAAAAAGCTAGCAATATTGAAGTGCAAATAGATTGAGGCTTTAGGCCAAAAATTAAACTACTTCAAGTTAGACCCAATAGCTTATGTTCAAACAAAGTATCTTTAGGTGAGATGAAGTTTCTTGAGTCGTCGTCTGTACTCTGCAGTTGAAGCGTAGACACGTCAATACTTCAACTAGAGTACGGATGATGAGAGCCTTCCTGTACGACTGAGAGCTTACACAAACATCTTTAGGCGAGGTTAACTTAAGTTAGAAGTTATATTTTAGGGTTATACCTGCTTTGGAGTGAGCCAGGAGCACTTCAGGCTGTAGGATGGAGCGCGGCATGATGGGTAATCCTCGGGCAGGTCAAAACTCAGGCACAAAGGTGGAAGAGATGAGATTTCATACTGGCTCAGGGCGGCACCTGCACAGACACAAAATTGGCGTTGCCTCAGCTTCCAACACATAGCCTACGGTAGCTACCCTGTTTAAGCGGCCACCAGTTTGTGCCATTGCAGAGTTGTAGCATATGAGTTGGAGAAATGTTTACCTAATTTGTATAGACTATTGTAATCTGTATATTAACCTCATACCCCCGCTTGAACCGAGCGCATTTTCTCCAGTTCGGCTTTACCCAAATCTAAAAGCTTCTTAACTGGAGAGCAACAGTATCAATGCCGCATTTGAAAACTAAGGATTACAAAACTGACAGTAACTTTTTGTCACGTTGCCGCCGCGTTTAGGTCACATTTTTGTCACCTTTTGGTCGCATTTTTATTGATTGATTGATTTTTTATTTCGAGCTACACACAACACAGGCAAAAAAGCCAAAAGAAAATACAATAAAAGAGAAAATAATAATCAACACTCTAGCTCGAAAAGGAGTGGGAAGAAGACAAGCTTATTAACTCCCACCCCTGTTCATATACTTGCATAATAATGTGGTTGCTACAATAACAATGTTTAGTTCTTATTAACTTACAAAACGATTAACAATTAAGTTGGTTACATATTAACAGATGCAACAATGCAGTATATTAAGTCAACATTCAAAGTATGTTACACTTTATAACAATTGAATACATTTTTTTTACCATGTTGGTATTACTGTTATTCACCATCACCATTACAGCCCATATAAGATTACTCTGTATCAAAGTGTTTGAATAATACATGACATACTCCACATTTATTCATGAAGGGTTATGTTGAATGCGGAGTACATGGATATGTGCATGTTTTACTTCTAAGAATTTAATTAATATTTATAAAAAATATTATTGTTTTTTTTCACTTTTCGTCACATTTTTGTCACTCCTTTGTGACTTTTTTTTTTCTTTCCCGTGACTTTTTTTGTTGCGTTGTCGCTGCATTTCTGTCACATTTTTTAAGCGTTTTTGTCCTGTTTCCGTCTCTTTTTTGGCACGTTATTGCGTCACTTTTTGTTGCGTTTTCGTCACGTTTTTGTGTCGCTTTTTTTTGTCATGTTTTTGTCGGGTTTTGTTGCGTTTTTGGTACTTTTTTCAAGAAGCTTTTAGATTTGGGTAAAGCCAAACTGGAGAAAGTGCGCTCGGTTCAGGTGGGGGTTAAGGGGTTAAGGGCCACCCCGTTTGCAACTTTGTCTCCGTTACTATGGGAACGCAGTGGTCCTGACTCTGACATCGGACACGCGTAGGTCGCAGAGACGAAGATCCAACGTGTAGCTATTTTGTTCCTAATTTTCCCCTTGTGGATGAACACATTGTGCAAACCTGCGGGCTTATAGTGAACACTCCACTGGCCTTTTGCAGTTAGTTTACCTTGTCTTAGCGCGACAGTGAAGTGTTCCGGCACCTCCGCACACACTCGGAATTCCCCGGAAGACGTCGACTCATTCCGGACAAACTCCTCTGGATCAAAAATACTGAGAAGAGCGAGCAGTTCGTCGTGTTGTTCCTCCAAATCTGAGCTCATAACTTGGCACAACCGGCGCAAATGGGTCAAAACTAGCCTCGCAAATGTTAGTAGTGTCTCCCGTCGTGATTGTTTCCTGGTTTGGTAAAGTCTGGAAAGCCCATAAAGCCTCTTCGCTCTGTAGGGCGCCCCTCCCTTCACGCGCAGTTACAGTAATGAAGGTAAATGTCCAGCGCTGACTCATGTGCGTGTGATGCAAGATTCCAATTCACTCAGCAACAACTACAGTCCGAGCAAAACAGGTACTACTGCATTGTCCACATCCACAATGAAAGCTACAGCAAGTAGAAAAAGGTATGCAGGCTGTATGTGCGTTAGAACTGACAAAGCCTTAAATCAAAACCACCTCAAGGCAAAACTTTGATGCAGAATTCCTGACTTAATATATATGCGTTTTACAAACACAAATTATAATTTAGCCCAAGTAAGGATTCGTTAGTCCATTTTAATGATATGAGTTATTATGTGCTAAATGTTACAAGTTAATGTGATTTAATTTTAGTTTTAAAGGTGCATTATGCAATGTTGATTATGTTGATATTTGTGCGTATATGACCTTAGTGATCCAGCGGCTGTATGAGTGGTCAGCATGGCGCCTTTACTTTCAATCACAGTTGTCTCTCTAGGACGCTCCAAGATCAATAGTTTGGAAGGTTTCCGCTGCTGACGGACCCTTTCACCAGAAACCCTACAAAACAAGTGATCCTGGAGCGTTGTAGAGACCACTGTGATCGAAAGTAAAGGCACAAAGCTAATCACTAAGGTAAAATACGCACAAATATCAACTTTTTTTCTGTATAAAAAGTTGCATAATGCACCTTTAAGTAGGCCAACTTAATTTAAAATGTTGAAATAATAGCCTACTTAGCCTGCATAAAAGAGGAAAATATAACCTATCATCATGGCTTTCATTTTTTTTTTTTTTTTTTTAATTATTATTATTAGGCCTCCTTATTTGGGGGTCTTATTTGCATAGCGCTTTTCACATGACACAAGCACGCAAGTCACCTAAAGCGCTTAACACAAGGGAATTCAAATCGGGTCAAACTTTATTTATAAAGCACTTTGCAAACAAACTGAAACACAGTGCCTTAAAAAATGTACGTCACCCCGCCTCCCACATATAGTACCGTAAATGACAATGAACACACAGTAACACAGAAACATGATCCCATAATACAGTAGAGCACTTTGTAAAGTTATCAGCGTTTCTGTGCTTAAGTTGTGGAGACCGGGGCTGGTTGTCACACTTTTTTTTGTACAGTCCACTGCTCATCAACACAACAGCCGACAAGAGCCACACTTACATTAAATGAAAGCGTAAACCCTTGGCTTGAAGTAGGTCTTGCTTCCCTCATTATATCTTATTATCTTAAATAGTTATTAACTGACAAAGACAGGAAAATCGACTGTGACAATGTGCCCCATGTGCAGGTTGAACAATGAGTGGGGCTGGTTGTCCATATTGTTATCAATGGTGTTTTTGGTGTTAACATGTCTTTGGAAAAAAATGTGTAACTATTTTGTTCCCGAAGATATAAAGAGACAATGTTTTTTTTTTTTCAATATTCACCAGTAAATTCCTAGATTAGAAGTTTGTTTATTATTCATTTTCAGCAAAAATGCTCTGTAATGAGCTCATAGATGCAGTACATTATGTGCTCAACAAACTCCAATGATAACATAAAAATGATGATAAAAACAAAGTGACACAAAAGCAAAATTTGTTTTTTTGTCACTTTGTTTATCTCCACAACCAACCCCAACTGACCCTGACACAAAGTTTGACCAAGCTCTCACATGGCTCGAAAGCTATGACCTATACACAAGATTTTTAAGAATATGATCACCTCCAGCTTTTAACACAAAAACAACAAACAGTTGAACATTTGTCCAAACCTCCTAAAAAGACAGATCCTCTCCTCCTTATAAACTTGTTGTTCAATACCAATATCAAGTCACAGGTGGCGCTGTACTATAAAATACAATAACAAGACAATTGTGTAAAAATCAGAGCCGTGATTCGTCCGAAGTGTATACCGTCAGAAAAGCTGCGCGCCACAGTCATGAAGATGTCCTCAGCAAAGTTACCTTCCACTTGGTCGACCAAACGCTGCAGCACGGCGTTCTGTCTGATCTCGCTGCTGATGTGGACGAGGACCTCCACCGCCTGTTTGACATTCTGGTCGTCCTGTTCGTGGACGGTTAAGCACTCAATCACATACTCCCTAAAGATCACCATAGCACGCTGCAGAATGAGGTCATCAATGACATCTTCACACGGCTCCCGTGCTGTCTCTGCGTCCAGACACTTCAGGCTCCTCTGCCATATCTCTGTGCAACTCCTGAGCTGTTACAAAGAAGATTACAGACTTTGGGGAGACAGAGGAATTCGTAAGGCTCGGTCAAACACAGACGGGTTGTCTTCGAATTGGTTTACATGTTCTGCCATAGAAATTGAAAGTAAGACAGAAGAATGTGGAACGTGCACCGCACCCGAGGCACACCGGCCACTTTCTTTACGTTTATGACCCAGCGTCATTCCATTGAAGATGACCTGGAGCTGCCACATTGAGCTGTGCGTAACGCACGCCGGGGCAACGCACAAGAGGCATTCCTCAAAATAAAACCAATTTCAATTCTATTATTCCACAAGTGTGTTAATCGTTGTGCGATATGTGGCCAGTGTGCTTAGCCCTGACCAGTATCATGCAGGAGTAGCTTGAGTAAAATTATAATGAAGTAGCCTATCTGTAGGCTCCTAGTAAAGTAAAATTGAATATCTATTTTTCCACGGTGTAAATAGCTATTTAAGTGGCAAATGCTACATTTTGATCTATTTAATATTATAGATGTAGGCAGTGCTTCATTTGTAAATTTTTATTTTCAGGAACACTTTTGGTCTGATGTTATGGATTCAGGGAACAGGCCAAAACATTTGCAGGAACACTCTCATTAAACACCATTATATCAGATCAAATCTTTGCCGGATCCCCTAAATATTTCCCGGATCCTTTACCCTGAAAAACTGAAAATTGGGGGAATGCGTTCCCCCAAACGGGGGATCAAATTAAGCACTGGATGTAGGCCTAGATCGTCTCGTGCACCTTGTTCATTAGAATTATTTTGTTTTTCTGCATTTTCATGCCATTTTCTTGGAATTTTCTTTGAAAATATAACGATTTCCACAGATTTTTGTTTCAGTGCTCATCAAAAAGCCTACACTCCTTCCATCACACTGTTCTTAATCAAAAATAATAAACAAAGGGGAGCTTCAACAACCTTGCCGTTTTCCTCCTCCAATAGCCTATTAAATCTTTTAAAGTGTGACAAAGACACACATTGTGCTTTACAAGCCTGTGTCACAAGTTTCTCAAAGTGCTACGCTGTAGTCACTACTCATTCACTCCCCACTCGGTGGTGGTAAGCTACTATTGTAGCCACAGCTGCCCTAAGGCACTAGCCTGGCTAACGCCAGACTAAAATCACAAATGATATTTAGTCTGGGGAGTCGGGACCACCAATTCATTTTCTTGTAGGAGAGGTGTGGTTTACGATTGTGCATAGCTGTTTATTGGGCGCTACAAATGTCTATCATGTGTCTGCATGTAGCCATAGCCAATCATATCATGGTATCAGATGACGTATGACGTACCCGCTGTAAACTTTTGAGCTAAACTATTTAGAACACGGTCTAAAGCTTTAATGGCATCGCGTCTGCTGCTGTCAGATTGGATCCGTAAATAAACTTTTTTTTTTTTTAATCCGTAAACAAACTACAAGCTTCCGTACGTCGAATAGTGCGTCATCGTTTTACCGTCCCTTTTCGTTCCGTGATTGGTTCCCAAATCCATGCGAAAATTTCGGCCACGGTCCCCAGGCTGTTTGCAGTTCGAAAGGATTTAAGCACACACAGCAGTCTGGCGTTAGCCAGGCTACTGGGGTACACTGACCATTTACCACAAGGCTATAATGTGCTGTTTATATCCTATCTCTTATTATATCAGTGGCCTCTGCTGGACATGTGTTTGTTTTAGTTTGTTTAGTTTTATCTTAGGTTCTCATTACTTGTTTGTGTGGCTAAATCTGACTATTTAATTACTCGATGGAAGGCAGAACAACTCCTGAGGCCCAACTCCAGACTTTTTTCTTCTAGTTGTGGATTGAAATGAGTTTTGTTCCTGTGTAAAAGCAGAAGTAGGAAAGACCTCCGTGAAGCCGCATCTAATGATAAAGGCTTATTATCGATATGTATTTATTTATGATTGCTGTTTACATTACCGTGACAGTGTTTCTCCCTGAAAATTGTGGAATCACTGAATCACTGATCATTGTAAAGGTTAACAACAAGTACGTTTCATGCACTCTCTTCCTTTACATGGTTGTGAAATGTACAGTCGTGATATGGAACTTCATGTGCAAATTTGATTTTTCTTTTTTTGTACAAAGAAAGAGGGAATCCTTTTATAGGACTCCTGCTGGAAAAGTTTAAAAGAGCAAAACTTCTAACTCTCACTAGGGTCAAATGCAGACCCCAGTAGAAATCACACCTCTTTCGGTCACGGTTTGTGGGCTTAGAGACTCGAGGAATAGCTGTATAAATCACTCCCCCTCTGCCACTGCTATTGACAAACATCCAGAGCATTTCTTTTATTGCTTTGTTGGAATTTGCGTCAGTGATAGTGAGACACCAATTACCAAACAAGCCATTTACAAAACACGCAACTGTATGTTGAATAAATATTCCTAACTGGTTTCCATAGATTTCCTTGAGAATGACAGATGACACCTCGACCACAAACTACATTTATAAGCATTGTAGTCTTTTGGTCTGCAGACTGAGCGAGCTGACACACGCAGCCACATACCACCAAAAGAGTTTTTTCCCACAAATGTGACATAACTCGGTGACGTAACGTGTTGTTTTTCAGGTATTCTGGCCCAGGAGAACCATGGGAACGACCCATCCCCATATGGCACCTCCTACATCGCTGCTTCATACGTCAAATACATAGAGAGTGCAGGCGCCAGAGTGGTTCCCATAAGGTACAACAAGTGCATCTTCAATGTGTGTTTTGGGAATGGGTGAAAAGGGATGCACGACTCATTATTGTATTTGATGTAATATTGATAGTGGTAATTAGATATAACATAATATATTTTGCAGAGGACATTATTTGATCTCAATAACGGAAGCTTTGCCATTTGGTAAGTGCACAAGTGCTGCTTGTGTTATTGAAGGATAACTTTGTTGAGTTGTCCTGAATGTGGAGACACTGACTAATCTTGTCTACTACTTAGATTAGCATTAGAGATGACTAAGATACCCAAAGCAGGTTAGTCACACACAAAAATAACTATAGGTCACATTATGTATAAAAACACAATGTACCTGAACTACTCCAGGTTCACACAGAAGTGGGTAAAAAACAAAGTATTGAAAGAAAAAGTAATTATATGAGCTTATCAAAAATCAACAATAAAGGAATATTCTTTTTGTTAAGAACTAAATCACTTAAAATTGACAAGATTTGCTTATACATGATTAAAGAAAGTCCTATTATAGGTCTCCTACTTGAAAAGTTTAAAAGAGCAAAGCTTCAACTCAGCAAGTTTCCAAATCTCTGTCCCCACTTACACTCATACTACCTTCTGCCAGGGTTTCAGGGCGTGTTCAAACCAAGCATTTACATGAGCTTGAAGTTCTGTTATTGTTATGCAAATGTTGTACGTCACATTCATCTTCTGTCTTGCAGAATAAACAGAGGCCGAGTATGAGTTGTACTTGCCACGTTGTCACAAGTAAACTCTTATCCTTGAGTGAAGAAACTGTTACTTTTTCCACAGTTGGAACATTTGAAATGACAATCTCTGCAGGATAAACAATTGGTCAAGACTATAATAAGAATGTTCTTTTGTCATGTCCTCTCCAGGCGAACGATGCAGGCGACTACTTCCCGCTGTGGGGCACGTGCCAGGGCCTCCAGCAGCTGACTGTGCTGACGGTCAACAAAGAAGATCTTTATTTATATAGCACCTTTCACAGACATGGTCACAAAGCGCTTTTTACATTCACTCCATACTTGGTGATGGTAAACTACCTTAGTAGCTTCAGTTTCCCCTGGGGGAGACTGACAGAAGCGCTGTCACGACTGCACACATCTGCGCCAACGGTCCCTCTGACCACCTCCATGCATTCACGCACACATCATTCATCCTGGCCTATTGTACATGTTTTTAGTGGTAGAGGAAACCTACGCAGACACGGGGAGAACATGCAAACTCCACACAGAAAGGTCCCCGTCCAGGTGGGAATCAAACCCAGGACCTTCTTGCTGTGAAGCGAGAGCACTAACCGCTGCGCTACCGTGCCGCAAAACCTCCTGACAAACACAAACACAGCGTGGGTGGCTCTACCTCTCACTTTCACCCCAGGTATTTATGACTAATGTCAGGGATGGCAGCTCAATACAAAAAAAGACACACTTCCTTGCATCCAGGGATAGCCGTCTTGAACCAGCGATTCAGCTCTGTTTTCGAAGTCCCAAAGCGCATGCGTTTCAAAACACTGCTAATATGTCTATGGCTCCAAAACACGAAATGTCACGTGACTCAGGCTGAAGTGTTTCATGAAATGCAATTGTTTTAAAACACTTCACTGTGTTGAACCACAGGGCAGACGGATACACTTGCACAGGTGGGACCGTAGGGCTGAAGAGGTTAGAGTAGAAAGGGTTAAATAATTGTTGATGCTAACATGTATTTTATAAAAACAGCAAAAGGAAGCATTGAGTTGGAGGAAACATTTAGAACATTTATGACAGTTGCTTCATTGATTTATTCTAGTATCACAGTAAGAATAATAACACATTCAGGAAAAGTCCATATTTTAATGGCAAATAAAATCAAACAGAATGTGGTTTTATTTCAGTCACAGACGTATCAATAACATGGTTGAATCCTGAAACACTGTATATGCTGTATATATATTTTGCCACTAGATGTCACTGTGGAGTGATTGTTATGAACTGTGATAGGAGGCGGCACAATTGCTTCAACTGCTTTAGAGTTTCATCATGACACTTCTGTTTGCCCATACTGCTTGCATCTATATGTGTTGATAAATCTGTCTTTTTTTTATTTATTTTTTTAAATAAACTACTAGGTCATAATGAAAAGAGCAAGTTTTGAACCATACGATCACACACATTTGAGTAATAAAGTTGTCAAGGAATTCATCTTCTTTTCTTGTCAGATCTGAACAACCACTCAGATCATACATTGAATCAGAATAAATGTGTTTTATTTTATTTGTTCTCCTTGTTTCTTTCAACCAGCACCAGAACACAGAGGCACAGGCCTGTCACACTTGAGCTACTGCATAGCTTCTGTAGAGTTAAGACTAATCTTTCATTAATCCTTTCTATAGTTTATGACTTGAGAAATGTGTTTCCGAAGTGTATGGTCTCGCTGACCATGATGACGAGTTGGTGATGCTCCTTCTTGATTGTGAAGAAAGTAGATACTTGGTTCATCCATGGTCTCTGCTACTGATGACTGTTCACTGTTTCTTCTTGAGACGGTGAGGGAAGGAGTATGGTCTCAGTGGGAACTCAAGAATTGTGAAGGAATATATATTTGATCTAACACCACGTCTTGTCCCAACGATTTCCTGGTTTTATTTAGCTGAGTATTAAAGGATAAAGTCATTGTAAATACAAATCAAGACTTACCTTATGAGATCACGCCTCTCCACTCCTTCACAGCCTCTCATCAGACATCTCTCATTGTTCATTTTCTCATCAGAAACTTCCTCCTTACCCCCACCAGTGTCTAGACGAGTGACGTGCGGTGAGGTTGTTGCTGGTGAGGCACATGCTATTGACTCCAATATAAAGTAAACAAAACTGCAGGGAAACAAATGCAGGAAAAATGCAACTTGCTGTCTCTGGTAATTGTCTTACTTTTAAATAGCATTCAATAGCAACATATTTAAACATAAAATACATTCTCACGATATTGCAAATAAAAATTAAAAGACAACATTATGAACGTGACCGGGACTCGTACCCCACCCCTCCAAATTATGAGTTATTGACAAACCTGATGCGCCACGCGGGCTGTGCGTGATGGGGTCGACATGTTCAGTATAAAGACTCGTCTGCAGCATTTCGCCCATAAAATGTCAGTCTAATTAGTTTTTCCTTTTACGTACTCCTTTACGTTTAAATTGCCTCTCCTAAACCGTGCAGAATAATAAAACAGACTGGTTTTCACATGTAGTCTACATGTTTTGTAGAAATGTGAAGCGCTGACACAGCGCCCCCCTCGTATCATCAGGGCAGTGCATTGGAGGCGAGCCTCACTTCAGGACTATCAAAACACGATTTAAAGTTAAATGAACATTTTAAACAAGTCGTTCTTATGCCTGATTCTTTATCTAGATCAGTGATTCCCAAAGTGGGGTCCGGGGCCCCCTGGTGGGCCTCAGAGACACTACAAGGGGGCCCCCAAAGCTCGTCTACAAAACAACTACATTGAAAAAAATTCATTTTAAAAGGTAAATACATTTATTTGGAGAAACGTAATAGTTTGTACCAGCTTTACCATCATTGCTTTGTATGTAATTTTAGCTGTAAAATAATAGAAAATTCCTTACAATAGAGTACATGTTTATGATTTGGGGGCCCAGAGAGATTTTCGGATCGATAAGGGGGCCCCGATGCCCCGGACTTTGGGAATGGCTGATCTAGATGATAGAAAACCAACACGCCCAACAAAAACCTATTTACAAATGTATTTTACTTTTAGGGGGCGGAAAAAGCCCCGAATGGGAGAGAGCGCTGAGTGAATGAGCCGAGCTCAAGTGTGTGCAGGACGCTGGAGGCTCGCCACAGCTCCGCCCTCTTTATACGATATCGACAACTGATAAAACATTTGGCCATTTTTTAACCACGAGATTGATTAAAATCATAGGAAATCCCTATCATCTTAAGAGAAGGGACTTGTTTTTGTAATTGCTCGAGGAAACCCTCTTCTGGCAGCAGACTCCTAAAATTTGTCTCTTTTAATGCATAGTATAGGACACTTAACAAATGATGGTCTGGTTGCTCGGGGGCTGCTCCCCTCTGGCAGCTGGTCCAGTCACAGAAAAGAAGAAAAAGAAAGAAAAGCCCTGAATCCCTTTTAACACATATCATTAAGACCATTCTTGTTATCATGAACATCAAACAGTCTGCGATTACTGTACCTTTCATGAATAAATGTGGAGTATTTTATGTATCATTCAAACACTTTGATACAGAGTAATGTTATATGGGTTGTAATGGTGATGGTGAATAACGGTAATGCCAACATGGTAATGAATTCTGTATGGGTTAATTTTTGTTTTTTTCCATGATGACTGGTGAGGACTGGCCTCACCTGCCTCCCCTGACCGCACGTCACTGGTCTAGACTTATAGTTTTATTTTATGAGGCCACTTTTCCTTTACCTTCTACATTTCTTCTTGTTCCTTTGAGCCTGGACCAGAACACAGAGGCACAGTCCTGTCACACTAGAGCCACTGCAGAGCCGCTATAGAGTTAAGACTATACTTTCAGGGATCATTTCTATAGTTTGTGACTTGAGAAATGTGTTTCTAAAGTGTATGGTCTCGCTGCCCATGATGAAGAGTTGGTGATACTCCTTCTTGAACATGAAGAAAGTAGAGACTTGGTTCATCATTGTTCTCTACTACTGATGACTGTTCACTGTTTCTTTTAGAGACAGTGAGTGAAGGAGTATGATCTGAGTGGTCTTTCAGATATTGTGGAAGAAAGTAAACATCGCAATTAGTATAGTTGACTGTTCACTTTTTTATCAGGAGACAGAGAGGGAATGAGTATGATCTGAGTGGTCATTCAATGTTGTCGAGCAACACCAAAAAATGGCAGCATAAGAATAATAGAATAATATGGAGGGTAGGGTATATTTGCAACACTACAATTGAACTGGTTTTGCCTTTGATATTCTTCATACCGGACGCCTTCATGAACGTAAAACAGGCAAAGACTTTGTGTTCAGGTTTTCTGCTCCTGATGACTGTTCCCTGTTTCACCAGGAAATAGTGAAGGAAGGAGTATGATCTGAGTGCTTATGTTATTACATTAGGTACATGTAAAAATGTTCTTCAGCGCGTAGCTTTGAAACTTTGACTGTAGTTTTAGAGGCGCTGACAACAAAATCCTCCTGTTGAAATGACACCAAGCATTGTATAAATGTGTTGGTTTTTTTTTGCTTTGTTTTCAGCGGCCCAGTCCAGTCAGCTTTTCAAACATTTCCCCAAGAATCTGCTCAAGTCTCTGTCACAAGAAAACATCACCGCCAACTTTCACCACTGGAGCGTGTCCCTTCAAGTAAAACACATATAAAATATGCCGCTGACTGTCCTGTATTGTGTACATTGGCACAGAATACAACCCTTTAGTGTGTTCATAATTCAATCATTTGTTGTGTAGGGTCTATAATAGAAGTTTGTTTGGTACACCTACCAAAGTAAAAATAACAGGCAACTTGTTTATTGCATTGTAGCCCCTTATCCTGTTAACTTCTTAACCCTTTCTACTCTAAAGAGCCACATATGGCTCCAGTTATGGTCCTGGTATTTGGATGCAAAGGGTTACAAGGGGGCGTCCTTCCAACCAATATTTAGAAGTTTACATCGTAGCCTACGTTATTGAAGCTGCTCCACGCGCCGCTCGGTCCTTGTGCTCGTAGCCTCGTACCTCCGCGCCTCTTTCTCTCCTCTCTCTCCTTTCTCGGTCCTTCGTGAGAACTTCCAAACCCATGCACTCTCAGCTCTGATGTGAGATCCATCGCGGCATTTTAAAACTGTTTAGTTTCCGTACGAAAAGCAAAGCGAAACCTCGCGGTGTTAAACAGTAGCTGCTTAGAGAGAGAGCCCTGCGCGTCAGAAATACAGCAGCGCAGCGTCTTTATTTGAATAATTACGGCTAACAAATCATGTCTTCGGGCTTCTGGCAGGCTACTTAAACTAGCGTGCATATTAGCTATATTCGAGATTTAATTTACAGTGCTATCCCAGCAAAGTTCGTAGGTTTACAAGGCCCACAGAAGATCAGCACGTGTTTCTGACAGGAGGGGGCGTGGCATCATGACATTGCTCTCCATCGTGATGTTGCTCGGCCATCACGATCGTCCCAACCATAAAACAGATGTCATTTGTATCTGCTGTAGAGTCATGTTTGACCCAGTTCCTCTGAGTCATGGTGCAGCAGGACTGATGTGGACAGATGTTACAGAAGAAGCTCATGAGGTTCATTTATTCAACAGTTACTATAGTAACTATTTTCTCCAAAGTAAAAGTAGATCTACCACAGTCCTCCACATCTGTCATGGTCCACCATCACACACCA
Source organism: Neogobius melanostomus (assembly GCA_007210695.1). Classification (NCBI taxonomy): domain Eukaryota; kingdom Metazoa; phylum Chordata; class Actinopteri; order Gobiiformes; family Gobiidae; genus Neogobius; species Neogobius melanostomus. The sequence continues at coordinate 60,165 of VHKM01000612.1, forward strand.
TGACTCAGAGGAACTGATCAGATCAGTTTTGTAGGTCTTAGCTCTCAAACGAGGTGTTACACTGGCCTATCAGTACCAGTCTAGAAGCTTTAAGATTTGAGTAAAGCTGATCTGGAGAAACTGCACATAGTAACATCATGAGTAGGAAAATCACTTCCAGTTTTGTGCTTTGTTTTGTGAATAAACTCTTCTGGCAGTTGTGTCTTGTCCACCAGGTGGCAGTGTCACACCACACTCACTCACTGCCTGTTCTTTGTAAACAAAAACAAAAAAAGATTTAATACAAGACAGAGGAAACCGCAAAACCCTTTCATTAGCAATAGCATATGTTAACTACTTGCCATTTTGTCGTCCGCATACCGATACCCGATCTACGCCGTACAGTGGCACCCGGAGAAGACCCCCTTTGAGTGGGTTGACAAACGCGGGATGGTTCACTCTTCAGCCACTGTGTGTGACTCTATTTTTGATTATTGGATGTAACCTCTCAAGATTTCATTTATGTATTTGCTACCAAGAGTCATCAAGTGAAAAAGTCACCTGCACTACATTTTTTCTTCTTCTTCTATTTTTATGTCATTATTTTTATATGAGATATCCAGAATAAAAAAGGCACAGGAGTCATATTTGTCTGGTCAAATTGTCAGGTCATAAGAGAAATCATTTGCGCTAATTCAATGAATTATTAACCTGTTAGGCGCTTTGGTATGAATAACTATTTTCACACTTGCATTTGTTACTAAACTATAATTAAATTTCAATATTTATTCTTACATCCAGCTAAAGAACAACGATTCTAACCAATGCATAAGCACCATGATTTCCTACTTCACCTGTCTGTCTGTGACAGACTGACGCACTATGAGGACACGCCTTTTTTGTTCAAAATAAAGAGCACTTCTTCTTCTTCGGGTACTTTCCGGCAGACTAGGTGCCTCCAGGCACATTGCTGCCTCTCTAGGTGAAGTCCCGCAACGCACAAAGATCACATCCACAACAGCTCGATGCTACTAAGTCCAGGAGCGCTCTTATAGCGAAATCCTGGCCCTGGGAAGGACTTAGTAGTGACTGTAGACGAACAGAATTGTTCTGAGACACAAGTGCGACTGTTTGAAACAGCTCTGCTCATTGGACCCTTTAACTGCTGACATCATCAGTGACATCAGCTGGAGGCAGGAAGTGATCAGGAGAAATAAGATTAAACTAAACATTTATTTCACATGTGGCAGTATGCCTGCAGGCGGGCACTGCCACTTGTAGTTTTGATGGTGATTGGCTGTGCGTGCCAGCCGTCACCTGATAAATAGCACTTCCGTTGATTATTTGACCTCTGACTTCCTGTACGCCCAGTCTCCGGTGTTGTGGTTGTTGCTCCTCGTCACTCTCCAGTCCAGGTAGTATTCATATTGTCGCTCAATTAAATCACAAAAGTTGGTAGTAACTCTAGTCCCTGTTAATGTTCAGTTGCCGCGGCGCCGCCAGGGCCCGCGTTCTCCCGGCCATACTAGTTGAGTGGATCGGCTGTGTTGACTTGGACCCGCTGTCAAAGCCCCGAGCCACGCTAATGCCTCCGCTCAGGTTTGTGGTTTGGTCAATCTAGTAACATTATTCTAGTAGTTCGCACTTGTGGTAGTGACACATGCTTATTTTATAATTGTAGCCTCTGGTCGAGGAGTGGTCGTCACTGCCGCCTGCCTTTTTCTCCGCCCTTTTACCACCTTTTTGTTCGCCTGTTCTGTTATTATTCCCTGTCACTGGATTCGTGGAGCGCCGTATGTGCGCAACGTCGTCATGGGTAGACTGTGGTAACAGAAAGATGTACTGAAAACAACTAACTAAACGAACTGTGAAACGAACGGACAAACCTGGTCTTAATTACAAATGTGAAAATAAATGTAAAACTTTCTATACAGTGCCTGGCCTCTGTGATCCATCTACTCAACAACGAACCTACGTGCTTTTACTTACTTTCTGGTGCTGGCCATCTCTAGCTGGCGTTGTCTGGCAATTTCATGTTTAAAACAGCTAAGTTAACCCTCGCATTGCCACACACAACATCTGAGATACCACTCAGCTCATACTCCTTCCCTCACTGTCAATTGAAGAAACAGTGAACAGTCATCAGTAGTAGAGAACAAGGATGAACCAAGTCTCTACTTTCTTCATGTTCAAGAAGGAGTATCACCAACTCTTCATCGTGGGCAGCGAGACCATACACTTTAGAAACACATTTCTCAAGTCACAAACTACAGAAATGATCCCTGAAAGTATAGTCTTAACTCTATAGCTGCTCTGCAGTGGCCCTAGTGTGACAGGACTGTGCCTCTGTGTTCTGGTCCTGGCTTAGAGAAACAAGAAAAGTGTACTCAAAAAAATAAAACTTTAGTTTAGACAATACAAGTTGAGATACAGGTGAAGAGGAAGTTCTGATGAGAAAATGAAGACGATAATGTATGACCTGAGTTGCTAACTGCTGCAGAGAAGAAGCCCATTTAGGCTGATGAGATATGATAGGCTGAGGAGCAGTGGAGAGGTGTGATTTGATAAGAGGCACAGACACAACAGGTTAGTCTTGATTTGTATCTATAAATAAACAAAAACAATAAAGTGTTGATGTTGATTTTTATTTTTTACAATACCTTAGAGACCACTCAGATCATACTCTTTCATTCAGGGTCTGTAGAAGAAACAGTGAACAGTCATCAGTAACATCAGAGAACATGAATGAACCAAGTATCTACTTTCTTCATGTTCAAGAAGGAGTATAACCAACTCTTCATCATGATCAGCGAGACCATACACTTTATAAACCCATTTCTCAAGTCACAAACTATAGAAATAATCCCTAAAAGTATAGTCTTAACTGTGCAGAGTCTCTGCAGTGGTTCTCATGTGACAGGACTGTGCCTCTGTGTTCTGGTACTGGCTCAGAGAAACAGGAAAAGTGGCCTCATAAAATAAACCTTTAGTTTAGACAATACAAGTGTAGACACTGGTGGTGGTGGAAGAGGAAATTCTGACGAGAAAATTAAGAGGATATTGTACGACCTGAGTTGCTAACTACTGCAAAGACAAAGCCCATTAAGGCTGATGAGAGATGATAGGCTGAGGAAGAGTGGAAAGGTGTGAAGAGGCACAAATGCAGTAAGTCAGTCTTGATTTGTATCAACAATGTTGTAGAACTCAGCGAAATAAAACCAGGAAAGTGTGGTGATGTTTATTGTCTTTCACAATATCTGAGAGACCACTCGGATCATTCCCCAGGATATAATATGTAACATAAAAAGGAAAAGAAAAAGACATAACAACAATAATAAATACAAATGGGGAGACAATTGTGGATCCAATAGAGATAAATAAAGAATTTAGAAATTATTATGAAAAACTTTATGATTCTCAGGACCATACCGATCTAAACACATGAAAATTATTCCTAGACAAATTAAACATAGTTGTTGCTGAGTGAATTGGACTCTTGCATCACACGCACATGAGTCAGCGCTGGACATTAACTGCGCGTCAAGGGAGGGGCGCCCTACAGAGCGAAGAGGCTTTATGGGCTTTCCAGACTTTACCAAACCAGGAAACAATCACGACGGGAGACACTACTAACATTTGCGAGGCTAGTTTTGACCCATTTGCGCCGGTTGTGCCAAGTTATGAGCTCAGATTTGGAGGAACAACACGACGAACTGCTCGCTCTTCTCAGTATTTTTGATCCAGAGGAGTTTGTCCGGAATGAGTCGACGTCTTCCGGGGAATTCCGAGTGTGTGCGGAGGTGCCGGAACACTTCACTGTCGCGCTAAGACAAGGTAAACTAACTGCAAAAGGCCAGTGGAGTGTTCACTATAAGCCCGCAGGTTTGCACAATGTGTTCATCCACCAGAGGAAAATTAGGAACAAAATAGCTACACGTTGGATCTTCGTCTCTGCGACCTGCGCGTGTCCGATGTCAGAGTCAGGACCACTGCGTTCCCATAGTAACGGAGACAAAGTTGCAAACGGGGTGGCCCTTAATCCCTTAACCCCCACCTGAACCGAGCGCACTTTCTCCAGTTTGGCTTTACCCAAATCTGAAAGCTTCTTGAAAAAAGTGCCAAAAACGCAACAAAACCCGACAAAAACATGACAAAAAAACCGTGACGAAAACGCAACAAAAAGTGACAAAAATGTGGCGAAAACATGACAAAAAACAGCAAAATGGAAACAAAAAGTGACGCAATAACGTGCCAAAAAGAGACGGAAACAGGACAAAAACACTTAAAATGCAGCGACAACGCAACAAAAAAGTCACGGGAAAAACAAAAACAAAATTAAAAAACAATCATATTTTTTTATAAAAATGGGACCCAACGGCGACAAAAATGTGACCTAAACGCGGCGGCAACGTGACAAAAAAGTTACTGTCAGTTTTGTAATCCTTATCTTTCAAATGCGGCATTGATACTGTTGCCCTCCAGTTAAGACGCTTTTAGATTTGGGTAAAGCCGAACTGGAGAAAATGCGCTCGGTTCAAGCGGGGGTATGAGGTTAATATACAGATTACAATAGTCTATACAAATTAGGTAAACATTTCTCCAACTCATATGCTACAACTCTGCAATGGCACAAACTGGTGGCCGCTTAAACAGGGTAGCTACCGTAGGCTATGTGTTGGAAGCTGAGGCAACGCCAATTTTGTGTCTGTGCAGGTGCCGCCCTGAGCCAGTATGAAATCTCATCTCTTCCACCTTTGTGCCTGAGTTTTGACCTGCCCGAGGATTACCCATCATGCCATGCTCCATCCTACAGCCTGAAGTGCCCCTGGCTCACTGCAAAGCAGGTATAACCCTAAAATATAACTTCTAACTTAAGTTAACCTCGCCTAAAGATGTTTGTGTAAGCTCTCAGTCGTACAGGAAGGCTCTCGAGTCATCATCCGTACTCTAGTTGAAGTATTGACGTGTCTACGCTTCAACTGCAGAGTACAGACGACGACTCAAGAAACTTCATCTCACCTAAAGATACTTTGTTTGAACATAAGCTATTGGGTCTAACTTGTAGTAGTTTAATTTTTGGCCTAAAGCCTCAATCTATTTGCACTTCAATATTGCTAGCTTTTTAATAAATAATCTGGAAAATCACTTTGGTTCATTTGTGCTGATGCAATATACACAAAACTTTGTGCCAGTTTTTGTTTCAATGTGGATAAACCCAGTAACCATGGAGATGTTAACCATTAACCGGGTCCAATGTGCCTGGATGGGTGTGCCCTTCCAACAGTAAAAATACACATCCTAACAACGAAGTCTGCCCTGTCCCTCACCTCAGTGGTAATCAATTGGCTCTGCAGATTACTACACATTAATAATACTACTTAATATTACTTAATGTATAACAATAGTTTGCAATACATATGAGCATCAAAACGTTACACCCTGTTGGTACCAGAATTCCATCTTTTGTATGTGGCCATACCGCCTTTGCGATGCCCAATCCCGTCAGACCTTGGAAGCTAAGCAGGGTAGGGCCTGGTTAGTACTTGGATGGGAGACCGTTCAGTAACACCAGGAAGCCTAGCGAATGTAGTGAGTGAGTGAGTGGTTGGTGGTGGTGGCTGATGTGCGCAGACTGGTTGCCTCGCTTATCATCACCGAGTATGGAGTGAATGAATAATGCACCAAATTGTAAAGCGACTTTGAGCGTCTGGAAAAGCGCTATATAAGACTAATGCATTATTATTATTATTCTATGAATTCACCATTACATTTTTGCACAGAAAAGTTGTATCTTAACTATCAGATCAAACTATTGTATCAGTGAAACGTGATTCCCTTTTTATTCTCAACACCCTGATTGGCAGATTTTCCTTTTTTGAAACGTTTTTTTGTGAAAACACTAGAAGTACAACAGTAAACATATTTGTAACAGTAAATCTGTTTTTTACTTTTTCTATTTCATGTCCTCAGCTGTCCTCACTTGCCGCTCAACTCGATGACCTGTACCAGACCACAGGTGGCACTGTTGTGCTTTTCTCCTGGGCGCACTTTCTCAAACACGAGACACTTGACTTCCTGGGCATCACTGATGTTTTGGAGATCCCCTTAAATGAAGACTCCGTGGAGGGAGATGGTTCTGCTGCTCACCTGGGCAATGTGGATGAGGACTTGGTTTGTCAAGGCAAAAAGGAACAGACGTCAGAGGACGATGCTATGGATATTCAATCCGCTACCCCAGAGGCAGCAGGTAGTGATGAAGGAGCTTCAAACTTTGCCAGACAGAAACGTCCTCTTTTGTTGTCCTCGGGACAAGCGCTCCTGTCCCAGCTGTTGATCCACGATGCTGCGCAGAGGGAGAAGGCCTTCTCCTCTCAGCAGTTTGACTGTGGGGTCTGCTTCACGAGTTGGCTCGGTGCCGAGTGTGTCCAGCTCATCGACTGTGGGCATGTTTTCTGTCGAACTTGTCTCGCGGAGTTCTGTAAAGTTCAGATCACGAATGGCAGCGTGAGAGAAGTGACGTGTCTGCATGCTGGCTGCAAAGCTGCTCCCACGCCTGCACAGGTATAGAATTACTCAACTCAAATGTGCCACACCCATAAATAACAATATTCAGTGGCAATAAGACAAAGAATTATGGGCTTAAATACAAACGTTCAGTAGCTTAGTAGTAGGGATGGGCGGTACCACATTTTTGGAATCGATACAATACCGATACTTTTGTGGTCATTTTGTCGATATCGATACAGATACCGATACTGGTAATTTCATATGGGTGAATGTATTTTAATGAATATACATTTCTAAAACTGGCTATTTTATATAATTAAAAGGTAAATTAAAATGATATTACTGGTTAATTAAACAATGTTAATATGAAATTAAATACATAAACAAAGTTTAAAATTAATACTTTAATGACAAACAGAATCTAAACCAGAATGAGCTGGCTCAGTTCAATTCTCTGTTGCTGTGGACTGTTTTGGCTCAGAACAAATATTTAAATCGTCCTTTTTGCGTTTAAAATTGCTGCCACACCTATGCAAATTAATATCGATACTTAAAAAGTATCGATATATCGATACTGGTATCGATCCGCCCATCCCTACTTACTAGTTACCGCTCTTGTCTGACAGCAAGGGCCCAGGTTCAATTGGCTCGTTCCGCGACGTGGCTACGCTAGTTCCGCTAAACTGAACTTCACATCATAATCATTTGCTACGGAAATTAATTTATATCCAATGAAATACCCATATTTGCTTAAGAGTGATCATTCACCAGGAACTTGTTGCCCACTACCAGATATATAAATATATATATATATTATTTGAACGAGTCTAATCGAATCTGGCGCTCACAACTTCAGGTTATCGGAACTAGCGTAGCCACATCGTGCAACAAGCCAACTCACGCTCCAGGTGAGTTATTTGTGATTTCCATTTGTTCTAGTGTTCTATATGTTTTCAAATCAGCCTAAAGTTTAAAAAAAAAAAAAAAGTTAATTTCTTTTTGTCATTTTCCCTGGTTTAGGTGAGAAGTCTTGTCGGGGATGAGCTGTTCGGGCGGTACGACCGACTCCTGCTGCAGTTCTCCCTTGACTCTATGCCTGGTATATAGTCTTTTAAGTTTACTTTAAAGTAACCAGTGCAACAATCTTAATACAGTTATAATATGGAGTACTTTCTTGGGTTTCGTGACGACCCTGTGGATGGCGTTTGGTATTGTCCAATGGCTAGTTTTGTGAGATCTGTAAACAGGCTTTTACAATAGTTCCATGTGCTTGAAACAAATCAGTCTCTGAGGGTCGTGTTCTGACCGCACTCGAAACGTCACTCACAAGGAGATTTCCACTTCAGCAAACTTGTTCTGATCTGGCTACAAATTCTGTTCTCTATGTTTGCGTATCTGTTTTAGAAAGTATCATTTGTGCGTTGCTGCCATGGTGACTGGTGTACAATGGAGGAACACTCTGCTTTCATTTACGCTGACTGCATTTTAGAATATCATCAAACATAAAGATAGGATCTAGAAAATATCAAGGCTAAGGGGTATGGGGGTGTTGTAAACACCCAAATAAAGCAGGATATGAGACCTTTGAATGTAAATATCATGTAGCTTGTGATATTATTCACTTTATGCTCTATTCCTAAATGTGCACATATGAAAATGATTCATTTTTGACCTGTTTCTTATCAGATGTGATGTACTGCCCTCGTCCCTCCTGTGCCTCTGCGGTCATAACAGACTCCTCTAGCTCCATGGCTCTGTGCACAGTGTGCAGCTTTGCCTTCTGTGTGCACTGTAAGAAGACCTACCACAGCACCGAGACCTGTTGCACTCCCACCAAAAAGAAGGAGCCGACTGAACCGACTGAACCGGCCGGACGCTATGCGGAAATACCACAATCTAGAGGTGAAATCTTGAATTACACTAGTGTGCTTAACTGTCTCCAACATTCAACATCGTATATTTCATTATTTAGCTTGATGAAACATTATTGTTCAAGACACAACACTAGGTAGTGACATGGGAATGCTTTGTAGGAATTCTAGCAGGTTAACTAACGTTCTTGCACTGTCTGAAGCACTGCTTATGCACGTTGAACACATTTCTGGGCTTTTGCTTTTTCAACAGACAGAACTGACTCAGAAAAATGACAAGTGAGCTGATTAGTTGATTGGTATAAGCCCTTAGCCTGTTTTTTTATATAGTCATGCTCTACAAGTTGCTCTACAATGAAATCATCTCACATGCTGGATCTTACTTGGAAATTAGGGCTGAATTACTTGTACCATGTTTTATATACATAAAGTCATTAAACGTACAATTCCAATGCTAGTATGTAAATGGAGAGGGAAAAAAAGCAAATTTGAATTGTGCATAACACCTTTGTGCAGCAACATTTATAAAAGGAAAAGTAGAAGCATATATTTATCAAAACCGTGTTATCAAAATGTACTTTATAATAGATGACTAGAGAGAGATGAGTTGAGAGATGACCTGACTAAGAGGCCCTGGTAGACGAACATTCAACACACACACGATTGTGACAGGCCTAGCTGATCATGTCTGTCCTGTTTTGTGCGCAGTGGACCAGGAGGCTTTGTGGGAGGACTATTCCTCTGGCAATAGGGCCCGTCGGAAGCTCCTGGAGCACCGCTATGGGAAGGGAATCATGCTGGGGTTTCTGACGAGCTGTCTGAGTGAAGACTGGATCACCATCAACAGCAAGACCTGCCCCCACTGCTTCAACCACATCGAGGTCAGAGCGACTTTTGTGATCTCAGAGGAAAAATGCACGAGTTACAGCAGCTCATAAAACACAACATAGAGTAGAGTCGCAAGAAAAAAAACAAGGCAAATGTGCAAAAGCAATAGCAACAGAATAAAGGTCTCTTATACACAAGAAATAATAACTTTAGGAGTCTTCAACTAATATAATGACTGTTCTGGTCTCTTGCAGAAAAACGGGGGCTGTGACCACATGACCTGCTCCCAGTGCAACCATCAATTCTGTTGGATCTGTGTGTGCAAATGGCCCTGTGCTTGTGTTTCAGTATTGCAGTATTGAGAATGAGGAGTCACGTGTCGAGTTGGGGCGATTTGGGGGGGGGCCTGTCGCTCATGTTGGATGCCGATTGGGGGCACATCCCCAGAATTTCACGCATTCCTCATATTCCAGAGCACTTTAAATTTTGCGCATTTACGTTTTCGGCGAAACAGAGACGGATCTACGAATACGACAACAAAAAAGAAGAAAGTAAATCAATGCAAAGAGATAAGGCGAAAGAAAAGGGACCTTACAGGAACAAGCTCATACCAAGCACAAAACAGCGGTATTTGGAGAAGCTTGCGGACATTCAAAGCATCAACACACAAGCTCCCTGCAGCGGAGACCTGGACCATTTACCTCCGTGCACAAACATGGACACAGTAAACTACCTTATTTGGTGTAAGTTACTACACGATGCAGGAGTTTAAAAGCCACAAGTCTTTGGAAAGTTACGAGACTTTCTGCTGTGGCTGGGTCCAGGACTTGGCTCTACAAGCCTCCAGCTGGTGAGAACAGCGTTGTACTGGCAAAAGTAACTTTCTTCATATGCGTTTTAGTGTGTTGTCATTACATTGCATTTAGCTGAGACTTCTTGACCAAAATGACAAAGTAATAAAGTGCGTGTTTCGTAAACACTACATTGTTACAAGATGTTCAATGTACACAAACGTTTCCAACATGTTTTGACAGGTCAGAGACTTGCGCTCCTCGATGCTGTGTCCATTTCTGTAACCTAAAAACTGTATCCCATTGTTCCTACGTTCTCCATATCTATCGTGTGAGGTATTGGAGCAGTTTTTAACGCAGCAGTGACTTCCAGGCGGTAAAACAGTGTGGAATAGCAAGAACCTCCGCTACTACCGCGTTAACAACACATGTAAACCATGTGTATTGCCGCCGGACTGCTTCCATCATGGCGGCGAGGGGGGGATCGGCGGGGGGGCTCTGTGCCGTGACGACAACTCCTCATTCTCAATACCTGACGACTCTGCCTCCATTACCACAGCCTGTCAAATCTTTATACTGTATGTCAAAGGCCAAATGTCTGCTCTATTTGGTGAAAGACTGTTGTGGGACGGAGGGAGCTGCGCAGGAGGAAGAGGAAGGAGGAGGTGGAGGAGCTGACCAGTGCAGGACACCACGCTCTGGAACAGGGACAAACCCAGGAGGTGGTGCACCGTTTCAGAGGATCAGTACTCTGGTTTCCCCGACCTCCAAAAACAATGCTGGTCAGGTTGGCCAACTGTGGCGTCGCGCACCTGAACAAAATTTCATTCAGGTGTCAGTCGTCATTTGTACAATGGCAAATAAAGCACTTATTTACTTACTTACAGTTCTTATATGAAAAGTGCTAGGGCAAGCTTCATTAATTAAATGTCCTCATTCTGCTAAACTTGACTTCCTTGAGCATTCAATCACATTATAATATTGCTCATTCATGACATGTTCTTACGCAGAAGTTTGTTCTTAACGCCTTCTTACACAGATTTTTGGCATTCACAAAATACTTAACCCTCTCTCATGGTGAAAAACATATTTCATATTATTTATTTGACCTTTATTTAACCAGGAAAGTCCCACTGAGATTCAGAATCTCTTTTACAGGGGAGTCCTGGCCCCAGATGGAACCGTTTGTACTGATTTTTAGTAATAGGACAAACAAGACAAAACTAATATGGAAGTTCTGATCTTTTTAGGGAAAAAGGGCTACACAAGTCAAAGAGATCTAATAGTAAAGTTTAAATTATTTAACTGTGATTAATCTTCATCCGTCACATGAAGGCTTTGATACTCTTGTCATGCCCATATAAGGACGTTTAGCGGGCGTGTCTTTGTACTAAATGCCATGATGATGAGTGGGAGTGGTTTGTTTGTTTGTTTGTTTGTTTGCGTCTGTCTAATAACAAGAGATTTGGCTTCATGATTGCGGCCCATTGTTCCCTTGTCAAAAATGTGTTTTGTTTAATTCATGCATCTTTGAGTATTTCTGGATATGCTGCCTGTTAAACTAGGCTACATGATTTGGGAGCTTTAAAGCTAACAATGAGCAATTAAGATGGACCTCTGGACCTCTTACCTCTTACCTATACTCTTCTGTTCAGGACTGTATTGTGAAGCAATACAAATGTTGTTTCCTGTAAAGACACTTGAGGGCGCTGTTTACATTCAACTGCTTTACTGTAAAACAGCCATTCCCAAAGTCCGGGACATCGTGGCCCCCTTATTGATCAGAAAACCTCTCGGGGCCCCCCAAATCATAATAATTTACTCCATTCAAAAGAATTTGTTATAGATTACAGCTAAAATGACATTAAAAGTAACATCTAGCTATGACAGTAGGCTAAATACTGGGTTAAACTGGTGCATTTGTCCAGATAAATGTATTTTTCCTTTCAAAATGAACTTTTTCATTTTACTTGTTTTGCAGACATGCTTTGGGGCCCCCTGTAGTGCCTCTGAGGCCCCCAGGGGGCCTGGACCCCACTTTGGGAACCACTGCTGTAAAAGATTTGATCTGTCATTTTGTGTGTTATAGCATTAGCAGTGCAGACAATAATAAACTACAGGGAAAGCAATGTCGAGCACCGTGTGACGTTTGACTGTTACTGAACATCATCATCCTGATTCTCCTGTTTTTGGTGGTTTGGTGGATTTGTTTACTTTGAGAGTCTAAAATGGTCCTGAAGAAAGCAGCTTTTTAAAGGTAAACAAAATGCTAGCTTTTCAGCTAAACCCATTTGAGACCTACAGATTTCTTCTTCTGAGACACTGAAGAGGCACCAGGGTGATTGACATGACGTGCATATTTTTGTGTCCGAGTGTTATATTTCTTTTAAAAATAATTTGATCTTTTCATTACATGTATCACTTTATTCTACAAAACCTATTTAGTTTAAACACATTTTCATCACATTTCAATAATAAATATTTTATGTTTTCACACCTCAAACCCCTAAAATGTCAGGTGGAGCAACCGTCCGAGCAAATGATTAGACTAATAAAGCTTCTGAAAATTGTGTTTTCAGGGTAACAATTTAAAAATAAAACATCATGGCATAATTGTATGTTAAATATCTTTCAAATAAGCCATCATTTGTGAATATTAATAGTTTTAAAGCTTTTGAGATCACTAAAAAACTTAAAATCTTAAAATATCAGCGTGGCACAACCGTAAGAACAGGGCTGGTATTTTGAAATAAAGAATAGTAACAGCAAACAGGATATGACATCAGAAGAACAAGTTGTCTTTATGGCTGAGTGAAAAGGTTGGAAAATCTCTTTCAAGAATTGAGAAAAAATAGCTTTTTGTCTGACTCATAGGTAAACTGTCACACTTTCAGTGTCAGGTGGTACAACCGATGTAAATATTGGAAAATATTATTTTATTATAAAAGTCTTAATTTGTTTTTAAAGTAAACGTTTGCCCATGCTAACAAATGCTAAAGCTAATATAAGAGTCCACATAAAAGCCAATTTAATTTGAAATTATTTGTAATGTCAGGTGGTGCAACCAGACAGTCAAGTGGTGCAACTGCAAAAAAATGTCAAATGATCATCTAAAACTTATAGGGATGCACTGATCCAATACTGGTATAAGTTATCAGAGTCAATACTAGAAAAAAAAATCAGTTATTGGTTTAAAATATCCGATACTGAACCGATAACTGTTTTGGGCTGACGCCGAGCACTCCGTCCATGGTCCTCCTGTTTTATTGCTGATTACAGCATCAGTCAGTTACAAATTACAGATGAAATGTTCAGAGGAGAAAGACTGTCTAAGATATACTTGGCAAAGATTTGACTTTGTACAATTTTTTGGAAACTATTTAAATTTTAGAAAAAACTTGGTTGCGCCACCTGACACGTTTTTATACAGAGAAGCTACAAATACATCAAAAAAATACATTTAAATACTTAAATACTTGTTAAATGTTATTTAACAAGCATAACTTGTTTAAACACAACATTATCGACTCAAAAATATGCATGCCATCAGTTTGGAAAAAAACTTTTTGAAAATATGTTTTTAGACCCCTTATACGTCATTGACCCACCAAGAGTCTTCACAGCTGCAGCACAGAGGAGGCGTCACAAGAGGATCTACAGGAAACAAGTAAGGGACAAACGAGAGATGGTGAAAGACTGGAGGAGGGAGCTGCAGGAGGAAGAGGAAGGAGGAGGAGGAGCTGACCAGTGCAGGACACCACGCTCTGAAACAGGGATAAACCCAGTAGGCGGTGCACCGTTTCAGAGGAGACAGCGAGAGAGGGCAGCCAGCCAGGTTTCTTCCGAGTGCTACACTTTCTCCGACCTCCAAGGTCATGCGGGTCAGGTTGACACACAGTGGCAGCGCGGCTCAGCTGCAGCAGCTCAGGACTAACACCTGAACACTATTTCATTGTACGCCTGTACAATGACAATAAAGCACTTACTTACTTACTTTAAACTGAGGGATTATTGAGGTTTCAAGCTAAAGGTTGTCTCAGGTGGGTCAAGGGTTGGTTGTCATATAGGGTAATATTGGGGCAAATTCTTTGTTGTAGTGTGTCTATGTTTTATGATCATATTCTTTTTATCATTTGGATTATATGAGCACATATGATAGTGCATTTGGGTTTAATTCCCACTTTTTTTTTTTCAACAACAAAAGAAACTCATTAATGACAATAGTGAAACCAATCTTAAACATTGTGAAAACCTACACTGCACATGGGGCACATTGTCACAATTCATTCTCCTGTATTTGACGGTTATTAACTATTTATTTTAGTAAAATATAAACAAGTCAAGTTTTTTAAGCTTTCTTTTAATGCGTGTGTGACACATGTGGGATGTTTTGGTGATGAACAGTGGACTCTGGGAAAAGAAAGTCTGACAACCAGCCCCCGGTCTCCCCTATATACACAATAGCCTATAGCAGGCGTCAGCAACCAAACAATAGCACATTTCCACGCATAAAATCAGGTTCAGGCTGCAGGAAATACAAACTTCCAGTCTTCTGCAGTTATTCTTTATCCATTTGTCAACTTGACAGATTTATATAGTATGTTGACATTTTAACCATAAAAGAACTAAATAAGGCATTGTGATATTTGACACCTGAAGTCACATGACCTACGTACTGTATATCGGGCATTCCATTGAAGATAAATTCAGCAGAGACACTTGGGTCAGTCCTGGTGGACAGTGGTCCTCGCCAATGTATGAACTTTGAACGGTCCACTTTAAATTTGAAACACTCTGCATTTTCAACCAAGAATTAGTTCTGACTCAGACTGAGGCTCTGTTGATATTACAGAGTGTAAAAATCCCAAAGAAAGGTTTCCTTTGAATGTGGTCATTCAGTCCAAGAGGTGGAAACACGTAGTGTATTTTGCAAAAGTAGAGATATTACATGTTGTATTACAGCATGTAATACAACATGTATTACATGTACAGCATTCCTCTTCAGTTCTCAAAATGGCAGCATTAACTATGTGTGACATCACTGGAAACACATTTATGTCTGTATTTATTGTCGCTGTTTTTTGATGTTTTTTTTTTTTCAAGAAGCTTTTAGATTTGGGTAAAGCCAAACTGGAGAAAATGCACTTGGTTAAGGGCGGGGGTTAAGAGGTTAAAAGCAGAAGTAAAAATCAATATATAAAAACAATATACATACTTTCAATTGCCGCAGGCAGCAGTAACCAACAGTGTTTTCAGCCTGGACTTAAACACAGTGTCTCACGGTTTCCCTCGTGGCGACCTTAAAGGCACACCGCGTAACATTTTGGACTATGCTGTTGCCATCAACACAAACCATGCTCCTAATGACCAGCTCGATACAGAAAATGGTATTTTTGCAGTGGGTAATCAAAGAATGGATTTGGATGAGAACTTAACCTGTTTAAGTTACCATATGCACAGTGTCATTGTAAGTAGGAGTGGAATATTCTTGTGTTATTTGAAGTAATGTGACGAGAGAGGGGTCTTTATTGATTTTAATTCAAATTATTATTATTTTTTTATGGAACACCACCGAGCCCCCAAAACCCGCGCGCCAGTTCCTAATCAGTCACGTGGTACGGTGCTTCAGGTAGGTTCAAATCGTCATTGTGTACGTCACCAACACACGCTCCGAACCACGCGCCGCCTCTGCCTCTGCCTTATTGCTCGACACACGCTTTGACGCCTCGATACGAACGTAACGTCACTAATAGAAAGACTAACACGTACAGTAGCTACTAATCATCAGCCTCTCATCGCTCAATCAGCCTCATCTAGCAGCAGTAAGCAATTCATCTCATGCAACATCTTCCTCATCTATTCAAAGCTAACTTCATCTTCACCACCACAACTGCGTAAACTTGTTTTCTGTGAGGGCACTTTTCCTTTTTATGTTACATAGCTCCAG
The DNA here is from genome assembly GCA_007210695.1 of Neogobius melanostomus. Classification (NCBI taxonomy): domain Eukaryota; kingdom Metazoa; phylum Chordata; class Actinopteri; order Gobiiformes; family Gobiidae; genus Neogobius; species Neogobius melanostomus. The sequence continues at coordinate 76,088 of VHKM01000612.1, forward strand.
CTTTTGCATTTAAGCAGGACCAGAACACAGAGGCACAGTCCTGTCACACTAGAGCCACTGCAGAGCCGCTATAGAGGTAAGACTATACTTTCAGGGATCATTTCTATAGTTTGTGACTTGAGAAATGTGTTTCTAAAGTGTATGGTCTCATTGCCCACGATGAAGAGTTGGTGATACTCCTTCATGAACATGAAGAACATAGAGGCTTGTTTCATCCTTGTTCTCTGCTACTGATGACTGTTCACTGTTTCTTCAGTTGACAGTGAGGGAAGGAGTATGATCTGAGTGGTTGTTTAGAATTGTCAAAGGAAGTATGTCATAAGCATAAAGAGCTACTGTCCACTACAGATGCAAAGAAAGACAAACATGTTGCTCCTCCTCTTCAGCCCCTCATCACTCAATCAGCAGTAAGCAATGCTGATCATGCAACAACCCTTTGTCTATTCAACATTATAACTTCATCTTCAATTCCACGAGTGTATAAACTTGTTTTCTTTTGGCACTTTTCCTTTTTTTCCCCAACAATATGTTTATTTGTCTTTTAGATTTTAAATGACATTGTAAAAAGGCCCCCTTGTGGCAGCTAAGCATCAGACACTTCACTATGACTTTCTCTCTCCTACTGAGGGACGCCTCGCTTCACCTGGACGTTCAGCCAATCACAAGTTGACTCAGACTCGCGGCATACGGGTATTGTTCAGTACGAGACCTTTGCCAGTAGTTTACGCTAGCAGCACGGACTAATAACCCACCTTGTTGATACAACTGTCCTGTTATTCTGTGTGCGTCTTTACAAGTAAGAATCTGTATTTCGTTGTTCTTTACTGTCATTGCTAAGACCCGATTGGTTGTGTTTGGTCTGCTTAGTGTCGCTAACGTAAGCTCAGGCTTTTCCTGCCCTACTAGGCCTCGGGCCGTGATGTTTCTTTCTGTAGATGTATATGTTGCCACTCGGGCATTATATTTGGGTTATACATTGTGAACTAGCAGTTAAGCACCCTAGGTGCATAGTTTGTAAGCTATCACTGTTATTCTTGCTGTAAATCCAGTTAATTGGCTATAAGTCACGCACCTCCCGCATGGCCACTGGTAGTCACGTGACACCTCCTGGTGAGGCCAGGTGTAGCTATTTATGCGACCAGCAGAGGGCGCCATTGTATTGCGGATGGTTTATCCTTCCCCATTTTCATGGTTGGAGCTGTTAGGCCCACAGAACATCTTTTTACATTGTTTTAAAGCCAGTTTCGGCCAAGTTAATAAGTTATTGTAATTTATTCCAGCTATATTATCATAACAGCATATTGGAAATACTGAAAGATGTTTGTTGCATTATAATCCATTTGCATCCAACTAATTCTGTTTTTATTTCTGTTTATCTGTTTCAGAACCACACACACACACCCACACTTACAGTTGTAACTACAATAAATTCCATCTAAAGTGAATATCTTGTGTGATTCTGACCGATCACCCGCGGTGGGCTCTACTTTACGATCCACAACACATCTGAATCAAGGAAGCCAGTCTTCTTCCGCACAAAGTGGTCCTTCGAGCCGGATCCAGAGCTTGCAGCGGAGCAAGATATTTACCACTATGGATAAAGAGTCCAGTGCACGATCCAGGAGGCAGCGGTCCCTCCCCGCCTACTTGCAAGATTACGACTTGTCGGATCTCCCGACCAGATCTCAAACCGAGAAGTCTTCTGAGTCACCGTCCAGAGAGCGACTAAACGAAGAGGACCACAGCAAACCTTATTCACGCTCTGCATCCCCAGACGGTCAGCTGCACCACAGCCTAACGCAACGGTCAGTCACTGACACATGGGAATCTTCTGCAGATGAGTGGAGAAAGGAGCGCCGCATTCTAGAGCGTGAAAGGGAAGATCTCCTAGCATCGATGGAGAAACTGAAATTACAGAACGAGCAGCTCAGAGCCAAAGTGGAGCCCAGTAGTTCCCGTCCAGAGCCACGTACTGTAACTGCCAGAGATAGACCTTACCGAGAAGGGGTGGATTATGGAGGTGCTTCATCCCGGTACAAATCGTCAGTCCACTTCCGGAACAGGGAGACTGTATCTAGAAGGGAGACACCACCACGATCGTCCTCTGACAGGCGTAATGACTATAGCAGAGAGACAAAGGGCTACAGGCAATCATCCAGGTATGACTCTCCCTCACCTAAGCGCTCTCCTGAGCCAGCACGCACCAAGCACCATTCCCCGCGAAGAAGTTATGAGTCCAGAGATGGGCGCTATAGTTCTCATTATAATTATGAGCAGTCCAGCCATCGCCGTTCACCCGAGCGCCATGCCAGCTACAGAGACTCTCATTATTCCTCCAGAGAATACAGAGAACCATCACGCAGAGGTGTCTATTCTCCTGCGCGTCGCCGCAGCTACTCTCCAGACCGACGCGAGAGATATAGTACTCCTTCACCTCGGCGCGAGCCCAGACGTCGACGCTCAATGACTCCCCCGGTGGACAGGAAAAAACGTACAGAGGGCCTACTCCTAAAATCCCGGATTTCAACCGGCCTAACCCAAGAGACTTTGCGAGACTCCGCATCGCCCTGGATAATCTCCTTCCTAGGGATGCCACTGAACGTTTCAAGTTCCAGATATTAGTGGATCATCTGAAGCTGGAGGAAGCATTGCTGGTGGCAGATTCTTACAGTAATTCTGATTACCCCTTCACTGACACTATGACAGCTTTAAACCAGCAGTACGGGCAACCACACCAACTCGCCCTTCAACGGATTGCTGAACTGATGGATAGCCCCAACATCCAGAGTGGTGACATCAAGTCATTCAGGCTGTTCGCCCTGAACGTCAGATCCCTGGTGAGCATGTTGGAGCAGCTCGGTTTAAAGGGGCAAGTTGAGCTGGACTGTGGTTCTCATGTCACCCGTCTACTGGGCAAGCTGCCGCACGACCTGAGATCCAGTTTCAGGCGCTACATCCACCCGCTCCGCATTCCTATCCCCACTCTTCTGGACCTAGCAGATTGGTTGGAATACGAGCTTCATATCCAGGAGGATATAGCACAATATCGCTTGAAAAGGGACACTGGAGCGAAGCCCAAAGACTCCAAGAGTACTGTCAAGTTGGCACCCAAGGCCTCAGTCCTCATGCTGGGGGCCGAACCCAAACCGGTTAGGGAGCCGGACAAATCTACTCCTCCAACCAGTCGAGAATCGAAGAAGTTCTGCCCATTTTGTGACAACTACAAGCACACTCTGAATAATTGCACAAATTTCAAACTGCTCAGCGCCACTCAGAAACGCAACTGGATTCAGGAGAACAACAGATGTTGGCGGTGCGGCAGAGAACACAGATCTGCTGAATGTGATCTGAAGATGTGCTGTAAAACATGCAATAGCAGACACCTGCTCGCTCTGCATGATGTCGGCGAGAGAAGCCAAACCAAGACTTATAAAGCAGAGAGAAGGCCTGACCAGGTGAAATCGAGTGAGAGCAAATCTTTGTCCATACCAAGTGCAGACCAAGTGCTATACATTGGCAAGCCACCGCAGGGCCACCGTGTGCTTCTTAAGGTCAGTAAAGTTATCCTCCGCCATGGTGACCAGACTCTAGAAACATACGCTGTGCTAGACGACGGCTCAGAACGCACCCTGCTCCTCCAACCTGCTGTCCAACAACTGGGTCTTGAAGGCCATCCCGAGGATTTGCCACTGCGTACAGTCAGACAGGAGCTGCAGACGCTTCACGGGGCGGCTGTCTCATTTACCATCTCTCCAGCCTGTTCCCCAGCCATGGTATACGACATCCAGGGAGCCTTCACTGCATCCAAGCTCGGGCTAGGCCAGCACACGTATCCTTTCAAAGCACTGCAGAGCAAATACAGACATCTGAAGAAGCTTTCTATCCCTTCATTCAAGGATATTGTCCCGCTACTGCTCATTGGCTCAGACCACCCCCACTTGGTGACGCCAGTTGAGCCAGTCATCTTTGGTCCCCCTGGTGCACCGGTTGCTGTCCGCACCCGTCTCGGATGGACGCTGCAAGGTCCGACCAACAACCTAAAGCAGTACCTTATCGAACAACGCTGTCTGTTCACCACCTTCGGAGCACCTCCAGCCGACATCTACCAGAACGTCGAGAGACTGTGGCAGCTGGATGTCCTCCCATGGCGCAGCGAAAAGGCTAGTATGAGGTCACGGCAGGACAAGGAGGCCCTTGAATGCTTGGATAAACAGACTGTGCGAGTAGATGTTGATGGTGTCCACCGCTATGCCACTCCTCTCCTCCGCGTGAAGAACTTTCCCCAGCTCTGCGCACCAAAGGAGGCAGTACTTCCTCAGCTCCGGAATACGGAAAGGCGGCTGGTGAAGACCCCTGAGACGGCCCAAGTCTATAATGCAGAGATCCAGAGACTCGAACAGGCTGGCTATGTGGCGAAACTACCCCAGGGCACAGAGAACACCTCAAGCAGCTGGTACATCCCTCACCACCTTGTCGAGCACAATGGCAAGCACAGAGTGGTTTTTAACTGCTCTTTCCAGTACAACGGCGCTGACCTGAACAAACTCCTGCTTCCCGGTCCAACCCTCGGTCCACCTCTCCTTTCAGTTCTCCTGCGATTCAGGGAACATTGCATGGCCTTCAGCAGTGACATACGGGGGATGTTTCACCAGGTCAGGCTCCTTCCGGAGGATGAGCCTCTCCTCCGCTTCCTCTGGAGGGAGCTCAAGCGTGATGAACAACCCACAGTCTACCAGTGGAAGGTGCTTCCTTTCGGCACTACTTGTAGCCCTTGCTGCGCTACATACGCCCTACAGAAGCATGTCACTGACCATACTCAGCCAGCTGATGCAGTGAGAGACTCTGTGTTAAGACACTTCTACGTGGATAACTGTCTTCAGAGTGTGTCTACAGTTGAAGAAGCCAAGCCCATCATCGACCAGCTGCAGACCCTCCTTGCCGAGGGAGGCTTTGAGCTACGCCAGTGGGCCAGTACCCATCCAGACACCATACGTCACCTCCCTACTGAGGCGAGATCGGCTAGTGCTGAAAAGTGGATCGCCCAAGGTCACCCAGGTCAAGAAGAATCAGCCCTGGGCCTGCAGTGGGACTGTCAAGAGGACACCCTGTCCTTTAAGTGTCGAGAAGCTGTAGCCACTGAAGAAGTTGTCACTATGCGCTCCATCTACAAAGTGGTGGCAAGCCAATATGACCCCCTTGGCTTTCTAGTACCATACACATCCAGGGCCAAAGTTGTCATTCAACATCTGTGGGACAAAAGGCGCGACTGGGACGACCCTGCTCTACCAGACCACCTGCTTGCTGCGTGGAGAGAGTGGGAGGACGAGTTACCTCACTTACAAAGCATAGCACTTCCGAGGTGCTACACTGACCGTGAGTTAGACTCTCCCACCTGTGAGCGTGAGATCCACGTGCTCTGTGATGCCTCAGAGAAAGCTTATGGCTCTGTGGCATACCTCCGAACCGAGAACCCGCATGGTGTAGTCCAAGTAGCTTTCATCACCGCAAGATCCAGAGTTGCTCCAAAAAAGCAGCAGTCAATCCCACGCCTCGAGTTATGCGCCGCGCTGACCGGAGCACAAATGGCTCAGCTCCTCAAATCCGAGCTCACACTGCCCATCCAGAGGGTTGTGCTCTGGTCGGACTCTACTACCGTGCTCACGTGGTTGCAGTCTGAATCGTGCCGATTCAAAGTGTTCGTCGGCACACGTGTGGCAGAGATTCAAGATCTCACCGAGGACGACACATGGCGGTACGTGGACTCTGCACAGAACCCTGCCGACGACATAACGCGTGGCAAACCTCTCAACACGTTGACACCAGACAGCCGCTGGGGTCAAGGCCCAACCTTCTTGTGGTGTGACCCAGACAAATGGCCACAAAGTCCTCAGATTCAGACAGAGTCAGATCAGGGTGAAGAGCTCAAGAAACCTTCATTCTGCAGCCTCATTACTACCACACCAAGTCAGCTCCCTGACGCTAAGCAGTTCTCTTCCTTCACAGACCTCCTGACAGCCACAACTAAGACTCTACACGGGGCGGCCCCAGGCAACGTCATGGCCTATGGGCAGGCCCAGCTGGCTCTGCTACAACAGATCCAACAAGACAGTTTTCCTATTGATTATGCCCAGCTGCAGTCAGGGAAACCAGTCGCCAAAAGCAGCCGGCTTCTCAAGCTGGCACCAGAGTTCGACCACAACGACAAGCTCATCCGTGTTGGTGGACGTCTGCGCCATAGTAACCAGCTGGAACACAATACTATTCACCCGGTGGTACTAGATGCCAAACACCCAGTCACGCAGCTGCTCATCCAAGAGTATGATGACCGTCTGCACCATCCAGGCCCAGAGAGGGTCTTCTCTGAGATGCGCCGCAAGTATTGGCTACCAGGAGGGCGAGAGGCTATCCGTCGCTTTCAGCGCAAGTGCAAGGAGTGTCAGAAATGGCGCGGAAAGCCACAAATCCCTAAAATGGCAGACCTGCCTCCATCCAGAGTCCGACTTTTCAAGCCAGCATTTTACTCAACAGGAGTAGACTGCTTTGGGCCATACTCGGTAAAGATTGGGAGGAGGAGTGAAAAGCGCTGGGGAATAATCTTTAAATGCATGACCACCCGAGCCGTACATATCGACCTGCTCGCCAGTTTGGATACAGACTCCTTCCTCATGGCCTTGAGACGGTTAATCGCCCGCAGAGGAAAGCCGTTTGAGCTGATCTCAGACCAGGGAACGAACTTCAGAGGTGGCAATCGAGAGCTCCAGGAAGCATTCTCCGACCTTGCTCCAGACATCAAAGCTCAGCTCGCTTCTCAGCAGATCGACTGGAAATTCAACCCACCAAACGCCCCCCACTTTGGCGGCTGCTGGGAGCGTGAGATACGCTCGGTGAAACAAGCCCTGCAAGTAACCCTTGGAGCCCAGCTTGTGACCGATGAGGTACTGAGAACCCTGCTAGTTGAGATTGAGGGGATTCTCAACTCCAAACCGTTAGGCTACACGTCTGCAGACATCGCCGACCCTGATCCAATAACCCCCAATTCATTGCTCATTGGACGGCCAGATTCCTCTCTCCCGCAGGTGGTGTATCTAGACACCGAACTCCTGAGCAGTAGGCGTTGGCGTCATAGCCAGCTGTTGGCTGACCACTTCTGGAAACATTTCATCCGTTTCTATCTGCCCAGCCTCCAAGCCCGACAGAAGTGGAATGCTGAAAACCCAGACCTGCACATTGGCAAGACGGTCCTCATCATCGACCCGCAGCTCCCCCGCTCACTGTGGCCAGTGGGCAAAGTGACCAGCGTCTTCCCCGGCCTCGACGGTAAAGTACGATCGGCAGAAGTGAAGGTAGGAGACAGGTCGTACACCCGCCCTGTGGCTCGACTCATCCAGCTTCCAGAGCTGCCAGACTAACCACTACCGGACGAGTGGGTGCCTTTTCTTCTTCTACAGATTCCCTTCAGTAATCTGGGGGCGGCTGTAAAAAAGGCCCCCTTGTGGCAGCTAAGCATCAGACACTTCACTATGACTTTCTCTCTCCTACTGAGGGACGCCTCGCTTCACCTGGACGTTCAGCCAATCACAAGTTGACTCAGACTCGCGGCATACGGGTATTGTTCAGTACGAGACCTTTGCCAGTAGTGTACGCTAGCAGCACGGACTAATAACCCACCTTGTTGATACAACTGTCCTGTTATTCTGTGTGCGTCTTTACAAGTAAGAATCTGTATTTTGTTGTTCTTTACTGTCATTGCTAAGACGCGATTGGTTGTGTTTGGTCTGCTTAGTGTCGCTAACGTAAGCTCAGGCTTTTCCTGCCCTACTAGGCCTCGGGCCGTGATGTTTCTTTCTGTAGATGTATATGTTGCCACTCGGGCATTATATTTGGGTTATACATTGTGAACTAGCAGTTAAGCACCCTAGGTGCATAGTTTGTAAGCTATCACTGTTATTCTTGCTGTAAATCCAGTTAATTGGCTATAAGTCACGCACCTCCCGCATGGCCACTGGTAGGCACGTGACACCTCCTGGTGAGGCCAGGTGTAGCTATTTATGCGACCAGCAGAGGGCGCCATTGTATTGCGGATGGTTTATCCTTCCCCATTTTCATGGTTGGAGCTGTTAGGCCCACAGAACATCTTTTTACATTGTTTTAAAGCCAGTTTCGGCCAAGTTAATAAGTTATTGTAATTTATTCCAGCTATATTATCATAACAGCATATTGGAAATACTGAAAGATGTTTGTTGCATTATAATCCATTTGCATCCAACTAATTCTGTTTTTATTTCTGTTTATCTGTTTCAGAACCACACACACACACCCACACTTACAGTTGTAACTACAATAAATTCCATCTAAAGTGAATATCTTGTGTGATTCTGACCGATCACCCGCGGTGGGCTCTACTTTACGATCCACAACACATCTTAATCAAGGAAGCCAGTCTTCTTCCGCACAGACATTCAACAGAACATCCTCTCAGACACAAAATACAATGTTACCATATATAATATCGATAATGCCCTTTGACACAAGATATCAGAGACCAACCATCTCTTATTGAGCTTGTCATTGAATGTATAATTATTCATAATCATCTTTTTCCTCTTGATCTTCTGTTAAGTCTGTGCCTTCTGCAAAAAGCATGAAAGGTCTCCAAATACTTTCAAACAAGTTCTTTTTTCCTTTTAACAAGTATGTAATGCGTTCCAATGGAAGAGTAGCCAACATCTGTTTAACCCACTGTCCCATACTCGGTCTTCTTATGCTTTTCCAATGCAGTGCAATCAACATTTTAGCTTGTGATAAACAAATATCAATAAACAGCTTCTCGTTTTTTGCATATCCTGTGTGCTTGGGATATAAACCTAAAATTATAAAGGAAGGTTCCAAAGGCTGGTCTTTAGAAATAATATCCTTCACCATTTCCTTTATTTTACCCCAAAATGTTTTAATTTCTCTACATTCCCAAACACAATGAAACAGTGTTCCCTTTTCGTCTCCACACTTTGTACATATGTCTGGGATATCTGGATTGTATTGGTTTAATCTAGCAGGAGTGACATAAACACGCATAAGCCACTTGTACTGTAACAATCTCAACCGAGAATTTATAGTTTGCGTATGTGCTTTACGGCAAACCAATTGCCACTCATCTAGTGACAAATTTATTTGCAGATCTTTCTTCCAAGCTTCTAATTTTAAGGTTGAATTATCTGGGGAGTGTGATAACAGTAGTTTATAAAATTGTGAGATTGCTCCTCTTTTAAGGCTATTTTCACTTATCATTTCTTCTAACTTAGATTTGGGTGGTTTCAATAGATTGCTTTGTTTTGTTCCTATATAACTTCTAAGTTGGAGATACTTGAAACAATATTTTCTTTGAATGTTGTATTTGTGTCAAATGACATCATGTTGCTGAGCCTGTTTGATATAGATCTTGAATTTTCTCCAATCCATTTAAAGCCCATTGCTTAAACACTTCATCGGCTCTCCCCAGGGAGAAGTTCTGATTTCCCCAAATTGGGGTTAGCCGTGATAAAATAACTGGTTCTTTAATGTGCCTTTTAACATTATACCACACCTTAACCATGTTTTTAACCATTGGGTTTTTAGTTTTCTTCATCAAGTTAACTTCTGTATCAGAAAAAAGGTACAAAGGTAATGGAGGGCTCAAGATGTTACTTTCCATTTCTATCCACTGGGGAGGGTCATTTTTAAATTTTTAATTTAATTGTTTGTAAACATTCCGGGCTTAGCTGGAGGCGGGAAGCTAGATTCCTATCTATTTCCATTGTAGTTGTTGTCATAGTAACGATAAACACATGTTTAACTGTTTTTGGAAATATCAGATAAACCTTATTTTATCGTCTCAAATGTCATTCCTCTTGTTCTTGCACCTTAAGCCACAACAGGACCACCTTTTTCAGTTGTAGTTTTACACTTAAAATTGCTAGTTTTAGTTTAATCTTAATTCTCTTGATCACTTCCTGCCTCCAGCTGATGTCACTGATGATGTCAGCAGTTAAAGGGTTAAAGGGCTATAGATCTGAGCTGAGCTGCCCAGTAGTACCATTCTATGTTTGGGCACATCAATCCTCCTTCATCGTAGGGTAAATGGAGTAATGACAGTCTTAGTCTAGCACATTTGTTTGACCATATAAAATCAGGAAGCAGTTTCTTAAATGCTTTAAAGCAGTCAGCAGGGGGTGGCAAGGGAATATTCTGAAAAACATACAACAGTTTTGGAAGTATATTCATTTTATAATATTAATTCGACATATCCTGAAATATGACCAAACCCATCAATTAGTTTTAACAAAGCAGGGATAGATGAATTTAATTGTGAAAGGAATAAAATGATATCATCTGCATATAGCGACAGCCTGTGTTTTACCTGACCAACCGTGATTCCGGTTATGTGTAAATGTGATCGTACAGCTATAGCCAAGGGCTCCATTGCTAAAGTGAAGAGCAACGGAGATAACGGACATCACTGCCGACAGCCACGTTTAACTAAGATTGGTTTATAGGGATGTAACGATTCATCGAAAATCGATTTAAAATCGATTTAATATTCATAAAATGTGAATCGATGTAAAAAATAAAAGAATCGATTTTAAAGCCACCCTCAACTGCTCCATTTTGCGCGACCGAAATAGACCGGAACATAGCTCGTTGTTTCTAACGACGTTAACTTTTTCTCAAGACAAGCTCCACACCTCCCCCGCCTCACCCCAACACACGCCACACCATGTAAACACATACACGTGTAGGCATCGAAGCAGCAGACGCAGCTAAAGTTAGCCGCTACGAGATTAGCGTTAGCGGCTAACGCAGAGTTTAGCATTTTGACAGAAGTTTACCAAAGATCGTAAACTGACAAACATCTGACCAACCTGCTCTGATTCTGCTGAAATCCTCATCAAATGTCCGCTTGTCAAATAATCCAATACCTACAGGAGCTGTCATGTCTTTTTCCTCCTTATGTTTACAAAGGCTGCACCGGGAGGCAGTGAGGGGTTCGAGGGTGAAAAAAACTGCACTGTAAAATCAGTTCTAAATGGTAGTATTATGTTCAAACTGCAAAAAAAAAAAAAAAAAGTTTGGTAAAATAAATATAATCTCAAAATGTTTGCTTTGCTACACATTTTATTTATGGTGAAAACATGTAAATTTACAAGCACACATGTCAAAATGATTATAGTTCATTTTCATGTCTTGTAATTTTTTGTAATGTAAAGTTCTCTTACTGAGACAGTTGGAGTTTGTTACAAGGACAAAAATGCAGATGTTAAAACAAAAGAAACATTGGTATGAATGGGTCATATTCTTTTCTTAAAAAAGGTTTAAAAAAATCGGAAAAAATCGATATCGGGAACTTAAAATCGTAAACCGAATCGAATCGGGGCTTGAGTGAATCGTTACATCTCTATTGGTTTAGACACGTATTTATTTGTTAAAATCTCTGCAGTTGGGTGTAAATATAATAGTTGTATCCATTTTCTAAATTTTGGTCCCAATCCAAATCGTTTTAACACATCAAAAAGATAGGCCCATTCTACCCTATCAAACGCTTTTTCAGCATCCAGGGAGAGGAGGGCCGTATCCTTAGTGTTATGTAATGCTTGAATAACACTGAGAACCCTCCTAACATTGTGTAGACCTTGCCGACCTGAAACAAAGCCGTTTTGACAGTCAGAGCAAAACAGGTACTACTGCATTGTCCACATCTACAATAAAAGCTACAGCAAGTAGAAAAAGGTATGCAGGCTGTATGTGCGTTAGAACTGACAAAGCCTTAAATCAAAACCACCTCAAGCCAAAACTTTGATGCAGAATTCCTGACTTAATATATATGCGTTTTACAAACACAAATTATAATTTAGCCCAAGTAAGGATTCGTTAGTCCATTTTAATGATATGAGTTATTATGTGCTAAATGTTACAAGTTAATGTGATTTAATTTTAGATTTAAAGGTGCATTATGCAACTTTTTATGTGAAAAAAAAAAAGTTGATATTTGTGCGTATATGACCTTAGTGATCCAGCGGCTGTATGAGTGGTCAGCATGGCGCCTTTACTTTCAATCACAGTGGTCTCTCTAGGACGCTCCAAGATCAATAGTTTGGAAGGTTTCCGCTGCTGACGGACCCTTTCACCAGAAACCCTACAGAACAAGTGATCCTGGAGCGTTGTAGAGACCACTGTGATCGAAAGTAAAGGCACAAAGCTAATCACTAAGGTAAAATACGCACAAATATCAACTTTTTTTCTGTATAAAAAGTTGCATAATGCACCTTTAAGTAGGCCAACTTAATTTAAAATGTTGAAATAATAGCCTACTTCGCCTGCATAAAAGAGGAAAATATAACCTATCATCATGGCTTTCATTTTTTATTTTTTTTTATTTTTTATTATTATTATTAGGCCTCCTTATTTGGGGGTCTTATTTGCATAGCGCTTTTCACATGACACAAGCACGCAAGTCACCTAAAGCGCTTAACACAAGGGAATTCAAATCGGGTCAAACTTTATTTATAAAGCACTTTGCAAACAAACTGAAACACAGTGCCTTAAAAAATTTACGTCACCCCGCCTCCCACATATAGTACCGTAAATGACAATGAACACACAGTAACACAGAAACATGATCCCATAATACAGTAGAGCACTTTGTAAAGTTATCAGCGTTTCTGTGCTTAAGTTGTGGAGACCGGGGCTGGTTGTCACACTTTTTTTGTACAGTCCACTGCTCATCAACACAACATCCGACAAGAGCCACACTTACATTAAATGAAAGCGTAAACCCTTGGCTTGAAGTAGGTCTTGCTTCCCTCGTTATATCTTATTATCTTAAATAGTTATTAACTGACAAAGACAGGAAAATCGACTGTGACAATGTGTCCCATGTGCAGGTTGAACAATGAGTGGGGCTCATTGTTCAACTGGTTGTCCACATTGTTATCAATGGTGTTTTTGGTGTTAACATGTCTTTGGAAAAAAATGTGTAACTATTTTGTTCCCGAAGATATAAAGAGACAATGTTTTTTTTTTTTTCAATATTCACCAGTAAATTCCTAGATTAGAAGTTTGTTTATTATTCATTTTCAGCAAAAATGCTCTGTAATGAGCTCATAGATGCAGTACATTATGTGCTCAACAAACTCCAATGATAACATAAAAATGATAAAAACAAAGTGACACAAAAGCAAAATTTGTTTTTTTGTCACTTTGTTTATCTCCACAACCAACCCCAACTGACCCTGACACAAAGTTTGACCAAGCTCTCACACATGGCTCGAAAGCTATGACCTATACACAAGATTTTTAAGAATATGATCACCTCCAGCTTTTAACACAAAAACAACAAACAGTTGAACATTTGTCCAAACCTCCCAAAAAGACAGATCCTCTCCTCCTTATAAACTTGTTGTTCAATACCAATATCAAGTCACAGGTGGCGCTGTACTATAAAATACAATAACAAGACAATTGTGTAAAAATCAGAGCCGTGATTCGTCCGAAGTGTATACCGTCAGAAAAGATGCTGCGCGCCACAGTCATGAAGATGTCCTCAGCAAAGTTACCTTCCACTTGGTCGACCAAACGCTGCAGCACGGCGTTCTGTCTGATCTCGCTGCTGATGTGGACGAGGACCTCCACCGCCTGTTTGACATTCTGGTCGTCCTGTTCGTGAGGTCCTCCATGGTTAAGCACTCCATCACATACTCCCTAAAGATCACCATAGCACGCTGGAGAATGAGGTCATCAATGACATCTTCACACGGCTCCCGTGCTGTCTCTGCGTCCGGACACTTCAGGCTCCTCTGCCATATCTCTGTGCAACTCCTGAGCTGTTACAAAGAAGATTACAGACTTTGGGGAGACAGAGGAATTCGTAAGGCTCGGTCAAACACAGACGGGTTGTCTTCGAATTGGTTTACATGTTTTGCCATAGAAATTGAAAGTAAGACAGAAGAATGTGGAACGTGCACCGCACTCGAGGCACACCGGCCACTTTCTTTTCGTTTATGACCCAGCGTCATTCCATTGAAGATGACCTGGAGCTGCCACATTGAGCTGTGCGTAACGCACGCCGGGGCAACGCACAAGAGGCATTCCTCAAAATAAAACCAATTTCAATTCTATTATTCCACAAGTGTGTTAATCGTTGTGTGATATGTGGCCAGTGTGCTTAGCCCTGACCAGTATCATGCAGGAGTAGCTTGAGTAAAATTATAATGAAGTAGCCTATCTGTAGGCTCCTAGTAAAGTAAAATTGAATATCTATTTTCCACGGTGTAAATAGCTATTTAAGTGGCAAATGCTACATTTTGATCTATTTAATATTATAGATGTAGGCAGTGCTTCATTTGTAAATTTTTATTTTCAGGAACACTTTTGGTCTGATGTTATGGATTCAGGGAACAGGCCAAAACATTTGCAGGAACACTCTCATTAAACACCATTATATCAGATCAAATCTTTGCCGGATCCCCCTAAATATTTCCCGGATCCTTTACCCTGAAAAACTGAAAATTGGGGGAATGCGTTCCCCCAAACGGGGGATCAAATTAAGCACTGGATGTAGGCCTAGATCGTCTCGTGCACCTTGTTCATTAGAATTATTTTGTTTTTCTGCATTTTCATGCCATTTTCTTGGAATTTTCTTTGAAAATATAAAGATTAGTTTAGTTTAGTTTATTTATTTGTTTGAGCAGTTAACCTGCTCAAAGGGAGTGGGCTGAAGCCAAAGGCTTATAAGCGCCCACCCCAAAAATCCACATGATTTTTGTTTCAGTGCTCATCAAAAAGCCTACACTCCTTCCATCACACTGTTCTTAATCAAAAATAATAAACAAAGGGGAGCTTCAACAACCTTGCCGTTTTCCTCCTCCAATAGCCTATTAAATCTTTTAAAGTGTGACAAAGACACACATTGTGCTTTACAAGCCTGTGTCACAAGTTTCTCAAAGTGCTACGCTGTAGTCACTACTCATTCACTCCCCACTCGGTGGTGGTAAGCTACTATTGTAGCCACAGCTGCCCTGGGGCACTAGCCTGGCTAACGCCAGACTAAAATCACAAATGATATTTAGTCTGGGGAGTCGGGACCACCAATTCATTTTCTTGTAGGAGAGGTGTGGTTTACGATTGTCCATAGCTGTTTATTGGGCGCTACAAATGTCTATCATGTGTCTGCATGTAGCCATAGCCAATCATATCATGGTATCAGATGACGTATGACGTACCCGCTGTAAACTTTTGAGCTAAACTATTTAGAACACTGTCTAAAGCTTTAATGGCATCGCGTCTGCTGCTGTCAGATTGGATCCGTAAATAAACGTTTTTTTTTTTTTTAATCCGTAAACAAACTACAAGCTTCCGTACGTCGAATAGTGCGTCATCGTTTTACCGTCCCTTTTCGTTCCGTGATTGGTTCCCAAATCCATGCGAAAATTTTGGCCATGGTCCCCAGGCTGTTTGCAGTTCGAAAGGATTTAAGCACACACAGCAGTCTGGCGTTAGCCAGGCTACTGGGGTACACTGACCATTTACCACAAGGCTATAATGTGCTGTTTATATCCTATCTCTTATTATATCAGTGGCCTCTGTTGGACATGTGTGGAAATTTTCCCTTAAAAAAAAGAAAAGAAAAAAGATTTAAAAAAAAAAGCTGCCCCCTAGTGGCTGGAATGAGCATTCTGGTTATTTCCTTAAAAATCATAACTCCACACAGGAATGGGCTAGAGACTTTGTGACATAGTCATGAATTTATGCTCTACAAGTCAGGGGCCGGATTATATCCGCGGGCCTTGTGTTTGACACATGTGGAACAGAGCATGATATCACCTATGATATCACCAAAAAGGTGTTTTGCAAAAATACATTGTTTAACAGATAGATAGAACTATTTATTTGAATGATTATTTGAGTGATTATTTACATTAATATTGTAGCAGTGCAGAAAATAAATAAAGTTACAAAAAAGTAACAAGAACTCAAAAGGAGTAGGCTGAAGCAAGAAAGCTTGTAAGTGCCTACCCCCATAGTCAACAGAGTCAACGGCTGTATAAAAAAGAGTATAACGACATTTCCATCGATTAAGTCACTGTAATCTAATAAATCCAGACTGACGTTATTATGAATTACTTACTTTAATCAAGTCGGAGTGTATCGTTAACCACGTTTAGTAAAAAATGAAAGTGTTGCAGCGCAATTGAAAGCCGGCAGATGGCAGCATAACACAGCTCCACTTCGCTGCTACATCCATGATTGCGCCTGAGAACACCAGAAACAATGTTAGACCTTGTAGATTGTTTGTTAACGTGATTATCTTTCAAAACTACATTTGTAACGATAGAAAAAAATAAAAATAAAAAATAAACAGTGAGCAGGATTTCTGTTGTTGGTAGATTCGTTTCCCTCGTTCCATTCTGCGCTGGAATATGCGGATGTGACCTGGCATCCTTGACTCATTAGCATTGGGGTTAACGTTCTTTTTTTTTTTTGACTTAATAAAAAAACAAAAACCGTCAACCTCAATAACTTAATAAATGAATTATGGAGCCATTTTTCAACCCACCGCTTCATAAGCAGAGGCACCAGTTTGTCATAGACTTTATCAAGAAGAATAAAACAAAAAAGGTAAACAGTGCAGAGAAATTTACGTGGTTTTAACTTTGGTAGCAGCCATTTTGACGGACGCTACAGTTGTTTTAGCTAATTAGCTGTTTACGTGTGATTATTTATTTGTTAATTCTTTGCATTGATCCACGTTGAGTTTAGTTTTGGTTGCATGTAAAATAATTTGTTTGGTATTTGATTATGTTTTTCTGCAGGTGGTGGATTTGGGGTGTTGTGAATGCACTCTGCTGAAAAAGCTCAAGTTTCACCGTGAAATTGAACACCTGGTGGGAGTCGACATCGATGAAGCCACAGTCAAGAGAAAGATGTATGAAGCAACAAAAAGGGCAATTTTACAAACTTAATAACTCATTTCAAATAATCTACCTCGTGTTACCTTACGTCTACATTTTATCAGTAGGAAATGATTATCTAATTAGGGAAACAGTCTGACATGCCATTACATTGACACATGAATTTGTTTTCTGCAGGCACTCACTGGCCCCCATCTCGACAGACTACCTGCAGCCTGGTTATGAGCAGCTGTGTGTGGAGATGTACCAGGGCTCTGTGACAGAGCGAGACGCCCGCCTCCGAGGGTTTGACCTGGCTCTCAGTATAGAGCTGTATGGCACTTTATTTACTTTAGCCTTCATGATTAGTTTAGGGCAGAGGGCGCTGCTGTTTTGTTTCTAAAATAATTGTTGCTTAACACAATGGTTTCCAACCAAGGTCCTGCCAGAAATTTTACAAAGTGATCAATTAAACTTTAGTTATTTCATATTCAGTAGAGTGCCAGGTTTAAAAAAAAACAACTATAATATTAAAAATAATTGTTCTTTGAAAGTGATAATGAAATTCTATTCGGTTTCACCTCCCCCCCAAACTAAAGGAATTCCAAGTACCCCCTGCAAAGTGCTCAGGGGTGCCCGTACACCTGGCTGGGAAACACTGGCCTAACATGACCAACTTCATAGGCATTAGACTAATACTACTGTATTTTTAAACACTCATTGGGGTCATTCACCAGGCGATTGCTCATGTGCAAATCGAGTTGTACATGCGAAAGTGGACAATTTGTGCATTTTTTAGGGCCGGAAAATTCATTGCGTTGATGAATTGTGTTTGACATTATACAAATAATTGAAGCGTGAAAATTCCCTGCTCCTCTGTGAAAATGACGGCCTGCCTGATGACCTCTGCTGGGCTATAGGCTGCTGTAGTGACACAGCAACAGCACACCAAGTAAAAACCCCTGTGTGTGTCTTTTGTGCGCAATGACTTTCAATTTTCTTTCCATGCGGTGCACACCATGACTGGCATGTGCCACGCTGACAGAGGAAGAAAGCCTGCAATATTAATGAAACGGATTGAAGTCTGTAAACTCCACAGCGGTAGGGCCTTGTCTCGCACAACTTAAACCGCATATTCATTTAGACTCGCCACTGCTGCTGTGGGACACAATATCCACCTTTTGCTTTGGCGGCGCTGAGCCTCCGCACCCGCCTGCCTTGTGGTCAGCTGTCGCTGACTGGAGCACTGAACAGGAGGGAAGAGGCAGGCATCACGCATTCATCACTCTGTTTGTTTGTATTCTTCACAAAGCACATGAACCAAATGAGAGAGTGAGTCAGCCCCTCCCCACACCTGTTACTCACCACCACTTGAAGTTACAGTAGCCCTTACAATCATTAGATGATAAAAAGTAAATCAAATGACCCCCTTATAGTATTGTCATTGTAATAATAACTGTTGATTGTCCCACAGTATTGAGCACCTGCCCGTGCCCGATGTGGAGCGTTTCTCTGAGGTCCTGTTTGGGTACATGGCCCCGGTACATGCCATCATCAGCACCCCAAACTCTGACTTCAATCCTCTGCTGCCCGGGCTGAGAGGCTTCAGACACCCAGACCACAAGTTTGAGTGGACCAGGCAGGAGTTCCAGTCCTGGTGAGCGGCAGGTTGTGTGCTGATTGAGGACTTAAAATAGGCGGAAGTAGAAGCTTTATTATCATATCTTACAATTTTGATTTGATTTAAATAAATCGATGCTTAGTTGGTGTTAGGAGGAGACACTGCAAGCAAAACACATTTATTTTGGTCTCTTAACACATAATCGTTCACCTGGAAACAACAAAATACCTAATCTTCACAATAACGTGTATTTATAGCACTGATTCAATGTCCAATGTCCACGCCAGCGCAATTGAGCATAAGGGCCCCCTACGCTGTGAATTTCTTCCCCCACGCTGCGATATCGCCCGTTACGCTGTGTTTCAACCAACGTCGGGGGATCGATTCCATCGTAATAATACCTGATTTAAATTAAAAATTAAATTAAATAAAAAGCAAATTTAGCCCTCAAAATGCAGGGAATAGTGTTTTATTGTTTTATGGCCGTAAAACGGCGCTTCAGCCTGCCCCCCTACACCCCCTACACTGTGAAAAAAAAACTGGCGAGAACTCCGATGTTTCTTCATAGATTTATATGGGAAATTGTCATTTCAAGGGCCATTTTCTCACATCTTCACATAAGTAGCAACTACAGACTCAAAACTTTCCTGTCTTGGATTAAATAATATTTGGAAGTTTTTTTTCAGAGGGACTTTTTAATATCTGATTCCTAGCTTGATTGATTTCAGTCTAGGAATTGAACACTTAAGTTTCAATTAAAAAAACTTTGTAACAAATATTTAGAAAAACGAAAACAAAACTTGGCTTGATCCTTTATTCTCATTTTGTAAATTAATAGGAGTAAAATGTCATTTTTATGTAAAACTTCCAATACTATTTTTTCTCATATATATGCCAGTAAACCACCAGTGAACCACTCACACATTTGTTTGAGTTATGGTTGAATCTTTAGTGATAACCATTCTTAACGCCGTGGCAGCAGCGTATATAGCAATGCTCCTCCCGTTTACCCATAGTTCCTCCTGCGGCCCTAAGTAACCAGCAAACGCTTTTCTTACCTTCCAATCTGTAACAAAGCTTATCCGTCCATCGTCCCAAAGCTGCGCCAGCTGGGAACCACTGCCATAAAAATTACTTTGAAGGTGGTCAGTATCAAAGTCATTCACTTACTTACTAGCCAAAGTACTTGAGTTGTATTTTTGTTAAGAACATAACTTTTACTTTATAAGATAAATATAATATTTTCTACTCTACAAAATCTTTATAGAGGCTCTGAAATGATAAAATGAAGGTTTGTCCCCGTTGTGCTTCTGTGTAGATGGTGAATTTGGAGCTCAATGTTTCTGAAACATTATCTGAAGTTATTATGTACATCATTGATTTAAAATGATTCATACTCTCTTCTTTGACTACTTATTTCCAGCAAATACTTCACTTCAGTAATAATTTGACCGAGAACATTTTATTACAGAGTAGCATCTGCACTTTTATTTAAGTAATGAAATGCAGTACTTTGACCGCCTCTGCAGATAAAACATGTCGACAAAGAAAGTCACAAGGCCAATATAAATATGTTGTTTCCCAAATTAATTTCACTCTGATCCTGTATTCTCTGTTTCATTCAGGGCCGAGAAGGTGTGCGCTGATTTTGGCTACGAGGTGGACATCACTGGAGTAGGAAAGGCCCCTGACGGAGGACAGGAGCAGTTCGGCTTCTGCTCTCAGATCGCTGTGTTCCATCAGCTCACAAGTGGCTGCAACATGTTTGACCAGAGCCAGGGCCAGGGGGAAACCTCCTACACTCTGGTTAGAAGATGTTACTCAAGAACATTTCACTTTTTTCAAAGAAAGCAAGCCCTGGCAATCTTTTTCACATTTTGCAGCCCTAATTTCATGTTAAGTTCACTGATACAGAGCAAAGAATCATGGTCTATGCTTTATTTTAATATTCGATGCACTTTAATTGCGTTTACATTGTCCGTAAAGTAGGTTTCCGTTGTGCGTCAGTTGTACAGTGTGAACTACCCGACTCTGAGAGACAACAACGTGCTGCGCCGAGTGCTGGTGAGCGAGGTGCTGTTCTGGGCTGAGAGCATGAAGAGGAGGTGGACAGAGGCCAAGCACACGGAGGAGAGAGGAGAGGGGCTCATGACCAAACACAGTGCTGGTGAGCATCCAAATAAAAGGGAAAGTCTGTGGAAAGTCTCTGGAATCATTCCTAAGGCAAAACACTCCACTCCTTTTTGACATCATTGAAATGATCAATATCCAAATGATCATTCACTGACTTGAGTTTTTCTACCTTTTACTCTGAACTATTACTGTGGCTGCCTAATTGACCTTTCGCAAAAGCCCCGCCCCCTTAGTTACTGTTGCTACACCCGACAATTATACGAGCAGCGCAACAGATTGCCATGCCTGTCAGTGACCTTTTTGGAGCAATACCTCGACGATATTCTCCAGATTGAGGCAAAAGGGGTTACAGTATGCAGTGGAGGGATATATTCAAGAACTATCCAATGAAGGATAATGGACTATTGAGACTATTGAGACTATTGAGACTACAGCAAACAGACAGGTCTCCAGAAATATCAGAGAAACCTTCTGATCTCTTCCTTAAATGCAACAGCACAGCCTTGTGGACCAGTCGTGCTCTTGCGGGTAAGCACCCGCTTAGGTTTTAAATATTTCTAAAAATAGGAAAATTTCTCTGTGCATTTCTCCGGTGCGCTAAAGTTAGCTAACGCTAGCTAAACCTACAGGTGCCACAATGACAATCAGCTACAACCAGTTATAAGGGCCGTGAAAAAAAATACACAGTACTTTTATCAAAAAGGGAGGCAAGAACACGTCAGACTGTAGGCCTGTAAAAGTTCACCGCCGCAGTTAAAGTTACAGCTCCAGTGCCAATTTGTGTAACATTATGTGACTGTCAGTAGCTACGATGTTAGCATGCTAAGGTGTTAGCCTAACTATAGGCTCTTGCCTTACCTTAGAGCAGACATTTGCTTGTTTATTTTGGAGACATTTAGCTGGGCGTAGGCCGTCCACATTGTTTGATCCATTGTAGGCAGTGCTCAGGTTGTGTTTTCGCTTTGGGAAGGGGAATAACTGGACTCTCCCTGACACACTCTTGTGGTCCCTAGTGTCCGATTTACATCCTCCATAGGCAGATCGCTTCACCATTTTGCTTCTTCTTCTTTGTCTAGTGGGTTTTTGGTGGTTAGCAGTAAAAAAACGTGCATCTGCTCAGTGCTCATTGCTGGTATGTCCCATTGTTTTGCATTGGAGATCTGCGGCATGACGGACCTAGCTTCATAGTAACAGTTGCTAGGATGTCTGATTGGACAATTACCGGTTTGGGGCGTGGTTTTGCGAAAGGTCAATTCCTTTATCGCAACACAACTGCTGGTGCTCAGTCGTCCATCTCTCATTTAACCTCTTAACCGAGCGCATTTTCTCCAGTTGGGCTTCATGGATCTTTTTCCACACGTTCTTGCCGTGTTGCAGTCACTGTTTTGACTTATATTTGCCAATCGATTTTTTTTTTGTTTTTTTTGTGTGTGTCACTTTTTCATCGCGTCTTTGTCATGTTTTGTCACTCTTTGGGTGCTTTTTCATTGGTCTTTAGTCACTTTATTGTTGCCTGTTTTTTGCGTTTTTGTCACTTTTTCACCACATTTTTGTCACT
Organism: Neogobius melanostomus; assembly: GCA_007210695.1. Classification (NCBI taxonomy): domain Eukaryota; kingdom Metazoa; phylum Chordata; class Actinopteri; order Gobiiformes; family Gobiidae; genus Neogobius; species Neogobius melanostomus. Next base: position 98,319 of record VHKM01000612.1, read on the forward strand.
TTTTTTGTTGCCGTTTTCTTGTGTTTTCATCCTCATTTTCGTCTCGGTTTTGATGCCATTTTCAAGATTCGGGCAAAGCCAATTGGGAGGAAATGTGGTTGGTTCAGGCGGGGGTTAAGAATACGAGATTCGAAAATGGATCTAAAATGTCAGTCATCAAGCATAGACATGAGGAAGGCTTTTTGGAGAGCCACTGGTTGGAAATCCTAGACGCCAAGGAATTCTCTGAACGCAAATAATTGATAGATTGCATTAACAACAAAAAGTCCAGGTTTTCACTGATGGGAGATACTGCATACGTAATTGTGCACAGCTTGTGGAGAAGGGAGCCCCACAGAGGACCAACGGAGAAGTGCTTCTCATAGTGGAGAGGAGTCCGACGTGTGGTGCACAAATAGAAGGACTCGATACCAAAGTGGTGCTACTCGAAGGTAGGTCGAACTCTGTCGCACCTTTTTCAGAGCCGCTTCCGTTGTCCGTGATTAACCCCTGTGTGCGTGTCAAGTGTCCAGAGCGTGCCCGTGCCCCTGTTCCTGCTGTGGGTGTCCTGTCCCCGGGTCAGCTCTCTCTGTGGGAGTCTGTCAAATCTCAGACAGTACCTCACAGATGAACCACTGGTCAGACTGAGCCCGGACGGATACGCTCTACTGCTGGAACAAGAAGCAGGTTCCTACATTTATATTCGTCTGTGCCGCAGTGTGCCTTATTTCATTCATACATGTTATGACAGTTTCTGATTTGGCTTCGAGTACTGCCTGAAGCAGCACGCGTACCATCAGTTTGAGAAACTCTAGAATGTAATTCAATGGCTATATTGCATCAAAATTGCACTGCTAAGGTTCCAAAAGTATCCTGGAAGCCCTACTAATGCATGATGCAGGACCTTCACTTGTTGTTGGATGTTAATTCTAAAATAATCCTGTTTTTTCTGTACTTCCAGATGAAGAGGAGTTGTTTGATGAAGATCCGGACGACAGTGGCTACGCAGAGGTCGGACTAAACCAAACTCTTACCTCCGTAGCACTGGAAAACTGGGAAGAAGACTGAGTTCTATAGAAATGTGGACGCCAATAACACAAAATATACCAAATTGTGGTTTTGTAAATTTAAGTTGTGCAATTTCTTCTGTAAAAAATAATCTGTAAGTAATAAACACCTCAGCAAAAAAAATTCTAACAATGCCAGGATTAGGACTTTATGCAAAAAAAAGTAATACCAAGTATGAATGAAGCTCTGTACCCAATATAATAAAATAATATCTAATGGGTTAACCTGACTCTTGAATATGGACTAGCTCTTGTCGGGGTAAAAAAAAACATGCCACTTTTAATGATGGAACCATTTTATTGAACACATACGTATCTTGAGTACATGGTTGTTAGGGAAGCAGATGTAACAAATCACTGAGTACAGCGCAGGACGTCACTCTGACAAAAAAAATAAACGCTACTTTTTCATAACAACTTCACAGAAGAGAAGAAGCACCATGTTTGGAACAACATGTTTGGTACCAAGAAGACCATACCTGCTCACGCACAGGTAAATGAACAGTACAAATCAAAACAGAAAATATATTTCAGATATGTGCGCAATAAAAAAGGATTCAGAAGTGAAAGGGCACAATTTATTCACTTTTTTGGGGGGGGGGGGGCAATATGGCTTTAATTATTACGAATTAAATTAATTAGAAAACAAACAAAATATTAACATTTGGAAAAGCTATTATGATGATTAAAAAAAATGGCCTAATTGTATTCTACCAAATGGCCCTCATACACTGAGAAAGAAAAACGAACAAAACCTTAAAATAACAAAGACAACAAAATTAGGACTCTACATACAGTTTTCAAAAATGAGTCATCTAGACCAGATTATCAATGTTTATTTCATTGGTAAGAATGCTGGATATCTACCTCTGATCATAGACTGTAAAATGAAGGATGGACTAATTGGTCAAAAAAAATCCAACACGTCGCCATCAACAAACACGATTGATATAGCGTGGCATCAATCGTGTTTGTGACTTCTTCCTGTAACCATAGGAAAATGGCGACTGGCTTCGGACGTTTCCGGCTCCTTGGACTTTCCATTGAAACATTTTTGCCCCTCTTTAAGTCATTATTGAACATTATTGAATTGTTTGTCTTAACATGCACAACATTGTCCTAATTTTATCCTTTCACTATCTTTATTTCTGCCCTATACTAAATAATGGAGGTGGCTCCAAAAACCCAGTCATATTGCTAGCATACACGGGCTTCAGCTATCCCAGGAAGCCTCACTCCTTCAGTTCATTCTTAATTTTACAGTCTATGCCTCTGATGCAAGGAGTTTGACAAGAAACGAGTCCCACCTTGGCTACAAAGTTGTTCTTACGCATGGGATAAATAATCACCCAGCACTGAGCATGCCATACATTTAAAGATTTCAAATTAATCAGCCCCAGTAAATTAATAATAATAATAAAAAATAGTGCCTTGGTAACGTTTTAATAGTTTCTTTCATAGGTTTCTGCTCCCTATACACCAAAGAGAACCTTCACCACAGTGCAAAATGGTTTTGGCTAACTTCCTGTTGGCCAGTGAATGATAATGACTACTTTCTGTCCTCATATTAACATATATTAAAAATAAATCAAGATATAAAACAGAAAGAAAAAAAAAATCATAATAACGGCAAGCCAAGTATGCTTCATAAAAATATTTCAGATGGTGGTGCCAATTTACCATTTGTTAGTGTCAAATTCAAGCTTCAAGGCTAAAACATCTATATTTATAAACACAGAATTCTCCTCTGGTGAAGTACAGTTGTGCTCAAAAGTTGACATACCCTGACAGAATTTTAGATGAATTAAATGTAGACAATTTTTCAGAGAATACATTTATGAATGATAACACATTCATAGTTGGCCACGACTATAAACGATACATTTGGAGGGGAGTCAACAAGGCCTGTGATGAACGGTATGCCATTCCTACAGTGAAACATGGAGGTGGAACACTGATGTTTTGGGGATGTGTGAGCTACAGAGAACTGGGTCCAAATAGATTTCACGATGAATGCAGCATGTTATAACAGAATACTGGAGGACTCACATGGGATGCACTTGGACGTTCCAACATGACAATGATCCAAAACACAAGGCCATGTCAACCTCTCATTGGCTCCAGCAGAGTAAAGTGAAGGTTATGGAGTGTCCATCTCTGTCTCTTGACCTCAATATAATTGATCCACTCTAGGGAGATCTCAAATGTACAGTTCATACAAGGCAACCCAGGAATTTACAGGAACTGGAGGATTTGTTTTTGCCAAAAAGAATGGCCGGCTTTACTATCAGAGGAAATGAGGCCCATCCACAACTACCACAAAATAACCCAAGCTGTCATTGATGTTAAAGGGGGCATCTGGGGTATGTAAACTTTGATCAGGGTCATTTTGGTAGTTTATTTTGTCATTATGATTTAAAAAGCGAAAACTCAGTTGTTTGACCATAACTGGCTTCACACAACCACCATCTATGAGTGAAAAAAAGTGTCTGTGTTATCATTAATATTCTCTGAAAAATGGCCAAAAAAATCAAAAAGGGTATGTAAACTTTTGAGCACAACTGTACATTCTGTGTAAAGTTCTTGTTATGTAGTACCAAACAGCTGCATGTTTTCTGCCATGTACTGCTTAAATGTTTATTTCAACGAGACACGGCCAGCTCTCCATAGGGATAAAACTAGGACAGGAGTCGTTAGCCTACCCTTGGATGTTATCATAATGATTTGACAAATACTTTGGGAGCACTTTGACTTTTTGTCAAATATCTGACTCCCCCCTACTTCCAGAATGTATCCAACTTATGAAGAATATTGCATTTGTTCTTTTTGTTCAGAATGGCATGCGTGATTCTAAGGCATGTAAATGTAATGAGTTTTAGTAGGGGGGAAAAAAAAGATAAAATATCACCAAATCTGTTAAAGACATCCAAGACATTGTTGAAAACCTCTAAATCACTGTAATGTTTTTGTGAGGATGTTCATACCCAAACCACAACAACAAAAGGCCATCATCGAGACTTGTCAAAGGATGAGCGTCAAAACGGCTAAAACTAAAAAAAGATAACCTCGTCTGGATGACTCCTTTTTTTTTTAAACGTTTTGAAGACTGAGAGCGCATACCCACACGCGCGCGCACACACATGCACACACACGCTGACATAACAGACTCAAATACACATTACACCTTCGGACAATGTTGGTGGCACAAACTATTCGGACAGATGAGTAGCTGCTGTGTGTACACAAGAAGTGCACAGAAAGACACTGTAGCATGCAGAACATATAGACTGGAGTTAGTTTGACACTGACGCTTTGTGCAGATAGTGACAGTACAGTTATGTCCAGCAAGAGGCGCTCTACCTCTACTATGGCTTACAACAAGAATGGAACACCTTCCCTCAGCTTTGTAGCACTCAATGCTCACTTTGGATTAGAGAAGTTTATTCATATTAGTTCATATAGTTTCAAAATGCATAAATTGTATCTACACTGACCAGCAATAACAATGATTAACAAAGAATTTCACAAGAGAAATGGGGAAATGACCATTGTGAATTAAGTATTGACACGTTGTTTAATTGTAATAAGTATTGCTGAAATTGCTGCTTCTTTTTAATCAAGCAGCGCAACTGCCAGCATTGTTCGCTGTGCTATACAGTTGAGCCAGGTGTCCATTGTGGAAAACAACTACACTATTTGTTTCGTTAAGTTGCGCAAAAAAACGGTTACAGCTGGTCAGTGCTGTCTACAATCTGCATTACATTATTCAGTAAGTTAGGAATGACTAAGAAAAGTGTATGGACAGCTACTGTGGAGTATTACAGCGTATAGCTCTAGTTAAATATCTGGCTTATCTATTTCAAGTGATATGAACACAGACCAGCTGTTTCAAGAAGCCACTATTTTCTTATTGGCAGTGCAAAAACCTTTGAATATAATCCCAAAGCCACCTGAAGCAAGTTAAGATCAGTTATAGTCAAAAGTGAATGAGGTCTGGGTGCATTTTGTTCACAATCGTGAGGCAGTCAGCTTTGGAAATTATCAAGAACTCTCCATGAAACGTTGCCATTTGTTCAAGTTGTTTGGAGGAGTTAAGGATCAGCATGAATTGAATCGACTGGGCCACTAATCCTTTAAGTTTATACCATTGGCTCCAAGTTAATTAAAGTATAGTTTTTTAATAATGTCCAAAGCTGAACACAAACAGAAACTTGTACTTAAACATAATGCTGAACTCTATTATAAATAAAAAATAAATTGGCTTTAATAGCAACAGACGGGTCAATAATTGAATTGCTCACTCATAAATCTAGAAAATACTAATTATCTTCTGAAGACTTGTGTTTTATGGAGTTCAACACCCCTGTCCACCTTAAAACTTGCTCCAGTGCAAGTCAGATTCATATGCTATTCTCATTAACCTAAAAAAAAAAGTCAAAACCAAAAGATCTAAAAGCATTTTGCCTTATTTAAGTACTAGCTTTCATTTTAAATAGTTGGGCTATAGATACAGGCAACATGTGATAGAAATTATTATTTTTAAATGTGTTCTGGTGCACTATACTCATATTTAAAGTCAAGTTAAAGCCGGGTCCTTATGAATGTCTTGACCCATACAGCAGATTGACCTCTAGAAGCTTTGAAGCTAGCCGTTAGCATGTAGCGTAAAGCTATTGTTAGAATTATAGTCAGTATTCCCTGTGGTATGTACACATTTGGGCCGTTGAACCACTTTGTTTATCTGTATCTTTCATAGGTAGAAAATCCATGTGTTGTTTCAGTAATTGTGGGGTAAAAATGTCCCACTACAATGTGACCATTAGTGGCCGTTTCCAAAGATGGCGTCTGTACTGTACTTCTAAACCTGGAGCTGGTTCTGAGGTCGGCGGGACTGTTGAGCTTTACAGTTTTATGCAACAAAGAAACTAATGATAGTCAAAGTTGCAGACAACAAAAGGCCAAAAGATAAACAAAAGCTAGGCCTGCATTTGGGAAATTAGACTTCTAACATTGTTGCCAATATTAGTCATGATAAATTGTGATTATGCTTCAAAAATAAAAGACTAACAAACAACCAATAACCAATAAACAACGGATATGAAACTCTGACTGTCACATCAACGTAAATCCTCAAAACAAAGTGCAGGGACCGCAGCATATCAGCAACTTATCAGCAGCTTATCGTAGCATTTAAAGAGCTTTTTTACATAGTCACTGCTACAAAGCGACTTGCGGAATGTATCGAAAAAGTCCTTTCAGTTGCAGTCTCTTTCTCACCATTCAAATCCTTCACGTTTTTTTTTTTTTTTTTTTTTTTAACATTTCTTTACAGTTTTAGGAATGACTTCTTTTAAGTGAGACAGACCTTCTTTTGATTCAGTTTTCCAAAACATAATCTTTCATTTGTGTTGAGCCACCCACAGTGTAATGACGTAGATACGGACACCAGGCGGCGCTCTTTGGCCGTTCACAGATTTGGAACACAGTGCTGCAGCGACAGAAAAAACAAAACAAAAAACGACATCCTCTTGGGTTTCTGCTGTTAGCGCTTCATGACGACTTGTTCGTACGCTCCGGCGCCAACTCTGAGGGAGATACAAACACAGCGGAAAGTCAGGACAAGAACTGACAGGTCTAGTGTACATATTTTGTTTTTTGTGACAAAGTGAGAAATCTTTACATTGCTTTAAAGCCGCACTGCGTAACATTTTGCACTATATTGTTGCCATCGACACAAAACATGCTCCCAATGACCAGCACAACATAAAAAAATGCTATTATTGCAGTGGGTAATCAAAGAAAGGATTTGGATGAGGATCTAACCTGTTTAAATCTAAAATTCTGCTTGACTTTAGTCACATCTCCATGGAGACGAGCTGGAGACGTACCCACTCCCAGTAAAGTTACAGTCATGTCTTATGAGAGGTGAGTCGCTCACAGCAAAGGTTATGTTTGTTTGTACATTTATGAGGTATTTTTCAATGATGAAAATATTGGTCATAAAATAAATGCTTGTATTTCAATATTATTTATTGGGCAAAATGTTACGCGGCGTGGCTTTAAATTTGCTTATTTATTTATTTAGTCCCACACATTTTGGAGACCCAGAAGTGGCCACAGTGCTTGATTTCATTACTAGTCAAATAATACAATTAAATTATAATACAATTAAAGTAAAAGTTGCTCAGTCAATTACTTGAGTGAAAGTACTAAAGTATTTGCTGTAGATTAGAAAATAGTTAAGTATTCAAAGTAGAAAGTGTAACTTGGCTTAAATAGGTGTTTATAATAATGTGAATAATAACTTTTCAGCTTCAGAAACATAAATATTGCGCACAGATTGTCCACCTGTACGGCAACACGATGGGGACAAACCTTCTCTCCTGCCTTGAGTCTGTGGCATTGACACTACAACTGCACAGTGCCCCCTACTTTAAAATGGGACACAATATGTTGCCAATATACACTACCGCTCAAAAGTTTGGATCACTTAAACTGTCCTCATTTTTTAAAGAAAAGCACAGTTTTTTTAAAATTGAGGATAACATTAATTAAGTATCCCAAATAATAGCTGTGCTGCATAAAGTCAAAGATTCTCTAAATAAGAATGCATTGTTTTTGTTGTATAACTCATTGATTGTTCCATATCTGACCTATTACATTAATCCAATTTTTCTTTACAGAAAAGAGCGATTAGAGTCGCCAGTGGAAGTGGATACAAAAACCATACCAATCCTTTATTCATAAAACTAAAAACACCTAAATTTAATGAATTAGTAGAGTTGAACCTTCTAAAAACGATGTATAAAGCTCATCTGGAAAGTTTACCAAACAATCTGCAAAACAGATTCACCAAGAGAAAAAGTACATATGAACTAAAAGGTACTGAGGTTTTTACAAAACCCAGGTTTCAATCGGCTGTAAAGGAAAGATGTATATCAATCAAAGGAGTCGCTCTGTGGAACAGTCTCGATTGTAAAATTAAAACTTCTAAGTCCATTGATGTGTTTAGGAAGTATGTTAAATTATCAATGTTACAGAAATATGACACTGCGGAGTAGCAGATCAACTTCATTTATGTATTTTTGTGTTTTGATGTCTTGGACACACAAAAAAAAAGATGGCTGCATGAGACAGCTTAAAATTTAAATGAACTGGAACTATACATGATTTTGTGTTGATGGGGGCAGACATAAGTTTTTACTTCTTTCTGCTCCTTTTCATTCATGTTAAATGCTCTTGTTGCAATTGTTTTTAAATGAATGAAATAAATAATAAAATGAATGAAAAATTAAATTAATCGGAAATACAGTTTAGACATTGATATTGTTGTGAATGCCTATTCTAGAAACCATCGCTCCAGTGTTCTAATGGTACATTGTGTTAGCTAATCGTGTTAGAGGGTAATTGACTCTGTGCACTAGAGCTAACGGTAACAACGCCGCCCAAGAAGTAACTTCCTGTTCCGTTCCAGCACGTCAGAATAAAAGCACACAGCTTGTCTCATTCATTAGTTCAGCAGATACTTGCTACATAAGAATATAATTAAATACAGTGGCACTTAAAATGTATGTAACGCTATTGAGACACCTGTCCGCTCTGACTTTATTCAGTGACGATAATAAAAAAGAGGGGAAGCTAAGCAGCATGTTTACGATAAGGACCAGTCTTTTCAGAGCCAGGTTTGAGCAGCCAGGCATGAGCAGATAAACAGTGGATTTTAAACGATAACTCGCCTGATAAGCACCTTTATAATTACAGCAGCAACAGCTTAAGGTTTAGACATAGCTAGCAGCAGAGCTAAAGTTAGCATTTGACCTGTTGTACAAAACAACAACATGCGATCACTGATCCATGGGGCAAAGGGGAAAAAAATGTCCATGAACATCCCAAGGCTTTTATCATCGTAGCAACTTCACCCAGGGCCGACCTGAGACGAGCCGGAGCCGCAGCTGCGTGTGTCAGGCGTGCGAGGGAGAAGAGTGAGGGGAGACATAGTACAGGCTGCAGAGCAAGGACGAGCCAAATCATCCAAAATAATTTTCTTTCAGTTGACAGATTGATTGTGTTTTGTCTGTTAATAGTCAGGCATAAAGAAAGTTGAACAAATGAACTGCTGAACGAACTAATGAATGAAACTGTGCTTTTATTTTGCCGTGCTGGCAAAACTGGAAGTCGTTTCCTGGGCGGCGAGATTACCATTATGCACAGAGTCACAATTGATGATTAGAAACCCTCGTGCAATTATGCTGAAAATGTGCTGATTAGAGAAGCTATAGAACTCGCCTGGGTGACCCCAAACGTTTGAGCGGTGGTGTATACTACTTTGGCTTTTATGTACATGTAATGAAGTAGAAAGTATTATTTATTTACTTTATTTGGTCGGGACAGTGGATGTTAATGAGCACACATGGGACTCATGCATGTAAACACGCCATGCCAGATTGTAGCTTTGGACCAATTTGCATCCATTGTCCCACACACGCACTCCTTAACACACTCTCATTCATTCTGACCTATTGTACATGTTTTTAGTGGTAGGGGAAACCGGAGTACCCGGAGGAAACCTACGGAGACACGAGGAGAACATGCAAACTCTACACAGAAAGGAACCGTCCAGGTGGGAATCGAACCCGGACCTTCTAGCTGTGAAGCACAAGCGCTAACCGCTGCACTAAAGAAAGTATTCCTGTTGTGTTCACATGGGCAGAGATAATTGCTCAGTGTAAATGGTATTCCATCCCTGTGCCTCAGACTGACCTGGCGGGCAGGTGATGACCCCCCAGTGCCGTGCTTCCTCCCGGACCCACGAACAGCCGCAGACCCTCCTCTGAAACACACACATCCACATGGGCTTTACTGCAGAGGACTGTCATAGAGCAGCCAGTTGCTAGGCAATCTAAAAATACTTGTGTATTGACAGTGGTGTGAATTTTCTGCCTCTGAGCTGCAGGAGACCTTGAACGGGAGAAACAATGCCCTCCAAGTGCACAGTGTGACTCAGGGGAAACACGAGTCCGGACAATGCCGAGTGGACATTACACAGTACGCTGTGTGTCATTGGCTCGCATAAAGTCAGCTCAAATTCATCACACTCATTTAAACCATATTTGAGCCACCAGAATCTGGAAACGTGCGCATTTGCAGAATATATTATCACCTAAAATGAGTCCATGTTGTGATTTGTAATGATTTGCTGTAAGAAGGGTGTTAACTTTCTTTTTTAACTGTGGTCCCTCCTTTAACACCCTATGAATTTTCAAAGACAAATACACTGTGTAAATGTGCTTTGCATAAATAAATATTTGCTAAATATACTATTTTACTTTAATCCTCCTTCTTTTGTAACATGAAACCATAAGCCTTAGATTATATTAAAAAACAATACACACCTAAAACAACTTCAACCCAGTTAGGCATTATTTCAGATATATTTTGGAAGCATTCATATTTGTATGTACTCCTGTAAATCTCACAAAACATTAAACTGCCTGATTACATAAAGGGCTGCACAATATCAGCAAATAATTGTTTTTGTAATATAACGAATGCAATATCCATGTGTAGAAAAGACAATTTAATGCAAAATCGCAGAGGTCTTCCATCTGACAACACACAAACGTACACATAAATTTGTTCTAATGTTCCATTTTAGACATGATTTTTCTTATTCTGTTTCATTTTTGTTTAATTCCTGCTTAAGTATTTTTAAGTTTTGCCACAATGTGCAGAAATAACAAGCCGTTTAAAAAAAGAAAGAAAGAATGGAGCTGTTTTGAAATGGTTTCATAAAATACTGCAGTAAAAAGTTACCAAATATTACAATTTTTCCGCATATCGTGCAGCGCTAGTTAACCAAAGATGTTATTTAGAACAAGTTGGCTCTGGCTCTGTACAGAAACTCTCAGGTTAGGCCTTTATATTGTCCTTTGGTCTTACCCTCTGCACTGGAGTCCAGTAAGTTCGGGGTGAAGTCCTGGCTCTGGAGGATTTTCTCCACCACGTCGTCAGCGTCCACTCGAGTGTCGTCCATTCGCTTCAACTGAGACTCCATGGAGTCCTGCTTCACGGGGTGTCTACGGAGATACGCATTTTCAACAAACTTAGGCAGGAAAAATATACCTATTTTCCTAGAAGCTTTGACTTAAAAGTGCATTATGGAACTTTTTATGCGAAGAGACAATCTGGATATTTGTGTGTAATAGATCTTTTTGGGACCCAATGGCTGTATGAGTGGTCAGCATGGCACCTTTGCTTTCCATCACTGCGGTCTCTACAATGCTCCAGGATCAACCTATCAGAAACTCTAAAAACAAATGATCCTGGAGCACCATAAAGGCCACAGTGATTGAAAGTAAAGGCACCATGCTGACCACTGCGTCACTAAAAGGTCAAATATGCATTAATAAAAAGTGTTTTTGTCCACATAAAAAGTTACATAATGCACCTTTAATGTCAGTTAAATCCTACTTAATACTTTTTAATGACCTTCTTTTTGGCACAATTTATTGAATGGCTTGTATTGCTTTTTAATGTCCCGCGGATATCCTGTGTGTGTAACGTCTGTTGGCTGAGCTTCATCAAGAACAATGAAGAATTTTCATTGGACTGCGGATGGAAATGAGCTAAATCCGGCATATTCACAGCACTAGTTGTCTGTTCATTGATATGCACTGTCCCATTCAAATAAATTCATAAATGAAATGAAAGTAGGGATGCACTGATCCGATACATGTATTAAATATCCGATACTGAACCGATACCAGTCTTGGTTCTCACCACTTTAAAAACACAACGTTCACCAACTAAATTTAAGTGAATATGGGCATGCTGTATGTCAATTTGAAGCTCAGAACCTGGAGAATTCAATTGCTAGGTTTGTTTTAACCGTCACACAATATATGAATGTATTTTTGATCGCTGCGCACAATTCCGTGGCTAGCAACAGTATTAAAGCTAGCGGCAGTAAGCTAATGCTAACGGCAACTTTGTACCAGCCTTGTAGACGATGATTGGATCACCTAAAGTAGCCTAATAAAATAAAATAAAATCGGCCTCTGCAGTCAGTGGCCTAGTGTTTGTATTTTAGTTTATGAAATGCTGTTAAGAAATGACTGATCTAACATATTAGTTATGCACAAGTTGTAATGAGATCAGATCAATTTATGCGACTTGTTGTTCATATTAATATACCATTAATAGCCTGTCATATTTACTGTAGTGTAGAAGGTCCAGTTATTCTTGTTTAATGTTTTTACATTGGAGTTTATTAATAGATAGAGCCTATAATTGGAAACAACAATTAGACTTTATTGATCTCATACGGGTGAAAAGAGGACCAACTTTTTCACTCACAGCAACTACTTTTAAGAAAGTCTCTTGGTATCGGTTATCGGATGGATATCGGAAAATACTCAAACCCCCAGTATCAGTATCGTATCGTAAGCAAAAAAGCTGGATCGGTGCATCTATAACTGAAAGTGGGCGCATTAGGGACACAATTATTTGCAGTCTCAACCATTAATATCCACATTGATTACAATATAATACTGGATTTAAGATAGTAAAACTTCAAAATGACAATATGTTCTAAAAATACAAAGGGTGGCAAAGCTGCTGTGCCGTCCTGCTTTGTTGCACCCCGCATGCTGTCTGACCTGTTGAGGCGCTCGCACGACGACGCGCTTCCAACGGGGGACGAGTTCCTGGTGCTGCTTTGCGACGTGTTGGGGTGCTCGGGTAAACGGGACACGTGCGGGTCTCCCGCTCCTCGCTGGGCTCCGGGATGCTGCCGATCCCCGTGGACGTGCTGCCGATGGAGTGGTTCCTGCGGTGGCTGAACTCCGTTATGCTGGAGGAGCGAGAGTGGCCCGTGCTGTAGCCTGCGTGGGACAACGAGACATGGGCGTAAGAGGAGTGGTTGGCCTTCCTTCATGAGCGGAATGTGGGTTTGATCATTTCCCATGCTCCTTGGACATAAGAGTGCAGGGGGGTGGCACTAAAATATTAACTATATACTTGAAATCATTTTTAACAGTTTTAACCTTTATTAAGCTCTAATAAAGGTCATGAAAAAGTCATGAAACAGCAACAGCGTGGCAGTTGGCATCCATCACAGCAACATCAGCAACATGAGTGGCAAGTTGGCATTGATATCCATTGGTTTGCCACTCAATTTGCTGATGTTAAAGGCTCTATTACTATTTAGATTTAAGATGTGCATACAAATATTGAGGCACTACAGCTATGGTAATCAACTAGTGGGTCAGGGCCCAAAAGTGGATGGTGGAACCGTTTTCAGTGGGTTGTGGTTCTTTCCCAAACATGACTGCAGTTACATAGTTTAAAAATATATTTTGATTGTTGGTGTTCCTTTTGTGGCATGCGTCCCAACAATTACCATGGAATACAAAGGAAAATGCCATTGTTTGTACATATTTTTGTGTGTGTAAAACAGCATTTAATTTGTGAAAAAATTTCACATATATTTATAAAAATGAAAAATGAAAATTTACTGACCAAAATAAAAGGTTTGCCACCTGGATTTAACAAACCTCTTCCCTTATATATATATATATATACATATATTCCAGATTTCAATATTTCAGTATTAGAAAGTCAGCATTTATTGGTCACATCGTGAAAGAGTATATAGAAGCCAGTGGCCCTGTGCCACTAAGCCACAGGACACGTGTTTCCTTAATTGATGAGCCCAATACTCAGAATATATGGTTCAATATATGTCCTTTATTTTGCCTTAAACGCAGTCAAAAGACTGTTTCTCCTCACAGGTGCAACACATCACACTTTGATCACCTCTCTTAAATAGGCAGAGGCCACACCCTTAACACAGCAGCGACACCTAGAGGCCTGGTGGTACATTTTGGCCACTACACACCGGCCCCTTAATTGTTTCTGCATGAGCCAGAACAATTACACATATTTACAGTGGCTAGAATGTACAAAAGGACATAATTTTTTTGCTTTTCTTCAAGTACTTTAGCTTTACAATAAAATAGAAATGCATTAATATTTTACATGTACAAAACATTCAATTTTTTTTGTGGTTTACATTTTAAGAGTCGCTTTGGGGTCACAAATGAGAAAGCATGATATTTAATGTCCTGAATTTATTACTTCCAAGGTGGAAAAGATCTTGAGCTTCTTCAGAAAGCCTTAAAGACCAAGAGTACATAGGCATTACAAGAATGCAAGATCTTCTCAACTCCTTGTCCAGATCCAGTAAAACACCAACAGTAACCTCACATCTCTTCAGCATGCTCCCTCCATCCACATTCAAACACACATCGGGGAGGCCTGTCCTGCCCCGTCCTTTCCTCAGAGGGCTTCGTAAACCCTTTCCCAATAGGGTATCCACAGCACTTGGCCCTATACCTTCGCTGTGAGCCACATCAGAGGAATCCACAATGTTAGAGGGATTTTGCTTGCCATTGGAGATGGAGACATGTTGTTCCTGAGATGGATTAGGAACGTTGGAGAGCTGATCAACAATAACTGGAGTAGTTTCTTTGACAGAGGCTGGGAGGCTGTCATCAGCCCCGGCCCCCGTATTGTCACAAGGCATGGAAGGAAAGATGGCCTGTGGGGCAGGTAGAAGAGGCAGTGGAACAACTGGGTTATCTGCTTTAGTCTCTTTTACTAGTCAGTTTTGCTTCCTTTTCTTTTATGCTCACTTCCTTGAAGACAGTTTTAATTCTTCTGTTAGACTTTAGTGAAGCAAGTTTAACATTAACATCAGCCACTTTGATTTCAAACTCATGTTGTTCTCTTTTCCTCTTAAGAACTGCCATTTGCTCTTCCAGCTCATGCTTTTGCTTTAGCTCAGCTTTCCGAACCAAAAGTGCAGCTATTCTGCTTTAACTTCCAAACGGGCTGCAGCAATAGATGAGCTCAGTCTTTTGTGTGAAGACATTGTTTTTTAGCACCAAGTCATCCCATTCACATAAAAGCTTATCCTGTAGAGTCCTTTTTCAAATAGTTGACAAATCATACATGTCTTAATGAGATGAGCATGTCCATTGAAGTCCAAAGGTGGAGGCACTGTCCAGATGGCAGTCAAGCGCTGGCCTTTTGCTGTTGCTCCGTTCCCCTCTTCTTTCTGTATCCAGAGTCACGACGCAGCCGCCTGTCACTTTTCCTTTAGCAACAGGAAGATCCACAGGAGACTCAACTTCTTCCCATCAAACAGAGAAGTCTTTTGACTTATATAGAAGCCAGTGGCCCTGTGCCACTAAGCCACTAGGATGCACCAGTTTAGTAGAAGTTTCGGACGCGTGTTTCCTTAATTGATGAGCCCAATACTCAGAATATATGGTTCAATATATGTCCTTTATTTTGCCTTAAACACGGTCAAAAGACTGTTTCTCCTCACAGGTGCAACACATCACACTTTGATCACCTCTCTTAAATAGGCAGAGGCCACACCCTTAACACAGCAGCGACACCTAGAGGCCAGGTGGTACATTTTGGCCACTACAGAGTGTTTCATGGAGCATGAAATATGTTCACCCATGCATCAGCTTCCACAGCCCAGTCCAGATCTTAACCCCATTGAAAATCTTTGGGATGTGTTGGAGAGGGCTTTGCGCAGTGGTCACACTCTCCCATCATCAATACAAGATCTTGGCGAAAAACGCAACACTGGATCTGTTGACATTGCAGAAGCTTATTGAAACAATGCCACAGTGAAAGATGCCATAATCAAAGGCGCTACAACCAAATATTAGACTGTGACTTTTTTTGTGGTCGGGCAGAGTAATGTATTTAATCAGACTGGATTTTTGGGGTTGTGCTCCGCTATCTCTTGACAAAATAATAATAAAAACAGTCAATTATGAACTGATTTCCCACTGACCTGCTGATGTCATGGTGCATCTTGAAACCACTTCAGACATAACCACATCTAGTGCAGCATTTATGAAAAGGTAATAGACTGCTTACACAACACGAGACCCATTATTCTCATCTAATAAGCCTTTTACATTTGATGCTCCTTGTATGTTTTCTCTAATGAATCATTCATGATCTCCCCGGCTTTGTAACAACAACAACAACATCGTAAATGACAAGTGCAGAATCTTAAATAGCCTTCATACAATATTCATATGCCGTGACTGTGAGTGCTTTAATGACTAAGATAGTCAGACTCAGATAGACCCGCACAACACTTTCCGTTTCTGAAATCCTTATCAGAGCACGGCAAAAAAAATAACCGTCAAATTACTTATAATGAAATTGAAGAGAAATGCTAACGCTACAGCTATAGCGCCGAGGAGGATATCGAACTGCGAGCACTTTGTCCATCTTTGATTACGGCAATCTGATCCGACACAAATGGAAACCGGAGTCTCGATTTAAAAAAAAACCTGCGCTCGATGATACACGCATTAACCTTCCTCCTTTTAGCCCGGCACTTCCCACATTTTCACTTCACAAATACATCAATCACTCGGAGATAATAAGAGCTGGACAGAACATGCGAACGATTGAATGTAGATTTTTTTTAAAACGATTTAACTCTCGTTGTTTATTGTAGAGGAATTTTAACACAACTAGTGCGACATATGAAGCGTTATCCCATTCTTAATCCATGGAGTTTAATCAGACATCAGTTCGTCCTAAACCGCTCCAACTCTTCTGTCCATTCTCCCAAAGGCGCATTTGTTATGTCACACACTGATGTTGAGACGGTCTTGGTTCTCAGACTCTCCCCTAATTCTTCCCAAAGGTGTTCTGTCGGGTTGAGGACAGGACACAGTCTATTAAAATGATCTTAGACCCTGTAGGAACCGATAAAGTAATAACAGACCAATAACGTAATTCCTCTGTTGTGCCAATAATGTAATAACAAGATGAAAATCATTCACAAACACTTTATAATAACTACACCTTATTTAGCCTTAATAAATGATGAATTAACACTAAATTCATTCATTTGTTAAGTGTGACTAACACTTAACTACCTAACAATGAATAAGTGAAGTCAGGCATTAACTGTAGTAGTTAAGTAGTTATTCAGTGTTAGGCACACTTAACTAATGAATTGTTCATGATGAATTAAGTGTTAATTCACAATTTATTAAGGCTAAATAAGGTGAGGTATGTAATTATTATAAAGTGTTACATGTTTTTTGTTTGTTTTTGTGTTTTTGGCTTTTAATCTCTAATGTGGCTATAATAGTAGTCTGTCGCAGATAGGGAAATATTTTGTCGAGAGGATTAGCATTATAATACTGCATATTTTTGACCTTTAGTGGATTAACTATTAGACACTTGGACCACCACCAACTACTCACTCACTTACCCAAGGGCACAGCGACGTAAAAAATAAACATTTTAGAGATTAAAAAAACAAACCAAAAACAGGAAAATACAAAAGTTGATGAAGACCCACAAAATAAAAAGTTGTCTTGTATTGGCTCAACAGTGGTATTACGTTATCGGCTTGTTACACTTGAAACTGGCCATATTGATTACATTATTGGCCATTGTTACGTTATCGGTTCCTACAGACCCGTTTAAATATTTTCTTAAAGATCCTGTGGTGAACAGCAAGTTCCTGGCAGATGATCAACAACCGCGTGTTAGGAGCTGGCTGTAGGATGTAAATACGTAGCATGTGTCACAGTGCGAGTTATAATACTGCAACACTTCGAACAGTAGCCATGGGAAATCGAGAAGATTAAACAAAAGGCCAAACTGGCATGTTTCTGAAGAGGGGACAAGATTGCGACATGACAGAAAGCTCTGAAAAGTGTTATATTGCAAATGAAAACAAAGGCAGATGACATTACCGGAGACTTTGGACTGCTGGCTGGCGTAGCTGGACGTGCGAGAGTGCCCACAGCACCCCAGGTCGTCAGAAACCGCCGGACATTTCCCTTCTCGGCTTTCTGCGTGATCGACAATGTAAACAAAAACAAGAAACATCACGAGCATTAGCATAAGCATCATCCAAGCAGTAGTCATACTTGTCTACAGCTGAATCAGTATGGAGTCTCCATAGCAACGGTTCGCGGACAATGGGATGTGACAAATGGTGAAGCAAAAGCTGTCACAATAAACTCAGAGCAAGCTGTGAAGTGTCGCACAGATGTGGGATGAGAATGACTGACAGGCTGCACGCACTTCCTGTTTCCACGCGTCCATTCTGATATTCGATTCGACAATGCTTTCAGAAGATTATTATTAAGGACATATAGCACAAATCAGTAACATTCAAAACATCTGCAATAATCAGATAGAGGCTTAAATTATTCAATGCATATCTATTCATAATTCACGATATAGGAAAAAAATCAAATCATTATGACAAGGATTGCACATAAGATTCCATTTGTAATCTAAGTTTTAAAGCCGTACTAAGTAACGTGTTTACCTTAATAAATCCTTTCCGTAGTCCCTGTGGGGGTAATACAAGTGTCTTTCATCTCCCCCTGGTGTCTCTGGCCAGAAAACCAAGCTTGCAACTTGAGTGCCACCGGGGCGGAGCAACCAATACACACTAATAGAATCACGGAGAAGAAGCTAACAGGCTAACGGGCAAAGCTAACTGTGGGATAGCGCCACATTAAACCGTATTTACAGCCAAGAGTGAAAAAAAAAAATTCACATTGTATAACTGGATGTACAACACCTCTCTCTCCCTTCACCTTTTCTGTCAGTGTAGTATTTACTTTCCAAGACATTTAATAAGTTAAAAAAATCGTAACTTGCTGAGACACCTGCAGTTGCGCTTATGGCCTCTAGGGGCAAGAGTTACTTAGTTCTGCTTTAAAATAAAGATTTTGTTTATTTAAAAATACCATGTAAATGTATTCCAAGAGGCAGTTTTCAAACAGAAAATACACTTTAATTTTAGAATGATATATTTGGAAGATTTGGGTGACATACACTTCCTGAAAGATAACTCATATATTTAATGAGCGTTTTATTGGTAGCTTCCAGGAAGTGTATGACTTGTAGATGCTCAAGAAGGATTTGGAGAGTTCGCTGTGTCTTGCTGAAATAAACATATACTTAAAAGGCACATGGCGTAACATTCTGGACTATACTGTTGCCATCAATACAAACATGCTTCTAATAAGAAGCTCAACACAGAAAATGTTATTACTGCAGTGGGTAAACAAAGAATGGATCTGGATGAGGACCTGTTTAAAGCTCTAATTCTGCTGCCTTTAGTCCACATCTCCATGGAGACGAGCTGGAGACGTACCCACTGTAAAGTTACAGTCGGGTCTTAGGAGAGGTGAGCCGCTCACAGCAAAGGCTCATGTTAAATATCTGTCATAAAATAAATGCTTGTATTTCAATTTTATTTGTTGGGTAAAATTCTAAGGCTTTAAACAGTAATATTGTAGCATATATGTTAAAAACGTCTCACAGGATGTAAATACTGTAGCGTAACAAGTGGTATGATGATAAGATGATGATAAGATGATAAGAATAAGAGGCTGGCCGAGTAATTAATGTTGGGACATGAACGTGTCCCCTCGGTTTATTAACAGGAGATCAGAGAGACTGAACGCGGGGACAACGCCACTTATAAAGGGCTGTACAAGGAGGACATGGGGAATCACGCACCCCCAGTCTGAAAAGTCTCTTACACTACACCAGAGGAGACGTCTGTGTTTATAACTGTAAGTGTTTAGCTTAACGCTAATTTCACGCTAACAAATGTTAAAATAGGACAGCCATCTGAACTCATTTTTATGAAGCACACTCTGCTTGACGTTAATTTAGGTTTTCCTCCGTTTTGTAAGTCTTATTTCATTTGTATTTTTTTTACACTGACCTACAGGAAGTTCGCCAAAAACCTTCCATTCACAGCACACATTTTACGGTTTGTGACTAAAATCACCATGTTGTCGATATTACAGCAGGGATATTTAGTTAGCTCTCCTCAGAAGATATACAGCATCACCTAAATAATTGTAGGGATTTGCCAATTGCGACCTTCCAAAATTGCAATGTTGATTGGATAGCAGTCCGTTTTCCAACACTATCTTTACTCTATATTTTCTTTGCCAAAAAGCCTGAACAGTTGGCGTTTCTGAGTCAGACACAGGGACCACACGCCGGGAGAACACAGCCGCTGTTGTAACGAGCATCTTTAACTGAAGCACAGCCCCCAACACGCTCACGCACTGCTCTATTTTATCCACTCACTACCCAGGGGTCACAGCTGATTGTGGCGAACCTAAAGAGAGCGTGACTTTAAAATATACATGAAAGAGCTCCAGGAGGCTTTAAACGCCACGCGATGCATTCACACATCAGCAGGCAGCACGTGGATTAGAAGCCAGAAGTGAAGCTATAAAACATGACTGCAGAGGGGAAAACATGTATAATAGATTAATTTAATCCACTGAAGAATTACTCGTAACAAATATTCTAATCACATTTTCTGTTACAATAGTATTATTTTCATATACCTTGGTTTTCAATTTTGAGTACTGTTTGGATGATTTTTTTTTTTTTTAACTTTTCTAAACTGCAACAAGCCGTAGCATCCATGTCTATAAAAACATGATGAAATGTGAGGAATATACCTTGTTTAAAGGCCCTGTAGCCAATATTTTCCCCATTTTGAAACTAGCTAGCTTGTTCAAATTAAAGTGTTAATTGTGGTCCCAGATGTGGGCGATCCCAACGTATGCGGACAGTTAGCAAGTAGGCTAGTCCGGGAGACTTTTCAGCATCCGTTAGCCTGTTCAGTGTATTTTGCTTATAGCCGTTAGCATTAGCCATCAAATTATGAACAATCCAGATGTTTTCAGCTGTCGTCAACCCATCAACCACATTTAGGACTAAGCCAAGTTAGAAATCATTAATGAATATACAAACCGCTAACTCAAATGAAGTTTCTGCTTTTTTTGGAGTCGGATACACACATCCTGTGTTCACTAAACTTCATCTTCATAAGATGTTAATAATAAAGTGATAAAGAAACCACAGAACATGTGTAAATACCATGAAAAGGACAAAACATACTAGAGGCCGACCAATATGTGTTTTTCTAAGGCCGATGCCGATATGCACGGCCGATATTTTTGGCAGATTTTTCCAAATGTCTTGTCTATAATCCTTTGTATTATGCTCCTAAACTGTAAAGTGTGTCAGTGTTGAACTGTAGCAGCAAGGGGCGCTTTATTGGGGCATAACCCTGTGACAGAGATTCACCGCAATGTTTCTCAGCTCCCATGAGGCCTAGGGAGAGCTGTGAGAGCTCATATTAAGGCTCTGACTATGCTCTACCATTTTCGGTTCCGGAGATATCGACCTTTTATCTGTCAATAGCCGATATTGGCCGATATTGTAATAATACCAAAATATCGGTCGATCTCTGAAGCATACCTCTTATTCGTTAGTATTGCGCCCGTCTTCCCTATTCATTTGTGTGGGGATATAACGTTCAATTTAAATCAAGTCCGGGATTCAACGGCTCAAAAAATGTGCGCTTTTGCGAGGAACGGGCTCAGATAGCTAAAGGCATTTCTGTGATTTCTATGGTCCAAACCGCTTCCTAAATTTCCTAACACCCAGATTCTTTGTGGATACGCTAATAAGACTAATTGGCTTTAGCATCAGCGCTTCTTCTAAGGCTAGGCAATGTGATGATAAAAAACAAACTGTGATTTGATCCCCGGGATGATCTGCTGATTTGGAAAGATTGTCATGTTGTGATTCAGTGTTTTGTTTTTTTGTTTAATGCAGCTCTATACTCAAATGCAGACGGTTCTCCCCACTCACTGCTCCTGTTTAGTGAGGGACCAGGGGATTTAAGCAATCGCAGTGAAGTGTAAACCTTCAGAAGAACAGATGGCTTTAGATCAGACATCTCACACTCGCCAAATGTGAGGTAACATCTCTCACCTGAGGTTTTCTGGGAGTCTCCGCCTCTTCTCTCCTCCAGCAGCCCCTCTCCATCGCTCTGAAGGCCCACAACTGTAGCCGTCGAGGGAGGCCTGGGCACATAGGCGAGAGACTGTCAACTCAAACATATATGACCTTTCAACAAAAGCTTAGGCATTCACTACAATCCGCATTTGAACGTTGCTTTAAAATCGATGAAGCCGTGACCCTGTTTATTATTAAAAAGTATAAAAGAGCGGTGTTTGTGTGGGCTGCGTACTGTTGCTATTTATAGATAAAGTAAAATGAATCAGTTTTTGGCAGAAATACCCAGGCTGGAGACAGTGAATCATAACTGGGTCACACTCAGCCTCAGTGTAGACCTACTTTTTGTCTTACACAGATTTAGCATAAAGCTTTTCCACTCTTTTTGTAAAGCCTCTGTGAGTCTAAAGCCCGGGACACACAAGAAAGGATTTAGCCTGATTTAGGTCCCCGATTTGCGTTTGATAGAGTTTGTGGAGGTGTGGCCCCGTAACGCTCCTAGTCCTGTGCCTTTTGTGCTCAGACACCACTACCACACATTATTTTGTGTGAATGTAATTTGTGTCTGTAATTTTGCCTCTGCCTCTTAGTCAGAACACTCTTGAAAAAGAGACTTCTAATCTCAATGAGTTAAATTGGTCAAATAAAAAAAAAAGAACAATAAAAAAAAGCCGTGCCGTAAGCTTATCATGGGCCTGACGCATTCTTTGTTTTGGCTTTGTTTTTCTTTTCCTTAATACATGCAAGTAAAGATAATCCATACAGCTGCGCTGTGTTCAAAATGATCTGTTAGTATTTACGGTAGTGAAGAGGTCAGGGGACAGGGGGCACACGGGGCACGGGGGAGTGTGCCCTGGAGTGTGAGGAGCATTAGAAGAGAAGTTTCGACCAACATCAGAAATATTGTGTAATATATTGTTATGCAAACAGGCAACGAGGTCAAAGTTGGATCATTTTTACTTTTAACATCCACTTACGTTTTAAAACAGGGATCTCCGGACATAAGTTGTGTGCCAATGATCACCTGCAGACAAAATAATAAATACATTTGTACAGCATTTGAGCTTTGACCAAATAAACAAAAGAAAGTAGAAATAAAATAACCTGTGGAGAAGCACAGCATTAACAAGCTTTGAGCAACAAAGAAAGCATTGGTGTGTTGGAACCTGGACACTGGCGCTCTCCTGTCAGTCGATGGATAAGAAACAAATTAACTGCAGCAAACACAAGGCAGCTGTATGCGTCTGTCAGAGAGGACTGGTGTCAGTCTGACACAGCTGGGGCTGTTCTGTGTTGTCAACCAAAGGGGATAAGATGAACTTGAGGTGTTTCGCCAGATTATAGGTGATGGAGTTAATGCTACTCACAATGGGTTTGAGAGGAAAACCTTCCTCGTGTATTTTTGGCAGACCATAAACACACGGAATAGCCTCTCCCGGGTAAAGCTTGTAATACAGCTTTTTGTCAATTATCTCTTCCTTTTCTAGTTTCTGAAGATGCTCTATAATTTTCTTCCTGTACCCGCTGGTGGGGTCTCTTCTCAGTCGCTCATAAGTGTTTTCATCACAGAGCAGGTGCTTGACCTTGGTCTCGTAGTCAGCTGTGTTGAGGACCACTGTACATCTACCTTTATACGCTGGGAGGATGGTGATGCGCTCGTCCTTCTTCAAGGCTGCCAAAGCTCTTCTTTCCTCTCCAGAGATGTTGGAGGGAGGAGGTCTGGAGCTCTTGAGGACTGCTGAGATTTTTAGTCGAAGTTCCCCTGCTTCAGACTCATCCTGTTGTTCCTGATGACTGATTCTGCTGCTGTGATGACATCCACTGTAGGAATGGATTTGGGTGTAATGGAGAAGTTGAGCCCCTTGGATAGACCCTTTAATTGTTTGTAAACATACCGGGCTTAGCTGGAAGCGGGAAGCTCGATTCCTATCTATTTCCATTGTAGCTGTTGTCATAGTAACGATAAACAAATGTCTAACTGTTTTTGGAAATATCAGATAAATCTTATTTTATCGTCTCAAAAGTCATTCCTCTTGTTCTTGCACCTTAAGCCACAACAGGACCACATTTTTCAGTTGTAGTTTTACACTTAAAATCGCTAGTTTTAGTTTAATCTTATTTCTCTTGATCACTTCCTGCCTCCAGCTGATGTCACTGATGATGTCAGCAGTTAAAGGGTCTATTGGCTGTAGTTTTAGGATGTTTATCTACTTCCTCATTCCCACGCCACTGCCTGCTGTATCTTGGCTGGTTTTGCCCTAAGACTTTTAGAAACTTACCTTTCTGTCTCTCTTTGGACCTTCTATGTTGGTCCATCTGAGCCACTTGTGTGAAATTACAAATCTTGAGGAAGGCCTCCTCAGTCATGCAGGATTCTAATCTCTGTTGGATGGCTAAGGCCTCAGAATTTAGCTTGTAGGTTCCTTGATCGTCTAATCCTTAAATTAAGAATCTTCATCACATAGTTGTGTTGCAACTTCTCTGCTGTATATCCCGCTTCCAGAGCCTTCTGCTTCAGGCAACTGGGGATCAGTCTGTTCTGTCTACATCTAAGGTTGAACCTGAGGTGGTTCCTCTCGACTGCTAATTTTCTGGTGGTCTTCTCCAGTCTGCGTGCCAAGAGAAGGGCGTCTCTCCCAAAGTTGGCAGCAAGATGTCTGTGTAAGCAGTAATACCGGAGTTGTCCATCTTCAATGAAGGTACTTGAGTCACCCTCTGTACTCAGTAGTACATATATATATATATATATATATATATATATATATATAATAAAAATAAAAATAAACTCTTCCTCACCCTCCGCGGGCGGTCTCTTTTTCCTCCAAGCTCGGGTCCTCTACCAAAGGCCTGGGAGCTTGAGGGTTCTGCGCAGTATCTTTGCTGTTCCTAGAACTGCACTTTTCTGGACCGAGATGTCTGATGTATTTCCTGGGATCTGCTGGAGCCACTCCTCCAGTTTGGGGGTCACTGCCCCGAGTGCCCCAACGACCACGGGCACCACTGATGCCTTCACTCTCCAGGCCTTCTCTAGCTCTTCTCTGAGCCCCTGGTATTTCTCTAGTTTCTCGTGTTCCTTTTTCCTGATGTTGAAGTCGCTTGGTATTGCTATGTCAACCACCACGGCTTTCCTCTGCTCTTTGTCCACCACCACAATGTCCGGTTGGTTCGCCATTACCATTCTGTCCGTCTGTATCTGGAAGTCCCACAGGATCTTGGCTCGGTCATTCTCTACCACCTTTGGAGGTGTTTCCCACTTTGACCTTGGGGTTTCCAGCCCATACTCTGCACAGATGTTCCTGTATGCCAGCCACTTGGTAATGGCGCTCCACATAAGCTTTTAGCTTACAAAGACGTATTACAATATATTGCAAAACGATATTTTGTCCCAGCCCAACAAAGTCATGTTTTCGTCTTTCTAATTTCAATATCTTCATTCATTTTCATTTATTTCAGTTCGGTCATTTACAGATCATTCAAATTATTCAATATTAATTCATATAATTATTCAATTATATGAGATATTCAAATATCTCAGTCGGTATTATAAAGATTTACATGAAAAATGCTTGTGTCACTTTACTGTCTATCCACTGTAAACAGTAGGCTTGTGCTGCAGCCTCTAGTCTAGGCCTCAACCCAACTGGAGTTTGTTATTAAACATTTATTGTTACCCAGCAGCATATCACCGATCTGTAATGATAATGATCTCTGGTTATACATTTGTCTTTTGTTAGTCGTGTTTATGTTGCACGTCAGGGTAAATAGCAGTCCTGTATGCAACAGAGGTGTGGTGTTACCTTGAGGATGGAGTTGTCCTGTCTGGTGTTTTTGGTGTCGTAACCTTCAAGGAGGCATCTACGGGTCGTATTTCCTGATCCGGCAAACTCTGCTAAGTTCAGATCTGCAAAACCAAGCTGAGAGAGAAAATACAAGGTTTTACAAACCTGGAGGGACGGGGGAAAAAAGAAAATAAAATCATCTAGATTTAACTAAGGCTAAGCAAATACTTGCCTGTTGAGAAGGCATCAATACAGAGGTTTATGACGCAAAGTCAGCACAGTAAATCATTTCTGATTCTTACAAACTAAAATTTAGGAATGCAAAAATACTGTATGTATTAAAAAGAACACATTTTTTTAAACTACTGACGTGTTTATTGTAATATCTAGGAAATAAATGTAGACTTTTTGTAGATAAAAGGTCTAGGGCTTGTTTGAAATGTGATATTTAAAAAACTAAAATTGTTTGTAAATGTGCATATAACAGACTACATAGTTAGTGCAAATTTGTAATTTTCTTGTTGATTTTTGTAATTTCACAGCCCGAGGCCCAGAGGGGGTCTCACCTATTTCCTTACGTAAAAGCAGCTGGTGACTTTTTGGACTGACGGTATTAGTGTGAACTGTGAGTGTGTGCGAGATGAATTGGAGTCTGAACATTGTGACATAATGAGCCCTGCAGGCTGCGGGGCCATCTGTTTGCTGTGGGCTAACCAGACAGTCTGTGAGCACGGCTGCTGCGCGGCGATGGACAGCCTATATAAAGACAATGGCCAAGGGAATAATGAACCAAAATACCTTCGCATAAGCCTTCCCTCCCTTCAGCTCCTGGAAGAGATCATTCAGAAGAAGAAGAAGAATTCAGACACATTTCCATATTAATGTACCTTGAACAGTTCAAATATTGATTTATTTAAATAAAACATTTTACATTTGAGAAAACCAATCAGCGAAGGGTGGACGTGTGTTATCGGTGCAGGAAAAACTTTATTTCTCGCCCTTTTTTGGTCTGCATACGAGATGACACTTGGTAATATTATGTGTAGGGACAAGAAAGTTTACATTTTGATAATCACATCTGATTTGAACTGTAATTCATATTGTAACGGACTTGGATCTCACCTTTCTGTACATAATTCACCCATTCCTGTCATTATCAGCAGAGAGCGGACTAAATATGTACAATCCATAAAACATAACTCAAATAATCTTAAACAATAGGTTGCGTTCATGTGACATCACAACATTCTAAAGAGCCCATAATTTAAAATTGAGGTGGAGGATAACTGAAAATTCCATGGCGGTAACTATGGTAACTGCAGTAACTGACAAAATGCAGATTTTTATGTCTTTGTTTTTGGCTCATACCTCAGTCATTACTGGAAGGACCCTCATGAAACAAAAACTCTCACAAAGTTCATAGTCTCCTCTTCCAGCACAAATGAACAAATGTCTAATTATTTTCCCTGAAAGGCGTTAAAAAGTGGTGACAATATTCGAAAACAAGAGTGTGATGTTGTCCAGTAGAAAGGACTTTCAGACATAAAAATTATATCACAGGTTTGTGAATCCAATCACTGTCAGACACTGAAGAGCAAAAACATTTGTCAATTTCCTTTTTGGAGATTTCTTAAAAAAAGGGTATTTCTCCCATAGAGTTGTATTGGTCCCTGCCCTCCACCTGACATTATGACATCATCACATTCTAAATCGTGAACGCCACCTATTACCAAAAGTCCCATTACCACAAAACCATTCAGTTAGTCATCCTTCAGTCACCTTGAACATGGCACTTTTAATGTCCGCTCTCTGCTGAACAAGACTTTTATTATGAACGACCTGATTTTAGACCATAAACTTGATTGTCTATTTTTAACAGAAACTTGGCTGGGTGCAGATGCTGCAGTTGTTTTCAAAGAGCTCTCACTACCTAATTTTACCTTCACTTATTCAACAAGGAGTGGCAAAAAGGGAGGCGGCACTGCTCTTGTAAATTCTACAACCCTTGCTGCCAAGCTGATCATTTTTGATGATTTTACCAGCTTTGAATACAGTGCAATTGTTTTTAGCAGCCCGGAAATTTTATGTGTCACAATTTATAGACCTCCAAAAAAGTGCTGCTCGCTTTTTATTCATGAGTTTTTAGAGTTTTTATCAATTATAAATAACTCCTATGAGTGAATAATTTTAGCTGGCGATTGTAATTTGCATGTAGATAATATTTTAGATCCTCTTTCAAATGAATTTTTAAACATTCTTAATTATATGGCTTTTACTCCGCATGTCACACAGCCGACTCAACAGCAGAGGACACACCCTGGACCTGGTCATCACGTACGGCCTGTCCACTGGTGTGTCCTCTGTCGTTGACTTGGCTGTCTCTGACCACTACTGCGTGTTTTTTTAAATCACCGCTTCCATACAGTGTGAGACCTCCTTGAGAACTGTAGCGAAGCGCCATCTAACCCCTGAAGTGGCTGCAAGTTTTATTGATGTTTTAAACAAACACCCTCCCCTGCCGTGACCTGGTTGCGCCTCCGTGGAGAAATGAGGAACTCAAAAAACAAAAAAGAAATTGCAGGGTGCTGGAAAGAAAATGGAGGAAAAAATAAAATTACAATAAATTACCAAATCTACACCGAACAGTTAAAAACATACAATAAGTAGTTAGAAACTCAAGAAATTCATACTTCACCAAAATCATATCGGACAATAAAAATAATACAAAAGTTGTTTTTTCAACCATTGACAACCTTCTTCACCATGATCCTAAAGCATTCCATGAAACTCCCTCAGATTCCCTTTGCAAGGCGTTTGCAGACCACTTCAGGGGAAGATCATATGTAATATTTTATCTACCCAAAGTAACACAGTTTTAAATACATCTGATTGTGTATTTGTTCCGGAGGAAACACTGCACAGTTTTGTCCTGGTTAATGCTGAGATGCTTGATAAAGTTTTCTCCTCAGTGAGGCCCACCACATGTGTTTTAGACCCGGTCCCAACCCCATTTTTAAAAACATTTTATGGCTCTTTTAGAGACGAGCCTCTAAACATGAAGAATTGCTCTCTTCAGACAGGGGTCTTCCCTGCTGCCTTTAAGGGGGCGGTGGTGAGGCCCCTACTGAAGAAGAGCAATTTGGATTTTAATGATTTTAACCATTTTAGACCGGTATCCCACTTACCATTTTTAAGCAACATTTTAGAAAAACTTGTTTTTATCCAACCCGGCCGCCATTTTGAATATCGAAGTAGAATTATGCAGTACTACAACATGTAACAATAACTCTACTCAGGATATAAATGAAAGACAACCGATTGACAGTGGCATTTTAATGTACTCATAATCATTGCCCAAGAAGATAACAGCCCCAGTGCCCCAGAGATGCACGTTTATGTGACATAACGAGCAAATGTGGCACAGACGTAGCGGTTCTGTCTGTCGAGATACAGCAGGATTGACTAAAGATCTGCTTCACTCGTCTGACTAAATTAACCCAACAAAGAGGAAACAGAAAACCTTTCTCTGTGATTTTTACAGTTTGTCATGTCAACAGAGTCTCAGTCTGAGTCAGTGTTTACGCTGATCAAGTTATCATGCTACCGGTTAGCAACTGTCAACCACTGACAGCTGATTCAATCAACTGTCAATGGCTTCAACACGATAAACACATGTGTGGCTCACATCTATGAACACTGAGGAAATACTACAGTAACAGCTCAGCTCTGACCTCTGTTACATGTTGTATCCAAGGCTAGATGTTTGGAGTGTGGTTCAGGGCTTTCTCTTGGAGAGGTCAGAGCTGAGCTGTTGAAGCTAAATGCTAACTGGTAGCATGCTAACATCTTAAACACGGACTCACTGGTTTCTTCACATAAAACGTGTCTCTGGGACTGTTTTTATTGTTAACTTCTTGGGCAACGATTACGAGTACATAAAAACAGTCAATGCCACTGTCAATCAGTTGTCTTTCATTTATATCCTGAGTAGAGATATTGTTACATCTTGTAGTACAGCATAATTCTACTTTGGTATTCAAAATGACCACCATAACAACAAAAGTCACATGACTGAAAGGAATATATACAGGTATCATTTAACGGTACGCAGCCCTAGTGCAGTGTAACAGAAATGTGCGCACTGCTGCGTGTAAGGAAAAATCTATTGAAAAGAAAAAAAAACTTCTGAAACGTTTAACACTTAAACTACAGAGGACAGACGAACCTTTGTCTAGAAACATAAAAAAACATTTTATTTCAACATGTTTAGCTTAGATCTGGAGAGACAGATGGGTCATGTTTAAGACTTGTTTACTAAACATCTCACATGCTCCATCTTAAAAGACACACACTGCGTAACACTGTTGCCAGCAATACAAAACATGCTCCTAATGACCAGCTGGACACAGGGCAGGATGGATTTGAATAAGGACCTTTTTAAATCTCATATTTGGCTGCCTTTAGTCAACATCTCTATGGAAACGAGCTGGAGAAATTAACTTCAACTTATGATCGAGGCTGATTTTATTGGTATAGATACAGACGGCAACGTGTCATACGAGGGGGCGTGGCCTAGCCGAGGGGGAAGAAAACCCCTCACGGGAATCATAATTTTTCACTCTTTTTAACCATTTTCTGACATACTATAAACATATTTATCACACATCAATAACGCCAAGCCAACATCGGGTCCTTATGGATGTTTTGTTAAGCACGGCAAATTGTTCAGTAGAAGCAAAAAACAGCACTTGTTATCATCACTTCGCTAATGTTAGCATACTTCCTGGTTAGCATTGTTTTTTAGTATCTATGGGCTGTTGAATCACTTTCTGCCAATCCAAGTCTCTGCATCATTATTTAGTAGAAAAAATATGCATAATTCAGTATTTGTTAAAGTAATGGAGAAACTGGCTGCTTCACACATGACCATATATGGGCATTAGCAAAGACGCCGTCTGTATCTATGAAGGGGATAGGGAATGGGTATACGGTATATCATTTTAACTACTTATGAGAGCTCCATCTGTGTTTCGTTGTATTTTGTGCAATGACAATAAACATTTACCTATCTTGTTTGGTCATTTTCTAGGTATTCGTCCAAGTTACACGGTGTGTCTTTAAGTGTTCCTTGTCTTTAAATAACATGTTTTTACCTCCCCATGTTCCTGTTTATTTCCACAACATCACAGTCACACAAAGCCTGTGACATTCTATTTTACTCACTTGCAATGTTGTGAAAAAGCTCTACAGGCTTTTACAATGACCTCCAATCAATGGGGCTTGAATTGTAAACCTATGCAGAATGGGTGAATGAAAACCCATTCAAAGCTAATAGCAGTTACGTTTTACCTTGCGGACAGAGACGCGGCATATGCAGGGGTCCAGCACTCCTGTCCCTGCGTTGGCGCTCATTTTACAGGGGAAAGAGAAGCGCTTCCTCCAGCGCACACAGTTGGCCTGCACCTGCTCCCTGCCAAACACAGCACACAGCAAAATGAGCCATGTTTCAATTGTAACAGGAATCGTAAAGCTTCGCCACATCATCACAGGCTTATCAAAACATCGGGCTGTAAGAGCTGGACCATGCACCATTTGATTTTATCTTTTGAGTTGAAGACGTTTCACCTTTTCTTTATTTTCTTTTGTTGCCCTAAAGGTAAGGCCTGAAGGAAAGCTAACCGGAGCGTAGAAAACAAAAAAAAGATGATTTAATGATTTCTTGACTAAAACTAAAATGCATTTTCGGCATAAGACCAAGAACTTTTTTTTTTTTTTAGATGGACGCTGTCCCCCTCCTAGCAGGAGAGTTAAAAAAGAAGGCGAAACGTCTTCAACTTCAATGTCTTCAGCAATCCAGTCCAGTTGAAACACTTTGTAAACTTCAACTACAGTAGGAACTTCCTGCGCAGTCGATCACATGAACCATCAGCCATATCGTGTTTAATTGAATAAGATGCAAATTCAAAGAGACAGTTTTTCCCCCAGTTGTATTTTATTATGGATACATAACACAATTGCGCTGCCGAGGATAAACCAATGGACTAAAATATCCACACATCTCGCTGTGAAGGGCTTATGAATCCACCGTTCAGGATTTTCCGCTCACAGCCTGGGCTTTTAGAGCTCATTTAGTCTTAATTAAGTTTCAGATACGACCTCAGTAAGAGATTTAAGGCTTTCTGTGTGACTCATGTGCTGAAAGGCGGCAGCAGTTGGGGTCTGTAGGTCTAACTGGCTGCTGTCTGTAATGAATTGGAGTGCGCAGTGCGTGGGAGGCATTACGATGGCGCAGATGGCCTCCCTTTCACTTTCGCCGGCGTCTTCCTCACTCCTCCCACCTCAGCGCTCGTCTGCCGCTTGGAAAGTACAAGAAAATCAACTGATGCTACAAATACACAAAGCTTTGTCAAAAAATAATGGAGAGATGATTATATTAAAAGCTTGTACATTTTGAGTTGTACCAGTACCAGTTGGTTATTTCCAAAAGGTGGTCAAAATTAAAGTAATTTTTGTATTTTCTTCAATTAGTGTAGTGGAAGTTTTATGTCCCCTCATTGCATTATTATAGTGTAAAACAAGGCCTCAATGAGTTGTATTCAGATTAAACTTGAAATGAATGCAATATCTCACCTATGGCCTGACTAATATATCGGCCGGCCGATACATCGGGCCGATATTTGGGTATTTTACAATATCTGTCACAGTTCAACTCTGACCAATGGCCGCTGGCTGCTCTGCTTTATAACCGCAACACTGGAGGCCGCCATTGCACCGCCATTGCTGCAGTACCTCCATATAGCCGCTAGGCCCCCATTGAAAAGCATTGGACTTTAGACACGTTAAAAACAACTATAACGCCTGGTTTCAATTTTTTTAAACACTTTCTATGGCTACATATTCCTCCTGAGATAACGCTGGGTTAGTCACAAAAAAGAAACCAGGCTGGTTTTCGAAATAATTTTTTTTGAAATCTCGTACTAATGAGGGTCGGACTGTTAGCATTGGAGCTGCACGAGCTACACGTCACGCAAGGGCTGAGTCTACAGTGAAGATCCCGCCCTTATGCCCTTTTTAGGAACATGCTTCGTCAGAGCTGGGGAGGAGGAGTCTGTAAATCCGCCATGATTTCCCCCTCGAACGTGGTCATTGTGGTAAACGGGGAGGAGTGAGGAGGAGATGTCTTCTTTTTAACGGTCTATGACTCTGACACGTTTAGAAGCATCTTACACAGGATTATAGACGAGACATTAAAAAAAATATATTGGACAAAAATATCCTTGGTGCATATCAGCATCGGCCAATCAAATACCCAATAATTGGCATCAGCCTTAGAAAAACCTACATCGGTCGACCTCTATTTTTTCTATGATTGAAACCTTTACTATAATAATAAATGTTTAACTAAAGGCTATTTGAGAGATAAAAAATACTACATCAAATTAAATTACTTAAAATATCGGCCTAAATATCGGCTATAGGCCATGCGATTGGTTGATATCGGTATCGGACACCAGAAATCCATAATCCCTAATCTCAACATGATGCTGCATGATCTCAGGCAGTCCTCACAGTTGTCTGTATGTGGAGCACCTGGCTGAACTTCAGGCTTTTTTCTCTGCCCTCATTGCGCCCTCTACTCTCGCCGATCATCCAGGCGAAGCATAGCCCCATCTCGACTCAGCACATTACAACATAACGGCGGGAGCAGCGGAACGTGTCATCCGCAGTTTAAAGAGCGGTAAAAACATTTGCGCATCATCACATTGCTCTAAAACGTTCCATGAGCACTGTGCACCGCTGCTGTCGCCCGAGCTCCTGTCGCCCGAGCTCCTGTCTGCAAATGTAGATCAAACCAAATATATAATTATAACATATTTATAATGCATATTAAGCAATCGCCATCTCATGCTCCCTGCACCACTCTTCACAATGGAGCCTGATGAATCCCGGCGTTGTCATTTTGGAATATGCCCGTGAAATCCATTGCTGGAATAACCTGGTCATTCAGGATGTCATTCAGGTTGTCAGCTGATCTTATTCTTTGGGCACATAGTGTTGCTGAACCTAGACCTGACCGACCACAGCGACCCCAGATCATATAACAGTTTGATCAATCCAGAGTTAATATGTTAACTCTAAATGGAACACAAACAAGTCATTGCTGTTGCCACAATCGTTTGGCTGAGTAGGCTGCAGATGTGAGCTGGACGGATGTTATAGAAAGCCCATCCCTTTTGGATAGAAGACAATTACATTACTGAGCAAGACTAATAAAGCATCAGCGTTTGATGTGGAGATATATACAACTCCTCTTCTTCTACTTACTTCAGGTGAATCAGCGACAGCACAACTGGCTTTACGAAATATCCCAAAACGATGACACAGAGTCGGTCCGAGGAAAAACACACCCTCATAAAGCAGGTTCATAAAAGTTAGTCAATTCCCTCAGTATCAGAACTATCAAGGCTACATCTCTCTGACAGGAAAAGGGGCTAGGCTTTTTTACAACATTGTATAATACGAACAGGATGTGAACACAAAGCCTGACTTATATCTTCATCATTGGATCAGATGAGGAGTGGGGGAAGTCGTAACTAACCTCAAAGCCGGCGCTGGTTTTTGGACAGCCTTTGTAGAGTTAGATAAAAAGCTTAATGCAGAGAGAGTAAACAGAAGGCCTGTTACATAATCCCAATGAAATTGTGTCACCACTAACGCAGCGATTTTTTTCCATTTAGACGGCAAGGAAGGCATGAATTATGAAGTGACAAGACACAGTTCGAATGTGGTTCAAACCTAATCAGAATGCCTATATAATGCATGTGGATAGCATTTGCAATATGCATGGGAAAAATAGTTATATCTGTAGGAATCCACTGACCCAATAGTGATATCGGATATCGGAGCCAACATTGGAAAAGGTATCGGTTCCAAATATCCAAAACTGAACCAATATTTACATATTTAGAGCAGAAAAGTCCAGTGATCCTTGTTTAATGTTCAGTAAACAGCACAGCAAACTCATTATCTTGGGTCATTTAAAATCAATACCCAAATACTATAACAAGCGTCTAAACTAGACACTTATTTGCAAAGGAATTAATAGTCCACAACGTGTAGAACAAATCCTGAAAATGGCTTTCATTTTGGGCAAACTAGTGAGGAGTTTGAGCTAGTCAAACTTTAACAAATAGAAAAAGCCATGATTTTGGGATGACGCCCAAATTCTCTCAGAAACTACAATAGACACCAACTCCAAACTTCACACACTCACTATTGGGTACAGCAACAATAATCATGCCAAGTTTGAAGCAAATCCGAGACGGCCGAGTCTTTTTCCAAAAAACTGTTGATTTCACATGAAATGACCCTTTCATTTCACAAGACTTTATTTTCTACACTGAGATAGTTTGGTCATTTGAAGTTACAACCCAAGTGTTGCTTATAGACAGTGGTAAGAACGTTACTTAAAAAAAAGTGATCAGTTATAGTTTCTCGTCACCTCTCCCGAAAGGTTGCGTTACAGTAAAAGTAACTAGTTACTGGACAAAGTAATTTCTAAGTTACCATAATCACCAAAGCTCTCAGAATCAGCGTTTACTGTCAGTCTATGACCAACCAGAGCCCAGGCAGCAATACACAATTGTACAGCAACAACACAATGCACTGCAGTAAAACAACTGACATGACGTCTTTACGCAGAAGACAATGGCCAACGAAGGCATTTATATCAGAAATATCAGAAACAGATATCAAAACATATCCAGGCATATGTCACTGCTCTAATCTTTAGACTTCACACACCGCAGCTGCCGCACTTCACTTCTGCCATTACCAACTTAAAATACATCCAAACGAGTCGTCAAGTAATGAAATATGGACTCGTGTGTCAGGCAACATGTTCCAGATTTGGGAGAAACAAAACAACAAGGTCCTTAAACCAATCAAACGTTGACCCCCTCAAACACCTCTGCTCTGATTGGTCCCCTGTACAGTCAGTCACTCTCCGTCAGCCAATCATCGTTTGGAAATTTGATTTCTCATTACAGGAAAATGTAACAAAGTTACTTATGCCAATAATTTTACTGTTCTACTTCAATAGCCAATGCAAGTAATTTAACGTTTTAGCGTTAGCGTTTTAGCTGAAATGCATGATGTGGGGACTTTGGGTTGAGGGAGAAGGTAACGAGTCGTCCCATAGTGTAGCCGCACCAGCGACACCGCCAGCATATGGCTGCTGGCGGTGTCGCAGATACCTCTGGCACAATGCGTTACAGGGCTCCTGGAGGGCAGATTAAAGTTCGCCAATGCAATAGATTCACTCTCGCCGAATTATTATGAATTTAACAATGATTACTGTCTGATGGCATTTTCCAAAATCTGCAGAGCGAAAGCAAACTGGAAGGAAAACAATATTCCTGATATAGAGGGTTTATCTCGTTAAAAATATTCTAACACGGTTCTGGCACTATAAATGGTACATGAAATAACCTCCAAACAATCACCAATACATAGTTATAATTCATTTACTTTGATGTGAAAAGTTGCCCTTTTGATATGGTTTTGTCTGTATTTTTTCAATATAACAAACACTGTTAGACTTTTTTTGAAACTATTTCAGTTTGTGTATCAATGCTTTCTGAACTAACACACATTAAAAAAAGAATACCGCGATAATACCGAAAACCGTGATAATTTTGGTCACAATAACCGTGAGGTCAAATTTTCATACCGTGACATCCCTAGTGCCTATGTATGGAAAATGAAACTTGTCATTCACTAATTGCTTGTACGTAAACAGGTACAGTACATGCTTCTGTTGCACATGTGCCTGGGCAATTCTGGAATTTGTAATGTAAAATGTTATATTGTATGAAATCACGAGATGCTGCTTGTATCACCGTTGTTATTATTATTGTTATTATTTACCTGCAGCTGGACACATGTGTTTCAGTTATTTATATTCTCAGTGTTATGATGAGCCTTTTCTTTTGAAAGGACTTACAATTATGTCTTGAGTTAATCTGAAATGCATGCAAGTAATTATTTTGAATGGGGCGTTGGCATTCATAAGCTTTTTTGCTTACTCCTTTTGAGTTTTATTTTACTGCAATGATGTAATCATGCAATTTATGTTTTATAAAGTGCTCAAATAAACAAACTAAACTAAAACTAATATTTTTAACCATTGAAGAAGAAACAAGGCAGTTTCCGACTTGACAAATGTTTGAAACAGAATAAAATTTTACTGCGCCAAAAAAAAAAAAGTTTAATTTTTTATTACAAAGCAAAAAAAGGTCTTCTTTGCAGTAGTAAGGTAACCCATCTCCAGATGTCGAGCCGGGCTAATCATCTGGCTGGAGGATGAACCTATTGTACATGTTTTCAGTTAAAACCAGAGTGACCCGGAGGAAACCCATCCAGACATGGGGAGAGAAACATGCTAACTCCACACAGAAAGAGCACTAACCGCTCAGCCCTGTCGGAGTTAAAGTAATCGACCAAAGACTAGACCGGATACCGTGTCATGTCTCTCACCGTGCATGTCAACTGGTTACTTTCAGTTTCTCACTGCAGACTTCCTAACCACGCACCACTGGTTTTGGTGACATTTATGAATTGTCCAAAACACAAGTAACTTGATTTGTCAAAATGGGCACAACTGTAGAGATCTGCAAAATGACTGAACGAGATAAATTAAAATAGAGCAAGTATCTCCAAAACAATAACATGATACGGCAATACTGCATGTTTGTGGTGCTACAACTTTTGATATATAAAGAAAGGGCAATACTGTAATTGCTTTGCTTGAGTGCCAGATGTTCACCAGACTGTGACCATTTCGGACGTTACAGGAAATGGACCATCACAATTTTTAAGATAGCTTTTGCAATCTGTCATCTGTTGCCTACTGGGTTGGTTTCAAGTTGAGGATGTTTGTTGTTTGTCGACCTTTTTGTCAATCGTGAAACAGCAGTTACCGTGAAAGTATTGCTCCCTGAAAGTTGTGAAACGTGATTATTATCAACTCATCCCTGTGGAGAATAGAGATGTTAGGAATGCATTAGTAAAGTTAGGAATGAGTTTGGATCACAACTAACTACCGTATTTAAAATGAGCAGAAAATCAGCTGTAGGGCCTTTAAGAATTAAATGATAGGGAGAGCCAAAAATGTAACGTTGTTTTAAGAATATATTGGTCTAAACAACTATGGGAGTGACCGACATGTCGCACTGTGGGGCAAGCTAATAGAAGAAGTACTTCCTGTTTATCGCCAACTTTTTATATAATTTTCACCTTTCTGCCCCACTATACTACATTTTAAAAACTTATTACCATGCAATAACATGGGTTTAACTTTCCAAACAAGAGCTCGATGCTTAGCCGCGGGTCACGGCTCTCATTCTTCTGTCTGATTGGATAATTATCTTGAACTAGGGCTGCATGATATGAGGAAAAAAAATTGAAATATAGGGAGGACAGTTGTTGTTATCTATTTTTGCGATTTTTACTGGATGTTTTGGTGAATGGTGGGCAAACAGCTATTTTTTCCAGGCGTGAAGAGCCTTTTATCTAAATCACAGATCTTTTACTGCGCAGATCTTTTTACAGAAGCAATGCTCTGTTTGTGAACCCACCCTAGAACTATCAGGGTTCCCAATTGAGCGCATAGGGTCCCCTACGCTGTGAATTTCTTCCTCCACGCTGCGATTTCGCCCCCTACGCTGTGTTTCAACCAACATAGGGGGGATTTTCTGTTTTTTTTTTTAATTTAAGAAAATGTAGCCCTCAAAATGCAAGAAGTAGTGTTTAAGGGGGTCTAAATTTCAAAATGTTCTACGCCGCACTTCAGCTTGCCCCTACGCTGTGAAAAAATCCTGATGAGAACCCTGTATTATTATTTATTGTACATATTGAATACATTCGTGTTGCCCACCGGAGCCTCGGACGTGACGACACGGCGATCACTCCTTTTCCATGACGGTCTTGAAAATTGCGATAACTATTTCAACACAATATACTGCATAAGATTTAAACAAAAATCATTTGTTTCGCTCATTAATTGTTTTTGCATCAAATCGTGTCAAAACTGTTTGCATACCATGTTTAAGCTAATGGAAAACCTCAGTGGTTTGGAGATATTGTATTTATTTATTTATTTGACAGGGACAGTGTACATTAATCAGCATTTCTGTAAATGCAGCGGAATTAGCCAAAAGGCTATTTTTCATCCGTAGTCCCTGGACAGGTGTAAATAGTCTCCCTAAGACAATAAAACATTCAAGGTCAGTGCAATAAAATATAAAGTAGGACACAGTCACTACACTATACAGGTTAAATACAAATACAAAACAGTGCAAACAATAAAAGAGTGACAGTCATATGATACAGACAAGGGTTAATGACAGCAAGACTGTTGCGTAATAAACCAGTTCTTCAGATGTTTTTTAAACAGTATGTAGGTGGACAGATCTCTGATGTTAGCTGGGATGGAGTTCCAGTCTTTGGCTGCAGTTACAGAAAAGGTGTTCTGACTAAAGGCACTTTTCCTAAATGGGACTATGCAGTCTCCTCGAGCTGCTCCTCTGGTTACCCGCTGTAAAGATGTGGGGTTTCTGATGCTGACAAACTGACTGAGTGGAGGAGATGATTGGTTGTGGATTACTTTATGTATGAGGCAGAGGTTTGAATACTTAATGAGATTTTCCCATGTTTGTGCTTTTGCAGGATGTTGCAGTGATGATACCTGATTGTTTTTTTGTCCAGAATGTAAGTGGCTTCCTGCTAGAGCAGGGCGATATGGCCTAAAATCTATATCACGATTTAAAAAAGACATATCACCACAACGATATATTTGACGATATAGTTGACAATGGACATAATAATTTTCTCGTAAATATTATGTACTTAAGGACTGACACCTGAACACTATTTCGTTTTACGCTTATACAATGACAATAAAGCACTTACTTAAGCAGTTTACATCCTTCATTTAATTTTACATTTTTTCCACAGTAGGGCTGAAACAACTAATCGATTAATCGACAACTAATCGATTACTGAAATAGTCGACAACTATTTTAGTCATCGATGAATCGTTTTCTAGTAAACACATACTAAAATAGAGCAAAAATGACATGAATATTGTGCATTTTTTATAAAAACCTACTTTGTTTTTGAAGTTAGGGTCTGTAGTGTTTGCTACATTGAAAATGTCATAAATATCTCATATCTATGCGTCTCATCCAGCCAGAAGCAGAATTAGCGCCAAGAGACTCCAACAAACATTCACTTTAAGTTTACTCCATCAACATGTCCTCAAGCGATGCCACTATAGCGTTATGTGATAAAGAAAAGTTGAAAAAATACAATTTCCATACACCATTTCCAGCTAAGCGATTAAATGATTAATCGATTACCAAATAATCATTAGTTGCAGCGGTATTCTACAGTCAGTGTTTATGATGCTCTGATGGAGCTGAGCGTGATCAATGATATCGTGTCCACGATATAAAAAATTACACCGATATCATAAAATTATATCGCGAAAACGATATGCGATACAATATGGCCCACCCCTATTTCCTGCTATAATGAATGTGTCACTCAATATTGCGATAAAATAAATTGACAATATTTTGCAGCCAACCAAAGCTAACACACAAAAGGCAAAACATAAACAACATTTGCATCACGACAAATGTTTTTTTTGTGACGGTAGGGTAAATGAATTCAGCATTAGTAAAACCAATATTTGATTCTAACATGTGGACCGCACTTCTGGGGACATGTTACGGTCATATTTATGGAACATCATCAATCATCTATGCACACCACTGAGCCTTTTCT
Source organism: Neogobius melanostomus (assembly GCA_007210695.1). NCBI lineage: Eukaryota > Metazoa > Chordata > Actinopteri > Gobiiformes > Gobiidae > Neogobius > Neogobius melanostomus. The sequence goes on from VHKM01000612.1 coordinate 138,913, forward strand.
TAGCTATTGTTGAACTGTAGGACATCAAAGTCGTCATCAAAGACGCTGGAAGCTGGAAAACACTACCCGATGTCGCCCTGCACGTAGACAGTAGTGACATTTGAACGGAACACACATTTTACGCACGGACTGTATGCACGGACAATTCAGACGATTCAAACAGAAGGCGCACGAATATAACTGATCCAAACATAACACGAGCAAATAGAAACGTTCGTGAGATCGGCGGGTTAGCCAGAAAGCAGCTAACCTTAGCCCAAATATAAAAAGGGCAGCTGTTGAATCGCAGTGGTGTGCAGGGAAAAAGGTACCGAGGTTCTCCGAGCGTGTCAGTCTTACCGAGAGGACTCCTCCGAGAAGCCGCCGTCCAGCAGTCGGACTTTGCAGAAGAGCACTCCGTTGACAAAGGGCACAGACGACAGCTCGTCCAGCTCAAAGTCCACCTTGAATTTGAATTTCTTCTTTTTCATCATCATTAGATCCATGCACCGCTCAGATGTGGGCAGGAGACGCGGCGCGCGGGGGCATCATCATTACGGGCTGGTTTTTTGCGTTAGACAGGTGCAAACGACACAGGAGACAGAAGCAGCAGCGGCGGCGGCGATGGAGGGAGACACCAAACTGAAAAATGACAACAGACACTGTGTGAAAAGTGGGACCAATGCACCGCGGAGCTACTTCCTGTTTAGGGCTTTCACAATAAAGCAACTAAAGCGACACGAGCGACGGTTCTCAAACTTCCCAATGTGCCGAGGGTTAGTAGAGGCGGGAACTCTTCTCCGTGCACAAATATGAAACCTTTTAGCATAGTTTTATATGGCAAGGCGCAAGACGTGCCATGCGCAAAAGAGACAGCCCCAACATTACAGTACATGGCACGGCGACGCGGAGTTCTCACATTGGGCTTTCTATGCTTATGCTTTTATGTTACAAAGCAGTAGAGCTCAACAGTCCCGTCCACTTCCGGTCCTTTGGTGGGTGCCGGAAGTAAAAATCTCATTCATTCTATGCTTCAACTTTTCTCTTCTTTCTTTTTTTACTTTTCTGTTTATAAAGATTTAGATACGTTTTCATGTACACCTTGCCTTTGTATGAATGTGGTGGCTGGTTTGTTCGTGGTCAGATGGTGCAAATTGGCAGCCTCTCTTCTGTCAGCCTACCCCAGGGCAGCTGTGACTGAATAATGCAATGTAAAGCCCCTGTGTTTGAAAAAACGTATTGTTTGACACTGTATAGTCACTTTGAAGCTCTGGTAGATTATTATTATTATTATAAAAAATACAAACTTTCCTTTCATTTGTTTTCATATGAAACCCAGCCATAAAAATGACACAAACTGGCTCAGATTCCGCCAACAAAATCTGAATAATTGATAGTCAGGTTTCATTTTATGTTTTGTTGACAAATTATATGCAGAAAATTATAACACAGAATTGATAGGGGATTTTGAATATCTTATTTAGTTTTTGATTACTACTTATACTTAAGAAATCTGAAGTTTAAATTTTGCCTCATTTCTTTCCAAAACTCAAGAAATGATTTAGATATTGATAAATCTTTCTGGAAAAACACGGCATCTTAAGTAAAAGACTGGAAAGATTAGTGTGTGTGTGTGTGTGTGTGTGTGTGTGTGTGTGTGTGTGTGTAGGTGTGTAGGTGCTTATACGGAGATCAACTCAAATTTCTTTAGGCTATAGGACATTTTAAAGCCACAATTGTTGACCTTCCCAAAGGTCTATTGTAGAAAATATAATAAACAAAGACAAGCAGCTTGGATATTGGCCTTCATATGTGCTAGACAATGTTAAAAAGCTAGAGTAGAAATGTGTCTTAAGAAAGATTTTAAACTATCTGTGCAGCTCTTATGTGGATAGGCAGTTCCACAGTTGGTAACACGCTTGGAACGAGGAACCCCCAGCAGCAGCTGATCAGCAGATCTCTATTTTAAGTAAAGCAAACCTGCCCAAAATCTGAAAGTGTCAGATAAAAGTTGTGCCTGCAATGTAAGATCCCCTGTGCTGTGAGCAGGAATATACACAGAAGGTGCACTGTGGTCTCAGAATCATGATGATCATAAAGAGACAGGGGCAGGGGTCAATTGATTTTTTCAAGGGGCCACATGAGTTCCCTGAAGCACTAAATTATATCTGGAACTTGCTTGATGGTAATTGTAAGTATAAAAAAACAAAAGACAAAATGATGGAAAGTGATTGTAAAGTTAACACAAGGGCAGATATCAATGATATCAATGTCCCAGTACCTCAAGGAGATTGTTATAATCAGTCTGGCAAACGTGATAAATGTACAAAAATCTGGAGATAGTTTATATCAAACAGAAGAGGACTCAACCTACACACTCAAAGGACTGAAGAACAGTTACTTTTACACTGACTATTTGATATAGTAGCATATGAACTGTTGTTAAGAAATATTTGCAATACGGCACTTGCGGTATTTGTGATCTGGGTCTTTTAAATAAAAAATCGAATGAATAAAATGTGTAAAAAAGGTGCCTCTGATACACCGCTTTGCAATTTGGCATGGAAAATGCCCAAAAAATTATATAAATTATGGGAAAAGAGGGCTGCACAAAATTGCTTGAGGAACCGGATATGGCCCGGGGGCCACAGTTTGACCACCTCTGCTGTAGGGCCTGGGTCTCCCCTTCTTGGGGTACACAGAAGTTGGCAGGAGGTACTGGAATTATTCATTTAACTGAAAAAAATTGAGAAACTGAATAGTATTTTAATTGGCTTTTATTATCCAAGGAAACAAAAACACTCACAGCCTCTACAAGACAATCAGAACAGATTGGAGCAGCGTCAGACTTTCCGTACATAGTGGTCTGTAGGCCTATTTCTGATTAGGCTAAAACAATATTTTAACTGTCTGGCAACCATTTGTATCTTTCCCCCAAAAATTGTAAGATAGATGTTGATGAGACTTAAAAGAACTACAAGTAAGGGGAAGGGGCATCGTTACAATCCTGTCTTGTTCATGTGAGTGCGGCTCCCTCTCGTGGCAAATGTGGCAATCTACAGCAAGTGTGGTAATGGCACTCTATAAAGGCCTGTTCATACTCCACAAGACGCGAGAATTTTGTTCTTGTTCTTGAGGCAAAAAGAACATTTTTTTCTGACATTTCATACTCCACAAGACGTGTTGCTGCCGAACTGCCACGCCCCCTTTTTCGGCAGCCAAAATAATCAGGGAATTACATAAATAACCCCGCCCACTAAACATCCAGCAAATCACAGCAAGAGTTCTCGCAGCCCTGCAGAACAAAGTTCTGCTCAGCTCAGGTGTCAAGAACAACGTGAAAGAACTGCCGAACAGGAGCTCCGAGAACAAAATGACTTCATTTTGTTCTCGGAGCTCTGGGTGCGAGAAAAAAGTTCTTGCATCTTGTGGAGTATGAACAGGCCTTTAATCAATACTGCACAGCTCGAACACATCCCCTTGAGCATTCAGAATCACAGTGTCTTCCACAGATAATCTTTCGAATTGAACCCTCACATTTTTCTTAACATCACCAGAGACCAGGATGACTGCTTTACCATCCACTTTAAAAGATGGAACTTTGAAGACTTTATCTTGATCAAAAAGAACCACTAATAATGTTGACAATACTTCAAGACTGCTCCAAAATAGAGAACCTCGGATTAAAACATGTGGATTCCGTCTAGGGGCAGCTGCTGTGATCCAGATTCCTGTGACTATGACTCATCAAACATAGCTGACCGCAAACTCCAGTCAGTGCCCCACAGACAGTCAGAAGGGGCTGGCATTTCTTCTCTCTGTGCGCAAATATGAAATAGTGCCATGCGTAAAAGTGCGCGATATCAGACTTCGCTTTTTGTTCCAAATATAGCACAGAAACACGAGGTTGGGCACGTCTTTTGGCCATAATAGTTGCTTGCAGTGTGTGTTGATCTTGAAAAGGGTGTGTCATCGCTGTAGTGTAGTGGAAGGGGAGGAGGAAGTGTCGTGAGGCGAACCGATTCTGACAGTCTCCTCCCTCCTCCTCATCCGCATTCAGGCGCTTCTTACTACTCGACTTGGTTTGCAAAGGGGACATTTTTTTTGACGTTCTCAACTCATGACGTCTTTTGTACCGCTTTTCTTCCCAGCTGCACAAAAAAAGACTTTAAAACAACATTGAAACCACAATTACGCATCTTGGATATTGACTGCGTATTATTTTCCCCCACCCCAGTGCAATTTGTTTTGTTTTTTTACGCACTTTAGGCTCATTGAAACATGTACCAAACGGTGAGGAAGTTGTTTTTCACGGAGTGCCGTTGCGCCAAGGATGCGTCCCAAACGTACGAGGAGCTCTTCGCTAAACTGGACGCGAATAAGGATGGGAAAGTGGACGTCTCCGAGCTCAGGCAAGGCCTGGCTGCGATGGGATTCAAGACGGAGAAGGGGGCAGAACAGGTAAAAGCAAAAGTGGTGGGAAAGTGGCCTAAATGTTGATAGAAATGGGAAAGTTTAGTCGAGGAATCCGAGGAACTCGCTAAGTGTTGCAGTAACTTGCACTGGGGAACCACTTTGGAATGTTGTTGATTGCTTTTTATTTTATTTATTTAATTTTAAATCTTGCACAGGCCTATCGATTTTGCATAGCAGGTTGGATTGTTGCATACGTGCTCATTCGCCTTATTTGCTTAGATCAGGGGTTCCCAAACTTTTATGGCTGGGACCCCAAAAACTGACACGTAAACAATGCAGGACCCCCACTGTATAAAGTTATTGCCTCTTATGCTACTTTGGGGCAGAATAACATCAAGTGAATATGTATTTAAACAGTTTATTTGAATGGATTCCACTAATTATAGGCTGTTTTACACTCAAAAATATACTAAAAACAGTAGCATTTTTCTTTTTATTTCATATTGAAATCATCTGGGGGCCCCCACCTCGCGACCCCCCCTCCACTTTGGGAACCACTGGCTTGGATCAATGGTTGCAAAATTGGCTACGAGCTAAGTAATTGCAGTAAATGAGAGCTAATAAATAAGACCTATATTTTCCTTTGCAACTCCCTTCACACAGCATAGAAAACAAAACAATTCTTTATGGCAGAAATTTGAAGTGGGAAAAGGCTCAAAATTAGTTCAACTCAGCTTCTTCTATATGTACAATTTTGTATTCAGCTTCAGCTTATTATTTGTTATGTGTTGATGAGAAAGAAAAAATAGAAGAGTAGATTAGTTGGATAGTTTATATAAAATACTCCACTAAGCTTTGTCTACTACCACAACTATTACACCCACTACTAAGTATCTATTACCTATACTTAAACCTGTACACCTTCAGTTCCAGGTTGTGCTGGAAATTTCTGTCCATATTCTGTAAATTTTCCAACATTTTTTGCTCAATAGCTTCCCATTGTGTTGAATAGGCTCAATCTTCTGTCTACTGCAGGGGTGCCCAAACCTTTTGTCTCCGAGGGCCAAAATGAAAAAGTGCCTGTGGGTCGCGGGCCAAACACGGCGATGTCAAGCGTGAAACACATTTTAACTGCAAATAATAATAGTTACTTTATTTTATTTTTCGGTATACATTTGCATTTGATTATATCTATGCAAATAACATAGTATATAAAACAAATGTTAACTATGGCAAAAGCCTAGTTTTAGTAGAACAAAATTAACAATTGTAGCAATATGTAAAATGTAAAAAAAACAACACATCTACATTACCTACATTGACTTTACCTTATTCATTTGTTGACTCAAAGAAAATGCCACATTAGATCATTTTGAAAGTGTCATTTCAGCATAAATTCTTTTAAAAGTCAATTTTCAACATGACCTATGTTGATGTCAACAAACTTTGCAATAAAAGTAGGAAAACTGGGAAAGTTGATGCTACAATGCTCTGTGGTAAACACCAAGACACCACAACAGTGTTTCCTTAACTTTGGGGAAGGAGTGAAACAGCGCCCCCAATTTGACGCTGGTGGCCAAGAAGTGTACTGCATCCATATTTACCATTGAGAATGAATGGGAGAGAGTTAGTATTAACCATACAGCGCAAAAGTAGGTCACTCTTTGGCGGGCCAACAGAATTGTTTCGGCGGGCCCCACTTTGGGCACCCCTGGTCTACTGGAACTTAATAGAACGGTTATACATCATATGTTTTAAATGCATGGATTTTTTTTGCGTTTGTGGCATTAAAAATATTGTGTTTAAGCATCAACTTTGAGACTCTACTACCTGTGTAACATTCCCAACACAAGCCTATTTTATATTAACAACAAACTAGGAAGTGTAAGCTCATGTTGGATCATTTAAAAAGCCCTACTTCAAAGCCAAAACTCTAGCCTGGAAAAATCCAGACTCACCGCTGTACCAGCGAGTGAGTCTGGTCACCGTTGCGTCAAATCCATTTCCCACAGCGGTAGATACGCAAGCAAACAGGAAGCGGAGTAAACCAATCAGCGAAGGGCGGTCGTCTGCCATTGATGTGGTGTTATTAGCGGTTTTGCGTTAATATTTGCGCAGGATTATGAATCACGAAACTCACCTACTGTCCATGTGTTTTTGGTCATTTACCGCCGATTGGAGACACGCTTTCTCTCTTTCGTGCGTCGTTCGTAGATTGTTATTGAGGGGACTTCCGCGTCCCGTGAGTGACGCTGCTCGCTAACAACACGTCACGGCAAATAAACGAATCTGATTGCACGTGAACGGATTGATTTTGCGGAAGCCGCGAACGAGGGCGGGGTGACCAGACTGATCCCCCGCTGGATAAAAAAATACAGAGGGGAATCATTCTGGTCTCACCAGCCTAAAAACTCTGTGCGAGGGATGCCCTCAGGGAAGCTTCTCCCTATGTGCCATTTTTGTCTTGATACGAAGTACATTGCTTCACTTCTGCGCGCAATTAACTTTAATTACTGGGGTGTTGTCACAAAACAAGGCCATTGAAATCCAATGGGCAGAAGAAGAGGACCACAGATGCCTCAAAGTGAAAGTAAAAGAATCAAACTGTTTGGGGGAAAAAAATGCTGATTTGTGTCGAACAATATTATTGCAATATTTGACTAAACTTTTCCAATGCAGTGCTTTCTGTTAAACCTTATAAACAAACTTAGTCATGAATATGGTGATTTAGGTCCATTTTAGCCCTGAACCTTTCAACATGTTTAAGTTCCCATGCGTTTTTGTCATAGGCTGTGATCTTAAAGATAATGTGTTGGCTACAGTATATCTCAGTCTGATGGTGACTTTGCAAGACATTATGGCTTCTTGCGATACGGATATTGGTCACCTAATGTTGCGATATATTGTGCAGCTCTGTTCCCCAACATTCAAAACCCCCCCTGAAGAAGGCCTTTGAGGCTGAAACGCGTTGGGGCTATGTTTGTCCATTTAGACATGCCATAAAAATAAAGGCATTTTAACTTCACCAGAGAGTGCCTTGGTTTTTCTGTTTTTTTATTCAAAAACAAATCTTTGTTATGGAAATCCAAATACCTTTTTTTCTGTAATATAAAGCTTTTGAAACCTATGGATTGGAAAGACTTATAATTGGTATGGTGAAGTTCTACTTAAAAGCAGAGATAGAGCTCATGTATTTTAAATAGTTAGTTTTGGTTTGTAACACAAGGATGAGATTATAAGTATATTTTACAAATCTCATGGAGCAATACTGTCGCGGAAATCTAAAAACTGGCTTCTAGTTCATGATCGCTAAAAAGGTTTTATAATAAGATGCACAGCGCACAAAGGTCTTTTTTCATAAATGTCTGCTTTTACAGTAGATTAGAAAAAAAACTGAAATACAAGTTTTGTGAGAGTGGCGTCAAATTAATCAAATTCCTCAAGTATGAGTAACTCCGTCGTCCTGACTAAACCTGTCTCAAAGTTCAGGCTGGGATGGGTCAGTGCTGTGGCCGTAGAAGGAAGGTCCCACCTGTGCTGTCCAAACAGAGTGCTCATTCCTGGTGTCTGATAACACGGACCATAGGATAGATTACACCACATTTACTATTGTGGCTTTGACAGGAGCGCTGCAGTTACGCGATAAACTCTCACATACTCGTCATAAAGAGGCTCATTTGATTAGAAATACTGTCTGATATCAAGCTGTAGAAGTAAACCTTGTCCTCTGGAATTCCATGGCTGTTCTCAAGTTTGTCCTGCTCATTTTTCTGTACATTTATTCTTCCAGCTTTCGAAAAATAAATAGTTAATTGGGAATCGATGCATTTGTCATTATCAGTTAAAAACAACATAATTCAAACTCATAGCGAGACACTGCAAGTGAACAGGGGAAAAAAGTAAATTGAGAAATATCAATTTAGCAAGGCAAGTTTACTGGTAGAGCACAAATCATACACAAGGCGATTCAAAGTGCTTCACAGTTACATAAAACCACAAGAAGGAAGATAATATCAATCTATTAAAAAAAAATCATTTAATTACATTAACCCTCCTGTTATGTTACGGGTCAAATTGACCCGTTTTAAAGTTTGAAGATCTATGAAAAATAGTTAAAAGTATTTTTTCAGTATGAAACTTCTTCTGCTTGCCTTATTTAGTATAATCAACATATAATATGACAATGGTTTATCTCACATGAGATAAACCATTTTCATATTATATGTTGATTCCTAATTTGTAACCACCCCTGCATGTTTATATCACATAGATACTGGTCGGGTCAATTTGACCCAGCAGTCAAACTGGAGGTAAAAGGGTGTCAAAAATGTCAGTGTATATTTTTCTTTGCAACTGTGAGACATATTTCACCCCAATCAAACACACAGGCACCCCCCCTCCCCGCACACGCACACGCGCACGCGCACGCACACGCGCACGCGCACACGCACACGCGCACACGCACACACGCACACACACACACACACACACACACACACACACACACACACACACACACACAGATCGGTGTAGATGTTCTGACTTTTGACAGGAACCATTTATGTTCTCGCAGGAAAACTCCACCCACATTCACTGGACATACAACAGGGTGCAGATTCTCTGCATGGGAGTCATACCAACATTACACTCTGTCAGACAGACTTTACAAAATGAGCAGCCGGAGCAAAAGGATGACAGTCCAGGAGGCTCCGGAACTCTTCATTGATGATGACAGTGAAATAGAGGAGGATGTGTCTGAAGACCAAGACTATCTTGAGCTAAATTCTGATTCTAATGATTATTATTTTGAACCAGATGAGGGAATTGGTATTCATGTCAAAAATGGTGAAATACAGTGGTCTTAATCCCCAAATGTGTGTCAGGCATAACTGTCTGCAAAAAACATAATAAAGACAGTGCCAGGGCCCACCAGGATGCAGGCCCAGATCTACAGGGGTGCAAAAGGGTGCATTGCAACTTCACTTTGAAATGTTTGCACCCTCAGTTTTAGTGGCATCACAATATATTTTAATGGCATAAATCTGTAGTTGTACCTTTTTGGAACTCTAATACACCCTCCGTGAGTTTGTTCTGGAGCCGACGCTGCTAGGATGGCAGTGAGTCGTGTGACTGACATCAAGTCAGCTTTTGAGCTGGTCATGCCAGATTCAATAATAATTGATAAAATAATTAGTAATGGAGTTAGTAATGAAATATTAAGACCGCTTGTTAGGATTTTTTTGGTTTCAGACATCTTTTGGATAATTAAACATGTACCGGGTCAAATTTTAGCACAGCTAAAAAGAGCTGTTTTCAACCTGGATTTGAACATTGTCAGAGTCGAGGCCTGTCTCACATCATCTGGAAGTCTGTTCCAGATTATAGCTGCGTAAAACTGAAACGCAACTGTGGGCCAGTGACCATGATTTAAGTTTAGTGAGTTTAGCAGGAGAAAGTTGTTTTGCATCCGCACGCTGTGAATTTCGAGGCCCATGTTTGCCTTCCGTCAGTGTCGCATAGATCTGACTGAGTGTCAGCAGTGTAGCAAGGTGGGGCACATTATTGCCGTCCCAATGGAAGCATGTATCAAATATGAGGCGTCCCAGGATTGACCCTTGGGGAACCCCACAGTTCATAGCAATTTCTGAGACACAGTCCCCATAAACAATTTCTGTAGATGACTGGCATGAATTTAAGTAAAAATGTTTTGCAAGTTCATATTTTATATTTTCATCTGAAAATAAGGCGCTAAAATTGCACCCCGTTGGAGAGGCAAATTCTAAAAAGGGGAAAGAACAAGGCTAACAATTGCTGTTTAATTTAGTCAACATATTAGTTTATAGTTAAATGCAATATTGGATATCTTACTTTGCGTGAACTAGTTTTAATTGAAGTAAAAAATAAAAAGATAAATGTCAACATTCAAAGTTTGCCTTCTTATTTGGAATTAACAGTTCAGTACATCAATAAATCCTTTAGAAGAAATAAAAGTGCCTGAAAAATCTGGTGCTTGTAGGTGAGATTGGGATTTTAAGAAAATGGATTTTGAGATTTTGAGGTTAACAGTACATCTATGAAGGACAGCTGATTCAGTGAAATTGTTAACTACTTTATCTGGTATCGCATTTGTGGCAGTTTGTTTTCAGCTGGAGTGATTTGTTGTATGTGAAAGCAACAAAAGTGAGGAAAAAGTTTCGGTAAATGATTAGACCTTGAATCATGATTGTATTAATCTGTTATAAGATTATTTCTCATTGACTGAAGACCCATTCTTTTTACATTGTACTATTTAAGTTAATAAAAAAAAACCTCTTGCTTAAACATACAATATTTTCATGTAAGAAATAAGAAATAATTTGCCTGAAAATGTTGTTTTTTCCTTGTAGAAAATTGTGTCGTCTGGAGACGATGACAAAGATGAGAGCCTGAACTTTGAGGAGTTTTCCAAATATCTCAAAGAACATGAGAAGAAACTGCGGCTGACCTTCAAGAGTCTGGACAAAAACAATGACGGTATGATTCTGAAGTTATGACAGTAATATACTGTCTTAATAGTTTCTAACAGTAGTTTGTAGTATCTTTACACATCATAGCGGCACGACATTCCCGCCACACAAAATGGTACCAGATGAATTCTTTGTGTTTTCTCGTAGGGGCTATGTTGACAAAAAAAGGCTGTCATAAGGCTAGGGGTGTCACGATTTCAATTTTTTGAGTCACGATTATTGTGAAAGAAAATATTGCGATTTTACGATTATTCACGATTAATCGACCGAATGACAGGAAAGAACTGATATTTTTAGTTTTTGTCTTTAAAAAGCTTTTTAATACTTGTAAACATTCACTGTTTCTAAAAATGAAAAATGCTCAAATAAACTAATAAACTAAACTAAACTAAAACTAAGCTTTAAGATAGTTTTGCATTAAAGTAAATAGGCCTACAGTGAATAATACAAAACAATGTCAACTTTACGTCTTTATAATGACAATAATTATCATAAATATTTTAATATATATTATTAGGCCACAAGCTAGGCTAGGTCTTATGTTCTCAAAAGTTATGCTGCTGCTTAATTATTTGTCAGATGTTTTGATGAACAGAGAATGAAACGTGTTTACAAAATGACTAAGGAGCAGTGTTGGGAACGTTACTTTAAAAAAGTAATTAGTTATAGTTACTCACTACTTGTTCCAAAAAGTAACTGAGTTAGTAACTGAATTACTCTATAATGAAAGTAACTCGTAACCAGGGAAAGTAACTATTTGCGTTACTGTTAAATAAAAAAACTTGCTAAATATCAAAGATTATTATTATTATTTTTTTTTTGCAGTTTTCAAATGTCAGTGTGAATGAGTAGAACAGACAGGTGTTTGGATTTATGTACTATCAAGTCAAAGATGTTCATAGTAACTGAATGAACTGAATGTGGGGTAGAGTGGGGGGGGAAGCCTCTGTGACTGAATGGTATTGACCAGTATTTGCGCCGCTGTTTTATTAATTTAGGAATACGGCTGTATTCAAAGAGAATGGGGAGGAACAGGAGTAAAAGAAACATGTGCCAACGCAGCCAACGATCAGACTTTACGCACAGGCATTGTGCAAGTCTCTGTTCATTCATCAGGCAAAACGGAAAACAATGTCTCTGGAGCGGAGAGCGGGGAGAGAGGAAGAAGAAAAGGCGCTGAGAGAGACACGGGGAGAGGGGAAAGACGCGTCTCCACCGATTCTGCGTCTTTGGGTTAAAAAATAAGTTCCAACACTAGAGATCAATAAATCATTGACAATGATCACCAACTCGATTCTACCCCGCGGCCGCACCGCGCTGTGGGGATGACCAGCCGCGCCTCGGGGACACACGTAGTTTTTGGAGCAGAGAGCACGATGCAACAGTACTCTGTGAGACTCCGCCCACCCTCTCCACCGCTCCTGCTGCGGGAGCTGACACCGCGGCGCTCATTCAGTCTAATTGTAACGTGCCACTTTGTTTACCCAGTAACGATAACGGCGTTGTAACGACGGGGAGAGTAATGAATTAGATTACTCCGTTACTGAAAAAATAACACCGTTACCTAACGCCGTTATTTTAAACGGCGTTATTCCAAACACTGCTAAGGAGACTCTTTTGAACAGCTAATTTCCACATGTGCACGGTTTCACTTTCATTTCCACTACGCGCTGAAGCAGAGCGGAGCGCGTTAGCTTTTGGTTACATCTTGAGCCAGTTGTGGCGGCTATTTCTGAACATTTGGACAACCTTTTTGGGGAATTATGCAGTTTGTTACCTTGACCTGGACATTTACAGCGACGGATTATCTCCAAGATGTTGTTTATATTCGACGTAGCCGATATCAGCGCCTTTTGCTGCAACTTTCTGACGACAGGGTTTGCATAACGGATGTCCATCGACAACAACAACGCCTTGGTCATGTTTTGGATCCTAAAGAGGTCTCACTCTGCTGACTTCAATCGTTTTTGAGTGGATACAACACTGGAGGAGAGCGTCCTTCTGCCTTGCTCAACAACCGGTGAGTTTACGCTGTTTATGGCGTGCAGCGGCTCGTACGTCAGCGTGAAAAATTTCCGCGGTAAACCATGGCTTCTAAAATTCTTATGGATAACCTACCGCGTCCTTTTATAATCGTGGTAATCGTAAAACCGGTTAATCTTAACATCCCTATTCTCTATTGACCACGATACAGTGGGGGAAAAACGTATTTAGTCAACCAACAATTGTGCACAATTCTCCCACTTAAAAAGATGAGAGAGGCCTGTATTTTCATCATAGGTAAACCTCAACTGTGAGAGACAAAATGAGAAAAAAAAATCCAGAAAATCACATTGTCTGATTTTTAATGAATTTATTTGCAAATTATGGTAGAAAATAAGTATTTGGTCAATAACAAAACTTCATCTCAATACTTTGTTATATACCCTTTGTTGGCAATGACAGAGGTCAAATGTTTTCTGTAAGTCTTCACAAGGTTTTCACACACTGTTGCTGGTATTTTGGCCCATTCCTCCATGCAGATCTCCTCTAGAGCAGTGATGTTTTGGGGCAAGCGCTGGGCAACACAGACTTTCAACTCCCTCCAAAGATTTTCTATGGGGTTGAGATCTGGAGACTGGCTAGGCCACTCCAGGACCTTGAAATGGTTCTTACGAAGCCACTCCTTCGTTGCCCGGGCGGTGTGTTTGGGATCATTGTCATGCTGAAAGACCCAGCCACTTTTAATTTTCAATGCCCTTGCTGATGGAAGGAGGTTTTCACTCAAAATCTCACGATACATTCCCACCCATTCATTCTTTCCTTTACACGGATCAGTCGTCCTGGTCCCTTTGCAGAAAAACAGCCCCAAAGCACGATGTTTCAACCCCCATGCTTCACAGTAGGTATGGTGTTCTTTGGATGTAACTCAGTATTCTTTCTCCTCCAAACACGACGAGCTGAGTGCTCTCTAGCAAACTTCAGATGGGCCCGGACATGTACTGGCTTAAGCAGGGGGACACGTCTGGCACTGCAGGAATTGAGTCCCTGGCGGCGTAGTGTGTTACTGACGGTAGCCTTTGTTACTTTGGTCCCAGCTCTCTGCAGGTCATTCACTAGGTCCCCCCGTGTGGTTCTGGGATTTTTGCTCACCGTTCTTGTGATCATTTTGACCCCACGGGGTGAGATCTTGCGTGGAGCCCCAGATCGAGGGAGATTATCAGTGGTCTTGTATGTCTTCCATTTTCTAATAATTGCTTCCACAGTTGATTTCTTCACACCAAGCTGCTTACCAATTGCAGATTCAGTCCTCCCAGCCTGGTGCAGGTCTACAATTTTGTTTCTGGTGTCTTTCAACAGCTCTTTGGTCTTGACCATAGTGGAGTTTGGAGTGTGACTGTTTGAGGTTGTGGACAGGTGTCTTTTAAACTGATGAGTTCAAACAGGGGCCATTAATACAGGTAACGAGTGGAGGACAGAGGAGCCTCTTAAAGAAGAAGTTACAGGTCTGTGAGAGACACAAATCTTGCTTGTTTGTAGGTGACCAAATACTTATTTTCCACCATAATTATCATTAAAAAAAATCAGACAATGTGATTTTCTGGATTTTTCTCATTTTGTCTCTCATAGTTGAGGTTTACCTATGATGAAAATTACAGGCCTCTCTCATCTTTTTAAGTGGGAGAACTTGCACCTCCCTCTCTCCTGGTACAACTTACTTTTTCACCTTTTTCTGTGATCTGCATTTGTGGTTTCTATGTTACACATTGTTTTTCTGGATACTTTTGTACGTCTTTGCCAAGTTTTTGTGGAGGTTTGGTGGATTTGTTTACTTTGAGAGTCCAAAATGGTCCTGAAAAAAGCAGCTTTTTAAAGGTAAACAAAATGCTAGCTTATCAGCTAAACCCATTTGAGACCTACACATTTCTTCTTCTGAGACACTGCAGAGGCACCAAGAGCCCCCACACCTGCAGCACAGTGGAGGCGTCACAAGAGGATCTACAGGGAACAAGTAAGGGACAAACGAGCAGATGGTGAAAGACTGTTGTGGAGCGGAGGAGCTCCAGGAGGAGGAGGAGGAGGAGGAGGAGGAGGAGGAGCTGACCAGTGCAGGACACCACGCTCTGAAACAGGGACAAACCCAGGAGGCGGTGCACCGTTTCAGAGGAGACAGCGAGAGAGGGCAGCCAGCCAGGTTTCTTCCGAGTGCTACAGTTTCCCCGACCTCCAAGGTCATGCGGGTCAGGTTGACACACAGTGGCAGCGCGGCTCAGCCGCAGCAGCTCAGGACTAACACCTGAACACTATTTCGTTGTACGCTTGTACAACGACAATAAAGCACTTAGGTCTTAAAAAAAAAAAAACTTTTTTTCCCCACTGTAGGTGGCAAAGTGGCTGAGAGCACATAAAACACTTCCAAAGCATCCACTTTAGGTTGCTCCAGCGGAAATCAAGGATGCATCAAATGCAGTTATTAGTCTGCTTACATGCGCTCAAACGTCCCGGTTATTAGTCATATCCTGGTCAAAGCTGAACACTTTAGCGGGGTTGCTAACACATGACTTTTTTGGACACTTCCCAAACACAAGCCATCCAAGGAAGCACTTAGATCTGTAGAGCTTCAGCGACAGACAATTTACGTGAAAGTTGACTACGGTGTTCTGTTTAGGTACCAGATACAGTCACTGTAGGAAAGTTTCTGCTCCTGCCGTATCTGTTTCAAAGGTTCGCACATGCTCAGTACGTCAGCAGTGATGTGAAACCAGAATACTGCGTTTCCTGGAAACAGTGGCAATATCCCAGTGAGGGTATCCTGGTTTCTCATAACCAGGATATAGACCTGTCTACACATCCGGGTATTTTGTTCACGGCCTCCATTCCGAGGTACAAACATCCCATCAGCGTCCAATAGACACTCGGCAAACGCAAATCAGAGTTTGGTCAATTTGTGAGCAATATGCCAAAGTGGGTGCGCTGTTGATCGGTGTAATAACCACCATCTTATGAAGAAAGAAAACAATGAACAGTTGTTTAGTTTCTACAAATTTCTATGCAGAGAAACATTTAAAAAGGCTATTGTTGTGGGCAAGGGCCTGCAAGCGGATCGATCCGGAGACGAAGAAAGCATGGAAGCCACACAATGGAGTGACTTTTCAATGTTAATGTGTGTTCAGAACATTTTCAAACAAGTAAATTACGTTAAACATATTTAAATACGAGATAATCTGTAAGAATTATGTATGTAGTATATATCATTAATGATATACACTCACCTAAAGGATTATTAGGAACACCAGTTCAATTTCACATTAATGCAATTATCTAAACTACCAATCACACGGCAGTTGCTTCAATGCATTTAGGGGTGTGGTCCTGGTCAAGACAATCTCCTGAACTCCAAACTGAATGTCAGAATGGGAAAGAAAGGTGGTTTAAGCAATTTTGAGCGTGGCATGGTTGTTGGTGCCAGACGGGCCGGTCTGAGTATTTCACAATCTGCTCAGTTACTGGGATTTTCACGCACAACCATTTCTAGGGTTTACAAAGAATGGTGTGAAAAGGGAAAAACATCCAGTATGCAGCAGTCCTGTGGGCGAAAATGCCTTGTTGATGCTAGAGGTCAGAGGAGAATGGGCCGACTGATTCAAGCTGATAGAAGAGCAACTTTGAAATAACCACTCGTTACAACCGAGATATGGAGCAAAGCATTTGTGAAGCCACAACACGCACAACCTTGAGGCGGATGGGCTACAACAGCAGAAGACCCCACCGGGTACCACTCATCTCCACTACAAATAGGAAAAAGAGGCTACACTTTGCACGAGCTCACCAAAATTGGACAGTTGAAGACTGGAAAAATGTTGCCTGGTCTGATGAGTCTCGATTTCTGTTGATAAATTCAGATGGTAGAGTCAGAATTTGGCATAAACAGAATGAGAACATGGATCCATCATGCCTTGTTACCACTGTGCAGGCTGGTGGTGGTGGTGTAATGGTGTGGGGCATGTTTTCTTGGCACACTTTAGGCCTCTTAGTGCCAATTGGGCATCGTTTAAATGCCACGGACTACCTGAGCATTGTTTCTGACCATGTCCATCCCTTTATGACCACCATGTACCCATCCTCTGATGGCTACTTCCAGCAGGATAATGCACCATGTCACAAAGCTCGAATCATTTCAAATTGGTTTCTTGAACATGACAATGAGTTCACTGTACTACAATGGCCCCCACAGTCACCAGATCTCAACCCAATAGAGCATCTTTAGGATGTGGTGGAATGGGAGCTTCGTGCCCTGGATGTGCATCCCACAAATCTCCATCAACTGCAAGATGCTATCCTATCAATATGGGCCAACATTTCTAAAGAATGCTTTCAGCACCTTGTTGAATCAATGCCACGTAGAATTAAGGCAGTTCTGAAGGCGAAAGGGGGTCAAACACAGTATTAGTATGGCGTTCCTAATAATCCTTTAGGTGAGTGTATAGTGTCAGGGGTAATTAAATACATATACGTATTTAGAATACTCATTGTGATTATTGTATTCTGATAAAGTTAAAAATATCAAGGGAAATCATCCCAGTACCAATTATTACATTTTTGCTTCATATTGCACAACATAAGAAATAACTTTTAATGCTGATCTGTTTTTCCTCCTACAATAAAAAAAAGATTAAAGATTTGAAACGCCTTATGGCACAAAATACATTTTAAAGCAAGTATTCAGTATACAATGACTATACAATTTCATTAGTATTCTCCCCAACACTGCATATGACTAGTCATGATTTGACAACCTGGTGTAGTGCCCTTTTGAGTTTTGAGCCCCTGCCCCTCTGTAGCTCTCTGCACGGCCCTGATTTATAGCCTGTTCATATTACTTTAATGTTGCGTGAAGATTCATCTTTAAACCCGAAATAGCAAATTTCTGTTTATTGTCTTGCCTGTGCAGCGGCAGGTTAAAGATAAAAAAATTGGTCAGACATGACTTTAATGCGCTCATTTTATCGCATGTGTATTGAATGTTGGTACCTTAAGATGGCACCGTTGTGATCTTGCGCTCAAAATACGTCACTCGTGACGTAACTGTAGACAGATCTATTGTCTTATCCAGGACACTGAAATCAGATTACTGTGTTTTCTTGAGTGTATTTACATGCGCTCAAGATTCCAGGTTATTAAAAGCGAAGTTTCCTGATTTTGTATGTGTCCATGTAAACTCACTATGCTGATTCAGTTTTCTGGATGAGACAATATCCAGTTTATCAGAAACCAGGATACTCTCACTGGGATAACCCACGGTTTCCAGGACACTGTGCTTACATGGCACGCATGTATCCCGAGTTTGAGAATTTTCGTGCCCCTGCACAGCCTATCAAGAACACCTCTCGTGCTGCCCATTGTTGGCATTCCGTATTAATAACTCCATCTATGCCCGGCGTCATCTTGGGATGCTATTTGCCTACACCTGTAGGACTATTGAAGCCTTCTTCTGCGGAAGCATAGTTTGACTTAAATGACCAATACCACCACAATGTGTCTCCAGGTCCCATACTCATGGTAAATAAACTTCTCCTACGTTTCCAGCGCCTCCTGCCTCTCTTTGCAACTCTACATTAGGACTTTTTGGGGAACGTCAAATATCTCCAACATCCTGCTTTCTCCCCACTGCTGATGTACTGAACATGTGCAAATGTTCGAAACAGATACGGCAGTAGAAACTTTCCTACAGCGACTGTAGCTTCTACATGGACTTTTACGATGTTGTATCTTGTAAAAATTAACAAAATATTGCAGTGAACTTTATAAGAATGCCATGTTTTTCCCTCTGCAGTAGCTCCAGTGGATGTCATCGCTTTTCTCAGACTAAACTCACTTTGGGACACAGCACAAACCTACACTGAATCAGACATGTAACCACTGACCATTATATTTATGTTTTATGTCTCAAGTTTAATTGTGTGGATGATCTGTGTGATGATCTTTTGTCTTTAATGTTGTATTTTGGTCTTTGTATTTTCTTGATCTGCCAGGGACTACAGATGGAAAGTAGCCATTGGCTAATTCTGGCATATTTACATTTATATGTTCATTAATATGCATTGTCCCTTTAAATAAATAAAAAATAAATAAAGTATTTTTTCCCCTCCACTTCTCACATGTGTTGCTGAGGCTGGGACAGAGCTTCCCAGTTTAAGTGCTTCCTTGGATAGTTCTTGTCTTTGCTTTTGGGGAAATGTCGCCATCGGCCCCTCCGACCACCACCAACCACTCACTCACTCACTACATTCGCTAGGCTTCCTGGTGTTACCAAACGGTCTCCCATCCAAGTACCGACTAGGCCCTTCCCTGCTTAGCTTCCAAGGTCTGACGGGATTGGGCATAGCAAAGGCGGTATGGCCACAAAAACATGTATAATAGTTTCCCCTCTGGGACCAGGACTCCCCTGAAAAAGAGATTCTTAATCTCAGTGGGACTATCCTGGTTAAATAAAAGGTCAGTCGGGAAAGTGTTTAGCTGCTTACTGTATTTGTCATTAGCCCCGCCCCACTCTGGAGCATAAATGTCCAGTATAATGTAGAGTTTGCTTTTGCTGACAGCAAGAAGATTCCGCGTTCAATTTTTTCGGTGTATAGTAAAGTTTGCGTCTTCTCTCCATATCTGTGTCTTCCTCCAGGCGTTCACAATAGAGTCCTCTCTGAAATCCCAGTCGGACTATCCTGGTTTGAATAAAGGTCAAATCAGACAAAGAGAGAGATGCTTTGGAAGAGGACTAAGCCGTCGGTGACTTCAATTTGAATGTATATTTGTGCCCACAGGTCGAATAGACATAATGGAGGTGAAGCAGTCGCTGGCGGATCTGGGTTTGGACATCAGCAAAGAGGAGGCAGAGAACATCCTTCAGAGGTAAGAGAATAATGATCTCTACCACTGTCCATCTGAATGTGTCAAAACATAGTGAGAGGGGCAAGTTTGATATGTTAGAAGAACAGAGTTTTGTCTTGGAGATGAAGTTTGATGTGTGCATTTTGAGATGTTTTGGACATGTGTAGAGGAGGGAGAGTGAATATACTGTACGAGTAAGAGGAAGCTGAGGTCAGAGCTGTGAGGAAAAACGCTGAAAACTACCTCAACAAAACACGCGTCTTTGTTGTGTGCTCGCCTCTACCCAGACCTGACTCCTGACTAGGGGTGTCAAGATTAACCGGTTTTACCATTATAAAAGGATGCGGTAGGTTATTGGTAAGCATTTTAGAAGGCACGGTTTACCTTGGAAATTTTTCACCCATAAACGGCGCGTAAACTCACCGGTAGTTGAGCAAGGCAGAAGGACGCTCTCCTCCAGTGTTGTATCCACCCTAAAACGATTGAAGTCAGCAGAGTGGGACCTCTTTAGGATCCAAAAGATGACCAAGACGTTGTTGTTGTCGATGGACATCCGTTATGCAAACCCTGTCGTCAGAAAGTTGCAGCAAAATGCGCTGATATCGGCTACGTCGAATAAACAACATCTTGGAGATAATCCGTCTCTGTAAATGTCCAGGTCAAGGTAACGAACTGCATAATTCCCAAAAAAGTTGTCCAAATGTTCGGAAATAGCCGCCACAACTGGCTCAAGATGTAACCAAAAAGCTAACGCGCTCCGCTCTGCTTCAGTGAAATCGTGCACATGTGGAGATGAGTGGTTCAAAAGAGTCTCCTTAGTCATTTTGTAAACACGTTTCATTCCCTGTTCATCAAACATCTGACAAATAATTAAGCAACAGTTTAACTTTTGAGAACATAAAACCTAGCCTAGCTTGTGGCCTAATAATATATAGTAAAATAATTATGGTCATTATAAAGAAGTAAAGTTGACATTGTTTTGCATTATTCAATGTAGGCCTATTTACTTTAATGCAAAACAATCTTAAAGCATTTTTCATTTTTAGAAACGGTAAATGTTTACAAGTTCAAGTATTAAAAAGCTTTTTAAAGACAAAAACTAAAAATATCAGTTCTTTCCTTTTCATTCGGTCGATAATTGTGAATAATCGTAAAATCGGAATATTTTCTCTCACAATAATCGCGACTCAAAAAATTTAAATCGTGACATCCCTACTCCTGACCTAACTGGAGTCAGGAGTAGGGATGTCAAGATTAACTGGTTTTAACGGCAAAAGAAAGTTCGGTTTGGGACGCATTTAAAGCATATGCTCGGGGAATACTAATACAACAGTCATCAAAAGTAAAAAAACTCGATCAAATTAAAATCTCTAAATGTGAACAAGAGGTTAAAATATTGGAAGAAGAATATAGAGCTAAACCTAGCCCAACTACGTTAGCAGCATTGGTGAAAGTTAAATATGACTTGAACACAATTCTGTCAAAAAAAGTTGAATACTCCCTTTTTAATGGTATGAATCTGGGGATAAAGCTAGCAAACTGCTTGCCAGCCAACTCAAAGCACGCCAAGCAGCTAACCAAATCAGTGCAATTAAAAATAGAAATGGTAAAATAATCACAAACCAAAAAGAGATTAACCTGATATTTAAAGAATTCTATAAAGATCTCTACACGGCACAGGGCCAATTCCAAGCAAATAAAGCGGAAGAATTTTTTAGACAGCTTAAACTTTCAAAACTTTCTGAGGAATGTGCAAAAATTTTGGAGCAACCAATAACACCCGAAGAACTCCATAAAACTATAAATATGTCCCCTAATGGGAAAACTCCAGGTATTGATGGATTGCCCAACGAATTATATAAAAAATTTGAAGTTGAACTCGCTCCGGAAATTTTGAAAGTATTTAACGCGGCCATCACCTCTCGTCAACTTCCCCCCTCCATGACTGAATCATTAATGACACTCATCCTGAAAAAGGGGAAAGACCCATTAGATTGCGGCAGCTATAGGCCCATAAGTCTCTTATGCTGTGATGCCAAACTATTCACCAAAGTCTTTGCGATAAGGGTCAATAAGGTCATTGCCAGCATAATACATTCCGATCAAGTTGGATTTGTTAAAGGCAGATCTTCTTCTGATAGCCTGAGACGCTTACTACATCTCATCTGGAAATCTCATGACTCAGCTGACCCCATAGCCGCCCTCTCACTCGACGCCGAGAAGGCATTTGATAGGGTTAGCTGGAGCTACTTACTCTTCACACTAAATTAATTTGGATTTGGCACACAATTTCAAGATATTATCAAAATGATATACACAAATTCTAAAGCCGTGGTGACGACCAATGGATTGAGATCTTCTGGATTTTCATTGGAACGTGGGACAAAACAGGGCGATCCACTCTCACCGTTGCTTTTTATTATTGCCCTTGAACCTTTGGCTCAGGCTATCAGGCAGAATGACGAGATAAGAGGCATATTCATGGGCGGCTGTAATAATAAAATGCTAATTTTATTATTATTTATTTTAATGCTGCATTTATTTTATTCTATCATTTTAAACATGTAGATCCTTTTCTTTATAGAACTGGTGGGGAGGGACGGGGTTAAAAAAGAACTATAAAACTCTCCTTCATAAATATGTATAAAAATAATTTTCTCTTTCAAGACACGTATGTGAATTGTAATGCATTGTTACACAAATGATGTTTGTTTTGAAGGAATAAATAAAATAATTGAAAAAAAAAAAAGATTAACTGGTTTTAAGATTATAAAAGGACGTGGTAGGTTAACTGAAAGAATTTTAGAAGGAACGGTTACTGCTGAAATCTCCCG
The DNA here is from genome assembly GCA_007210695.1 of Neogobius melanostomus. Lineage (NCBI taxonomy): Eukaryota > Metazoa > Chordata > Actinopteri > Gobiiformes > Gobiidae > Neogobius > Neogobius melanostomus. The sequence goes on from VHKM01000612.1 coordinate 161,513, forward strand.
CGTGACGTACCTGCTGCTGTATGGCACAAACATCGCATGAACTCATATTTGAGCGAGGTAGACAGATGCTCACCTCCAGAGTTGCATCCACCCAAAAAAAAGATTGATAAATTTGGAGGCCTCTTCTCCAAAAGATGACCAGATGTCCATCGCTGATGGACATTCTACATGCAAATCCTGTCGTCAGAAAGTTGTAGCAAAAGACGACGATCCGTCGAATATGAAATAACATCTTCGAGATAATCCTTTACTGTAAATGTCCAAGTCAAAGGGAAAATTGCATAATCTCTAATAAAGTTTGTCCAAATGTTCAGAAATAGCCGCCACAACTGGGCCGGGATGCAAACAAAAAGCTAACGCGCCGCTCTGCTTCATCGTAATAAACAGAAGGGGAAATGTAAGTGCTGTTCAAGGGAGTCCCGTACTGCACTTTAGAAACACGTTTACGTTGTCTGTTCATCAAATCATCTGACAAAAAAGTTCACATTGTTTTGTATTTATTCAATGTATTTTTTAATGCAAAGGAGTCTAAAAGCCTTTTTTATTTTTAGAAACAGTGAATGTTTACAAGTTTAAGTATTAAACAGCATTTTAAATACAAAAACTAAAAATATCAGTTGTTTCCTTTCATTCAGTCGATAATGGTGAATAATCATAAAATTGCAATATTTTCTCTCACAATAATCATGACTCAAAGATTTGAAATTGTGACATCCCGAGTCAGAGGTCAGTATTCATAATGCTACATTATCAGTAGAAATGTAAGAGTTTAATAAAATAGATTTCACTTCAGTTCAAACTGATTTGTACAGCCCATTTATAAACAACAGCTGGTTGGGTATTGGGATCCAACAACACAGAAAGTCACGACCCAGATTACGAGCAGTAGATATTAAGCATAAAGCTGATATTGTCGACAACGACAAGCTTGCTATCCACTGGAAACGGTTGCGCGTTCCTGACCCAACAGTTGAAAACTTAACAGAAACACCGTCAAAATCCTTCACATCCTCTACCTTTAAAAAAAAAAGAACTGTCGTCAAAACAAAAAAAGAAAGCAGGGTGGGGGCTAGTGTGTGACGGGCTGATAACACGGCCACACATACACCCTTTTTAAGCCCTGTTTAGACTGAGATGAAGGAGACAGACAGAATACAGTGGAGTATATCGTTCATTCAATAGTTTTACATCAGTTGAACCAAGCTGTGTGTTGTCACATGATGCTGATTCTACCAGGTAAGACGAATACAATGACTTCACATGTCTAAGTCGTATTATCTCTGCTAGACTGAGATGAATTGCTCAAAACTGGGGCTGCTGCGATATTGCATTTAGATTTCCTTTTGACTTGCTTTGAGTTCTTTATCCGCATTGCAAGTTCAGTTTGAGAGAATACGAGAGGGTCACACATGTTGGAAAATCTATTTCTAGAGGTCTTAACGACAGGGCTAATGAGTTTTACACAAGATAAATCCCAAAGGAATGGGTACTACAGTATGTTGTTTTTAGAGTACATGATCAGAATCAGAATAGGATGTATTGCCATTGTTACTGAACAGGTTCACAACTAGGAACGGTACGTTTGCGCAGCATGAGAAACGCACCAATGCGCCCTTTTTTGAAATTAGAAATTAAATGATTTCTAATCTCAGCATTACTAAAATAATTGCAGCCTTTGCAGTTTGCTTGTTGCGACCTTGAAATAATAGAGTGGCTGTATTCTGTACACACCAAAATAATGACTAATCTTTCATTTACAGTATTTAAAAAAAAGTTGAGTTGCGTAATGCACCTTTTTAAATATATATATATATATATATATATATATATATATATATATATATATATATATATATTATTTTTTTATTGGAAGTTTTTCAGGTCTAATTTTGGATGTGGAATTTGGTGTATTTTAACCTTTTGGATGTGTTGATGAATGTTAACCTGCAGGTGTCTCCCTCCTGCCACTTGTCCATCAATAGTTACAATGCCTTCACTGCAACATCAGGCCCAGGGGCCAAATGTGGGCCCCAGGAAGTATCCTCTGGTCCCTTGGATGATTTAAAATAATGTGATTGCGACACAGTAACATAAAAACCTGTGAAGAAGATATGGTCCCTTCCTCGAAACATATCTTGAAATACCCACAGACCCCTTTTTTTTTATTGTTAGGGGGAAAATCCTACTTTCTGTACAAAGCAATGCAGAAGTTTGGACTAAGGCAGGAAGGCTCCCCCCCCCCCCCCGTTATTTGACTATAGGCTGCTGTTTGGTTTTATCATTTGATGCTCATTTTCCCCCCTTACAAGTTATAGAAGTACAGTTATAGTACAATAGTTTGGGTAAACACTGTCAGCAGAAACAGCAGAAAAATGCTACAGATCCCGACAGCAGATTTAAATTAAGGAATAGAGGGAATACAGTTATTTTCTCTCTTATGCCTTTAAAGAAAATGTATTTAGGAATTTTGCACTGCCTTTGTGTACAAAAACATTCTTGTCTAAAAACGGCCATAAAATAACCGCACATTACTTTTTCCTTCAGATTCTTTTTGCATGAATATCTTAAACATCTTGACATCTTCCCTAACATTACATTTTCCTGTATAGTAACCTTCTTAATACCAGCTTCATTATATAAACTAATAATTGTACCACATAAAAAGACAAATTCTGATATGTTGTTATTTATAATGACAGTATCTGTCATTGAATCCTACAATGCTTACTTTTTTAATTTGGGGTCCGTTTTATTCATCATCATTACTCTCCAAAGTGAACAGTGTCAGACTGTAGGATATTTGCTGGCTTGGAACTAAAGCCCTTGTGTTGTTTGTCCCGTGTAGCATTGATGTGGACGGCACCATGACGGTGGACTGGAGCGAGTGGAGGGAGCACTTCCTGTTTAACCCCGCCACCAACCTGCAGGAGATCATCCGCTACTGGAAGCACACCACGGTAAGAGATGCGACCAGCCTGAGCCAACCTGCAAAAAGCTGCTGTGAGCCAAACCTTTGAGCAGAAGGGGCAACGGCAAGGAAATCTCAATGTCTCCAACAGTAGGGCTGCAGAACTTTGAAAAAGGAGCTGCTAAACAACATGAATTTAGCTTTAGTTTAGTTACCGTAATTTCCGGCCTATACGCCGCTACTTTTTTCCCATGCTTTGAACCATGCGGCCAACATGACGGTGCGGCCAATATAGAGCCGCCAACAGGCACTAGAGGCGTCTCTAGCAGCAAACGCAAAACTGAGACGGGACTTCTAATCAATGCTGCTTTTGGCTGAGGAACGGTAGATGAGTAACTTTTAAAATGATGAAGGCTCACTTTAGCCTGAATGTTGAAGGGCTTTGCTCGCCCCAACTCACACCGAAACGCCTTGACGCGCGGCAAAAGAGCCGCCTCCTTTATTTTTCTATGAGAGAACGCACACCGAGGTTGCAGCGACGCTGGACACCGCGCCACGATTCAGATTTGTTGAATCCAGACGCGGCGCCGCGGAGGAAAACACAGGCTTTTAACCTCCTGCAGAGGCACAGAGGCGGGTCTGGTCATGACAGACAGGGAAACCGCCGTGAACTTTGTTTGTTTGGACGAGAGAAGCCACGGAGAGAGAGAAACCATCGTCAGGGCTCAGGCATCAGGGGAAGCATGTGAAACTCATGTCTATCGCCAACTCGCTATTAACCTACAAAACAGAGCCACGTGTCTTCTTTTATTTATGATAAATGTATAAGTCACGTGTTTAAAGCCCCGCACGGTTTGAGAAAAGCCTCTGAAGTACCGTGACACGGCGCGCTCCGGTGTGTGTTGAAATCCCACATGGACGCGCGTCAGAGGACGTGCCGCGGCGCGCTGCGTTCTGGTGTGTGTTGGGCTTTAGCTGGAGATGTGGCCACAACGCGGACGGGTTACACGTCACAGCCCTACACTTCCACATTGAGGTCGGCTACACTGGCCATTTCTGCCTTTTTTAAGCGTTTATCACTGCCGTCCCTGCCGCCCTCCCTCTGCCCGCAACTGCACCTTTCTCCAGGATGAGGCGTCTCTTCCTCCTCATCTGCGCCATGGGCCGCTCTGAGTGGATGCACGGCACTATGAACACCAGCGGCTTGTATTCTAGTGTTGTATGTGTATAAGGCTGCACATTTAGCTGGCGCGGCTTTTAATAAGGTGCGCTTAATTGGCCGAAATTTTACGGTAATTGATCTTTCTTTTAAATGTAGCATAGTTCATTGGAAAGTAATGAACACTTAAAAAGAGTAGCATTGACCGCTAGCTTACTTTTTCATCGTTAATTCAATCCATCCATTTTCTTCCGCTCGATCCGGGGCCGGGTCGCAGAGGCAGCGGTCTGAGCAGAGATGCCCAGACTTCACCCGCGGTTACGGGTCATCCAAAAATATTTTTGTACAATATTTTGTCTTTTTTTGCGGGTGGGTTAGTTGAAAACGTCGGTCGGGTGCGTCGGTCGAGGCTAGGGATGAATATCGTTAAGGATTTATCAATACTACTCCTCTTAACTCCTTATCAATCCGGTACTTAAACGGTACTCTTAATGGTACTTTAAAAGGCAAAAAAAAAGGTTCATGAATAATAATAATGAACTACAGCAGCCTGTTTTCTCCTGGTTATCACACTCTTGTGTCCAGTGGGTCAACACCAGCTCACGCTGACGTGCACATGGGAGTGGCCACACGTTTACGCTGCCATGTGACTCCTCCCAAAAATCTTCGGAAGGTTTCTGAGTAGAATAAGCAAGGTTTTAATATTTAACAACGGCTGTCTTTCTCGTGCACACCTGTCTCGCCGTGCGCACGGCGGCAGAGGGAGGCACAGCGCTGGGATGGTCCGACACGTGCACTCGTGCGGGTAGTGGAGATGAACAGATCTGATGCAGGGAATGCATCCATGAGAGTGGAGAGAGATTTTTCAGTGCTTATTAGAACGCGCATGATTAGCACGGCAACGCAGCGGCCCTGTTAAGAAGACCGATAAGGCTGGAGCTTATCGGTCCCCGTGGACCGGACCACATGGCCCCAGAGCCGTTATGATACCGGATTTTGGTACCCATCCCTAATCAAGGCGAAGCTAGAATCTGCGAACAAACAACGATGCCCCCGTGCTTTCGCTGGTAGGATGAGGGTGTTGCTTAAACTACAAACTACAAACTATTACAACTAAACAAAATATTCCAGTTTGGTAAATCTTGGGGAAGGACCACTGCTGTCTGTCCACCCCTGTCCAGCCCACTGCTCAAGGTTTAAAGCTAAAGATTCCACATAGCGCCACCTGTCTGTGCAAAAGTCTAGTCTATGGGCTGCGTTTAGAAACACAAGATTGGGTGCATCATCCCTCATGCGGGTCCTGGGTCTTCCCCGGTCCTCCTCCTGATAGGACATGCCCGGAACACCTCTTCAGGGAGACGACCAGGAGGCCCGAGCCCCCTCAGCTGGCTCATCTCAACGTGATGGACCAGCGGCTCTACTCCAAGTTCCTCTATGGGTGGGCCCAGCCACCTTGTGAAGCAAACTTATTTCAGCCGCCTGTATCCGCGATCTTGTCCTTTCAGTCATTACCCAGATCTCATGACCATGGGTGAGGATAAGAAGGTAGATCAAGAGCTTTGCCCCTGACTCAGCTCAACAGTCTTATTTGATAGTGAAGAAAATATACATGGATACCAGAGAGTACACGTTGATTATTCCCTGCTGTGACTTTATTACGATAGTGCCTTGTCATCTGTAAACCTCATTGCATGTCACTGCTCTACTGTGACATTGTAGATCCTAAATTAGCTGCCCTTTCTACCTGAACTAAACGGGGAAAGTTGTGAATGAGAGTGACGCGCTATTACCGGATTTGCCTTCAGAGTTTGGCAACATGACAGCCGACTGTCACTCGCAGTTCACTCTGAAATTTAAACTTTATAATATTTATAATAGTTTCTTGTTATTTTTGGACTGTAATTAGAAAACTGGATAAAATAAGATATGGTATTCAATTAACTTAATACAATGCCACATCTCCCCTACACAAAAAACAAACAAAAATCCAGGTAAAAATTTTGTAATGTAGTTTAGACATAAGCTTCTGTATGACAAGCAATATCACAGAGGGGAAAAAAAGAAGCTTTTATAATTGGCCATTTTTCTCTGTGAAAGTCATTGTCGTGACCAGTTCCACCTGTCCAGTCAATGGCTAATCCCTGACGTTTGGTGTCTGTAAACTCGGCACAGATAAGCTAATTTAAGAAGCTCCTTTGATGGGATTAGTCCGGGGAAGTGCTTCGGGAGCAGGACAAGGGCGATCACACAGCGGAGGGTATATCGTCCAGGGAAGTCACACTCAGCTGGAGAATCTATGGCAGAGATTTTGAGATTTTACCTCCCATGTTTATTGAACTTTTGGGCTAATCCTGTTCGCCACGTTATGGCCGAGTTGATCAGGATTGTGTGAGGTCTTTGAGTAGTTTTCTGTAAAGCCTGAGCGTAGAGCAGAGCAGAGGAATGAGCAGAGTTGCAGAGGTGAAGATGGCTGTGGTCCTGCTGCACCCTGAGCCTCAGAGGCAGAGGGCTCACAGCACATGCACATGGCTGTTCCTGGACTTTGAGGAGGATGGGCCACTGTATGAGGTGGAGGTGGACATGGTAGGTTCAGACTCCTGTGTAGGTTATGTGTTAGAAACTTCTGGTCCAACATTTGATTTGAATGGGCGTTTCAAATTCCTAAAGTCCTTTCTACTCCTCATCCAGTTGTTTGCGTCCACCTGACGAGATCAGAGAAGAGTTGGTACCATCATCATCATCGAGCTGCACAATAGGCTCTGCGCATAGTGTTGCATAGCAACATGAGGCTACCTGTTTCCTGTTTTAATTTAAGTTATTAGCTGTGTTAGCTGCGTCTCATCTAAATAAATGAATATATTTAGATGGCAGATAGTCAGTTCTAGCATGTTAAAAACTGCATGGATGATGTAAATACTGCCCCAGAGGAGACTTGTGTGTTCTTACAGGTTGGTGGCTAATGTTAATATGTTGCTAACAGATGTTGAACTATCGCCACAATTTTAATGGATTAGACTGAAAAACAGTCTAATGGAGATTTTAAAAGTTAAAATGCTGGCGTTATTGTTCACATTAAAACACTTGGACACCACAGCAGTAACTCAGCAGCTCCACAGCTTTTTTCTCCACTTTTATACTGTTTTTAGCTAATGTTAGTCAATGGAAATGTATGCTAACAGCTGCAAAGATGGTGGATCTCCATGGTAACTGTGGAATTTCCCGAACTCTATTATCGCAGATGTTGAGAGAGAGTTGAATACTCTATATATATTTAATGGCAACAATGGCCTCACTGTCTCAGGACATGGTCAGGTAAAAAGCTGAATTTTGATCCTCCCTGGTGCTGTGTAGGTGCTGGACATTGGGGACAGTCTGACCATCCCAGATGAGTTCACGGAGGAGGAGAAGACCACAGGGATGTGGTGGAAGCAGCTGTCTGCAGGAGCCATGGCCGGAGCCGTGTCCAGGACTGGGACTGCCCCCTGGACAGGATGAAGGTCTTCATGCAGGTCAGAACTACCTTTTAGGTGTATTTTTACTAGATATTATTTATTTATTCAACAATGGCAGATAGTCTAAAAGGTGTCAATGATATTCTGACAACTTTACAGGAAAGGAACAAAAGATCTGCACCTGTCAATCTATTTTCTCAAATCTTTCAGCACACACAATTTTCTATCTCATTCACTCACTCAAAATAAACGGCACTAATGTGCAGTAAAGCTGTTCTTGTTCAGTTGTTCACCAAATGTATCTCACCTTATAGAATATTTGGCTTTCCAAGTATCTCTGAGACATCCATTAGTCTGTACCAAAGTTGAGACTATTCTTCAATATCAATTTTCAGTGTATCGTCTACTGACAGGTCCATTCGTCTAAGAGCAATAAGATCAGCCTGGTGGGGGGCTTCAAGCAGATGCTAAAGGAAGGAGGAGTGACGTCACTGTGGAGAGGGAACGGGATCAACGTCCTCAAGATCGCACCGGAGACGGCCATCAAATTCATGGCGTATGAACACGTACGGCGATATTCATGACAAAACAGCTGATACTTTTGTAGATGTAAATTTAATGCCATTGATTTTTTCTTTCGTTTTGTTCAGTACAAGAAGCTGCTGGCCAGTGAACCAGGCAAAGTCAAAACGCACGAGCGCTTCATGGCCGGGTCTTTGGCTGGAGCCACAGCACAGACCGCTATCTATCCCATGGAGGTAATATTTTCACCAACTTCTTTAGGGAAAACATAATAATAATTTGAAACTTTTGCTGTAGATTATGCAGCTGTAGACTAATTTAAATATTTATTTCACCTTGTTTTTTGCCTTGTTTTTTCGCTGTTTGAAGCTCAATAAATGGAGTTTCATATAAAAAAAATCCCTCTCAAAAAACCTCCAAAATACAGTTATGTCCAAGACTGGAAAGTTTGGAATCTGAAGAAGCTCTAAAGTGGAGACAAGACCTTAAGTTTTGTAACGTCTGCAAAAGCGCTTGTGTGTTTCTTTCGTCTTTAGTCGCTGATGTCTCCCAGAAAGGAAATAACTATATTTGGATTATAACATAATTTTGGGCACCTTTCATGTCAATATTTGTGAATGAATATTTTGGCTTCTATACATCCACTAGTGATGCGCGGGTTATGGGTCCCCACAGGCTGCCCATGGATCGGTTTGAGTCATGAAATTCTCCTTTGATTGTTGGGGCGGATCAAAAAATGCCGGTCATTGTCGCCGTACAGGCGTTCATTGTAGGGGTGTCACGATTTCAATTTTTTGAGTCACGATTATTGTGAGAGAAAACATTGCGATTTTACGATTATTCACGATTATTGACCGAATGAAAGGATATAACTGATATTTTTAGGTTTTGTCTTTAAAAACCTTTTAATACTTGTAAACATTCACTGTTTCTAAAAATGAAAAATGCTTTAAGATTGTGTTGCATTAAACTAAATAGGCCTACATTGAATAATACAAAACAATGTCAGCTTTACTTCTTTATAATGACCATTATCATAATTATTTTACTATATATTATTAGGCCACAAGCTAGGCTAGGTTTTATGTTCTCAAAAGTTATGCTGTTGCTTAATTATTTGTCAGATGTTTTGATGAACAGAGAATGAAACGTGTTTACAAAATGACTAAGGAGACTCTTTTGAACAGCTGACTTCCACATGTGCGCGGTTTCACTTTCCTCGCTGAAGCAGAGCGGAGCGCGTTAGCTTTTTGTTTACATCCTGAGCCAGTTGTGGCGGCTATTTCCGAACATTTGGACAACTTTTTTGGGAATTCTGCAGTTCGTTACCTTGACCTGGACATTCACAGCGACGGATTATCTCCAAGATGTTGTTTATATTCGACGTAGCCGATATCAGCGCCTTTTGCTGCAACTTCCTGACGACAGGGTTTGCATAACGGATGTTCCATCGACAATAACAACGTCTTGGCTTGGTCATCTTTTGGATCCTAAAGAGGTCCCACTCTGCTGACTTCAATAGTTTTTGGGTGGATACAACACTGGAGGAGAGCGTCCTTCTGCCTTGCTCATTACCGGTGAGTTTATGCGCTGTTTATGGCGTGCAGCAGCTCGTGCGTCAGCGTGAAAAATGTCCGCGGTAAACCGTGGCTTCTGAAATTCTTACGGAAAACCTACCGCGTCCTTTTATAATCGTGGTAATCGTAAAACCGGTTAATCTTGACATCCCTAGTTCATTGTATTCAGCCACACCTCATTCTATCATCTTTACAGCAGTTTTTTTTTTTACATAAATATGCAGCGGATTTTCATAAATAAAATAAGCGCTCTTTATGGAGCTCAATGTCTCCTATTTTCCATGATATGTGCGTCTGTGTGTGAGTTTGCGTTACCTCTACTCTCTGGCAATCTCCTGATCCCAGCTCTCTGCGCAGGAGGGAGAGAGAGCGCGAGGGGATAAAACATGCCTGTTTTGTTCATTTCAAGCACATTTTTACAGAATTAAAGCCGTGGTCCAATCTCACTGATCATATTTATAACGCGTAGTTTTTAATGGTTGCAGGGAGGGTCGGGTTAGAACCGACCCGCCCGCCAAATGCGGGCTGAAAAAACCCCAACACGCACTAGTGTGCACCTCTGGTAGAGATTGTGAAATTATTTTCACAGTGGTTCCCAAAGTGGGGATCGGGACACCCTGGGGGGTCGCGGGACTCTAGAGTGGGGCTCGGAACATGATTTTGAGACTATATATTTTTTACATTTCTAACATTTGATAAGTGGAAGCTCTGCACACCTGAGTCGGCAACGGGTGCGTTGAAGAATAGAATACTTAACTTGGAAAAAAAAGGCTCCCGCACACTGTCTCACTCTTTTACTTGGCTTTTATTGCAGCAACGTTTCGGTCACTCTGACCTTCATCAAACTTTTTCATCAAAGTTTGATGAAGGTCAGAGTGACCGAAACGTTGCTGCAATAAAAGCCAAGTAAAAGAGTGAGACAGTGTGCGGGAGCCTTTTTTTTCCAAGTTATACATTTCTAACATTGAAATTGGTGTATTTTTGCTTGAAAACAGCATATATCAATGAAATTAAGCCAAATATCAAAACACAATATCAAAACTAACATGATTACAGATTTAAAAATTGTTTTGCACCTTAAATGATTACAAATTGTTATAGATTTTACAGAAGGGGGCCCCTTTGTTGCTTGAATTGATTTTGGGGGTTGTGGCCTGAAAAGTTTGGGAACCCCTGAAATAGATGACCTTATCTTAATGTAAAGCTAAAATGTAAAAAGTAATAGTAAAGTAATAGTAAATAGGATTAAAGTCTGTGTAAACCATGTCTAAATCATATCTGGAAATAAAAATGGCTGACCAGTGTGTTTTGGATCTCTCGTTCCCAGGTGATGAAAACCCGTCTGACGTTGAGGAAGACCGGACAGTACTCCGGAATGTTCGACTGTGCCAAGAAGATCCTGAAGAAAGAAGGAGTCAAGGCCTTTTACAAAGGCTACATGCCCAACATCCTGGGCATTATCCCCTACGCCGGCATCGACCTGGCCGTCTATGAGGTCAGCTTTGCAGACTGTCATCAATAATTGCTCAAGCTGTTCAGTTCTGTTCAATTGAGCGTTGTCAGTTTGCCTTGATCTCAAACCTTTGGTGCAAAAAAACAATAGTTAACGTTACATACAAAGCAATAGGAACAACAGAGGTCAGCACCTGGCACCAATGGAGAATTCCCAGTTGTCTCCCTGATGGTTACTCTGTAAGATTGGCACACACAGTACCCTCTGCTGTGGGTAAGCTGGACCGCTCGGATCCATGTGTCCATAAACATATAATCTGGCAAACTAACATTCTGGGTTGAATATTTCTATCATTTTCTCTCTCCTATTTCCTGTCGTGCCACTTTCAGCTGATTCTAGAGCTTTAAGAGAAGATCTTATTCCCGTAACCTTTCAACAACCAAGTTCACTTTTAGTTGCAACAAACTCACAAAAACACAAAAGCAAGTTAAGTCCTTTGTCTTAGACAAATATCAACAAAACATTACAAAAACACTGTCTTGTCCTACACCAGTCTTTTTGACTGCGCTTAAAGATGCATTATGCAACTTTTTATGCGAGGAAAAAAAAAAGTTGATTATTTGTGCGTATTTGACCTTGTAGTGACTCAGTGGCTGTATTAGTGGTCAGCATGGCGCCTTTACTTTCCATCACGGTGGTCTCTAGGACGCTCCAGGATCAATTGTTTGGAAGGTTTTCACCGCTGACGGATCCTCTCACCAGAAAACCTACAAAACAATTGATCCTGGAGCGTTGTAGTGACCACCGTGATCAAAAGTAAAGGCGTCATGCTGACCAGTCATACAGCTGCTGGCTCACTACAAGGTCAAATACGCACAAATATCAACTTTTTTTTTCAAATGTTGCATAATGCACCTTTAATCTCTTAACCCCTGCCTTAACCGAGTGCATTTTCTTCAGTTCGGCTTTACCCAGATCTAAAAGCTTCTCAAAGTAACGCCTCATTTGAAAGCTTAGACCCACTAAACAGATCTTGGCTTCTTCCTCGTTATGATTGTCACATTTTTGTCCTTTGTGGTTATGTTTTCATCATGTTTTTGTTGCAGTTACAGTATAACATTTTTTGGCTTGATCACAGTGGCATTACACACAAATAACAAGAAATGCGGCCAAACGTGACAAAAAAACCCAATGAAAACATGACAAACATGTGACAAAAAAGCAATGAAAATGTGATTAAAAAAAAAAAAGCAACAAACAACTAAAACAAGGAAGGAGCTTAGATGAGGTTTGCAGGTCTTGGCTTTCAAATGAGGCCTATAGGCTGTAAACTCTCCAGTTGAGAAGCTTTAAGATTTGGTTAAAAATTGAGAAAATGTGCCTGGATTTGTTGGGGGTTAAATAAGTTTTAATGTTATTGGGAAGTCCCTTTTTTCTGTAATTATACCAGATTTCCTCATTCTTGACGAGAATGAGTCAGGAATGGGATTATTTAGGACCCACACAAGCGCTCACTTGTGCAATTTGTCCTTTGTTTTTCCTCAGAGCTTGAAAAATCTATGGTTGTCTCGCTACGCCAAAGACACAGCTAACCCTGGAATTCTGGTGCTGCTGGGCTGCGGGACCCTCTCCAGTACATGCGGGCAGCTCGCCAGCTACCCCTGGCCCTCATACGCACACGGATGCAGGCACAAGGTTAAAAAAAAAAAGTATTATATGAGCCAGCAATGAAATTCAGCACAGTGCTCCACGAGTTCTCTGTGAAGCTGGTCGTGTAACATTCATTTTCTGTTGTGCAGCTTCTATAGAGGGCATGGAGCAGCTGCCCATGGGCCGGATGGTGAAGAAGATCGTGGAAAAGGAGGGATTCTTTGGACTCTATCGGGGGATTTTGCCAAACTTCATGAAGGTTATCCCAGCTGTGAGCATCAGCTACGTGGTTTACGAATACATGCGCTCGGGCCTCGGCTTACAGAAGTAACAAACCATTCAGGAACCTCATCATGTTCAGCCCAGTCGCAGTTTCCAAGAGAGCCACGGTGGATTTCTAAGTCCATACATTTGGAAGATTGAGGTCTTGTTTACAAAGAGCAGCTTTGGAAATTCAAAATGCATGCATGAGTAAATAAATATGGTTGGACTGGTCTAGATGTCAGTGTGCTACTTCTGTTTTTCAATGACCTAATTCTAAAATGGGTTCAAGACCTAATTTTATGTAAAGCCTCGCTGCGGAACGTTCCAGGTTATATGTTGCTGCAAAACTGTTTTCAAACTCAAAGCGTGACTAATGCACTAGCATGACTAAATACATGTCATGTATTGAAACAGTATCATAAATGCGTACTTTTGTTAGCTAACGACTTCTATCCCCATTTGAATGAATGGTGAAACCAGGCCCTATATTAAAGTATGGCGAGGTATGACATGTTATACCTCGTTATATACCTGACATATAACATTTCTATGGTTTCTTTATCATTAACATATTATGGAGGTTTAGTGGCCTCTGGATACAACCCCACAAAAAGCAGAAACGTAACAGAATAAGATTTTCGATGTTTGATGGCTAATGCTAACGGCTATAGGAAAAATACACCTAACAGGCGAACGGACGCTGAAAGCTCAAATGTGTACGGTGCATTTAATTGACTTTAGACTTTTACAAACAATATTACCGTGCGACCTGGGGGAAAACTTCACTTTTTATCTCCCGGCACAAATTGCCATTGTGTCCCAGTTTTTAATGTAGAAAATCTGGTCACTCTACCCGGAGTAGCCGGTTTGCTAACTGTCCGCATACATCTATATCATATCCTCGTTTCAAAGCAAAGCAGCAAAATCTCCATAGGTATTTGTCACCTAAAAAGACACCAGTAATGAAAGCAGTGCTAAATAATTGTATTATTATGGCTGAAATATTACGCAGCATGGCTTTAATGTGTAAAACAGGCTGTCAAATGGAGGTGACACACTGACTATGGATCTGTCCAATCGTCATGGGGTATTCACTTCGTTATTTTATTTTTTTGTTGGAATTTGTATTTGCCAAAATTGCACACTTTTTTTTAAGACACTTTTCAACCAAAGCACGACGACTGGGTGGGCAAGGTTAATATTTTTGGCCACAATTTATTTTTCTAGACATTTCTTGAGATTTAAAAGCCTTTTTTTTTTTCCTTTTTTTTTAGCTTGAGAATGTGCAATACTGTATTCCATCTAAATGCTGTCGAGTGCGAGTTTGCTGGGCTTGGACCATGTTATCGTGCCTTGTGAAATGTTTTTGTCCCCACAGTTGATGCCATTTATTTGCCGAAGTTTGGTTTATTAGAGATTGTTTACTTTGAATAATAAAGACTTTCTGGGGGGTAATTTTTACAGTTTACCACTTGCTTCTGTTAATTCTTCTTATTCCACATTAACCCTTTTTATACGCCGCTTGTACTTAAAGGTGGGGTATGTAGGATTTGAATTTATTCCCACTATGTAAACATGTACAAAATAATATTTTACTGATAACAATTGTAAATTAATATTTTCTTTTTTCTGGAATTACAAACACATAGGGTTGATACAGGTAGTAGCTAGTAAATATGAAATGCTTTTTATGAAAGCAAAAATTATTAATGACAAAAACTTTGGAATAAGTGGTGCGCATCTTGTGTCTCATCATGCATTGCGTTTGCTGCGACCTGGCCAAGCTGTGAACAATTACGTAATCCCTAAAATGAGAGTAATCCGTGCTTCTGTGCAATGTTAGCCTCCTTCAGTGGATGATCCCAGTACAAGTCAAGGACAGGCACGATTTACCCCAGGAGTAAGGTCCTAAACCAAGTCTAAAGGTTGGCCAATCAATCAACTGGCTGGTGCCACAGTGATTAATTCTCTCACTTCTCTTACAAGTTGGCATGTTCTTCTCGCGTTTGTGTACGTTTTCCTCTAGGTGCGTCTGTTTGGCTTACCCCTATTGTACATGTTTAGCGGTACCTCTGGTGCTAGGGTATCACTGTATAAGAGGTTTTGAATCTTGTTGCAAAATAAGCGACAGAAATAACTATTTTTCTTGATCTGAAATGTTAGGTGCACGAATGGATTTATAAAAAAGGTTCCTGCAGAATTCATTGCAGAATTTTAATGTACAAAACAAAACTGAAATTAGAGGAGTTTACATATTTAAATTTTTTATCAAATGCAAAAGTACAAAGTCTCAAAGTTATTGTTTATTAAATACATGTTTTATTGTAACAAAACAATGGAGAGAACCGGAATAACTTGCCAAATGCTTTGAAAACAAAGTATTCTGGGAGCGCTAGTACTCTGCACTAATGACTTTTACTCATCCTTTTCTTCAAAGAACAGGCTTTTTTCAGGGTAAACCCCGTACATGAGCAGCGTCCCCGTGAGAGACACAACTGCCACAATAGTCAGAATGGACCGCAGCGCCTTGAACCAGCTGGGATACGTGGGTAACAGCGACAGGTCGTAGTGAAGTGCGATCCCCAGCCCCATGATCAGCATGGTGGTTGCCGAGACTATGTTATCACTCATCAACATGACTGCCCACGCCAGGAGAGACGGCACCACGCTGTTGGCCAGGTTTATCCAATCAGGTTTCGCCGGGCTGCTGGGAGGAAGCGCGAAACCCCACCTGGCACCACCCAAAAACGACAAAATGGAGGCGCCGTACGCGACTTGGGCGTAGGCAAGTTCTGGGATGAAGCTCTCAGTCACCGCCATGAACAAAGTGGGGCAGGCGAAAGGGAGGAGACCGGAAAATCCTAAATATAAAGCTGGTTTGGGGCTTTTGGGTAAGTCTTTCATATCGTAGCGGAGCAGGTCCAGTTCCCGGGGAGGGGGTTCAGGTGTGGGGCGCTTTTTGAGTCGCACGGCGGACGAGTGGATTGGATGGGTGTGTGCGGGGAAGGAGGGGCTGCGTGAGGCAGGTCTTCGTAACAGGAACGAGGGTCCAGCAGCGGAGAAGAAGAACGAGTTTGTGTAGCCGGGTGTTGACAGACGGGGGAGAGTAGAGGACCAGCATCTTTGAGAGGAGCAGACTAAATTCAAGACCTGGGTAATAACAAGAGACACTGTTCAGAAAGTCATTCAAAAAGATTATTTAAAAAGAAAACAATCAAAACAAATCTGAATCTAATCATTTTTTATGAAATGCATTTATTCATCGTTATAAGGATTATTAATGTGTATTATTTATACGCAAGAATATTTACTTTTTGGTTAAAGTATTGATGTCTTAGACTTTGAGGGAGATCATTAATTGTCAGCCTTTTTAAACATGTTTTTAATTTCTTTACTTAATTTCGGATCACTTTAATGAATCATTAAAGAATTTCACCCTTGACCAAAATAAATCCTCTTTGCCTTAATTCAATGAGTTTAAATGGTACACTGAAGTTTTCTCTCCTATTATCATTTGTGAGATGTTTATGTATGGATACCAACCTGTTCTTCATCTTCCACATTCTCAATACAGGATTTAATTTAATAAATTATAATTTCCAGTAATCCATCATATTAATTTTCTGAATCCAACTACATTACTATTTCAAACACGAGCAGGTGTAATAATTACGTATTTGTTTTTACCTTATGAGAAATGAAGGCCCCTCTTCTTAAAGCAAAAGTCAACATCTGCAAAAGAGAAGTTACTTTAATTAATGACGATATTACAAAACATTGCGATCACTAAACGGACAAGGTGTCGTAACTTCAGTCAACAATCAACAAAACAGGCTTGTAAATGCGTGAAATACTGCTTTGAGCAAGAGGAAGCACATTAAAATCCGATTTAAAAGCTCATGGCACTTACCTTTGTCGTCACATAAATGTGTGTTTATATGTTTTTAATCTAATTCATTTTTCGGAGGTCAAAATCAAACTGCTGCAAACCTCCATACTGTACGTCAATGTATTCATTCCGTGTTTCCCGATGAGTCTTACAAACTTTAGTTCCGCCACTCAATAAACCCGTTACAAACAGCCACGTACACTACTTTGTTTATTAATTTATCTATTATTTTAACACGCTTGTTTCAACGTAATAATAAAATATCAGCATACATATAACTCTTGTTTCAGACGCTTACTTTGACCAAAACTCCGCTAGAGGGCGGTCTTTATCAACAAACTTGAATGTAGATTTTGCAATGGGGAAAAAAATACGAAATTCTATGGAAGACTATTGGCACCTTAATTCAATTGTCTATTCATTTGTCAAATGGCTATGCATTATGTTATTTTAGTATTTATTTTGGAATTGTGTTTGGCAAAGTGTAATGTTATATCCAATTTTGACATTTAATGTTCTATTCCAAAAGTTCTAATGGCAATTCAATATGTAAAGTGTCGATACAATGTCTTTATATATTGCAAATTACAAGATTTTGAAATGAATAGCATATTGACATGGAAATTTGGCCTCTTTATTCATTGTTCTATTCATTCTTAAAATGGCATTTAGTTTCGAGTTGTATTTGACAAAGTTGCATGTTATATCCTATTTTGACATGTAATGTTCTATTCCAAAAGTTCTAATGGCAATTCAATATGTAAAGTGTCGATTCAATGTCTTTATATATTTCAAATTACAAGATTTTGAAATGAATAACATATTGACATGGAAATTTGGCCTCTTTATTCATTGTTCTATTCATTCTTAAAATGGCATTTAGTTTCGAGTTGTTTTTGGCAAAGTTGAATGTCATATCTTATTTTGACTTGGAATATTCTATTCTACTTTTGAGTAAGTTTCATTTAATGTGTTGTGAAACAGCACCTCCCTCTGGATTGCATTGCATATTGCATATTGCATTGCCACAAGGTTTGAGTGCAACTATTTTCAATATGCTATGCAGTTCTTGACCCCTGGGAAGGCGGGCCCTGGTCCGCTCTCGGCCAATCAGAGACGAGTATATCCTCCTAGCTAGATGCTCTGTGTTGTTGTTTTTTGCTGGAAGTAAATGCTGTTATGACGGATTGGAAGTAACAGATCACCCTTCATGAAGATTCCAAGTTACTCTAAGGAGGTTCTATGTAAGTATAGAAGCGTGTTTGTTAAAATACCAGTACTGTTTAGTGTTTTTTCCCTCTTTTGTTTATTAAACACTTGCTACCTAGTTCAGTCATGCTCAGCAGTCCCACAGAAAGTCAAACTCCACAGTGTTTCAGCTTCTTACATTTTATTTTGGCCCACAAAAATATCTGTCTGTAAGTATTCAAATGATAGTGATCTTAGCTTCCATTAGATACCAAATTTAGTAATTTTTAGCATGTTTCCTATTCGTAATTAGGAAGAAAATATTCGGCGCTAATACCGTTAGCATCCCTATGGCTTTTCCCATGTAAATTAGCCTCGTGCTAATAGCTCGCTAATACAATCGTTTTTTGAAGGTTTTAGTTAACTCTAAGCTACTTATTTTCTATTTGCATTGTATATTTACCCAATTGAGATTGTAATATGCATTCTTTGTGTAACTGTATGTTACAGTTTTAAAGTACTTCAGTAAATCACACAAATACAGCAAGACACTTCTTGGTTTTCATTAGAGACTGTTCTATCTGCAAAGCTGGTTCTCACACACTAGTAAAGGCAGAATACTTACACTAAACCAAACGTGGTGGCACGTGTTTTTGTTTTAATGATTAAGCACTTTATAGGCCTACTTTATTGTACGCCCATGTTAATTTCTATTCTCACAATCTTCCATCCATCCATCCATTTTCTTCCACTTGTCCGTTGCCGGGTCGTGGGGGCAGCTGCCGGAGCTGCCCAAATCACATTGCACCAGCCCCCCATTGCTCCTTCTGCAGGTGGTGGGTCCACGGAAGGACGGCCTCACGGTTCAAACCGGGCCTGTTGGTCTCTCCTAGGGGGCTACCAGTGTAGGCAGACACTGGAGGCAATGTGGGTGAAGTGCCTTGCCCAAGGACACAACGACAATGTGCACTGTCAGGAGGCGGGATTCGAACCCACGACCTTCCGATCATGAGACGACCCGCTTCTCTAGCGGGTCTCACAATCTTCAGCGCAGTTATCCTCTTACTCAATTATATCTTTATGCGTGGTGAAACCTCATTCCTGTCAATTTGGTTCACATTTCAGAACAAGAAAAACAAATTAAGCCAGGGTGATACATTTTTCAAACCACCAGGTGCCGCCGTTTAGTAGGGCTGCGAATTACAGTATGATACATTTGATTTTGAATATGTCTATTTCCGTCTCCATCTTCATCACGGACTTCTTCCTCACTTTCCTTGTTTAAAACACGCTGTGGGCAAGAACTGAAAACTGGTATCTTCGGTACTGGGTGGTGCAACCATTCGACATCACTACCCAGAATTTATTGCGATGTAAATAACAATGGCGACCTACGTGCAAAGCGATGACTATGTAGCAAGAGGTCAGGTGACTGTATGTACATGAATGTGAACAGCGTGTGAATATTTGTTAACATTTCGCATAGTGATAAGATAATGCAGATCTAATTCTGTTCTATCCTTAGCATCCAACAGTAATCAATATCCTTTTTTGTTGTGGTCAGTCACTCTAGTTTTCTTCCTTTGTTCATTAGGGCCCAGAGAAACCTGTAAAGAAGACAGACCACCTGTGCGGACAACAGCCTGCTGCCATCTTCATCCAGTCACCTCAGCGCTGTTGACATGATCACATTCATAATTTTTCCACAAATTCTAACAAATTAGTTATTAATTAAATGCAGACTATCTTTGCATCTCTCAATTTAATATTTATTTACAAGAAGCTCCTGACAACACAAACGGGTTCAACCCAGCTCCTCTGCGACATTCTCCTAGCCTTCGTTCTTCTGAACCGCTCCTGTACCACACAGCTGCTTCTTGGGGTTGCAGAGAAGAATGATTCCACCATACAAGAAGAATCTTATTGGCCAGTCTAAAAATGTTCTACCGTCTCTTCATATTCAGATGTTGTACGGTCTCTTCATAGCGGCATCTGGAATGTAGATGGTTATAAATGATTAAATAAATAAATAAAACAATGTGTTGTGATGTGTGTGCTTATCAGCACAAACATGCTCCGGCTGTCCAGGTGCCTGGGTAAGACAGAGTTTGTGCCTGAATAACTTAGGTATTACTGATGTACTGTGAAATCTCATGATGCTTTCTAGATGCTGTTAGTACCACTATTATAATCACCCCTGCCTGTATCCGGAATGTAAACTAATTTTGAATATGGGGGTAGGCACTTATAAGCTTTCTTGCTTCGGCCTACTCCTTTTGAGTTTATGTTACTTTATTTATTTTCTGCACTGCAACAATGTTAATGTAAATAATTACTCAAATAAATCCAATCAATCAACATTGGTAGTAACAGATTAGATTTGTTACACAACTCTGATCTAAAATACAGAATAGTACTTAGCCTCATGTTTTTACAAATGTAGGAGTATTTTGTCGTCACGTTATTTAATCTGATCATCAGGATCACTGCACTGAAGAGTGTGAGAATAGAAATTAACATGAGCATACAATAAAGTATAGTTTAATCATTAAAACAAAAACACGTGCCACCACGTTTGGTTTAGTGTAAGTATTCTGCCTTTACTAGTGTGTGAGAACCAGCTTTGCAGATAGAACAGTCTCTAATGAAAACCAAGAAGTGTCTTGCTGTATTTGTGTGATTTACTGAAGTACTTTAAAACTGTAACATACAGTTACACAAAGAATGCATATTACAATCTCAATTGGGTAAATATACAATGCAAATAGAAAATAAGTAGCTTAGAGTTAACTAAAACCTTCAAAAAACGATTGTATTAGCGAGCTATTAGCACGAGGCTAATTTACATGGGAAAAGCCATAGGGATGCTAACGGTATTAGCGCCGAATATTTTCTTCCTAATTACGAATAGGAAACATGCTAAAAATTACTAAATTTGGTATCTAATGGAAGCTAAGATCACTATCATTTGAATACTTACAGACAGATATTTTTGTGGGCCAAAATAAAATGTAAGAAGCTGAAACACTGGAGTTTGACTTTCTGTGGGACTGCTGAGCATGACTGAACTAGGTAGCAAGTGTTTAATAAACAAAAGAGGGAAAAAACACTAAACAGTACTGGTATTTTAACAAACACGCTTCTATACTTACATAGAACCTCCTTAGAGTAACTTGGAATCTTCATGAAGGGTGATCTGTTACTTCCAATCCGTCATAACAGCATTTACTTCCAGCAAAAAACAACAACACAGAGCATCTAGCTAGGAGGATATACTCGTCTCTGATTGGCCGAGAGCGGACCAGGGCCCGCCTTCCCAGGGGTCAAGAACTGCATAGCATATTGAAAATAGTTGCACTCAAACCTTGTGGCAATGCAATATGCAATATGCAATGCAATCCAGAGGGAGGTGCTGTTTCACAACACATTAAATGAAACTTACTCAAAAGTAGAATAGAATATTCCAAGTCAAAATAAGATATGACATTCAACTTTGCCAAAAACAACTCGAAACTAAATGCCATTTTAAGAATGAATAGAACAATGAATAAAGAGGCCAAATTTCCATGTCAATATGTTATTCATTTCAAAATCTTGTAATTTGAAATATATAAAGACATTGAATCGACACTTTACATATTGAATTGCCATTAGAACTTTTGGAATAGAACATTACATGTCAAAATAGGATATAACATGCAACTTTGTCAAATACAACTCGAAACTAAATGCCATTTTAAGAATGAATAGAACAATGAATAAAGAGGCCAAATTTCCATGTCAATATGCTATTCATTTCAAAATCTTGTAATTTGCAATATATAAAGACATTGTATCGACACTTTACATATTGAATTGCCATTAGAACTTTTGGAATAGAACATTAAATGTCAAAATTGGATATAACATTACACTTTGCCAAACACAATTCCAAAATAAATACTAAAATAACATAATGCATAGCCATTTGACAAATGAATAGACAATTGAATTAAGGTGCCAATAGTCTTCCATAAAATTCTGGGGAAATGGCTTTGTCCAGATACATAAAATAAAAATACATAAATACAGGACCACTTTAGTACCAATACATTCATAAAGTGTTAGCATAGATGTGTTTGCTTTTAATGTTGTTTGTAGCTATAAGGTAAACAATGTTGAAAATTGTGCTAGACACAATAGTTCTGTACTACGACAATGACTACGACGTACGACGTGATTTTTTTTAAATAAATAATAATACTGCCTGAAAAGAAAAGAGTACAAAATTTTCGAAAGAAAAAAAAAGTCGAAAATTTGCTAGAAATAAGTTTAGCCTACTATGTTGGCCTCCAAAAGCAGCTGAACTGTCTACTAATATCTAGCCTTGCTCATTTTCAAATTTGATTTATTTGACAGGGAATGTGAGCATTATCATAAACATGAGAAGATGCTTGACTGTAGCTGGTAGAGCTCATTTCCATCTGCTAGACCTAGTAGAAATAAGTAATGTGTCCAGAGTTTATCATTTATGTTTTAATAAAACAAATTTGTCACATAATTGTCTGTTTTGTCAGCTGCTTTAAGTCAAACTAGTGTATCAGTCTATCTTCTCACGTTTACGATAATGCTCATGTTCTCTTTAAAATAAATCAAATTTTAACATGAACAAGGCTAATTATTTTGTAGCATAAACTGCTCTAAAAATACAGTTCAGCTGCTTTTATTTTGGAGGGCAACAACACAATAGGCTAACATAATTTTTTTTCCTCATAAATTTGCGACTTTTTTCAAGTAAATCGACTTTTTTTCTGTCACAAATCTGCCAAAAAAATTCTGGCAGATTTACTACTACAAAACACATCAGATTTGAAATATCAATATTGCTTCATGTTTTTTCCTGTATCATAAAAATTACAAAAGACGGTCCAAATCACATGGAGTTATGTTTAGAGAAACATTTTTGATCATTTTCTGTTTGAGATCAGAATTGTTGTGTTCAATGGGACGTCTACAAAATGAATAATGTTAAATTGCACAATTTCTCCTGTCATGATTTTAGTACTTTAAGCATCAGCACTGTATGTTGTTTTCATCGACAGGTGCTGAAATTGAGCTACCAAAAAATTGCATATGATTTGTCCAACGTATATGTGATAATAATGAATATGTAATCGATAAGTATTCTTTAGCTGAAAAAGTAAAAAACAACAACAACACTTAAGCATTCAACCATTTCCTATTTAATTTACTTTCAAAACAATTTCATATTTCAACTTTCATTACAGCAGTGGATAAAAGAGCTCTGTCATTCCCAGTGTTACTCAGTAAACAGCTGTATCAATAAGCTCTTTGCACTAATATGATAAAAACAAAGCAGGTCGTGTCCTCTCCGGAGGCTTGAATAAATACAGATGTTAACAGCAGGTGCCCACAAAGCCAAGAGACATTCAGACGGCTCCATCGCTCTGAAACAGAAAAGAGAGACACAGGCCACGGATAAGTTTTCATTTACTATACATGATATTATTGATGCATCAAGTCATATAGGCCGACTGTACTGGAATACATTAATATAGTATACACATTAAAAAAAAACATTCAAACACTGATTCTGTCACTATATCCAAAATTACACCTGTTTTTATATGCAAACATGCAGATTTTGTCACTTTCTCTAGAGGAAAGAACCGGACAACATATCTTAGTTAGCATCGGCCTCTGCTTATTTCTTTTCATGCTTTTCCAGACAACCTCACCCCTCCGCAGCAGCCGCAGCAGTCTCCGCACAGCGCCCCCAGCAGGCCGTTGACCACCTGCACAGCACACAGCGCCACCTGGATGAGCCCCATGACCAGCAGCACGGAGAACAGGGACAGGTGCCAGTGGATGACGTCTTTGGGCCCCAAACATTTTTCCCACAGGTTATCTTCCTTCAGGTAGTCGCTGTAGAGAAACATGGGATGTTAGAGTGTTTTGCTTCAGTTCTGTAAAGGTGTCCGTTACTTATGATTTAGACGGGGGAAGGAAGGAATTAGGGCGATATTTGATAACTGTCTTGAATATTGTATTGTAATGATGATGAGCTTTACAGTCACATATCTTTATGTTGATTCAAAAATAATTTGTGGGAAATACAATACACTCCTTATTTGGGTTTGCGGGACATCGCGGCCCCCTTATCGATCCGAAAATCTCTTGGGGAAACCCAATAATATACCAATAGTATCATTTACTCTATTCAAAGGAATTTCTTACTTTATTTTATAGCTAAAATGACATATAAAGCGATATTTAGCAATGGCTGTAGGTAAAATAACAGTTTAAAATGGTTTAATGTAGCGGATAAATGTACATTTCCTCTCAAAATCAAATTTTTTCAATGTACTTGTTTTGTAGACAAGCTACAGGGATCGCACTGGAACCACTGGTCTAGTAGTTCAGGAGTCTGCAACCTTTAACATCAAAACACTGTATTTTTTAATCTACAGTATTTTTCTTTTACAAAAAAAAAAAATCAACATCATTTAGATAGTATGATATAAATTTACAACAAAATGAAAAGGAAGGATCAGGAAAATCATGACCACAAACATGAAATCTTTTGTGCATCTCAGTCCAAAGGAAGACTGCGAGATATAATATAATTTTACTGATATATTGTGAATCCCTATTGTATAATTTAAACAATCAGAGTTTCCTATTAAATTGTCCCATAACTGTATGTGTAACCGATCCAAACCACATACAGTATCTCACCCATTCTCAAAGGGGTATCCCCAGTCGGTCGCGTTTGTGGTAGTGTTAGCAATTTGACACTTCGGTCCGTGGTTTATGGCCACTGCGGAAATGATGACGTTGTACCCCGCTCCCAGAACCCCCACCGCGGCAAACAGGATGGAGCTCAGCATCTGTGGAGCAAATCACGGAGACCTGAGATCGATCAGTACTTCACACAATATGTCACATTTTAAACAGTCAACACAAGGCAGCTACTGTCCGGGGTTACGCATTCCCCAACGATCGATCCTCCTCAGACAATGGGAACTTTGTGTGAAAGGCACACCACATAACCTTTCACCAATAAAATATGCTTCAAAGACATGTGGGCAGCTCCAGCTGGTCTGCATGGAAGGTAATGTGACTTTATTCAGTTACTGATTGGATTATTTTGGTCCAACATCTTGTTGTTTCCTTTTTTTTTTTTTTTTTTTTACAGGCGGTATTATGCTTTCTGCAGGGATTTGGTAATAATCTCAAACACATCTTTATCACAATCTTACACTTTGTTGGTTAGAAAATGCTACATTGATCTAAAACATCTGAAACCAAATACCCTTGCCAGCCCTTCACACCCCCTTCCTCTTGCTTTCAATAAAGAAAGAAAAAAAAGTCTGTGCAGCTCGTGTGGCTTTCGTGAAGCGAGCGATGAAAGGATTAAAGGCACTATATCTGATTTTTTTTTCTAGAAGTAGAATAAAATTAGTTTTGTCTTCCTTAAAAGGTGCCTTATGGAACTTATGGAAAAAAAATAAAAGTTGATATTTGTGCATATTTGACCTTGTAGAGAACCAGCGGCTGTATGAGTGGTCCACATGGCGCCTTTACTTTCGATCACGGTGGTCTCCACAACGCTCCAGGGTCAATTGTTTCGTAGGTTTTCTGGTGAGAGGGTCCGTCAGCAGAGAAAACCTACCACACAGTTGATCCCAGAGCACCCTAGAGACCACCGTGATGAAAAGTAAAGGCGCCATGCTGACCACTCATACAGCTGCTGGCTCACTACAAAGTCAAATATGCACAAATATCATTTTTGCTTTTGCATAAAAAGTTACATAATGACCTTTAAGTATAATGTAAAGACATTTTGGTAAAACACTGCGCATCTAACTATAAAGCAATTGTATCAATTTCAAGGACTTGCAAGCTAGTATTCTACCAATTTTGTGAAAGTGACCCTAAAAAGTAAAAAAAAAAAAGTTGTGAAATGGGAATATAATCTCGTCCCTGTGAAGAATTGGGATGCTACAAATATGCAAGGAAAGTTAGGAATGAGTTTGGACCGCAACTAACATTTTAAAATGGCTTCTTCTTTCTTTGTTTGTAATTTAAAAATAAATCAGGCCTTTAAGCTTAGCAACAGATGGAGAAGTGAGGAAAGCAATGTCTGGATACGTCGTATGACCTCAGGAGGGGATTTTTGGGAGTTCCTGCCGCACTGCTAAGAATATACAAATGAAGGGTTACTCTGACCTATAGGCTGTGAGCTCCAGTCGAGAAGCTTTTAGATTTGGGTAAATCTGAACTAGGTAAAATGTGCTCGGTTAACGCGGGAGGTTAAGAGGTGAAAAAAAAGTTAGTTTATCCATGGTAATTGGACAGTCCAGATGGCTGCCACATTTGCCATGACGACTGCTGAAATGTCCTATCTAGAATTGTATTATAGATCTGTGCCTATACAACATTAATTCATTATCTAGAGCCGTAAAACAGAAAGGTAGAAAAGACCAGGCCTTTTCTGCTGTGTTCTGGTAGGTTTTTTGATGTTTTCTTTTTGTTTTGTTTTGTTTATAACCCATGTTCAATAACTATGTTGCGTTTCAATTTGCGCTTTGAGCTGTAATTCCTAAACCCGTTGATTGTCAATACCCTCAGCATCAACCGTTTTATAACTTTTGGAAAACAGATAAAACAATAATAACTTCTTATCACTGTCCAGCTATGTATGAGCCTAGCTGTAACTGTATGACAGCCCTTAAAATGGAAAAAGTTGATGGTGAAATGTATTCAAATCATTTGTGTGCGCCTTACTCTTTCCACATTTCATATTTGCCATCCTCCATTGTGTAATTATCCAAATGTCCACTTACAGCGAACCTCCGCCCGCAGCTCTCGTTTCCGCAGCAACCGCAGCAGTCGTTGTTCTTCAGGCCGAGGAACACCAGAGCGGGAAAGATCATCTGTAACAAACACAGGGCGCCATAAAGCCATAAAGTCTCTCTTCCTCTTTTCTGGTCAAGAGGAAGGTTCAGAAAGGGGGGAAATACAGTATGCACACTGATAACATTCTATTCTTTGACAATATTATCATTAAACCTATTTTAAGAGTTTTGCACCTTTTCCTTCTTCTGGGGTAGAAGAAAAAATGGGGACGCAACTACATGTGCATAATCAATGGTTTTCAAACATTTACCATATTTTCCGGACTATAAGTTGCACTTTTTTCGTAGTTTGGCTGGGGGTGCGACTTATACTCCGGAGCGACTTATAGTCCGGAAAATACATATTTTAAAAAACTCGATTCTGCGCCATTGTTTGGACACTTCATCTTATAATGTCTCTCATAATGCATCTCATGATCCGTATGAGTTAAAAAGCCGGTCATTTGAATTGTGTTTTGGTAGCTATGGCAGATATTGCTCTTTCTGTCACCCATCCACACCAAAGCGCGATCCAGTCCAGTTGATGACTTTAGAAACCTTCCACCACGGTGTACGGAACACGTTTTCACTGTTTCAAACACCAAGTACTATAAACCACAATCAAGCAGACGTTTTTTTTTTTTTACTAACCAGAACTCCAGATCCCAGGAGGCCTCCCAAGTAGAACACTTGATCGGTGATGTGTTCTGTGTCCACTGTCTTACCTCCGGGGAAAAACAGCAAAATGTTGCACAGAACACATACAATGGCCAGTGGGATCAGGCAAATGCCCAGGCACTTCGCGAAACCGCCCGAACACATTTTCCCGCTCCGAAATTCAACCAAACAATCAAAACTTTTCTAAAGTTTCAACAAAATGGTGCGAGGATACTTAGCTGTCCCGTTTGTGGATGCTGGCAGGTGAAGGTGCGGTTTTAATACCCCCTCCCATGCGTCTTTAGTCACGTGGCTCCGCCTCCTCACCTCAGCAGCAGCAGCAGCAGCGCCTACAGGAAAAGGCGAACTCCTAAAACAAACAAGTGCACACAGCAGCAGCAGCGTCATTAATGGGGGTAATATTTTAGTGTGAACGCGGCCGCCGAGAGAAGGCAGGTCGGTTAATAATCCACCACTACCTGTATCTGTGTTTGGTGCTCATGGAGACGGGGCGGGAGCGACGAAAGAGATACAAGCGTAACAAAGGTCTCTCCATTCATTTAAGCATTTGAATTCCATTATATCCAGTGGACCTAAATTAGCTGTTTTTGCTCCGTAGACCTGAAAGATATATGAGAATAGGCATTCCATCACACGGACTCTTCAGGGAGGACACTGCGGAGTCCATAGGCCAGGTCCAGCTGACTGAAGAACAGCTCCAACCTGCTTTATTTGACAGAAACAAATAGGGAAATTTTTCGCACAACAAAAAAATCACGAAGTCCTTAGCGAAGGTTTTACAAAACAGCAGTCATCTGTAGGGATGGGAATTGATAAGATTTTATTGATATCGATACCATCAATAATTTTACCTATCGATTCGATTCTTTTTCGATTCACTTATCGATACCTGATTTGTCTGTGTGTTGGGGAAAAGCAAGGAATGAATGTGCTTTTGATAAACTCTATCAAAAAAGACGCATTGTTAGTTTTCCCAAGAAAAAATATTCATTAAATTAAGCAAGTTTCCAAATATACTGTGGCTCCTGCTGCACTCAGCCTGCCTGCATCCTCTAAAATATAATGGTAACATTTGTGTCTGTAACTTGTAACAGACTGATGCTGTTTTGTAACACCTAAACAACAGGACTCGGTCTCAGCCCAAACCCTACAGATTTTCATCTATTTCTGCTTCATCCAGCGCTACATTCTCCTTCCCACATGTCTGTGTGAACTACTTCCCGTTAGCCAGAGCTGCGAGAGATCAGCCGATCCACTCATATAGCGCACTCATAGCGGGACGGGCAGAGGTAGACCCGCTCACAGTGCGCTCGGGGGGGGGGGGACAGGCGGCTGCAGACTCCGCTCTGAGCCCCGGGCCTGAGCGGAGGCTGCTGAGGTGCGCTCAGACCGGGGACAGACGGCCTCGGACTAGGGCTGAACGATATGGACAACATTTCATATCTCGATATTCATACCAGATATCTCGATATCGATACGATATAACTATGGGTTAGGAGAAAACTAAGCATTTTTCAGAAAAATAAAATCATAATATAAAAGAGTGCCGTTTTATTGATGAAAATCTATATCGTTTATATCTTTCGTTTTAATATTTTGAATATTCATATCTCGATATCAATACGATAACGATATATTTTTCTTTTGCGATATTGATATCTTGAATGTTCATATCTCGATATCGATACGATAACGATATATCTTTCAGCCCTATCTCGGACCCGCGCTCAGAGCACAGCGGCACGGGGAGACAGCAGGCGCAGCAGCGAGGCCCTGAACCCCGTGTGTCACCCCCGTGCTTTGAGTGACTTGTGTCATGTGAAAAGCGCTAATACAAATAAACTTCCATACAGTTGTAAATTTCATAAATATCTGTCTGTGTCTCAGGACAATTATCCAATCAGAAAGCAGAATTGGCACAAAAAGCCTCCTACAAACACTGACTTCGGACCTGAATTAACACCTTTCTGAGTGACAGTGCAGGATTTTAGAGGCAGTTGTGGTGAACAGGTCTGGGCTCATTCTACACATTAGGACATTGCTGGAACATGTAGGGGGAGTAAAATACTTAATTTTAATATTTTAAAATTCCGTATAGTCCCTTTTAATGTTATTTTTGTTGTCTTTTGTGCACCCCTTTTGTGTTAAATGTTGAATGTTGTGGTGTTGACATGACAGTTTGGGGAAACACATTTATGGGACAATAAAAATCTATCTATGCATGTCTTTAAGCTGCGTCACACTTTAGCTATACTATGAGGTAAAAATTAGAAAAACAATGTAATTTTCATGAGCCTTTCACATCCAAGTGATTAATCGATTAATGGTAAAAAAAAAAAAAATCTGCTGATTAATCGATTACCAAAATAAATGTTTGTTTCAACCCTACTTTCAACAAAAGATTGTCAAACATATCTCAGATCCTAACATGGTAATCGACACAACAATATTTAAAGCCACACTCATTTCACTCAAACAGAAGCATTTACTCTATTACAGAAATTATGAATGTTGAAAATTTCCTAAAAAATTAAATAAATCACCAAACAAACGTGTGTTTGCTGTGAGCGGCTCACCTCTCCTAGACCTGACTTGTAGCTTTACTGGATGCAGCTCGTACATGAGGTCCTCATCCAAATTCATTCTTTGATTACCCATTGTATTAGCATTTTCTGTGTTGAGCTGCTCATTAGGAGCATGTTTTGTATTGACGAATGTTACTCAGTGTGCCTTTAAAACTACTGTTTGTGTCTGCCCTGCAGCTTCCAACGCACTGCTGGGAAACTATACTAGTACATACCATGTAGCAACAGAGCCATCAAAATAGCCTAAACATCACGCCACAGTACATGGCTCTAAGTATGCATACAGTATGTCGGTGTCTATTTCTGTAAAAGCCTAATAATCCATGAGCACGGTATAGTCCCACCTGTCTTCAACTATAATATTACATTATGAGACAAAAACTCAACATTTGATTTAACTTTACCAAAAACATTATTAATAATGGGCCAAACATTTAGCAAATAGGCCTAGTTGAAAATGACAGCGGCCTAGGTCAAATATTTGACCTCCATGACACCCCTGCACCAGAGAAATATTTTGGGACATCATGAGCTGAGATGCCAGAAGTTAGTTCACTTAGCCCATCTATGCCATCTGTCATCTGCTACTCAGCCTTGCGCGTAATCGACCCCAGAGAAATCCAACTCAAGGTTTGAAGCCCAAACTTAGCGGGGTAACTTTTGCAATGCTGCTCCGGTAATTTGCACGTCGACAGTTCCCGCATGATAAAACCCTAAAGCAATGGACGGCTCGTTGGTTTTCTCCTCTCGCCGCTCTCCCGTGGTGTCTTTGAGCGGCTGTGTGGCGTCCAGTCAGCCTTTAGCCACCGACGCTGGGCTCGGTGAGTGGCGGGCAGTTGTCATGGAGATGAGGCGACCTGCTGGTGTCATGATGAAAAAAATAATGCTAAAAGTTTGCGACTACGACAATGTACTGCTATTCGGAGTCATGTATGTATGGACGATGAAAACATGCTAAAACTATAGAAATAGTTCAGTATGTTGTCAAAAGCCTAGCTAGCCACAGGGCCCTAGCCAATTCGGCGCCCTAGGCAAGATTGAACTGTTGCGCCCACCCCCACGAAAAAGGAGGGGGGGGGGAAATAATGATTTTTGTATTTCGGAGTGTTTCTATACCCAAATAGCATGCTATAGTTGTTATTTTTTCTCTTCCTCCCCCCTACAATCCCTTTGGACACTTTTTGTTTTGTTTTATTTCATAATTTTTTTATTATGATTATTTATTCATTAAAAAAATTGTGGTTAGCGCTCGTGCTTCACAGCAAGAAGGCCCCGGGTTCGATTCCCACCTGGACGGGTTTTTTCTGTATGGAGTTTGCATGTTCTCCCCGTGTCTGCATAGGTTTCCTCCGGGTACTCCGGTTTTCCTCATCATTAAAGTCATAAAACTTGTTATACCAGTCTAAAAGAATTTTGGTTATTAATTATGGTATTAATTATAGTCTTCTATTCTATTCTGTGTAGATCTATAGCTCAGCATTCAACAAGTTGCAGTAGGTCTTCATATATTGTAAAATGCATTACTGAAGTTTACGTTTGAACTACAATTGAGTTAATCTTGAGTGAATTCACAGTTGTCCCAAGGCTCTCTTATTTACTGGTATAGATGATGTAATATCAACAAACATGGGGGAAGAAAACTTTTACGGTTGTGTTTCATTGCAGACATCCTGAAGCGTGGCGGGAACGCAGCAGATGCAGCAGTGGCAGTGGCTGCAGCTCTGGCTGTGACTGAGCCCTGCAGCACTGGGATTGGAGGAGACGCCTTCTGCTTGTTCTACAATGGACACACGGGCGAGATCAAGGGTTTGAATGGGAGGTATGGTCCATGGTGTGAAACAGTGGTACAATTTTAAATGTAAAATGTTTATTTTTTTTTCTATAGCTATTCTATTCTGTAGTCATTGGCCAATAAGTATTTCAATACGACATATAAACAGAGTTTGGAGTGTTTTCTTTACCTGTAGGAAGTTTTTTTTAAATTTTTTTTTTTAACACATTTCATTTGCTTTAATGTGATTTCTTATGACCTGAGTTGAAGTAGGTCGAGTAGCCTTTTCACTTTTCAACTTTTCAACTTGAAAACAACCTTACAAGTAGAAGTAAAAACTAGTGTCCCAAAGGATTAAAAAAGCACTTGGTGAGTGCTGCAGGAGTACTGTGAGTATTGAGTAACTCTTTGAGTGTAACAGTCTGATTTATGATGCAGAAGAGAAACAAAACATGAAATAATGCGAAAATCCTAATATTTCCACCACTGCTGCAGAGCTGCAACAGGTAATCTGATTAACTCATTTTGTATCAACATGGCTGCGCAATATTGGACTATTTTTCTGACTAGTACTGAGATTGTGATTGGATTTCCAATGTATGTTTTAAAATCAAGATATATTACTGCCAGTAGCAATATGAAAAAAAAAAAAGCTTAACATTTGAGCTGCTAAATCAGGTCAAGGATCACAGGCATTTCAGGAAATGTTTGTAGTATATATGATGTATAGTATTTATCCATCCATCCATCCATCCATCTTCTTCCACTTGTCCGTTGCCGGGTCGTGGGGGCAGCTGTTGGAGCTGCCCAAATCACACTGCACCAGCCTCTATGGCTCCTCCTGCAGGTGGTGGGTCCACAGAAGGACGGCCTCATGGTTCTAACCGGGCCTGTTGGTCTCTCATAAGGGGCTTCTGAACCGCTCTTTGTCTGACCCGTCACCTAGGACCTGTTTGCCATGGGAGACCCTACCAGGGGCCCCGAAAAACAGAGCTCCCAGCATCATTTGGCTCAAACCCCTCCACCACGTTAAGGTGGCGGTTCCAGGAGGGGGTATAGTATTTATATAAGTATAAATTCTAGTTTTATGCAGGGTTTCTCCAAATGAGATGTACTATTGTATTGTTCTCGGGGGACATTGTACAACCTAAAATTTGGTTAAGCACAAAAAAAAGTTTGCTCGTGTTTACATCCTAATCACGTGGCGAATCATTGCGAACATTAAAATTGTGGTTTCAATGGACTTGCGATTACTTATGCATTCCTAGCAAATCCTTTGTTCTCTATAATAGTTATTGGATTGGACATAGATTTTATGAACAGGATATTGATAAGAGAAAAGTGTTTATTGCCAATACAAACTAGGCAGTTCAAATATTTAACAAGATTTTTATTTTAGTGGACTTGATGAAAATATCTATAAATGTTATATATGACGTAGCCATCATGCAGCATCATATTACAAAGGCAAAAGTGAAAGTAAAAAGATGTAACTGAAATGAATCAGTTGTACTTTGATTCTGTTCTGCTGCTGAATGATTTGCTGGTCTGCCGTTGTGTACACATTTTTCGGTCTGAGCTCTTAATACCTATCAAATACTAAACTCCCTCTTTCTCCTCAGCGGCCGCGCAGCTGAAGCCCAGTCCTTGGATTACATGGAAAGCCGTGGTTTCGGTGCAGACGCCCCTCCCTCTGCGGTCGATGCTCTGAACGTGACCGTCCCGGGAGCAGCAGCCTGTTGGTGTGATACAGTCCAGCTGTTTGGCAGCAGTAAGGTTAGACTGAGACCGGCAAGTAAACTGTCCCCACTGTCAACGAATCCTGCGTGAACTCATTGTTTTCTTTACTGTTATGACGTACGTTAGGTCAAACGCTGAGCTTGTGACACATACGATTACATCAAGGCTGTCCACATGTTTGTCATTCATGAGGGCCATGAATTAGAGTTGCTCAATTAATTACGATCAAATCAAAATCACAATATTCACACAATTAGCAAATTAGTCACAGTAGTCAGTTAGACACAATTAGCAAATGGCACAACTGCAATTATTTAGGAAAATAATTTGATCATAAACACTCACTCACTGAATCACAAACTCCACTCCTCTCCTTCCTCACAGTGACTCACACTTCCTTCCCGTCCAGTAGCGTTTCCCGTGAGCTCATGCGCATGTGTTTCCTCTGTTTTTTTTCGGCGGGTGTTGGGGGACAGCTGTCTCTCCAGGACGTGCTGAGCGGAGCGGTGGAGCTGGCCCAGAGGGGGTTTCCTGTGGCCCCGGTGACCGCTCACCACTGGGGGCGCCGGGTCGCCGAGCTCCAGGCGGCCGGAAGAGACCCGAGTCCAGACCTGCTCGTCCAGGGACAGGCACCGAAGGCGGGACAAGTCTTCAGAAACCAGGCTCTGGCTCAAACACTCAGGGTAATTGATTTCATTAGATGGATTGTGAAAGTTTATTGGCACTTAATGTAGCAAATTCAATCTGTCATTCTTCTGGCATTTAGCAAATATAAATAATGTTTAAAATTATAAAAAGTTAATTCTGGTTTCATGTCAGACAGTGAGGAAAAAAATGCAAATGTGTCTTTTTATAAAGTGTATGTAAACATATGGTTCTCATTGTAGTATGTGCTCATGTTCCCTGTCATCCCTCCTTCCCACAAAGTCAAATTCTCTCGAATACCTTCACTTCCTCCTGAGGCCGGGGTTACGGAGACCACCCTTCCTCCAGCTACTAATAGACACCTACTTTTTTAAAACAGGAGTAGCAGGAGGGTCAGGACGTTACAATAGTGCATAGTCAACTTCTTCCTTGTCCTCATTCCAAGCATAGCTCCCACTAGTGTTTAAGGGTTCCGCCTCTAGTGTGTTATGACATGTTCATATTTTTTAAACTTTAGATTAGACTTTCGTCAGATATATTTTCAAAAATATAAAATGCAACAAGTAAGTAAGTTTAAACAACAAGTAAGTTTAAATTGACTTAATTTTTCATACTAATGGATCAGTCTCAGGCTTACTCATCATGGGCCCAGTATAATCTGTGTTCACAGTGAGGTGTGTTTGACTTGCTTGGTTTGACTTATTCCTAAGTATTTATCGATCGATGCTCCACAGTTCTGTTACCCATCCTCTTTATCATATGTCAGGAAATATTGTTTCACGCTTCTAATAGGTGTGCTTATTTAGGGAAGACTTTATTGTCATTACACAATTGTACAACGAAATTAATCGTGAGCCGCTGCGACTCTGCGCGGCGCCACTGTGGGCCAACCTGACCCGCATGTTTTTAGTGGTAGGGGAAAGGGTCCTGTCCAGGTGGGAATCGAACCTGGGACCTTCTTGCTGTGAGGCACGAGCGCTAGGTCTGGAGCTGGAAGATCTCTCAGGAGATTTTCTTCCTGTAGAAAATCATGACCCATCAATAAAGTGAAATACTAGTAAGTAAGGACACATTGCACTATAGTCATCTTGAAAAACAGTTGCCAAATGTTCTGTTTTTAAGCCCTAAAATCCAAAATCATACTTTATTTCTCCTCACCGCTCTTAAGTGTTTTTTTTTTATCAATTAAACACCCTATACCTGTTTTTTTTTTTTTTTAGAATCATGTAAATTTAAACTCATTCTTAACTTTCGCTAACAATGCTTCCAAGGGATGTCAACAACAACAACTCACTGCAAGTTCCTGATCCGTTACAATGCCCTATAATTGTATTAGTAGAAACACAGTAGTAGATACACACTGCCCACAAACTTTCTCAATTTCGTAAGGTCGTGGGCTGCCAGTATCTTCCCAAGTTCCTGCTGTGCCCTAATAAACCGAATTTAAGCTTTGGTTCAGCTGGTCAAGTGAAAGGAAATATTTTTCAGATGACTCACAGGCTTAAACAATAGCCATGAGCTCAACATTTTTCATCATAGCCCGAGTTGGTCACCAGTGACGGCGTCCTGTGGGCTCATAATTCTGGGCCGGGACAAAGGCACAATGATGAAAACGTCATGAGAGAACTCCCATTGATTCGGACCCTTGTTACGACATCATTCATTAGGCTGGGTTACAAAACCTTCTGTGATGAAAAGAAGTGTGGCAAATTCAATCATATTTGGTTAATTGGCCTTTGATTTTTGATTTTTGAATGATATTTTATTGCATTTTACGGTTAAAATCACACGCCCTTCCTGCGTTCACACACGCACACATCCACACTTGAGGAGAGAGGCGCCATCAAGGTTCACAACTCAAGGTTCACAATGGTACAGCCATTATTGGAGAAAATACCCAGATACTGTAGGCTAATATATCCATCCAGCCTGCACTGGCTCAGGATCAGCAGACGATCCAGACCATAGCAAGCTGGGTGAGTATTGCTCGGCATCAAAGGCTCCCAGGAAGCGATCGCTGGATCACTTCCTGAGGACCCCTCTGATTTTTTTATTTTTTTTATTTTTAAAGAAGAGTATGTGAATAAACAGTGGGAATATCTTTAGTTTATGTGCACCATCTGCACAATTGGTGGTTTTGGAAATGGAACTAGTACCTGGCTTATCCCCTGTGTTTAAAAAAAAATCTTTGAATAATGTCTCATACTTGTTTTCATCCACTTTTATGATCCATTTCCAAATATCAGTCCCTCCTGGAATTCACGATGTTGCGATCTCAACTATTAACGCAAAATCAAGCAAACTACGTGAAATCAGTGCAGCATTGCAACTTTTCCCAAACTTTCCCGCAACTATTCCAATAATCCACAATTACTTTGAAAATCTTCCTTAACTCCACAACTTCTGCGCAGCTAAAGTGAGTTTCTGATCAGTAAAATCCATTTTAGGAAGTGTCCTGCGCCTCAGCGGGTTTAAGTCATTCAAACGGATGCGGGGCTCAGCAAGGACTTTTGCAGGACTTTTGGCACATGTTTCTTTTTTTTTAGATGATACAACTATCTAAAATAACTCCTTGGTTAAAGCTGATGTAAAATGCAAAGAGAAGTTTGATTTTAATGTAAAATATATTGAAAATAAAAATAATATACAGAAAAAAATAACAACTTTTTGGTAAAATGGCCCACGACAATCACAAAAATTCCCCGCAAAATGCCTGAAAATTTGAAATGTACATTATTTCACAGGAGTTGGGTGAGTGCGGTAAAGCTGCTTTCTACGAAGGCAGAGTTGCTGAAGCCATTGTGGACACTATCAGGGAGCAGGGAGGGGTCATGACTCAGGACGACCTGAAGAGGCACCGCAGTGAGGTCATCCGTCCCATCAGCTTTCAGTACAAGGTGAGTGTTCGCTGTTCAGCTAATGCTAATGTGTTGTTAATAATGATCTCTCATGAGGATGTGTGTCCAGGGCGTGACACTGTGGGAGCCGCCTCCAAACGGTCAGGGATTGGCTGCTCTGCTGCTGCTCAACATCCTGGACATCTTCCCCCTCAAAGGTGAGCCGGAGAGATAAAGGAGGAACAATGTATATTAATGACCTGGGGTCACACAAACTATACAAAAGATACTATGTACACAGACTATATACAGGACATGTACAGAGGCAGCTGAACACAGACAATAAACATGTGAGGCACAGTATGACAACACTGGAAAGAACTTGAAACAATGTATTGAACAACCTCCTATTGCACAGATTTATTATCACTGACATGAAACATGGGCAAGGCTGGGGACACGTGAGGATTTCAAATGTTTTGTTGATTTTAAAATGTGATTCAAAAAGCACAGACCACACACATAATGACGTTTGGTGCACAATTTATAATCTCTCACTCGTACGAACCCAAACGCTACACGATTATCACAAGTGCAATATATACAGCCCACATCAAACGTTTAAGACAACCATTTTGCATGGTTGGATCTTAACAAGGATCTAAGTAGAACTTCAATCTGCAACAAGAAGAGGGGGAGCGAGACAAAAAAAATTACTGAATTAAACTGAAATAGGCTGATCTTGCAGCTGATCAAAAGTTTAGGACCAAATGCCTTTAAAAGGCCAAATCTGTGCAAAAATGTGGATTCAGTGTCATTTTCTGTCAATAAAGCCCAGTTTCGAGTCCACAGCTCTACTCTAGTGTGTCACCAGCTTTAATTAATTTTAAAATGGTTCAACTCACTCATTTCCCATTGACATAACCTGGTTGGCATAGCAACAGTTTAAAATTGTTTGCCTCTATCTATTTCACTTCCTGTCAGCGTCCAATAAAGAATTATGATTATGTAAACTTTGTTTTAGCAAAAAATGTGTCTAATGTGTCATATGCACTTCAAGGAGACAATAATGTATTTGACTGGGTGAGACAATAGAACTGATGGAGACTTGACATTGAATAGTGACTTGTTAATCCTAAAAAAAAAAATTTGCTGGCAGATGTCATTGATCTTTATACCGTTTTTTCATGTGGATGAGCCCAGTAAGAAATAAAACAAATCTAAAAATAGGGCTGAATCATATAGGGAAAATAAAATATATTTGATAACTATGTATGTACTGTATGTAGCAATGACAATATAAATTTGCTTGTTCATCAAAATAATGCTACAGCCGAACCAAAACAAAGGGAAGTATACATGAGAAGCCAACTGTCAAACTGATTACCCGTGTGCTACGATTGCAGCTATGGGCCATAACAGCGCGGACTACATCCACGTTTTGACCGAGGCTGTTAGATTGGCCCAAACAGACGTCCTGCGTTACCTGGGTGACCCCGATCACGTGAGCGTCCCCGTCGACGCCCTATTGGACAAGAGCTACGGCCGCTCAAGGGGGAAGAGCGTCAGCCTGGACAGGTGTGTGGTGCCGCGGTGCCAGGGAGGTCCAGGCACTGTCTGTTTGTTTTAGATAGCACTCCAGGCCGTCACCGTGCACTCGTCAGTACACCGGTGACTCATTTAGACGTGGAGTGGGGAAATCTACCAACTAGACAATGATTAAAATAATGGTCAACTAATTTTGCAGTCAATTTATTTTGATTGAGTTTACACAGACTCCAAAATGTGCCATGCCCTGAGAGAAGCGTTACACCACCACAAATTCACGACACTCCTACAGCTTTCTGAACAATATCAACTCAACAGCAACAACATCTTCAAATATCTACAAATTAAATCGATAACCAAGAGCAAAATCAATATAAATTACTTATCATTTGATCTTTGTCTGTGTAAGCTCTCAGTCGTACAGGAGTTGTCCATCTTCAATGAAGGTTCCAAGAACGTACTGGTTGTTATGAATTACGTGACGAATTAAACTTTAGGACTCAGAAACATAGCTCAACTTTGAAAAGTTTTAGCCCAACAGTTAATGGTGTACAATTGTGGAATAAACTGGAAATGGAGTTGAAACGAAGTCCAAATATCAACCTGTTCAAATATAAATACAAACAAAAGACTTTTGAAATATACAGAGAACAAGAAATGTGTTGCCACTAGGAGGCGCAGTAGGATCAATTATGTGTGTTTCCTCTATAATCAAGGAAGCTGCTTGGAACGGTTGTCATTCTATTGCTCAAATTTACAAATTGAGAATTAGGGTAGGCAAGGTATGAATCTGTTGAGAGGGACCCTCCCAACGGGCTCAAAACCTTGTCTTTTAATGCACCACTCAGCATAGGAACATCATCTACAAAATCAGCTGTTAGGGCAGCTGGGTGAGATTGTTGAGGGGAGTTACTGCCCTCTTCAACTGGCCCGCTCTACACCCTGGCTTTTTAATGCACCTCACTATGCAGGGCTTACATCACACTTCACAAATAACTCAATTAAACAAATATAATAATAATGATAATTAAACCCAAATTAAATTATATTAAGGATGGTAATGACAACTGGGAAGTAGCAAGATCTCAGAATATAATATGTATTAATGCACCTTTAATAATGATAATTAATGATAATTAAACCCAAATTAAATTATATTGAGGATGGTAATGACAACTGGGAAGTAGCAAGATCCCAGAGTATAATATGTATTAATGAACCTTTATAACATAAAAGTAGCACATTCTTTTGTTGTTCTTTATTTTGCTGTTGTTTTTATTTATTCTTCTTCATTATTTATTGTTACTTTGCCCTATGTTCCTTGTTGATTTGCTACCTTGTAAATATTAAATGTAATGTTATTATTTTTATTTTGGGGTGGGTGCTTATAAGCCTTTGGCTTCAGCCCACTCCCTTTGAGCAGGTTAACTGCTCAAACAAATAAATAAACTAAAAACTAAACTACAGGTACTTGAGTCATCTTCTGTAGACTTCAACTACTGAGTACAGTAGATGACTCAAGTACCTTCATTGAACATTTGATCTTAGACAAAACCCCGCCCAGGTAAGACTTGTTCACCATCCCTCTTGTTGTTTGCCAAGAGTTTCATGAGCTTCCATCGTCACAAAAAAGCTGTTCCTGTCGCTGGAATATCTGGCACGCTTAGTTTTGAAATGCTACAGGAAGCGTTTTGTTGCTCTTAGCAGAGCCTTGATATTTCAGCAATGTTTTTTGTTTGTTTGTTTGTTTGCCCTGCACTGATAGCACATGGGACATCGCGGCTGGAGACTCATGACCAATATGTCACCACAGTCGCGGGGAAGGCTTAGCCAGCTAGCTAACGTAACAATAACGCTCATTTATTTTCAATACTAGAGTAACATACAGGAAAAAGAGAACTTACTCTGTAGTGCAACAGACTAGTCCACACGACTGTTGCATTAAAGGTAGCTCCAGGGATTTTTTCTGATTTCACATGAGGCCGGTGCTTTAGCCTCGATAGTTGTTGTGTCCCCTTCATTGCAACCCATTTTGCTTCGATCTGGAGGACATCATGCTGGTATTACACCAAAAAGAGTCACTAACTCGCACCAAGATGCAGCCCTTATATTTACCGCTCATTTGCTTTTCAAACCGGCCAAAATCCGGCTACAAAACTACACAACTGGAAGCCAAAACAATGAATAAACATAATACACTGCACAACCTCCCTTCTTCAACACATTTCACTCTCTCAAACGGCAGCCAGTCATGAGGACATAGCTTCCTTTACCGGAACCTGGGCTCCCTTCATTCAGTACTTTAACATAAACTCTAATAACCATCTCCCAACATCTTCAATGTTTTCATCACTCTGACAGAAATTCAATTCAACCTGTTTCTTTCCGTCGCTCCGATTAGGGGGTTAGGATTTGGGTCAGGGGGTAGGTTTATGGTTAGGGTTAGGGATGGCAAACGTGATGTAAGTTGTGTTTCATTCAGATCACATTTTT
Organism: Neogobius melanostomus; assembly: GCA_007210695.1. Classification (NCBI taxonomy): domain Eukaryota; kingdom Metazoa; phylum Chordata; class Actinopteri; order Gobiiformes; family Gobiidae; genus Neogobius; species Neogobius melanostomus. The sequence continues at coordinate 202,772 of VHKM01000612.1, forward strand.
TTAGAAACTAGAAGGTCTTTCATACCGGCATATAGGCTGTAAGCTCTCCTGTCAATACACTTTGAGATTTGGGTATGCTCAAAGGTTTGTAAGTACTGTATGTTCTGTCAAGATATCTATATTGTGTTAATAGTCCCATTTACACACGCCTTTCACAGTATAAATATTAAACAATGAGGCAAATATTAGTTAGTTGCATCACTGAATTGTACCAAGATACACTTTCTAGGTGTCACGCTGCCCCCATGCATTTAATTTGTTTTATTTGTTGGCACCACGATGTGATGTTTTGGGCGTGTTAGCCGCTGTTCCGACACGAGATGACACGTCTGATGAAGGGCTAATTCAACGACTTCAAGAGGGGCAAAACATTTTCAATCGAAAGTCCATAGGAGCCAGGAACTTCCAGACCCAGCCCCCATCTCATTACTGTTTCAGGAAGAAGTAGACCATAATAAGTCTGTTCATATAACCTATATCCTTGGTGATGTGTGTTGCCATAATAGATACATGGATGCGTGGTGTTTGTCCTCACAGAGATAGGAGGACAGGGACATGTGTGTGCGTCTCTTCACTGATGGACTTTGAACCACAGCCTATTTTTTTTTTTTTTTATCTGCGGCTAAAAAACACAAACACTGGTCAGGTCTATAAAACATTAGCATAATCTTCTGTTCACACTCATAACATTTACAGCCATTCAATTTCAGTTTTACAGGCTCGCACTTGTTGACTCGGAAATATTTGTTTCAACACAGAGGTAAAAATAAATCTATATGAAACCACTCAAACATATCTGAAACAAGTCTTCTCCGTTGTACATTTGCTAAAACATTTCTCAAAAGTTTCCAAAGTCAAAAGAATACAATTCGCGGCACACTTTATCTCAGTGGTTCCCAAACCTTTTGGAGACGTGAACCCCTGAGGCTTTGGGTGACCCGACTTCAAGAGAATTCAAAACGCTGTCAGTGAAATAGCACACATCCAATAAAATCTCTATTTTATCCATTATTTACATGAACTCAAGCAAGTTTTTTTCCACATTTAAACATTATTTAAACATTATCTTATCTTTTATTAAAATATATAGGCCTTTTCAAATAGACATTTTCAATAGAAAATTATCTATTATTTATACCGCGTATTTCGTACACAAGGCAACTCAATGCGCCTTCTAAAGAAAATGTCAGTTTTAAATTATTTTTTAGGTAGCTTTTTCCAAGTGGACCAGGACTCATTTTGAACATTAGAACATTAACTGGACTCTTAAGTTCTGGTTCTGCATTCAAAGTAGGGAGAGTGAGAGTGATATTTTAAACTAAACAATCCAGTTCCTCCCCTCCTGACTGGACCAGAAAGCCACTCCTAGTCTGCAAAATGAGAACGAGAACGAACTTTCAAACGTAAGCGATTCAGCTTACTTCCCCTCCCTCCTGATTGGACCTGACAGATCGATCGATTATTTAGTATTACTTAAATTGCATCAAATTGCAGGCCCATTCAACGTTTTGTTTGCAATCCATTAAATTTGAAAAACATTTCACCTTACAGACTACCACTTTAAGTTCTCGTTAATGCGAAGATAATGATTGCACAGGACTCTAACCTCTTAACCCCACCTGAACCAACCACATTTTACCCAAATCTAAAAGCGAATTGAAAAAAGTGTCAAAACAGCAACAAAAACAAGACGAAAAAGCCACAAAACACAACAATAAAGTGACAAAAAAAACAAAGTGACAAAAAGCAATGAAAAAGAGACAAAAATGTAAAAAAAAAAGTGACAGAAGAGTGATGATCAAAAAGGTCCGTTTCGATCAATTTTGTAGCTTTCAAATGAGGCGTTACTCTGGCCTGTAGGCTGTAAGTCAAACTTGATCAAACTTCTTCGTGTTGGTGTTAAAGTCACAGCGTTGTTGTTGTGAAGGCTAACGCACAGCCTCAGCCGCACTCTCGGTCTCTGTGGAGTTTTACGCACTTAGGTTCAAAGCTTTTGAGGTTCAGTTCTGGGGTAGATGGCATTTACTGTAGGTCCTGAATTATAAAAGGCACTCACGCCTGTATAACTGCATTTCCTTGTGTGGCAGTTTTACCGGGTACTTTTCTATCAGATTATGATGGTAAATAGTCCCGACTACATTAGGCATTCAAAGCACTTTACAGCAAGGAACCAAGGTGGGTGAAGTGTCTTGCCCAAGGACACACCGACAGTGCGCACCTGTAGGAGCCAGGTTTTAAATCCCCGACCTTCTGTGATTTTTTTTTTTTTTTCTTTTCCAAAATGTCTTTGCACACTGCCTGGGGCGTCAAGTGGTACACACCACAGTTTGGGAATCACTGCTTTATCCCATGTAAAAGTCTTACAATGGATACTCCGGACCAGTAGGGGGCACTGTGCAGATACACTGTCAATGCCACGACTTACAACAAGGAAGAAGGTTTGTCCCCGTCATGTTTCTGATGTTACAGGCGATGAATTTGGGCGCCATCTTCATCTTCTTTTTGAAACCACAAAGTTCACAGCTTTCTACTTTGAACAGTTTAATATTTTCTACAGCAAACTTCAGCGCTTTAACAAAAGTAATACATTGACTGAGCAACTTGACCTGTAGACTCTGTAGTTTCACTCAAATAATGAAATCAAGTACTTTGACCACCACTGCGTGAGCACTAACTTTTTGCTTCCATTTCTATAAAGTTGTGTTTGCATGTGCTCCCTGGAATAACTGGTCTCGATCATCATTATTTTCACCTCTGCAGGGTCATGGAGGGAGTCAACCCCGGCCTGGAGACAGGAAGTGACACGGTGTACTTCTGCGTGATCGACAGCGAGGGAAACGCCTGCTCCTTTGTCAACAGTATCTACATGGGCTTCGGCACCGGCCTCGTCCCCAGAGGCTGCGGGTTCCCGCTGCAGGTCTGAAATGATGAACATTTGTTATGCTGTTATTGTCAATAGTTCGGCACACAGCGCTCAGAAAGTAATCAGCAAACCCAAACAGAGCGGCCGACGTCATGTGTGCACAGCTGTAGGTTAACTTTGAGACTGCGGTCAAAAGGATAGACGTGTCATTTGGCATTAGTTCTCATATTTCCACACTCTGGGGTTAGGTTAGCATGGTTTTGTGATTATGTCGAAGATTACGAACTACAATACTTAAATTACAGAGTACAGATGATGCCATATGAACCTTTATCTACGACGGAAAATTCCGGCACAACAGAGAGCATACACAAACACGTTAAACTCATGCTCTGAGTGAGTGGATTTAACCAATAACAGTGAAGTGTGAGTTTCCACAAGTGTGTTTAGTTTTCTCTAAAAGGCAAACTCGTAATCTAAGCTCTTAATGGCACACCGTGTAACATTTTGGAGTTTGCCTGTAGGGCCCAACCGATATGGATTTTTGCCGTTCAACACCAATATGAAGGGGGTTGGCGTGGTCGATAGCCAATATATAGGTCTATATTTTATTTCTTTTGTTCAATCTTTCAAATAATCTATACTTAAACATTAACTATTATGGTAAAGGTATCATAGATATATCTAGAAATATATCTAATAGAGGTCGGCCGATGTGGCTTTTTCTAAGGCCGATGCCGATATGCACCGCTGATATTTTTGCCCAATATTTAAAAAATGTCTCGTGTATGAAGCTTCTAAACGTGTCGGTGTTGAGCTGTGACAGCAGGGGGCGCTGTATATTCATGTTTAGTAAGTATTTCAGAGGGAGATTGTTTGAAAGACAAAAAACAGTGGATTCCAAAAAAACAAAGGGGAAGTCTTGGTGTTTTATGGTTCCGAAATTATACGCAAAAGTCTCTAACATAAAATACATAAAATAGGTGAACAAACTTGTGACCGTGATGTTCCTCTGCTCCGCTGAGGCCTAGTGCAAAAAAGGGAAGTCTATTACTTTCGGTTCCGAAGAAAAAGGCTGGTATCGATACATAGGTCGGGCTCTCGTTGCCAGCAATGCAAGATAAGCTGCTCATGACTGGCTCAACACCGAAAATGCTACTTTTGCAGTGGGGAATCAAAGAATGGACTTAGATGTGGACCTAACCTATTTAACAGTTATAGTATTGGTTGCCTTTACTCAACAGCTCCATGGAGACGAGCTGGGGACGTCCCGCTCCCAGGTTTGAGGAGTATGTTTGGTCTTTTACTTCAATAGCAAAAATAGATGTAGTAAAATTAAAACTTGTGTTCTAATCTATGTTATTGGGTGAAATGTTATGTGGAAAGTAATAATACATTTTATAATGCCCTATTTGACGTTTTAGTGACACAGTGGCTGTATGAGGGGTTAGCATGGCCCTTAACTTTCCATCACGGTGGCTCCAGGATCCATTATTTTGAATGGTGATAGGTTTTAACTGCTGACGCACCCTCTCACAAGAAGACTTACGGAAACACTTGATCCTGGAGCATTGTAGAGGCGATCGTGATCGAAAGTAAAGGTGCCATACAGCCTTTCAATCAGACATTGTACTGGAGGCTGTGCATAGAAAGGGAAGAAGAGTGGAAGGAACTAGACCTAGACCCATCATGGTCAAGTTTCTGAAGCACAAAGACAAACTAATGGTCTTGCAGAAAGCCAACAATTTAAAAGGGACCAAAATTTATATAAATGAGGACTATACCGAAGAGGTTATGAGGAAGAGAAAAGAACTGCTACCAAAATGAGAGAAGCACGTGAAAAGGGAAACATTGCATTTCTGAGACATGACAAACTAATAATATATCCTCGTACTAGTACACCAATAGCGCCAAAGTGAAGATGAATGTCTGAGTAAAGCTATCTTTTATATTTTATTGATTTAATTTAATTTAATTTTAAGTCTTCCTTATGACACGAATAAGGAAGGGTTTGAGAATAGCACATCTGAATATTAACAGTATAAGGAATAAACTAACTGAGATAAAAGAAATATTGTTTGTTTATAAATTGAATGTTTTAGCTATCTCTGAAACACATCTAGATGACACATTTGATAATGATGAGTTGGCAATTCAAGGTTACAGCATTTTAGAAAGGACAGAAACAGATATGGTGGTGGAGTAGCATTTTATATTCAAAATAATATACCTGTAAAAGAAAAGAGAGATTTTGATTGCTATCTGGAAGCTATTTGGTTACAAGTACACCTACCTTACATAAAGCCACTACTAATTGGATGTTGTTATCGCCCACCAAACGCAAACAGTGAGTATATGAATATGATTGGAGTAATGTTAGATAAAACCAGTAATCTGGGTTTTGAAACATACTTCATGGGTGATCTAAATGTGGATTGGTTGGCAAACAGATGCCCTTTAAGAGTCAAACTTTCAGATGCAACCACTGTAAGTGGTTTAGTGCAGCTCATTAATAAACCCACAAGAGTATGTTACAGAAATGATGGTGCAGTAACCGCCACATGCATAGACCACATTTTTACAAATACACCTGAACTATGTACAAGCTCTCAATCAATTCCTGTAGGATGTACTGACCACAACTTAATAATCACAGTCAGGAGAACTAAAATGGATAAACCTGGACAAAATATAATTTACAAAAGATCCTACAAAAGGTTTAGACAAGATGATTTTATAGAGGAAGTTAAAAAGGCTAACTGGTCAGAGGTAACAACCCAAAAGGATGTAGATGAAGCAATAAAAATATTTAATTATATATTATTGTCAATAGTAAACAAGCACGCTCCCCTAAGGAGGTTTTGTGTCAAGAACATTAAAACACCATGGTTAGATCAGGAATTAAAAAAGTTAATCAAAGAGAGAGAGCAGGCTAAGAAAACTGCCATTTTTACAAGAAATGAGGTGGACTGGTTAGAATATCGTAAATTAAGAAATCAAATAACAAAATTAAATAGAAACAAAAAGAAATTCTACTTTGAGAATAAAATTAATGATGTCAAAAATGACAGTAAGAAATTATGGAACATAATTAATGACTTAACAGGAAGGAATAGGAAATCAGCAGCTGCTTTCGTGGAAGTTGATGGAAATTTTATAACAAAGCCAAAAGAGATAACAGAATATTTCAATAGCTATTTTATAGGTAAGGTGGACAAGCTTAAGGCTTCATTGTCAAAGACCGACAATGCAAGATCAAATATGTTAATAAGAGGTAATATTATGAGGAATAAAAAGTGTAAATTTCATTTAAGAAATATATCAACGTGTGAAGTGGAGAGAATATTAAAAAATCTTAAGAATAAACCAGCTGGTGTGGATAGTTTAGATGCCTGCCTCCTAAGGATGGTTGCTGATACTATAGCTCCTGCAGTATCTCATATAATAAATCTAAGTTTCACCAATGACAGCTGTCCACAAGAGTGGAAGAATGTAAAAGTAATTCCATTACCAAAAGATAAAAGACTTCCATTTTCAGGGCAGAACAGTCGCCCCATAAGCTTACTGCCTGTATTAGCTAAAGTAATGGAACAAGTTGTTTATGATCAAGTGTATGACTACTTCCATAAAAATAATCTGTTGACCAATTATCAACATGCCTACAAACAAGGGCACTCCACTGGTACAGCTCTAACCCAAATTACTGACGACTGGTTAAAGGAAATAGAAAATAAGAAAACTGTGGGAACAATAATGCTAGATTACTCTGCGGCATTTGATGTACTCAACCATAAACTACTCTTGGAAAAGCTGGAGAGTTATGGTTTTGAGAAGTCATCCGTAACATGGTTTAAAAGTTATTTAAACAATAGATTCCAATCTGTATTTTTAACGGTTACTACTCAACAGCAAAATCTGTAAAATGTGGTGTCCTTCAGGGCAGCTGCCTTGGACCCCTGCTCTATAATATTTACACTAATGAGATGCCATTGGTTCTTAATAAAGCTAAAGTCGTTATGTACGCTGATGATTCAACACTTTACTCATCAGCACACACGATCCAAGAATTAAAAATGATTCTGGATGAGGAACTCAATGAGGTTAAAAATTGGATAAATAATAACCAGTTGGTATTAAATACAGCTAAAACTGTGGTAATGGTAGTGGGATCAAATAAAAATATTAAACTTAATCCAGAATTACAAATATTTATAGATGGAGTGCAAATTAAACAAGTATATGAGACAAAGCTGTTGGGAGTTATTGTTGACTGTAAACTAACGTGGGCTAAACATGTAGAAATGATGTGTACCAAAATGGCTCGAGCAATTTCAATGATAAAAAGGCACAAATACGCTTTGACATTGAAAGCAATTAAACAAATTACACAAGCTCTGGTCCTTTCATATGTGGACTACTGCCCTACAGTTTGGTCTAACGCTACGAAAGAAGTTTTAAAGAGGCTGCAAATCCTACAGAATCGAGCAGCTCGTATGGTTTTAGGCTGCGAGTATGAAACCAGCTCTAGAGTCATGCTTGATAAACTAAACTGGTTATCAGTCCAGGACAGAATACTCTATTCACTATTATCCCTCCTGAAAAACATTATAACTAATAAACGCCCTCAAATACTATTGAATAATCTGTCTTTCAGTTCTGATACACATAATTTTAACACCAGACATGCCACTGCGAACAAATTTATTACTCCAAAAGTGCAATCAAACAGCATGGAAAGAACATTCTCTTATAGAGCGATGTGTGCTTGGAATAAATTACCAGAAACAATAACCTTGGAAGGTAAAACAAATACATTTAAACTAAGAATAAAATATTTTTATTAAATGGCCAGCACTAAATTTAAAATCATGAAAATAGTAAAAGTTAGTTTGAAAAAGCTAAATAGATTTATGACTGTGGTGGACTGTGGTCTTTGGTGCACTGTAACTGTGTATGCAAATTGCATGAAAAGGCAAAACAGTTAATGGATTAGGATAAGATTAATGTTGTGTAGATCTTGAAATGAAAACTGAGTGTGGAAATTCTGTGTTGTGATGTGAATGTGTTGTAAAAATGTTTGTACTATGTTTTATACGTTTAACAGTATGTGTATATTGTCGTTTTAACTAAATGTTGGACCCCAGGAAGAATAGCGACAGTTTGGCTGCGCTAATGGGGATCCTTTCAATAAACATAAACATAAACAGCCACTGGGTCACAAAAGGTTGCACAAATATTGAGGGGTTTTTTTCCGCATAAGGAGGAAAGACTTTATTTGGTTTACATGGTCGCAACGTGCTTTTCGGGACAATTTTGCATTCACTTCGTACACGGTGGTATTAAACTTTGTTTGTAGCCACGGCTGCCCTTTGGGGCTGACCGACAGAAGCGTGATGGGCACAGATCTGCGGAAATGGCCCCTCCAGTGCCACCATTGGACGGTGGCACAGATAGTAGAGCGGGTCGTCTTGTGATCGGAGGGTCGGCGGTTGGAATCCCGTAGGTGCACACTGTCGTTGTGTCCTTGGGCAAGACACTTCACCTACCTTGCCTCCAGTGTCTGCAGTGTATGAATGAGAGTGTGAATGGGTGACTGGTTCCTTGATGTAAAAACGCTTTGAGTGCCTAAAGGAGGTAGAAATACACTACTGTAAATGTGACCATTAACTCACACATCATTCATCCTGGCCTATTGTACGTGTTTTTAGCCACCGGGGTAAACCCTAGCACCCGGAGGAAACCTACATAGAATGACAGTTATTTTTTTCTTCTCCTAATTACTATGGGACTATAATTTGTCAGTTGTTATCTCGCTTTCAGTGTGATGTAGCTAAACCCAGTGTTGAATTCCTTGCCGTAGAATCGCGGAGCTAACTTCTCCCTGCGCCGTGGCCACCCGAACTGCATCGCCGGAGGGAAGCGTCCGTATCACACCATCATCTCGGCGCTGCTGACAGACTCGAGCTCCAACAGACTCCTGGCTGCTCTCGGCGTCATGGGAGGTTTAATGCAGCCGCAAGGGCACGTCCAGGTGTGACACAACAGAGCTGAAATGTTATGAAATGTGTGCTCACTCTAAAAATGGCCATATATTTATATACAATCACAGCCTGCTACCTTTGCCGGTGTAATATTTGTCCTTATTTTCTAGGCCTTGTTGAACATGCAGGAGTTTGGGATGAATCCACAGCAGGCTCTAGACGCTCCGCGGGTCTACGTTCACTACGACCAGAAAAGTACGACCTTTTCCCTTTACGACAAAAACAAACAAGGAAATATTTGTATTTTATGACATGCGTTGTGCCATAAAATGTGTTATTACTCCTATTAATGATTAATAGTTGCATGTCCCGCAAATCCACTCTTCCGCTTAGTTTTAAATAAGTTTCCGCAGTTTGTTGAGAATGTTTTCAGACATTTTATTATGTTGTAGCCGTATACTGCAGGGGTTCCCACGCTACCTGGAAAACCTGAAAAATAATGAGTATATTTTTAATCACAGATAATGCATGGAATTTTGAAGTTTCAATGTAAAACACTGCATCAGCCACAATCATTCGTTTAGTTTTAGTCGCTTGAACCGGACTATAAATGAGAATAAAAATATAAGTACATTTTATTGCTTATTATAAAACCGTAATAGTTTCACCAGGCTAACTTTGTTTACATTTATTCTAACAGTTCTGCATTAACAGATTTTCATAATTCATTATGCGCTGCTGTTTGGCTCCGTAGATGACCAGTGGACTGTGAATTTGGAAGAAGGCATTGATGGAAGCGTAGCGGAGGAGCTGAGGAGAAGAGGTCACAATGTGAACCACCCCGTCACAGGTGAGTTAGCCTTAGCATCCAGGAAGCCTTTATCGCAATGAAGACATAATTCTGCTTTATTTCCATGTTTATTTTGCATGTGAACACGCCTCACCACTGTAACCATGGGCTAAATTTGACTACGTTTGACAGCATTTGGTACAGCGGCAAACCTGAGTTCAGTTGCTGTTGTAATGTAGCAATACAGCTTGGAAGGTTAATGTGTGGGGAAAACTAAATTAATCCCCATCGAGTTTATTAGGCGAGCTTTTCGCCTGGAGCTCCGAGTGTTGACTTGAGAAGTGAACTGTTATTAACTATTTATGATGTTTTATCACTATCTTACACTTTGTTGCTTAGAAAATACAATATTGAGGCCGATGCTGATTTTTGGGGATGTTGATTGGCTAATGCCGATATGCACGGCCAATATTTTTTCCGATAATTTTGGTCGAATCTTTGTCTATAATCCTGTGTATGAAGCTTCTAACCTGTAAAATGTGTCAGTGTTGAACTGTGACAGTAGGGGGCGCTTTATTAGGGGCAGGGAGCTGATTTATTCAAGACATTCATGTTTAGTAGATACTTCAGAAGGAGCTTGTTTTAAAAATCAGCAGATTGTAAAACTAAAAAGTCTCTGGGCCTGATCATGTGCCTGGTGCAAGGACAGCAAAAGCTTCTCACCAATAATGGTTATTTTCCGAGTGACGGAGCTGTTGCGCTACGTGCTTTTGCCACTTGTGAGAGGGCGTCGCTTATAAAAAGAGGGGAGGTCCACTGAGGCGTGGTGTATTACAAGCAGCAGTGAGAGCAGTGCTCTGATGGCAAGGCCCTAGGCAAGGTTGAACTTTCGGTTCTGGAGTTAACGGCCTTTAACCGGCATTTGATCGGCTGATAGCTGATATAAAATACCCAAATATTGGCCCAATATATCACCCTGCTGATATTTGGGTCGACCTCTAGGATCCAAAGATTACTCAAAGATGGGTCAACAAACACATCTTCAGGTATTGTTTTTAATGAGAGAACAAGCTTGTAACATGGTCAAAGCTCTCAAAAGTCAATGTATAATGTATAATACCCCCCCTTGAAAAAGTAAAGACAACTTTTCATAACAATGCTTCATTCAGAATATGCTCTTATTTTGATTAGGATTACATGAAACCGTACTCACAGAGTAAAAAATAATCTGGTTGAGTTTTTAACACTTTTTAAAACTAGAAGGTAAAACAATAAAAAGATTCCAAAAGTCATGTTGAAACAGACCTAATAGCTTCCTTCTTCCAGCTCAGTTGAAGACTTTTCTGTTCTTTTATGGCTCTTCATTCCCAGGTCATAAGAGGTCTCAGTTTGGGCGGGGGCCAGATCATCACGGTGGGCGACTGGTGGGACCCGTCTGTCAGTCGAACAGATCGTCCAAACAGAGTGCTGTGGGCGGGATCTGACCCCAGAGCGGACGGATGTGCTCAGGGATATTAGCATTATTTTATTTTATTTATTTTGACCAGCGGTGCCAATTTTTTTACTCGACAAGCCAAGTGCTATCTCACACGGTATTTAGGGAGAAAGGTTTGAGATTTACTGTTATTGTCCATTGGCAGAGTGGCAGTGGTGGGAAGTAACAAACTAAAAAGTTAAAACATTTTGGGTTTTACTTTGCTCAAACACATTTTCTAATAAATACTTGCTTTTACTTCACAACTTTTTAAAGCACATGTCTGTACTTTCTGCTCCACTATATTTTGAAATTCAATTAAAAGCTCCACACATTTAGCCCCTTTTATTTTTCTACTTAACCTCTTAACCCCCGCCATTTGCATTTGCATTCTAAGATCTACAAACCTAATCTAAACGGATCTTTTTTCTCGCGTTGTCAGTTCATCATTTTTTTGTTACTTTTCTGTTGCTCTTTTGTGGCTTTTTTTGTCATTTTTTTCATCACATTTTCGTGCTTTTGTCGCATTTTCAGCCTTGTTTTCGTCTCATTTTTGTCGCTATTTTGACACTTTATTCAAGAAGCTTTTAAATTTGGGTAAAGCCAAACTGGAGAAAATGTGCTCAGTTAAGGTGGGGGTTAAGAGGTTAAAGTACATTTGAAGGTTTTGGAAAATTATCAACTGATCCATTTCCGTATAAATCAATTCTTTGCCCCTGTATCTGTACTTTTTACTCGCTTACTTCCACCGCTGCAGAACTGTCATACTGTGAAATGGAATTTGTCGTAATTCCATTATGATTATATTCACTGACATGCCTCATGCCACGAAATGCTGCTGCTTAATCAATGTAATGTAAAAAGAAAATCCAGCCTCAGATTCGAAGAAATGAAACGTTCTTTATTGTGGTCTTATGAAACATTTCCTTGAATGTACAAACATCCTCTTAATTTTGAACTGCATGTTTGATTTTAGTTTTTTCATGCTACGCTGCTGAAATCTGTATAAATATGACAAAAAATATCTCAGAAACAACATTCTGTGGGGCAATTTCTGCTGTATGTCTGATCAGTCCTGCAGTGAAATGTTCTTCTCTTCATGTGCCTCCAATAAGTGGAAGTTTGAAAAGGGAATGCCACTCTGAGCACTTGGGAAACCGTCTTAAATCAGCCTGGAACTGCAGTGTTTTGGAGTTGATCCCCTTAAGTCCTGGTACAGAGGCCTCCGTTTCCATAAAAGCCGCTGTGTTCACGTCCACGCAAACTCGCCCGCTTTTACATAACGGGGGCTAATCTGCCGCGCCGCAAACGTCTGGTTAGCGCGTGTCGCTAACGGTCACTTCCAGATTACTGAAAACATGACCAAAAAAGCAAGGGAAAATAACACACACAAAACAAAAACTAAAAGCGATGAATAAACCCCCCACAAAAAAAGCCTCAAAAAAGTGAAACAAAAAAATGACAAAAATGCAACGAAAAGCGACAAGAAAAAAGCAATGAAAAAGTGACAAGAACCGACAAAAATGAGACAAAAACGCAGCGACTACAGTATGTGACAACAAAGTTACGATCACTTTTGTAGGTCTTAGCTTTTAAATGAGGCATTACACTGTTGCTCTTCAGTCGAGAAGCTTTTAGATTTGGTTAATACCGAACTGGGAAAATAATGCACTTGGTTCAGGTGCATTTTTTAAATAATGGTAAGATGTTATTAAAGGTGCATTATGCAACTTTTTGTTAAAAAAAAAAGGGGAAAAAAAGAATTGATATTGCGTGTTTGACGTTTTAGTGACCCAGTGGCTGTGTGGGTGCTTAGCTTAGCGCCTTTGCTTTCCATTCCGGTGGCCACTTTTTTCCCCCAGGTTTTTTAGGGTTTCTGGTAGGTTTTTCTGTATGGAATGTTTTCACCTTACTCCACCCCGCCCACTTTTGCTGCTCTGCGCGTGTTTTAACTACTATATACTGTATATGGAAAGCGAAACTGAAACTTATCACTTAACGACCACATAAAATTTATTCTCTGAGCCATAGGAGAACAATGCAGACACATGAGCACTGGACTAATATGGTCCTGGTTCCTGGAGTTCATACATTTTAATTCAAGCTAACCTTTCTGCTGAGTGTGTGTGAAAGCAAAAAAAAAAAAAAGGCATTTTCCCTCTATGGGTTAGTTAAATGGATGGTAGGAAGTATGGTTTTAAATATATTTACAATCGACTGTGTGACATTTGGTTTGTTTACCGAATTAAAGAGGTAAACAGCAAAAGTAAAAACTCTCTTAACCCCCATCTGAACTGAGCACATTATCTCCAGTTTGGCTTTACCCAAATCTAAAAGCGTCAATACAGCAATGAAAACGCAGCACAAACGTAACAAAAAAGCGACGAAAACGTAACAAAGAAAAAAGCTACGGAAAAAGGCCACAAAAAGTGACAAACAAAAGCGACCAATAAGAGTGACAAAGAAGTAACAAAAATGTGGCGAAACGCGACAAAAAATAAACGGGAAAAAGCAACAGAAACACAACCAGAGAAAATGACAAAAAAGTGACAAAAACTAAACAAATAAAGGGCCAAAAAGAGCAACAAAAAAGCAACGAAAACAAAAACACACAAACACTTCAAAAATGAGGCAAAAATCAGGCGACAACGGAACCAAAAAGTTAGGATCAGTTTTGTAGGCCTTAGCTTTCAAACAAGGCATTTCAACCTGGATAGACTCACACAGACAAAAGCAGCGATTAGGAAGATTTATTGACATGTATATTGGTTTTGGGGATCAGACCCCGGCGGTAGACATCGATGTCTAAGTCAGTGTAGGTGAACAGCTTGGAGTTAGGGATGTCTTCCCCCGGAGCCTGGACACTGGTGGTGGTATGGAGGACCCGTGAAGATGGAGCAGGTAGAAGCAGTGGACGGAGGAGGCGGAGATGGGGTGGAGGTGGGTCGCAGCGCAGCTGGGAAGCGAACGGACCATTATGGCTGGGGCTTAAAAGCGGGACCGAATTAACGCCTAGGCTTCATTACACTGGTGCTCTCCAGTCGAGAAGCTTTTAGACTTGGGTCGAGCCGAACTGGAGAAAATGCACTCGGTTAAGGCGGGGGGTAAGAGGTTAAAACTAAGAAGACTGTACGGATTTGTGGAAGTGTGACTTTTGGTAATGACATTTCCTCCCACGATATTGTAAGTCAGTCCACAGTCTTTCCTTTCTCTCGTAAAACCTCGCTTTAGAGTCGTACAGCAGACCTCGTTGGCGTTACGTCAAATGCTGACTTTTGCTCTCTGAAAAGTTTAAAAGTCGACAGACAGCGAGTTGGGGTAAGTCCTTCCTCAATCTTACTTTTTGATAAACCTCATCTCTAATGTGTCAAGTAAAAACGCACTTTGATAATGGTGCCTCTTGTTGTAGGAGGCAGCTGCGGATAAGACGCTGTGGGAACACACTCCTCCATCTTAAGGGATTTTTCTGACCCTCGCACCCATTGGTCCGCTCTTTTCCTGTGAGTTTCCTGTCTCTAAAGAGGCAGAGGGGAGGAGGTGGTTTTGGGGGGGGCTTTGGTTAACTCTCTCTCCCCTCACATAGTTGCTCACTTGTCGGTTTCCTCTCCCCCAGCTCGGGCGGTGGACTTGTTTAGCCCGTGAGAAGATGTGCTGTTCGGTTGGGTTCGCGCGCTCCCTGGGCCTGGCTCTCGTGCCCCTGGCCGTGTGCTCCATCCTGGCCAACCTGCTGCTGCTCTTCCCTATGGGGGAGATCTCCCACCTCGAGCATGACCGGCTGGCGCACTACATCTGGTACTTCGGAGGGCTGGGCGGCGGAGGAGTGCTGGTGAGTGGCGGCCAGTGCTTTTCTCGATAACAGAAGTTCATTTTTTCGAAACTTTGACTGGAGATTACTTATATAATGATGGAAAAAAAATGGTTAACACTTTATAATAACTGCACTTTATTTAGCCTTAATTAATGATTAGTTAACACTTATTTCATCATGAACAATTCGTTAGTTAACAATGAATAAGTGAAGTATGTGAAGAACTATTCATGATGAGTCAGGCATTTACTATAGTAGTTAAGTAGTTTTTAAGTCTTAGTCACACTTAACTAATGAAGTGTTCATGATGAACTAAGTGTTAATTCATCATTTATTAAGATGTAGTTTTATAGAGTGTTACTAAAAATTGTATTGTGAGTTGTAAGGCTTGTTATGTGTAAAACAAAATCTTATTCTCGCATAGAACCAGGTTTTATATGATTTAAATGATGATTATTTTCTTGACATTGTCTCCTTAGGTTAAAGGTGCATTATGCAACTTTTTATGTGGAAAAAGTTGCATAATGCTGATATTTGTGCGTATTTGACCTTGTACTGACCCGGGGGCTGTATGAGTGGTCAGCATGGCGCCTTTACTTTCAATCACAGTGGCCTCTACAACGCTCCAGGATCAATTGTTTTGTAGAAAAACGGTCTTTCAATCAGTCAATGAAGATGTTTTGTTTAGTCCAATATCACTACAGGAGTTGCCTCACAGGGCTGCACAAACACTAACACAAGGAAACAAAAAAACAGTGCAATGTCCAAGCAAATGTAGCGTCCAGACAAACATTATGTCCAAACAGATATATATTCACCGTCAGCAGCTGCTTAGACCTTAGACCCACCCTAACCGGCATGGAAAAACTAAAAAAAAACACAGTGGGAGAAACAGGACAGGCTGTAGATAGACCCAGGGCTGATGGGAGTCCCTCTGCAGATAAGGCCCGAGACCGTGGAAGAAAGTCCAGTCCTTGTTGGAGCTTCAGTTCCTGTTGTCCAGTCCCTGTTGGATAGGGGTTCCTCTGCTGATAGGGCTGAAGACTCTGAATTCACAAGTTCCCATTGAAATTATAAAAAGAGATCATTGTGTAGATTGCACTATTTCTTTGCTTACATCAAAATTAAGCTTGTCCTTCTTTAAACTGAGGTAGACGTTTATTGTCAAAATGAAGAGGATTTTTCTCTTTGGTTAATACCTGTAAATACTGACCCTTTCCACATGAAACAAAAACTGACTGTCAACAAAAACAAACTTAAGCCTATGCGTTAAATACAGGCAACGTAGACCTCTTTAAGTATTCAAATTTGAATGATGGTGATCTCAAGCTAGCATATTTTGGCCATGCGCTCACCTTTACTATCCAAAACAACGGCACTTCAATAAGAAAAGGAGGAAATGACGCAATGTCTTTCAATAGGAAGTCGAGCTCTTCCCAAAGGGTGACACAGTGGGCGACTCCTTTTTTTCTATTCAGTATACGCTGTACTCTACGGTATGAAACAGGGCCGCACAATATGTTGTGAAAAATATTGTATAACATGATTAGGTCATGCAATGTCCACATCAAAATATCACAAAACCACGAAAGTCTCCCTCTGACTGAAATAGAAACAGACAGGTCAGCTCGTAATTTTTCTGATTTCATTTAATTTGATTAAGATTTGTGTTTGAATTGAAAGGAACATACTGCGTTGAAACTGTTGAGTAAAATATCTTCATAATGTTATCGCGGTATTGCATATCACCATGTTTTAGTATAATATATCTCCAAGAAATTCATTATGACCAACAATGCCATTTAATAACCATCCTCATCGGGACATGTTCTCATAATCCTGATGCTTTTCGGAAACTCGAGGACACATGCCAAATTTTGTGCTTGTGTCAAATAACGATTGGCCACAGAATGGGCTTCAGCAGCTCAGCTAAGAGGGATTTTATGTTCATTGCAAAGTATTTCCTGTCAAATCGATCATTCATTTCAGCACAGATAGGCATTGTTGATGAAATATGAATCTCACACACAGTATCCTACCTTTTTAACATAGAAGAGAATGGGATTAGTTGAGCCAGTGCGTGTCGTAAAGACAGTAGTTGACTATGTATGTGACTCTTTGCTCCTGATGGTGACGAATCGGTTATTTCTGCATAATGTGAGAATGAAACAAGTATTTATTTGTTCCCTCGTGACGTTGGTCATACCACTAGTGTTTGAAAATGGCAGCCAAATCGGGGCCAGCGCTAACTACACATCTGAAATGAACTGTACATGTTTTCAGTTTAAAAATAATGAGTGTTGAAGATTGGCAAAATTTCTGTGAGTCGCGACATGTCTTGACAGGTCGGAGCTGGGTGTACTGAATCACCGGGTCAAATGACTTCATCTGTGACACACAAAAGACACAAACGCTCACTTCCGGAGTCCCTTGTTCCCGCATTTAGCGCTGCATTGTAGTTCGGTCACAGAGAAACATAGAACTTCCTTGTAGAAGTTGTAGAAGATACTTGTTATTGGTGAACAATGGAGATGTGTGTGCGTAATCTGTGGGCTCCTCGCTGCACTGCTATTACGTCCTAAGTCCTGGGAGAGCGGGTTGTGGGCTAATGAGGTTTGAAAGAGGATTCTTCTTCATGGATGCAAGGGTAGGTATATTGATTGTTTAGTGGAGCTGAAGATTAAGCCCAATTTTGGCCAAACTTTTCACTTTCTGATACAAGCATAAATGTGGGCGAAGACAGTAGTTCCCAAAGTGGGGGTTGGGGTCCCACAGGTGAGGCACTGACCTTGGAGCCCCAACACGATTTTAGGATATAAAAAAAAGAAAAATATTGAAATTGTATTGAATGTAATTATTAATCAGACCCATAGTTAATGATGTCAAGATGAACCGGTTTCACAATCACCTGGTTATTAGGGTGGTCCTTAACATTGAAATTTAGAACATTTAAGCTCCAACCCTTGGAATTCATTGCAATAGTAGAGAAAACTCTCCTGGTGATTTTTTTTTCTTCACAGTTTGATAACATTTACCCCTCCCTCATCGACCTTGAGGTTTTACCTTCGGGGACCCTTAGAGATGCTTTGTATTTGGCAATGAATAAAGCAAATATGAATTGAAATGAGAAGAAATTTAGAAAGAAAAAAAAAAAATTTGAAAATGTTTTTTTATGCAATTCCTTAACCTCTTAACCCCCTCCTGAACCGAGCAATCTAAAAGCTAAAAGCTTCTTGCAAAAATCGTCAAAACACAATCAAAAACGCAACAAAAAGCAATAAGAAAACTTATGAAAAAACGACCAAAAAAACCCCTATGAAAACACTACAAAAACGCACCCGAAAAGAGATTAAAAATACGTCAAAAATGTGACGTAAATATGGCGACAACGCAACACAAAGGTTACGGTCAGTAACAGAACAGGTTTTAGCTTTCAAATGAGGCTGCAGTCGAGAAGCTTTTAGATTTGGGTAAAGCTGAAATGGAGAAATTGAGCTTGGTTAAGGAAAATGTGAATACTGTGCTAAACATGGTTACTCTTGCAATTTCTCTTGCATAAAATTGCAAGAGAAACTTTTAACAGAATGTCTTTTACTTCCAATACCTATTTTGTAATTGTTGTAAGAATATGTAAATGAATGAAAAATGAAAGTAAAACTATAATATAATTATTTTAACAGAACATGGAACTCAACATGGAACACAGCACGAGCAGGGCGGGTTTCCATGAAAAAAGGTTGGGAACCACTGTATTACAAGATCATAAACCTGCCTCATTTGAAGGATTATTAATAAATAAATACTTTGTCACAGAGTCATGAGGATTATAATTACATAGTAATTTGGGGTAAGGGTTTTTTTCTTTTCCAAACTGTAAGCAAAAGAGTAGAGCTTTTTTCTGAAATACTTGGACCCATCCCAATTTACAGATTTTTGGATTAATCTGCTCCACTCGCACAAATGAGCTTTTACCAATCATACACGTGCAACAAAAAGCAAGAAGAAAGATTCTAGCTTCCCAAAAATCTCGACAAAAGTCTCCAACTCTTATTCCCGGACGCCAGTATCATCATCTGTGTTATCATCTGTTTTTCATATTTGTGCGAAGTTGAGCGAATGATTTAGTGTCACGGTTCAAAGTGGCGTCCTCGGAGAGAGCTATCTTTAGCCAAATTCCTTCCTCGTCCCCTCTCCCCTTTTCCCCCCTTTCCTCCTCCATACGCCCCGTCCTGTGTTTTTTATTAGTGCAGATGTCGCGGGGCGTACGGGATGTGAGGAGGTCTTTCTGACCCACTGTCCTTGACTTTGCGTCTGTTGTTGAGACATTAT
Source organism: Neogobius melanostomus (assembly GCA_007210695.1). NCBI lineage: Eukaryota > Metazoa > Chordata > Actinopteri > Gobiiformes > Gobiidae > Neogobius > Neogobius melanostomus. Next base: position 222,017 of record VHKM01000612.1, read on the forward strand.
TAGTTGGCAGGTATTCAAGTTGTGATGAGCGTTGTAAATACGTCCGGGATTATTATACGATCTGCCTTGCTTCATTCACATTGTTTGGAGTGATTGTGTTTACTTTGGTCACTTTTTGTTGTTGTTTTTTTTTCTCCTACTGATGAAGTGCTTAAATCTGTCCTCCACATTTAAAAAAAGCCCATAATCCATCACTTGACAGCGTCTGAGCAGTGTGTGTTCATCACGATGCTATCGATTTGCTAGCATGCCGTTGTTTCATATAACGTGCCATTCCCACTACTGCCTGCAGAGGGCGCTCCAGGCTAATTTGAAATTCTGACAAGCCCAGTCGCTTTACTTTTTTTTCCTTACATAGACTTTTTTTCATGTCAATAGTAAAATTTTAATGCTGAGGTTCCCAATAGAACGATTTTAAGTCTCAATAGAGCTTGTGGTCACATGTCTGGGTCCGGACATAAAAATATCCTATTTATTTTTCGCATTCAAATTATCGAAACATTCACATATAAAACGGGGTACTATATTGTAAGGCGTATAAACATAGGAGCACGTCGAAGTGCTCCTAAGGTATTATTACGCCTTACAATATAGCACCCTTTTTTATCCGCTTAGAAAATCGACATGTTTAATTTTGTGTAACTAGACCTGGATCGTGTAAAGGCTAACGTAACTGTATTTAAAATGTGGCTTTGTAAAAAGGGGAAAATGTGGCTTGGTAGCTTCTAACTTCACCCCAGTTTGGCGCTATAGGGCTGGAAAGTCTCGTACCAGAAGCACTTCCGGTTCTTCGCTCGAACACAAACAAACAACCAGAATTGAATAGTGCAAAATGCTTTTGTGACATAGCGAGTGGTTCGCCTTAGCGGTTAAACACAAAAGGCCAATCAACGCCAGCTGGAGACGACCAACACCAGCACATTAAGGCACGTAGGTCCGTTGTTGATAAAATAGTTTACAGAGGCAATTTATACCAAAGACTCGAGTTTATTTTACTTTTTCTTTTAGTTAAAACCTCTTAACCCCCACCTTAACCGAGCACGTTTTCACCAGTTCGACAACAAGCATAACACACAACAGCGACAAAAAACGTGACAAAAAAAGTTATAAAAACATCACAAAAAAGCAACAAAAGCCAAACTGATGAATATGTACTTGGTTAAAGTGGGGGTTAAGAGGTTACAGTATGACCATATTTAGTTCGTGGTTTGTTTCACAGTTCTGTTGTTGAGTCCTTAGTGGCTTCAGTCAACGTAAATGACCACAGTCCGTCAGTAGAGGTATTGCTCTCACATACGGAGCTCCACATGTCCAGTGACAGGGGAATAAGAAACAAAAAAAGCGACTCAAAGGCAGAGGAAAAGGCAGGCGGGCGTGTCGACCCTCCTTGACCAAGGCGTCTACAGATATAAAAAGGCGCATGTCACTACGAGTATAACTTACTTGAATATGATCACTAAATAGGACCATGCCACAAACCTGGCGGGGCATTTGCCGATCCACTCAGCGACTAGCATGGCCGTATACGAAGTCTTTCGTCCCAGTGACGAAATGTGTCCAAAATAACACTGAAAAAGCCATCAGAGCGTATGAAGTCCGCGATATCAGTACAGGACAACCAGCGTGTGTTGTTTGTTTGTATCCGTGGACGGAAATCTCGCAAATTCTCGCGCTTCCGCTTTCCAGCCCTATACGTATGCTAGGAGAGGCTAAGTGCTAACAACATTTGCGTGACTGAACGCACGCACAAAGACCAGACAGTTACGCATCAACTCGTCTAAGCGAAGGTAAGAACATGTCTCTGTCGTGTTGGTAGAGCCACTTATTCATTTGTTGCTTCATTTCTCCAATATAATGCTCTTTGCTCTTTTGCAATGAATCTGACAAACCACATTCTGTTTGTGGCTGGCGTTTGGTCTGTAACCTGTTGTGGTTCAGTCATTGTTATCCATGTAATGCATGGCTTTTAAATGCTATTAAAACAAACAGGAAGAGCTTAGTAATGTGTGGGACACTGACCTCAAGAACATTCCCCCCCGCGCTGTGTTCGGATGAGATTTACATTTCCTGTCGAGCGCAGCTTCATAAGAGCAATGTAAACTATGTGTGGATTGAATTCTTTTTTTGGGGTTTATATATTAAATTACAAATCTAATCAAACCATCACTTCCCAGGTGTGGCTGGAGGTACTACAGGCTGAGAATTTGAGTTCTCTGTTTGTGTTGCTCTTGTTTTGTCGAAAAGTGAACGAACAAAGCTCCTTATTGTCATGTTGCTGTGTTGCAGATGCTGGTGCCCGCCATGGTCTTCATCACTTTGGGTAAATGTGGCTGCTGCTGGAACGAGAGCCTCATGGTGAGAAGCAAACTGTGGATTTATCAGCACCAATAAGGCAAAAAAAACAACAGCTTTTTGCTTGTGAATTGCTTCCTTTCTGTACTATTGTATATTCGTTTTTTTTGCACTGCCCTGGCTGTGCACTACACTAAGACCTGAATAATATTGACAGTTTTTTAAATTATGATTATGATTATGATTATTATTGTTATTATTAACAGAAATAATCCCCTTATATGTACAGTGGTCCCTCGTTTATCGCGGGGATACGCTCTAAAAATAACCCGCAATAGGTTATTTATAATATAGAAATCCGCCAAGTAGTCAGCTTTATTTTTACAATTATTATGTTTTAAGGCAGTAAAACCCTCACCACACACTTTATACACTTTTCTCACGAGTTCACACGGGTTCTCCCTTATGCCTGGCGTAAACTGTGTTTTTTTTTTTGTCTTATACGATTTTTAGATGTCACATTACAGACGTGGGGATGGTATAATCGTGAGCTGCACTCGTCTCAGCTGTGCGATTGTTCAAACTAAGAGGCAATCGTAGCTACGACCAAAGTTTCATCATAGCCGTTTCAGGCTACAGAGGCGAGTGTTTAGCTGAGGTGAGACGCGGAAAAGTGCAGAGGAAGTCCTGTAAAATGCGGAGTCGGACCCGCTCATGCTCGGCCTGTGTTGCTTGTTTGTGGCATGTGGAGTGCACTGATGTGTTGACGGGACACTGACAGAGATCCTCTCTGCAGCGAGAAGAGGCTCGCTCTACGACGAGCCAATCAGGATGCAGAACACATTCAATGGCATTCATACGCTGTAAAAAAAGCATAAAAAATTGTACTAAAAAAATATCTGCAAGACAGCGAGGGACCACTGTAGTTGTGAACTCCAGTCTATGGCTAAATCCTGAATCTAGTGGTTCATCCTATCTCCAGCCAACCACTCAGTGCATGACAACATCATAGTAGTTCTGGCTAACTTCCTGTACTTGTAACTGTTCCCTGTCCCTTTGTTTTTTCTCCTCTGTCAAGACAGTCGTGTCTCGCCAGGAAATGCATTTAAATGCTGTGGCAGAAAGTACTTACAACCTGTTTAACAACATTTACCAGTCCTTCACCAGTGACAAGACTTTTGTGTTTAATGTGGGTGATTTAGTTTGAAGCTAAAGGATAATGTAAACATTTAAAACGTGTACCACAACCTGAACTAATTTGCTTGAAAAACAACTGGATTTGAATTTAATTTGACTCGTAGATCTTTTTTAATTTCCAATTTAAAAAAGTGTAATACAGGAAGTTTGCTGCAACATTCCATCCACAGAGCCTATGGGGTTTCAACATGGGGGTCATGACCCTCTAGGGGGGCGGAGGTGGTACATTCCTTTAGTTCATTTATTTAGTGAAGTTTTAAATTTGGCCCTATTCGCACGGGATTAGAATTACCTGGGGACGTCGGTCATTTTTAAGCAATGTCAGTAATTCAGTCATATATTTTTCTGGAATTGACCGATAGATAATGACACTGAATGACGACAACAAGCCTTTTTTTTTCATTGGCGTTGCAAGCGTTAACTATCTTCAGGGACAGGTTTGTTTGTGCGTGCTTTGCTTTAGTGACAAAAGCCATTACCACTCGCGACGACAAGCGGCATGTCCTTGCTCTTCTCGGCAAACAGTTTGCTCTGATGTAGCCTACTCCGTCCAAACTTTCCCTCAGAGTCTCGGATGTCGGTCTGTCTATCGTTGCCAGGGAGTCGTGCTACCGGTTCACGTCTGTAACATCGTGGTTTGTTTCCTCTTTTATACTTTTAAACGGACAAACAAACCACATTTGGGTCTGAGAAATGCTTTAGCGCATAATATAGTTGAAATATTAATATACTTTATTACGCCAGATTAAAAACTTTCCAAACGCTGACATGTCGATTCGCACAGCATTAGAATCACCTGAGGATCTCGGATTTGCAGAACTCGGGGGAATATGTGTCTTTCAAATTACAGACATGGCGGGATAAGAAACTGCGAGGAGGTCAGTCATTTTTACTTTTTACTTGAGGTCCCTAGATAATTCTAATCCCGTACAAGTAGGGCTTTAGTCTAATGTGTTTAGTTTGGTCATTTTCGGTCGGAAAGCTTTTGAAAACCTCTGCGGTTATTCACTTCAGCTGGAGTTAAATGTTGGGTTGGGTACCGTTATGGTATTGAGAAAAAAAAGTCTAGGTACTACAAGTAAAAAAGTGAAAAAATAAAAATATCGAAAGCATGTGCGGGAAAAAAACTGTTTTGGAGCTGTTGGTTCAGGGAAGTGACTTTTGTTTCAGCACCAATAAAAAAAAAGTAAAAATCTACATTTTCCCCCATTTTTTCTGAATATTTGCCCCATATTTTTTTTTACACATTTTTCCTAATTTTTCCCCATTTTTTCCCCCAATTTCGCCTCAATTTTTTTTTTAATTTATGCCCTCCAGCTCCCCCTTTTTATTTATTTTTTTAACACATTTTCATTTTATTTTTTGCCACAATTTCTCCCAATTATTCCCCAATTTTCCCCCCAATTATTTTTCACCAATTTCTTGACATTGGAGATTTATTTTTATTTATTAATTGGTTTATTTTGTGTTAATGAACATACATGGGTCTCATGCATGTAAACAAGCCACACCGGATTGTAGCCTTGGGCTAATTTCCATCCGTCGTCCCACATGCGCACTCTCAAACACACTCTCATTAATCCTGGCCTATTGTACATGTTTTTAGTGGTAGGGGAAACCGGAGTACCCGGAGGAAACCTACGCAGACACGGGGAGAACATGTAAACTCCACACAGAAAGGCTCCGTCCTGGTGGGAATCGAAGTCTGGACCTTCTAGCATTCCACACATTATTGTTTTGTTTTTTGGTTAGAGACGAAAAATACCAAGTATAGATATTGAAAAAGTATCGTTCAAGTATCGGCATCGAAAACCAAGTATCAGTATCGGAAAACATGTGACGGTATTCAGCCCTAGTGAAATGTTTTGGCATCTTTACACATAACTTTCAAACATAATAAAGCAATTATAAAAATTACAAAAATACCCTTACTGAACAATATTCTTCAGTCCAAGCCACACAGTACTCACAAAGTACTTCTCCAGTGCCGAGTAAATCCCTGAGTCTCATTAGCCGCCGCACTAGTTTTGAGCTGAATGATAATCCTCTTTTCTTTTTTTCTTTTTTTTCAAAACAAGCCGCTCTTTGTTTTGGGTCACACTCCCAGACCTCAGGCCAGAGTCCAGCTGCAGGCGCTGTGTGCCTGCTCTGTCTCAGCCAGTCTCTAACCAATACACAGAAAGTCCTGTCGTAACTTCGTTGTGGGACTTTATAATGAATTGCAGAAAAAAACAAAAGAAGCTCGGAGGATCGCGATAACACCTTATGGTATGGCCTGACCTTGGGCCTGGGCAATCCCTGGATGGGAGACCGTGTGGGGGAATACTATAGGTTGCCTGGAAGGATCTGTTGGTGCAGATGTGTTCAGCCAGGTTTCTGCTAGTCTAGCCCGAGGGCGGCTGTGGCCACATTTGAATATCTTGTGTTGCTTTTGATTACTGGAAGTAAATCTGAAAGAATTCAAATTTCATATTTTTATTTATTGCATTTTTTTTGTGGGGGGGTTATCAAAATCAATAAATCAGGCTAGGGATTTAGGAGCACGACTGAAATATGTGGTGTCTGTATGTGGTATTTTAAAAGCAGATGCCAACGCCAAACTGTGAGAATAATGAGAGAAAATGTGTTTGGATTTTATAATTTCCCATATAAATCTATTGCGGAATGATGACTCGGTATAAAAATCAAACACGTTACTGTGAAAATTAGGCATTTCTTTGTTTCCATGTGACGTGAAAGCAGATTATACTCAAAGTGTACTTTTGCCTGCAGTGCCTCCCCTTTAGTTCTTAGTAAAGATAAAATCTAACCCCGCTCAGCGACAAATCTCACTTGATTAAAGGCCCTATGCCTGATTTTGAAAGAGGAAGCAAGTAAATTACATTTTCAATTGTTGTTCAGATTTATTGTTACATTACATTTAACTATCACATTTCTAACAATCCCCAATCCTTAACAGGGATGAGTTTATCGGCACGTTTCACAACTGGCACGAAAACTAGACTGTGTATTCATAAAACTGACACAAATGTTTCTATATAGGTTTTCCCAATTTGTTCCCCTCATTTTTGCAAATTTTTTATTGCTAATATTTTCCCTACTCCCCCATTTTCTTTCATTTTTCCAATTCCCCCCCCTCCAATTTTTACTTATTTTTGCCACAATTTCTCCCAATGTCACCCCATTTTTCACACATTCCGTATTATCTTCCAATCATTGTTCTGTTTTCTGGTTCTAGATGACAAATAAGTACGGGTAGGGGTACACGATGAGATGCGGGCCATTAGTCAAGTTAAAGTCCCTTTTCCCCCTCTGTCTTTGTGTCAGATGTGCGGCTCAGCACTGGCGGCGGTGGTGGGTCTGCTGGGCTCCAGTTACTCCTTTGTCATCTCGGGCTTCGCTCTGATCCAAGGCCCTCAGTGCTTCACCAAGTTGGGATGGACGTACCCCTTCGATGACCTGAGCGGCAGGTAAACAACATGTACACTGTCATAAATACTGATTAGGATTACAAAAGTCTTTCGTTTGTTCTTTTTAAATGGCCTTAGCCCCGGGATATGTCTGACCTCCTCCGTCGTGCTCCGCATTGTTAGCATTACTAGTGGCACACCGTGTTGGGTATACATGTTTTACTATCGGATATACTTAACACATTTACTCAGAGCATCAGACTCAACTACAGACACAACTAGGCAAAAGATTTCACTATAAACTGCGATCAAACTGGCAGACTGTTGCCTACCAGTGCTTTTACCCTAAGCACAATGATATGTCAGCAGAAACAAGTCATAAATGTCCTGCTAAAAGTTAACAACAGCACAGCACACAGACAGATGACGTGAAACGCAGAGTTAACAGTAAAGCAGTGGACTCACCGCAGTAGCTAGTAGCATGTCTGTTTAGCCTCATTGAAACTCCACAAACTCCACGGCAGATTCCACACTTCATCTTCTGTTGCCAGCAGAAAGACCACTTGCAAAACAGAGACTATATAGCTAGTTTCTCCAGTGTTTTAAGAAGCCGCGTGCAAGTGAATGTGACCAGTGAGGAGCCTCTGTCACTTCAGTGAGTCCCAGTGTGTGGGACCATGTGTGACTGCCATTTACTGGTCACTGTCATGTTTGCGTGTGTTTGTATGTGCTTCCGCACATACAAACACAAACAGTCGATGACATGGCATTGGTTGCACGTCTCACTAACACTCACTCGGTGACTCACTATGTAAACTCAACAGTCGAGCTCATGAAATGGTTTCAGGATAGTAAGCTCCAGCTTAATGTAAATAAGACAAAAGAAATGTGCTTCACTAGCCAAAGGAAACCGGAGCCGTCAAACCCACTGTTCGAACCACTTCAGTTAAACGGATATGAAGTAGAGCAAGTGGACTCATTTAAATATTTAGGGACAATTTTGGACAATTCTTTCACATTTAACGAGCATGTTGACTGTGTTTACAAAAAAAGCACAGCAAAGGCTTTTCCTGCTGCGTCAGCTGAGAGGTTTTGAAGTCAGTGACCATATCTTAACAAGGGTTTATCAGTGTTTAATTGAGAGCGTATTGACATTTAACATAGTCTCTTGGTTTGGTCATTTAACTGTCAAAAATAAAGCTAAACTTGGCAGAGTTGTTAAACAGGGCAGTAAAATAACAGGCCAACAACAAACCAATTTGTCTCTGCATTACAACAAAGCAGTGCATCGTGTCTGTCATAAGATCATAGATGACGATAGCCATCCATTGTCCCATTACCTTGAGCTCCTTCCATCACGGCAGAGATACAGAATAATTCCATGATTCCTGAACAGCTTTGTCTAACCGTGTTGTTTTCTAGGTATCTGTTGGACCCAGCGATGTGGTCGCAGTGCCAGCAGCCTCAGAACATCGTGGAGTGGAACGTGACTCTGCTGTGCGTTCTTCTGGGCCTGGCCGTGCTGGAGTTCATCATCTGCCTGTGCCAGCTCGGTAACGGCTTGGTGAACGCCGTGTGCCGGCCCTGCTGCTACAAACAGGAGTACAGCCTCAACGCGTAAAACCCGCAGCCGGGATATAGTGTGCCTGTGTATGAATGTGCAAACCTGTGAGGGCTGGGCTGGACTCTGGTCACGTGGATCAGGGCTGACGGAGGGGTGAATTGAAATTGCGCAACGTGATGAGCGATTACATACTGTATCTTTTACAAAATGATCCAGCCCTAATAGACAAAGGCTCTTAAGCCGTCATCTGTGCTGGGTTTGTTTTCGTGTTGAGGACATTTCGCTGCTCACCTCGAGAGGATTCTCCAGCAACGAGCAATCTTTATACGACAGACTGAATGCGGATTTAGTAGGGATAGGTTTATCTTCAGGGTTTCCATGTCATTCAGTTAATTTAGCCAAAATCAAGGCCTTAAATATAATTTTAAAAAAGCATTAAATTAGATTCGTTAAATCTAAATTTATTGGAAAATTAAAGCATTGAATTTGACTTGCCTCTGCCTGTATAAACCCTGATCTTGTCATTGGTATCTCCCGTCTTTTTTCTAATAACCAATAACAAGGTAAATTTAAAGCCCCTGTACCCAATAGTAGTGAAGTGAAAACAACAAAAGGTAATCGAGCCAGGAGTTGCTGATGAAGCCTCGTGAAATTGTGAAATGTCCTCAACGTTGATAGAATTATTTGACCCTGCACGCCACATTTTTTTTTAGTTGTTTATATATAGTTTTTTTTTTTAATTGTACAGTAGAATAATGTTCTTTTCAAAGACGCAGATTATTGTGTTTCTGTGTGTCTTCGTGCATTTGTTTTCTGACCTTTTTTTTTTTGCTGTAAATTGTGCCTTTTGGAGCGTAGACATTTTATATATTTTAGTAACATATTTTTTATAATGTTCATTTGTGAATTAAAAACGGTTTATTCCCATCAATTTAATGTTTGTTCTGCTTTCCACTTCCCCCACACACACGCTGGTAAAGTGTCGTAATGCTTTCCCGGACTGTGGCTGCGGAGTTTCCAACGGTATATTGATCCAGAGTAAACTTGACGGTGAACTCTGGACTTCAATAAACTAATGTCCCTGAATGTTGACATTTATACACACAATATCAACTGATTCATAAGTTAATGGCCTAAAGTATTTGTCAATTACATAGTGTAGTGTACTTTGGGTTATATTAGGTTTATTAGGTTTTTTTTTTTTCAGCTTTATTTTTTGGACTGGTTTTAGTCCTCGTTTTCGCCGTAAACGTGCTGATCAAATTTGTTTTGTGGCTCCTCATGGATCTAAATTGGAATCTAAATCAAAAGATCACAGGCCTGCTTTAGTACAAGCATAATGCATAGTTGATGGGTATTTTCTACATCCCACCCACTGACTCGAAGTGTGGGTCCTGACCCTTTGGTGCACACCGGTCGAATTTGAGATTTTAAAATAAGGGTTCTACAGGTGGCAGTTCAGTGGACAGAATTCAGTTTGGAGAGGCATCCATCCATCCATCCATTTTCTTCCGCTTTATCCGTGGCCGGTTCGCCGGGGCAGCAGGCTCAGCAGAGATGCCCAGACTTCCCGATCCACGCACACCTCTTCCAGCCCAAGATAGCGGGAAAGTACAGTAAAATACTGTAGTTTACCGGCCAAAACGAGAGACTTGACAGCTATATTTTGGTGAGGTTGTAAGATAGCTTTGAGACGTAGCTCTCAAGTGTCCCGTTTTGCTATGCTTTGAGAGAAATCGTAAAAAAAAAAAAAGATGAAGATATATTTTTGAGCTTGAATGATTACAAGGATCTAGCACTATCAGTCTTTTGGCAGACACATGGTTAGCGGCTGCTGCTGGGGGCTGCAATATGTCACACGGTGCCTATCAATAAACCGTGATTGGTACAGCGAGGCGTGGTTGTGTCCAAGGTTGTGTCCCATATGGCATCGCATTCAGCTGGATATGAACAGGACGTGACGTCGGTTAAAGTTAACCGATCGACTTCAAATGATGACTATTCAAACTTAAAAGTGCAATAGAGAAGGTTTATTGGACATGAATCATGTTTGGTGCTCAGACCCCGGCGGAAGACAGTGGATAAACGGTGTGATATACATGAGCATGATGAAATGAATGAAGGTCAAGTCTTCTGTACGGACACTGGTGGTGGTTGGGGTGACCTGTCCTTCGTTTGCTTGCATTGCACAGCCATTTAGACATTTGTCCCGCTGTCCCACCTATTTAGAAAATGTCCCATTTTTTCAATTAAGCTAGATTTACCCAGAGAACAATTTATCCACCAGTGTTTCCGAGATGTTTGAGTCATTAAAGGAATTGTGCCAAAATCAAGGCCTTAAATGTCACGGAAAAGGCTTTACAGTTGTTTCAAGCAGGCATTAAATCTACATTTCTTGATCTTTAATGGCATAAATTCACCAAAATTACAATAAGTATGGTCCAAGGCACATTCAGCTGCATGTTCTGAGGAGTCAGTCTGATCAGTATTTATTTTGTTTGTTTTACACAATTATTTTTGCCTAAATTGTTAAATTGTTGAATATCCAAATTTGACTCCATTCCTCTGCTTAATCTAAATGTTTCCACATCGTTTGGGTCGTGTCCAAACTTTCTGGATTAGAATATTTTGTGACCTGTTTCTATCTGTGTGAGTGAGTTTGGGCCAAAATGCGGATCTTTATGTAATCTAAGTTTGAATTTCTTCTCTCCATGTCCCACCAATTGAGTCGGCATGGTAGCACAGCGGTTAGCGCTCGTGCTTCACAGCTAGAAGGTCCGGGTTTGATTCCCACCTGGACGGAGCCTTTCTGTGTGGAGTTTGCATGTTCTCCCCGTGTCTGCGTAGGTTTCCTCCGGGTAATCCGGTTTCCCTTACTACTAAAAACATGTACAATAGGCCAGTATGAATGAGAGTATGTTTGAGAGTGCGCATGGGGGACGACAGATGCAAATTAGCCCAAGGCTACAATCCTGTGTGGCTTGTTTACATGCATGAGACCCATGTATGTTCATTAACATGCACTGTCCCGACCAAAATAAACCACTAAATAAATAAATAAACCACATCACACGACTTGTCCCACTTTCACTACTATTTGAGGTGGTCTCCCCGGGATGAGCTACAAGGTGGCCAGCGGATGATGGGCAGAGTAGAGGAAAGGCCAGGCGGAGGAGGGACGGAGGAAGGGCGCAGCACAGATGGGAAACGGCAGTAGGGGGTGAACGAGGGGGCTTCAGAGCTGGAATCCTGGGCGATGATTGGCTGAAGCCAAAATGTTCTTCTGCAGTGATAGGCCTGACACGGAGGTGCGGCTTGAGATGAAGGGATGATTGAACGATTACCGAGGTGCAGCAGCTAGTGATGAGGCGGTGAATTGAGGGCTGCAGGGAGGTCTTGGGTCAGGTTGAATTTACGGTTAAGCTTCATGTGTTTATATTCAAACAAACATTATCACACTATTTACAATGTTATGCACCTGAAGTTCAGGCAGCAACTGCATTTTACATTACACTGTGGTTATCTTTGGAGGTCGGGATTTGAAAAAGTGTTGGGACACTTGCCCAAACAAACAAAAGTCTAGAAATTAAACGGGGAATATTAATAGCTACAACACATACATTAGCTTCCCCCATGATACATTTCCATGGCTTTGTTCCGGAACAGTTAAATTTAGTTCCATTTCCAACCTGGGTGTAATATGTGGAGGCCTTATGTAAGAGTGGTCAGATTCCTGCCTGTGATTGGTTAATTCTCCTTTGCTGTCCGGTCAGTGACCCGAGTGTCCTCTTTTTCTCCTTTTGGACCCATATAAAAAACAATGTGGACTTAGGCTTTAGTGGACAGACAGACAGACAGACAGACCACTCAGCACCTGTCCTCAAAAGCACCCAGGGAACAGCTCATTCAGACATTTCATTTGGAGAATTTCTGGGGTGATCATGGCGCTTTGGGGGGTGAGGGGCCTGCTGGTGCTCTCCTGTGTGCTGGCCTGTGCGTCGGCAGTAACCAGGACCTACTTTATCCGAATCGAGGAGATGACCTGGGATTATGCGCCCAGTGGGATGAACGTTATCCACAACAAGACACTGCCCGAGGATGAGTGAGTAAAGCTGTTTGTGTTTTTAATTGCTAGTTGTTTTGTGGTTGGTATTGGGATATTCTTGTTGCAAACATCACACAGTAATAACAGTACTTTTAAGTGTAGTTTATAAAACTATGAGAAACCCCCACTATAATACCACAGTAAATAAAAAAATAATTCAGAAACCGACCTATGGCCTCTTCTTTAGAGGATTTTGGCTCAGTTATGAACCCAGGAGGAAATGCATTAAGACACGCAAAGTCCACACATAAAGGGCCACACAGTTCAGGAATCAAACCTGAGATCTTACAAGGTGCATTATAGAACTTTTTGGGTGAAGAAAAAATGTTGTTATTAATGCGACCTTTCACTGACCTAGTGCCTGTGTAGGTGGTTAGCACTTTCCATTACAGTGGCCTCTATGGTACTTCAATATGAATTGTTTTTAGAGTTTTGTGATCAACTTTTTTTTATTAGTGTAGTGCTATAATTGCATTTACAGTTTTATCCCTATACAGACAGAGCACAAATTCCCCTTTTCTTCCCCCAATCCTCCTTGAGCCGGGCATCATATATCAATTATATCATCAAGTGATACACAACAAATACACTGAAAACAATCCCCCGTTGTGTCCTTGACACTTCACCTATATTGCCTCCAGTGTCTGCGTACACTGGTGTATGCATGAGAGTGTCAATGGGTGACTGGATCCGTCCTGTAAATCGCTTTGAGTGCCTAAGCACGATACCATTTACCATTTACATAAATAAATAAAACCTGTCTCTGTCAAAAAAGAGACATTTGCAGAAATAGCAAAATAGACATAAAGTATACAGGACCCTTCATAACAGAATACATACAATTATGTACAGGTAAAATAAAAAATAAAAACTGCATTGAAATTTGTTTAGACAAATCCAGTATAATCATTAACCAGTGTAGATAGCAGATTGGACCAGCTAGAGATATTTTCCGTTTTTGTTCCGTGTATTCAGGCAGAAGAAAGCTCCAACTGAATTCTCTATAGGAAAGGAGCCAAGTTTTTACAGGTGACGGACTCTCTCACCAGAAAACCTACGGAACAATTGATCCTGGAGCGTTGTAGAGACCGCTGTGATGGAAAGTAAAGGCATAATAAGCTCTATAATGCACCTTTAAGAAGTATTTATTTATCCATTTCTTTTGTTTATTACAGTATATATATTCACAGATTATTTAAAGGAGCTGTATCATGCTATTTTAGCCATTCCAAAGTAAAGTATAGGCATTTATATGATATATTGTACCTCTATCACTATGGAGTACTCATTTTTGAGAGAAATATAAGTATTTTAACAACATGGCTAAAAGCTCCAAAAAGTCGATTTTGCATGATATTGCTCCTTTAATGTTTGACTGTGGGATTATCACCATTACAGCAGAAAGTAAACATTTGCACTTCATACTCAAGTAGGCTCATATTTTCAATACTTTTCTACTCTTATACTTGAGCAGCCTAATTCTTCGATTTGAAAAATGTTACTTTCTTACTTAGGCTAAGTAGGGCCTGTGTGTCAGAGATTCCAAACAAAACAAAATTGTTACTTTAAATGCTCAGTAGACGGCAGCGTTCTCTATCGAATCGGCTAGATGCCATCAGCAAAACACAGCACAAGCATTTTTTTCTTATAATTTTTAGAGTAGAGTACATAGTTCTCTATTTAAAAAAAAAATCAAAAACTTGTAATGATTTTTTTTTTCCTTTTCTACCAAATCTGTTTTCCACTAATCCATTGAATTTGTTTCTGCCGCCAGAGAAGCGTCTGTGTTCCTGAAGCGCGGCCCGCAGAGGATCGGCTCCATGTACAAGAAGGCCGTGTATAAACAGTACACGGACGCCCTCTACCGGACGGAGATCACCAAACCCGAGTGGCTGGGCTTCCTGGGGCCGCTCATCATGGCCGAGGAGGGGGACACGGTCATGGTGCAGCTACGCAACGCGGCGTCCCGGCCCTATAGCATCCACCCGCACGGCCTCAACTACAGCAAGGGCAACGAGGGTGAGGCTATGACACACTACACACACACTGTTCAGTACATTGTACATTCATTTAGACTTTTCCCCCCTGATTGGACGAAGAATACTTAGCTTGTTTTGAAGGACATTTCTCACTGGTCCTAATGCTGCCTTCATGACTCTCGTGACCACTTGCCGAGTAGAAAATTGCACATGAACGCCGCCTCATCACATATTTTCCACTGGGAAACTGGGAGATAACTTTGACCTTTCAACACAACAGAGAGCAGCGATAATACTTTTTTATGTCTTTTAGCTGATTGTTATGGAGCCAACACGATGCATTTAGCAATTTATCTACTCAGTTTTAATATTGTCTCTTTTCCACACTCATCATCTTGTAAAAAAAAAAAAGCCAAACTTTATTATGTTTTTTCGATCAAAGCAGATATAAAGTGGCAGTAGTTCAGCGGTTTGCAGACACTTTCTCATGTGAATTTATTTGTTTACAGTGTATGTTTTTAATGTTTTTAAACACATGGCTAAAAGTCATTAAGTTTCTAGTTAGTACGCTTCTTTGGGCATGGCTATGGTGAAAACCCGGGACACCTGGGACAGACATTGTGTGAAACTGGGACAAATTTGGATAAACTCACAGGGACTGTCCTGGGAAAACTGGGACGTGTGTGGTCACCCTATCTTTACCAGAGCACTTGGCAAAACGACTCAAATTTTAAATATTATGCTCAATTTGAGACATTAAAACACCCTTTACACACTAGAGAACTTTTTTAGTCGATATCGTGAACTCATTCTGTCGGCCATTCGGACACGCTGCTCAATACTTTCTTTTCTCCATCACGTGATTACCCTTGTTGCCTCGTGTACCTAGAGTTGCAATGCTGACCCTCTTATTCCGTTCGTCCCATACAGGCGCCTTCTACCCAGATGGGACTGACGCAGCGCTGAAGCGGGACGACTCGGTGCCCCTGGTGGTACGGTGGTGTATGAGTGGACTCTGCCTGAGGCTCACAGTCCCACTAATGATGACCCCAACTGTCTGACCCGGTTCTACCACTCCCACACTATGGCCCCGCGGGACATCGCCTCCGGACTCATCGGACCCATCATCACCTGCAAGAGAGGTTACTGAGGCTTTATGTGTTCATTCAGCCGAGGAAACATGCTGCTAAGCTGACCCTTTTACACTTGCACGGCCTTAAGTTATCTGGGAGTTTTCCGTCAAAGTTGTCAAATGGATTAGGTTGAAGACATTTCATCTCCCATGGTATCCCACATGAGGTGTAAGCGACCCAACAATTCACCAGACAATGAACAGATGAGAATGAAGAGGCCTTTTGGAAAAGTGCTGGTGTTTTGATCATGTTTGATCACGTGTCAGATTGCAGCGGGACCATCGGTGTATATCCCCTTTCTCTCGGGACACGGACAGTGTTCAACTCACAGTGGGATAGATAAAGTTGGTAGTTTGTCCTCTGATAGCTTAAAAATGATGTAGCCTAAATGCTGAATGAAGTACATCAGGCTGTGTGCGATGTTAATGTGAAGATGAGGGGAGCAAAGGGGAAGTAGCAAGCGCTCATTGTAGACAGCACTGCTTGCAGCACACCACACGCCCGATACCAGCCTCCTCTGGACCAACGATGTTGAAACTCGGGCCCTTTGTCTTTAATAAAAAGTAAGGGCTACACAGGGGTCATTTACCAAGTATTTGCATATTTGCAAAAAGAGTGGTATGTGCAAAAGTGGATCAGCAGCAGAATCCTTTTGCATTTTTGAACTTAAAATGCATTCTTTATTCTTTAAATATCAGATTTGGAGTTTTAATCACAGACGTCTCGTTTTGTGAAGTTTTCCCATTCTACACATACTTTTAAATGTCCTGTCAGTGGTTATCTCACTGAACTTTACCAGAAGACACGCTGGTTTGAGAGAAAATCTACTACAGTATACATGCTTTATATTTCATTCCGCCAGCACTTGTGTTGCAAACAAAGTCTAATGTATTTCCATTGGGCATGAGTTGATTGTGTCAGTTTTAAATACCAACTGCACTGACAGGTATGGACTTTTTCCCGCAGGAACCCTGGACCTTCATGGAGATAAATCTGGAGACTACCTGTACACTCTGCTCTTCATGGTGATGGACGAGAACTCGAGCTGGTATCTGGATGAAAACATCAGGACCTACATCACATCCCCAGCCAAAGGTCTGAAGGAGGACGAGGGCTTCATCGAGAGCAACAAGATGCACGGTAGTACCACGAAGACAACTTCTCATGACGACTGTGCGTTGACTGTCTAACCTATATGTGTTGCAGCTATCAATGGGTTTGTGTACGGGAACCTGCCTGGACTCAGCATGTGCCAAGGGAACAAGATCTTCTGGCACCTGATGGGGATGGGCAATGAGGTCTGCACAACGAGACGAATGAAACTGATGGAAGCATGCAAACACTTAGACAAACACACACCATTTGGAATACATTGATTTTCAGGATGATATTCAATGAAAACACAAAAAGGAGACTTAAAGCGATAGTCTGTAGTTTGCAAAGTGATAGTGATAGAGTGAAATGTGAAAGTAAACAATCAAATCCCTCCCCTCTTTAGCCAGAAAGCCCTTCTTAGTTTGCAAAATGAGGAGAGCAAATGACCTGTATTCTCTACCCTACTATATGACCCTGTCTCATTTAAAGTGATAGTCTGTAAGTTTAAATGTTTGACAAATTTAATAAATTGCTTGTAATTGAGCGCCTGGGTTTGAAAATTACAGGAAGTTATATTACTGTAAATGATAAGTCTCTCCCTTTGCTGTTTCAGCAACTAATCAGAATCCCTGGGCCATCACTTTGAGCAAATGAGACGAGCTTTCCTGTGAACTGGCCTGTCGGGTCCAATCACGACGGAGGGA
Organism: Neogobius melanostomus; assembly: GCA_007210695.1. NCBI lineage: Eukaryota > Metazoa > Chordata > Actinopteri > Gobiiformes > Gobiidae > Neogobius > Neogobius melanostomus. The sequence goes on from VHKM01000612.1 coordinate 239,496, forward strand.
GGGAGGGGGAGGGAGCTTGATTGTTTATTTCTGGAAATTGGTTCTCGTTTTCCTCATTTTGCAAACTAGGAGTGGCTTTCAGGTCCAATCAGGAGGGGAGGAACATGATTGTTTAGTTTTTAATTTCACTCTCCTCACTTTGCAATCTTACAGACTCACTTTAAAGAGGAATTTCTTCTGCTGATAAACCATAAATATGTTGTTGTTTTGGTAAAATAGTGTTATTTGCACTTGGGGGCCCTAAACCCTATTAAACCATGTGTGTATGCCTGGCTAAACTGCGATTTACATTTTTTTCCACAGTGGAGGTTTCTGTAAAAGTGGCATCCGACATTATGACCCCACGTTAAATGTATCTCACTGGGTGAAAAATGTTGCTCTACTTTGATAATAAGGCGTCCTGTCCGTTACCCTCCAGGTGGACATGCATTCGGTGCACTTCCACGGGCAGGTGCTGACCACGCAGAAGCACCACACAGACACCATCAGCCTGTTCCCAGCTTCCACCGCGGTGGCCGAGATGGAAGCGGACAACGCGGGACACTGGCTGCTCTCCTGCGATGTCAACGACCACCTCACGGGTGCGCCGTGCTGCCATCTCATCATTTCCTTCATGTTTAGTGAATGTTAGAGTGAAATTTAGCACATCCACACTAAAGGTAGTACAGCCATGTGAAATCACCAGGAAACGTGGCCTATATTTTCTTGACAGTAATATGAATGGCTGATCAATGCAATTACCACTATCCCTAGTTAGTTACCATGCTACTTCCTATTACCATGTTTTTACTGTGCTGTAAAGTAAAAAAAAGAAGAAGCAGGGGTTCACAAACCTTTGTATCTTTATTTCACTAAAATATACTAAAAATTCAATCAAAATCCAATTTATTGTTATGAATTTAAAAAAAATATTGGCTTGAAAACAGTTAGTAAACCCAAGGTTACTTTACATGTGATAGTAGCTGTAATGCCTTGGTGGAGGTCTGCAGAGGTAGTTTGTAGTCTTCAGTGTAGCATTAGCAGAGGTGGTACTGAATAACTGATTGAGCATAAATGTTTGATTTATGTTTCAGTTGTTTCAAAATACAATAAAAAACATATAAAAAAGAATCATTATGAAGAGTTAAGTAAGCAAAACACAAAATACATCTATTGTATGCGTAAAAAAAAGTTTCACATAAAGATTCACTCACTGTGGCACAAGTTACTTTTTTTTTTTACTCAAGTAAGAGTACAGATACTTCTTAATATTACTCAAAAAGTACTGTTTGGAAGAAAAAAAAAGACTTTCAAAAGTACAGTTACTTTGAAAAGTTACTCAAGTACATCTACTTGAATAAATGTAACTGAATACTACCCACCTCTGTGCATGAGCATTCTCCTATAGCAACGCTAAGCCATTAACCCACTTGTTATATTAGGGTATATTAGCTACATATCACAATACTCAGGGGCCGATCCGATACGTATTGCAATACAGTTTTAGTAATTATTAAGTAATGTGTTTGCGTTAAACTGTGTAAAAAGAAAACAGTCATGTGTCCAAAGTTTATGAACCAAATTTATTGAAGTGTTAAGATTGAAAAGTGCATTAACACAAAATTTAACAAAGTCACTGGAAAATAAAGGAGTGCAGAATAAAAATGAATCCAAACACAAGTATTGAAAATATTGCAATACTTGATAAAGTAAAGTATCGATACTTGGTATTGCAGCAAAAAGTATTGCAATGCGATCCAATATTTTGTCCCAGCCCTATTATCTACCCTGTTCAAAGATGATGAATGATCAAATAGCACTCATATTTCAGATGTTATTTCTGTTTATTTGTTGTAGCTGGGATGCAGGCCTTATTCGAGATAAAGAAGTGTTTCCCGAACGTGCACAAGCCCCGCCCCCACGGCGACACCCACCAGTTTTTCATCGCGGCAGAAGAGGAAGTGTGGGACTACGCTCCGAATCCCCCTACCGAGAGGCAAGACCACGAGATTTGTATTTGTTTAATCGATTACTGTGATAGACTTCTGAGCATGATTGGCCATTTATTTGTGCTTATGATCGCTGGTTTGGAAATGAGAAAAGTTTGTATCTATTTCCTTTGAGAGCAGCGAGTTGTTTTCACCCAGAAAGGGGCGGAGAAAATACCCAGGTGTCGGTGCAATCTGTCATAAATGCCTTCTTGCACAGTGAGGCGGACTTGTACGTGAGCAGAGGCGCACAGAGGATCGGGAGTCAATACAAAAAGGCCCGTTACACGGAGTACACAGACAACACTTTCTTGACCAAGATGTTACGCAGCCCCGAGGAGCAGCACCTGGGAATCCTGGGTAATCTAAGAAACAAAAAAAACATTTTATTACTGATGCCCCAGCAAACAGTGATTTTAAGGCGAGACACGGCAGGTAAAAACTGTGATTTTTCACACAGTGGTCAATGTTGAGATTTTTAGCTTGTTTTGCTGTAATGTCTGAGTATACAAAAGACTATTATGTATCCTTTATGACGTTTTGTCCAATAAGCAAGCTGGTAACTACAACAACACGTATTCATTCACAAATATTGACATATTTTGTATCCACATGTACTTTGAGAGGTGACCGAGATGACGCTGTAATCCAAATATGGTCATTTCCTCTGTGAGAGACAGCCGTGACTAAAGACGAGAGAATTATACACGCGCATGCACACATTACAAAACTTTCATGAAACAACATCTCCACTTAAGTAGCTCCTACAGACTCCTAACTTTCAAGTCTTTTGAAAGTTTTTAAGAGGGATTTTTAAATATCTGATACCTAGCCTGATATATTTGAGCTTTGAACCTAGAAAACAAGGCGAAATTTGAATGTTTACAGATTTTATCACTTAAAACAAGCTAATTCGAAAACTAAACAAGATCCTAAATCCCCTCTAAAAAAAACTTTGTAACTCCTATATCAACTAAATAAAACAATACATTTAAACCGGGCTCTAACCATTACTTAGATTTCATTTGGAAACATTTTTTTATGTTTTGGCTTTTCTTTATTTTTAACACTATTTACATTGTGTGAATTGAAAACATGAAACTATGAATGAACATGTGGGATTGTGTAGGAAACAAAAAAGGCTGAAATAATTCCAAATATGTTTTATAAGGCTTCAATAGGGAGTCACCTGAAATGGTTTAACAATCCTGTGAGTCAAAACCATTAGAGGTGACGACGTCCTGAAGCCCATTGAGCAAATGTCAAAAGTGTAAAGCAGTAATCAAAAATAATCTATTTAACCGTTTTTGTTTGAAAACATAATTCAATATGTGTTGATTCATAAATAAATACCTTCAGTGAGAATGTACAGTATCAATAGTCTTGAAATAAAAGAAAAAACACAGCTTTTGTGTGAAAACAGAAAATGACAGAAAACTTGCAATCGATTTTTTAATATTTTAACATACAGAAATAGTTTCAAATTGATATCAAAATTATTATTTTTTCCTATGCACCTGCAGCGTCTCGCCTTAAAACAGCATATGGACAATGACAATTCTCCATACGCAAGTTAAACTTCATTAAATGAAAAGCTAATAGTTATAAAAAAATATCCTGTATGAATGAACCTGTAAATCCTGTAACGTCGTTTCTCCCAGGCCCTGTGATCCGAGCCCAGGAGAGAGACACGATCCGGGTGGTGTTCAAGAACAAAGCCAGTCGGCCGTACAGCATCCAGGCCCACGGAGTGCAGTACAGCGTGGAGCAGGACGGCACGCTGTACCACAACGAACTGGAGGGTACCTGTGCACGCCGCCTGTTGTTATTGTGCCATATGCTGGGGTTTCTGGAGAAGATTTTATTTAATAGTTACTTGTTTTATGTGTGTAGAGTCCTACACTGAGAAGAAACTGAGGGAGCTGAAGAAGCAAACACGTAAGTAGGGCCCCACCGATATGGATTTTTGGGGTCCGATACCGATATGAAAGGGTTGGCATGGCCGATAGCCGATATATAGGCTGATATTTTAAGTAATTTAATTTGGTGTATTTTTTTCATTTTTATTCCTCAAATAGCCCATAGTTAAACATTTATTATTAGAGTAAAGGTTTCAATCATAGAAATATATAGAAATATATCTATTAGACGTCGACTGATGTGGGTTTTTCTAATATGCACCGCTGATATTTATGGCCATATTTTTAAAAATATCTCATCTATACCCCTGTGTATGAAGCGTATAAACGTGTTGATCTGTGACTGCAGGGGGCGCTGTATATTAATGTTTAGTAGGTACTTCAGAGGGAGCTTGTTGAAAAGACAAAAATCCTTAGATTGCAAAATATAAACGTCTTGGTCTCTTATGATTCTGAAATTATACACAAAAGTCTACAACATAAAATGTATGAAATTGGTGCACAACCTTGTGACTGATTTTCACCGCGATGTTTCTCCGCTTCCCTGAGGCCTAGGAAGTTTTAAAGCTCTGAGTGAGCTCTTTCCGTTGCAAAAAAAAACAAACGGGAAGTTTCTATCACTATCGACCTTTTTATTGGTTTTGGAGATATACAGTATATATATATATCGGCCTATAGCCAATATTGAAAATACCCTAATATCGGCGTCGATATATCGGTCGGGCCCTACACGTACTGTAAGTATTATATTTAATGATATAGATGATATCTGAAAGTTCTGAAAAAAATCTAACACCAATGTTTGATAGTTCTCGTGATAGTCTGACATTTGAAAGTAAACAATCAAATTCCTCCCCTCTTAAACCAGAAAGCCGTTCTTATGGTGCGTTCCAGGCAACTGGTTTCCCACCTCCCACTTGGAAAAATGCCTTGGAACAGCGCTCAAACTGGTAATTACAACTTGTAAACTCGGAAACCTCAAGACTGTGACGAGTTCATATACGATATGAAGACAGTAATGGCGGCCCCCAGTGGAGCAGCGCTGCTAATGCTAAAACTGTAACAAAACCACTGCATCAATGACGTGAATGTTACTTTTGGTCACAGCTTTCAACATAACGTTATGTAGCATGTTTTTAATTAGATCTGGTTTGGAGAAACGTTCATATAACGTTAGCATCGTATGAGCTAAATGTTGTAGCATTAGCTGTTTTGTTTACATATGACTTTATTCACCTGGAACGCTCTGAGGTTGTCGTAATCTTCAAGTGGTAAAGATACCAGTTACCAGTTGCCTGGAACGTGCCATTAGTTTGCAAAATGAGGAGAGCAGGAACAGAATTTTCAAAAGTAAACGATCAAGCTCTTTCCCCTCCCTCCTGATTGGACCTGACAGGCTGGTTCACAGGAAAAGCTCGTCTCATTGGTCAACACGGGAGGATACTAGACTCTGATTAGTTGCTGAGATCCGATATTTGGAATAACACGTTTACATGCGTGACCAGACAGTTACTCCTGTATACATGGTCATTATAATCAATTGGGATATCCCGACGCACGGAGAACAACATGACACAAATACGCCATCGTAATTAAGTAATCGGTGTCCTCATCGCTCCAAAGGTGTGGTGCTGTGCTGCGTCTGAGTTTGGACACGTTTAGCTCTGCTTCTTGTGTGGGCAGGGACTGCATAGAAATAAAAAGCTCTATGTATTTTTCCTTTAGCCGTTAGCCTTTAGCCATAAAACATTGCAAATTATGAAAGAACCAGATGTTTTCAGCTGTTTGTCAACCCGTCGACCACATTTAGGTGAGGTCAAAGCCTACTTAGAAATCATTAGTAGATGTACAAGCCTTTTAAGATTTAACTTCTGATAAGAATTAGCGTCTAAAAGTGTCCTCTGAGCTAAGTTTCTGCTTTTTGTGGGTCGGAAATACATCCAGTGACCACTAAACAACATCTTATAATATATTAATGACAAAGAAACCACATTAATTATTCCAATGCCATTAAAAACAACAGACATGCCATACCTCGCCATACTTTAATATAGGACCTGGCTTCACCATTCACTTGTAAAGAGATAGAACGCTCAATTCAAACGGGTCCAGGAGCTGCATTTGCAAATATTCCTACCTTCCACTTAGTGTTTGATCAAGGGCAATAATCCCCCACCTGTCATGAAAAAGATTGTAAACATTTCCGAATACCTGTTGCTTCCAGGCGTAGTCACACCTCCCCCGGCCGCCTCGGTGCGCCCTGGGACGCTGCACACATACGAGTGGACCGTTCCCATTGGGGCCGGTCCAGTGGAGGGAGAGGCTGACTGTCTGACCTACCTCTATTACTCTGCGGTGGACCCAGTCAAAGACACCAGCTCCGGGCTGGTGGGACCCCTGCTCATCTGCCGCCCCGGGACGCTCAAGAAAGGAGTGCAGGTGAGGTTTTTTCCACAACAAATGGGACTCCTAAAATCTCTGCATTCTGTACAAAGACATGGAAAAAGAACAAATAATAATCACACAAAAGACTGAGAAACGGCGCCATCTTCTGTCACTTCAAAAGGTGAACCACAAAACTGTCATTTGTGTTGATTACAGGTGAGAGAAGGTGTAAAGTGAGTTCTTAATGTGAAGGGCCCTTTGAGTCGTTTATTTTTACTCCGAGTACCCCCTACCTCAAGACTCCAGTACAGTAAAGCTAAAATACTCCCAAATTCAAAGGTTTTAACTTTCCTTTTAAATACATTTTAAATTAGTTTTCATCGGAAATAATTCCTAGTACCCCCTGCTAGGTGCTCAAGTACCCCCAGGGGTCCCCGCATGTTCAGTTGCATTTTGGTTTGAAGATGACCTTTTTTATTTTTTATTTTTTATTTTTTTTTGTAGAGCACAATTCATACACGAGGCAATTCAAAGTGCTTCACAGTTGCAGAAAAAATTACAAGAAAACAGATAAAATCAATCAATAAAACATCAACATAAAGTTAATCAATGACAGTAAAAGGCAAGAGTGCAGATAAAATACTTTCAGTTTTCATATGCACGGGTAAAGAGCTGTTTTCAGCCTGGATTTGAACATTGTCAGAGTTGAGGCCTGTCTCACATCCTCATGAAGACTGTTCCAGATTTTAGCTGCATGAAAACTGAAATGCAGCCTCACCGTGTTTATTATTGACTCTGGGAACCACCAGGAGACCCCTCCCTGAAGTTCTCAGGGCCCGAGATGGTTCATACGGCTCTAACATGTCAGAGATGTACTTTGGTGCTAAACCATGAAAAGAATTGTACACAAGCAGAGCTGTTTTAAATTCTATTCTCTGAGTGACAGGAAGCCAGTGCAGAGACCGGAGCACTGGACTAATGTGGTCGTATTTCCTGGTTCTTGTCAGGACTCGAGCAGCAGCGTTCTGGATGTTCTGCAGCTCTAACAGCTCGTTTAGAAAGGCCAGTGAGCAGACCGTTACAGTAGTCTAACCTGCTGGAGACAAATGCATGGATGAGTCTCTCTAAGTCTGGTTTTGACACTATTCCTCTGATCTTAGCAATGTTTTTCAGATGGTAAAAAGCTGATGATGTTATTGCTTTGATGTGTTTTGATAATCATATGTTTTGATAAAAAGTTTCCCGTTTTGTTCAATTCTCTTTCCTCTGTTTGATGAAATGTTTCCAAATCTTAAGAGATGAAATATGTGTCCATTTATTTTACTGCGTTTGTGGCAATATAGTATTTGGGCATTCAAAATAGCATTAAAAAGCATTACATTTGACTTGTTTATGCCTAAACCCTGTTATTTCTGTTTCAAAGTTCATGGCTGTGAATGTACAGAGTAAAATCCATTTTGTTTGGTCTCTAAAACAATCTGAGGGAACAAACACATCATTTTAAAATGACACAAGTAAAATATGTTTAAATTCTATTTTCCGCTGCAGAAAAACTATGACAAAGAGTACCACGTCCTGGCCTCCATCTTTGATGAGAACCTGAGCTGGTACTTGGATGAGAACATCAGGACGTATGCCAGAACTCCAAACGCAGTCCGGAAGGATGACGAAAGCTTCCAGGAGAGCAACAAGATGCACTGTGCGTATAAAGATGTCACTTGGGTAGAGCTGAACAGGTTTAAACTTAACCTACGCTAATGCAACCTAGTAATGCATCAGTTGTTCATGTACATTTCTTGTTCATGTTCTTTGGATGACGGCTTACAGAGCACTATGCAGAGGGCGCCCAAAGCTAATTCGAAATCCTGTCCAGCCCAGTCTCTCGCTTTTGTTTTTTGATTACATTGATTATTTTAAATTATAAAATATCAACACTGTCGTGCCCAAAAGAGTGTTTTTATGCGTCAGTAGTTCCTCACTTCCGAAATACGTGCTAGGTCAATGTTGAGGCGAGTTTTGTGTGTGTAAACATGGGAGAGAGACCGGAAGTTGGGACTGTAACATCACATCAGCGTAAATGAGCCAGAACTAATAATGATTAGGGCTGAAACAACTAATCGATTAATCGATGACTAATCGATTATTGAAATAGTCGACAACTATTTTAGTAATCGATTAATTGTTTTCTGGTTCACACAGACTCAAATTGAGCAAAAATGACATGAAAATGTAGTATTTTTTGATGAAAACCTACTTTGTTTTTATAGTTAGGGTCTGTAGTGTTTTGTACATTGTAAATTTCATGAATATCTGTCTGTGTCTCATCCAATCAGACATCAGAATTAGCACCAAGAGCCTCCAACAAACATTTACTTTAAGTTTACTCCATCAATACGTCCTCAAGTGGTGCCACTTTAGCTTTTTGTGATTAAAAAAAAGTAAAAATAAAAATTTTCTACACAATTCACAGCCAAGCGATTACTCGATTAATCGTAAAAATAATCGATAGATTAATCGATTACAAAATAATCGTTAGTTGCAGCCCTAATAATGATAATAATTAGTTACACTTGAATTGCGCTTTATAATGTGATTTACCAAGTTTCTCAAAGCACTACAATGTAGTCATTCACACCATACTCTGTGGTGGCAATCTACAGCTGCCCCTGGGGTATACCAACGAAAGCGAGGCTACCATTCTGGGCCAACAGAAAGGCCCTCTCCGCCCGGGTATCAAACCTGGGACCTTCTAGCTGTGAAGCACGAGCACAGGCACAGTCGAAACGCATCATAAAGTAGAATTGAAAAACCTTGTCGAAACAGCAGAAAAAAAAGAAATGTTGAGCTAGAGCCTGAGGAACACTCCCACAAAGCGGTGAAGCGAAAGCTAAGGTCTGCCTGTTTGTTGGTTTGCATATACCATCTCTGTTGTACAGTCATAAGCTTGGTTCTATAATCAATAAAGCTAGCGCTAACGTCCACAGCAGCTTATACATACACTCACTGAGGAGGCTCTGCTCCTTCTAAAAATATAATCATTTAAAGAAAAGAATGACCTTTGCTTCCATGTCACCTTTAAAGTCGAGTCAGAACTCTGGTAGAATCGAGCCCAACAGCTAATCAGGAGCTCAAGTACGTCCTTGTTTAAACGCATATTTAGTAGCCATGTGCTCTAGGTGCCTACTAAGGCCTTTGGAGTAATAGAACTATTACGATAGAGCTGGGAAGGCCTTTAGACGTCAATAGGACTTAAAAAAAAAGTGTCTGTCACAGTGAGGGTTAAAATACCTCATTTGCTGCCGCTGCTGTGGTGTGCAAAGGGGCCTAAAATGTTGGAAAATACTTCATGTTTTGTTCCCAACTTTTGGACTTTCGCTCGTGTTTGCGCATTCACCAAGCACGTATTTCGGAAGCGAGAATTGCGCATTATAGGTAACGTCCACTTTAAAATGGTGAGCAGTCAGACATACATTTAAAGTCATTTTGTAATCTTATAGCTACAGCTGCCCGAGGGGAAACTGACACAATATTTTTTTCCCCCTGATAATGTTGGTTCCATGTCCTCCCTCAGCCATAAACGGCTTCGTGTACAGGAACGTCCCGGGCCTGACCATGTGCAAGGGGGACAAGGTCTCGTGGCACCTGTCCGGGCTGGGATCAGAGACGGACATCAACAGCCTGCACTTCGAGGGGAACCGCTTCATGTTCCGGCAGAACCGCAGGGACAGCATCAGCGTCTTCCCACACGTGTCTCACACGGTCACCATGGAGCCCGACAGCATGGGTAACCTCACGGCAAAACCAAATAGAAGCACACACACACAGACACAGGGTAGGGACTGTGTGTGGGGACAAGGACGAACGGTAGAGTGGGTGGACGGAAAACAGGGGCACACTTTAGTATCTTTTATCACAGGGTTACCGAGTGTTAGCTAAAGGTAACAGCAATAAGGCTGGGCGCCTTATTGCTGTTCCTCACAACATAGCAGCTAATCTTTAAATTTATTTATGTGTCTCGTGCTTTCAGTATCTTGGGGGAACACTCTACACAACTCTATTTTTAAATAGTGTAAATCAGGCTTGACTTGAATTTTTGCTTTGTATATCAAAACGTACTCCTAAAATATTAAAAAAATGTACAGCTTGCATGTATGCTAACTGAACTAAATTGAATCATTTTACTATCATCTGTTGTTGAAAAGCACAAAAGCACTGGTTGTCAAAGTACTTGATTTCATAACTTCAGCAAAAGCACATGGACCACTAGTCAGATATATTATTTTTACTTAAAGAGCAACTAAACACCAAATCAAGTTTTTTTTCTACTGATAAACTGTCTCAGTGGGTGTCTCATAGTGTTGTCTACTGGTCCCTGACATTATTCTGACATTATAGCGCAAACATGTGTTAAATCCTAACTCTGGCCTGAAAACGAATGGGTTGCGCCCCGTTCAGGGTAAACTCTGCTACTAAATTAGAATTTCCTGATTGGCTGGAGAGTGTCCACAGTAATCTGTCTGCTGTGATTGTGCCAATGCAAAGGCCCACACCCCCCCCCCCCCCGCATGTCACCCCCAAACTTCAGAGACCGCCTCTTTCGTGGCAATTTTTGACTTTGGTTTGTGGGTGGGGAAAGGCTTTGGCACGCCCGTTTAGGTACTCTTTAAGTAACAGTACTGACAGTACTTGCCCATAATTATTATATAATATATAATTATTATACTTCTATTCTGTATTTTGTTTTTACATTGAATTAAATGGATATGGGTGTCATTCTCCATTCCTCAGGCCAGTTTGAGGTGACGTCTCCCACAGTGAGCAACTATCACGGGGGCATGAGGGCCAACTACACCGTGCAGAAGTGCAGCCTGTTCCAGAGACAGGGCGAGACCATGCTCCATTCCAAAACCTACTACATCGCAGCAGAGGAGCTTCTGTGGGACTACTCCCCAACAGGACCTTCGAGGAACAGCTCTTCCTCAACAACGACAAGTACGGACATATATCCATTCGGAATTCTGACAAATATCTTAGTTTGATTTTGATGAAACGGGTTCATGCAGGTGTCATATTTCATAATTTTTTCAATGACATTTTAATGCCACAAACGCAAAAAGTACTGTGTAGTTGAATGTATTCTAGACCATTTTTCAGTCTACTTTTATAGCAAAAGTTCATTGAAAAATGATGGTCTAGCGGTGTAATTTTTTCCCAAGAAATTCAAATTTTAATGCCAGTTTGAATCAAATTTAATGCTTTGTAGTGACATTTAAGGTCATATTTTATTTATTTTTATCTCATATGGATGATTAAATAAATAGCTGTTGCTGATTCATGAACTTATACAGACCTTTCAGACAAACCTCAGCTCAAACCAAAAAAACAAAAGCTTTCCTCCAGTAGCAATTACAATTAGCACACAAAAATCTTCCATTGTCTCGTCCAAACTCCAAAACTAGGGGCTGTTTCTGCCACAGACATGGCAGGTGAGGCAAAATAGGATAGAATGAAAGGCAGTAGTGACTAATGTATAAAAAGTGCATAAATCATATATTATTCATTTGCATACCTCAAATATAACTGTGGAGATGTGCCAGGCCCAGAATATGTGTGTAGCGGCCGATGTGAAAAGAGAGAGAACCGATCTCGCTACCTGCCGCATTCTCGGGTGATGCTCTGCGAGGTGAGCTTAAAATCTGGAGATATGTGGTTTAAATAATAAAACTCCCGGGTCGAAATGATGTCCCAGAAAACACGTTTGTACCTGATGGAGTGCAAAAAGAGCGCAGGACTAGTGCTAATATTCAACTCTTGTCCCTGGTTAAGCCTTTTTAGACAAAACCCTCCAGCTAAGACCAGGCCCGTCAAAGTCCTGGCTCTCAAGGTCTGGAGATTAACTGTGCCAACATTATGGCTTAATCGTCTTTAAATTGGACAGACATGGAGAATGATGACTTAAAGCAGTACTAAGTAACTGGTTTACCTTAATAAATCTTTTCAGTAGTCCCTCTGGGGGTAATACAAGTGTTAATAGGATGATTGGGGGGTCTTTCATCTCTCCCTGGAGTCTCTGGCCAGAGAACCACACTTGCAACTTTCCCTGCACCGACCCGGAGGAGCAATACACACTAATGGAATCATGAAGAAGAAGCTAACAGGCTAACGGGCAAAGCTAACTGCGGGCTAGCGCCACTTAAACAGTATTTACAGCCACGTTTGAGTGAAAAATATTATTTCCATTGTGTAATTGGATGTACAATATCCCTCTCTCCCTTTGTCTTTTCTGTCAGCGTAGTATTTACTCTCATGGCCAATTAATGAGTAAAAAAAATGCAACATGCTACGGCACCTGCAGTGGCGCTTATGGCCTCTAGGGGCATGAGTTACTTAGTACTGCTTTAACTTTTTTTTCTTTTTTACTGTTATTATTGCATAAGTTCATCCAAAATACAAATGTTATGGTATAAAACACATTCAACTGCAGTTTTGGCTGAAATTCTGCACAATTTATTGCTCAAAAGTTACATGTCGTGTCCAATTTTCTTTTAAATATTGAAATGACCCCTCATTCCCCATTTTGATGAAATATTTGCAATTTTTTTTGTATTTGGACATTGACACTGCATCAAAAAACTGCTGCCTGTATTTTCTCAAATATTCAAAGACAGTCTAATATCTTTCTGTAAGTGAGTCCATGTCCCCTTTGTAAACGCAGTCCAGCACCCACCTTCCTGGACAAAGACGGCGGCTTCATTGGCTCTCGATACAAGAAAGTGGTCTACCGGCAGTACACCAGCAATAAGTTCAACAAACGCATGGAGAGGCCGCCGGATATGGAGCACCTCGGCATCATGGGTAATTTGAAGAGGCAATGAATGACGATTGGCTCCAAAAAACAAAAAAACGAACTGCTGTCCTTGTCCTTCAGGTCCCATGATTCACGCCAGCATTGGAGACAAAGTGAAGGTGGTCTTCAAAAACATGGCGTCCCGACCGTATTCCATTCACGCGTACGGGGTGAAGACGGAGACTCCGGAAGTCCACGCCACCGGGCCAGGTACAGTTTGATATCATGATCTGTTATTTTGATTTAGTCTCTGACAATATAGACAATTTTGGCCATTTTCCCTCTAATGTGTAATGTTTAGGGCTGGTTACTGTGAAATTTTTTTGGATGGGAAAAAATGGGGGAAATAGGGAAACTATTGGTAATAAAAAATTTGGAAAAATTACTGGGGGAAAAAGAAGAAAGGAAAACGAGAAAAAATGGGGCAAAAATAAGAAAAAAATGGGAGAAATGGGGCAAACATGGGCTTTTTTTCAATGGGCAAAAAATAGAAAAATAAATAAATAAATAATAAGTCATTTCCTTTAAAGAGGGGGTATTGTGCTTTTTTCAGTCACATAGTACCAGTCTACAATGATGATCCAAACTTATGTTTGTCTGTAAATGCAGTAAATTAAAATAACTGCCTTGAATAAATTTGCTCTCGCAAAATGGTTGTAGTGAACGTCTTGAAATAGGCCTCTGTCTCTTTAAGAAGCCCTGACCCTTTCCGACACGCCCCCTTTCAGCACGCTGTATTGTGCTATCATCACAACTACATACATTCTCTCCTTCACATGTTGAAACTACGATCGATTTTCGCTGCGTTTTAATTTTACTGTTGGAAAGGAGCTACGCTTTATCACTTTGTGAACAATGGCCACCCAGGATATGATTTGATACTGTGTCTGACTCGGAAAGTGACTTTGGAGACGAACCTTTGAGAGTTCATAGGCTCTGTGCCCTCACCGAAGGAGCTCTTGCCTGAAAAATATCTGCTGTTTGGAGGCTATCTAGTCACTCTTTGCTACTGCCATGCCCTATGGATCTTTAACTATACCCCATGGTCTACACCAGGATCTCCCCAGGGACATTATCTGTGCAGGTGGACAATTATTCGAGATTACCCCGTTAGCATGTAACAATCGCCTACAGCTCATTGTTGATGAAAAGTCTGCAATAAACCACAAATGTGTAAAGCCTTACTCATTGTGTGATCATCATAAATGCTGCTTCAAGTAGTTGCCTGCTTTATTGACGTTGTTAGTGCATAATATGCTCCTTGTTTTCTATGAAAGTTCCGAGCTAGCTGTTAGCGCCTCGCGGCTAGCTCAGAACTAACCACTCGGCTATGACCCACTGTAGATGAAATTTGTGCAATAAACTTAACAATCAACAAGCCAGGCTCAGTGTGTGATCATCCCAAAGGCTGCTTCATGTAGTTGCCGGTTTTATTGACGTTATTAGTGCATAATAGGCTACTTGTTTTCAATAAATTCTTCCGAGCTAGCTATTAGCGGCTAACTGCTAAGAGCTTGTTAGCTCCAGGAGAAAACCACTCGGCTACGACCCACTGTAGATTAAATGTGAGCAATAAACTTCAAAATCAACAATCCCGTCTCAGTGTGTGATCATTGTTAAATGGTTCATTGTGTAGATGGTGGTTCTATTGACTTTATTTGTGCATATTTCTTGTTTTCACGTGATGACCGAAGCTTTAGCTTGTAATATTAGCTTTCTCCGGAGGGAATGCCATCAGGACATCAAGGCCCAAACTCATTCCCAGCGCAGATCCCGTCATGGAATTAAGTTTTCTTGTCACCGGACAGAACACTGATGTGTGTCTTTGTAAAAGTCTCAGAGCTGCTGTAGCTCCGGTTTACAACACGTGAAGCTAATCCTCCATGATGACTGACTGTTTACATCTGCCCTCGACATGTGGGGAGGGGGCTCTGCTGAGCTGAGGAGCAGTGGTTAGTGCCTTGGCTGGTGACGAAAGGTCCAGAGGCGTCTCCAGGAGGTGGGGGCGTTCCTAGGAGGACTGAGGCATACTGTAGCTACACCTAAAATGGCTGCCGTCTAAGTTTTGAAAGATAACTCAAAAATACGTGAATGAGCCAAGGCAACACTCCAGGCATGTGTTTAATGAGGGAATGATATAATAGCATGATGTAAAGCTTGAAAAAGTCGATTTTACATAATCCCCCCCCTTTAATGCTGTCCCTGGACCAACAGCATCAAAACATACTTTTTTCGGTACCTGCTTTTGATACATTTTTAGATACCGGTAGTACCTAAACTTTTATTCCGATACCATACTGGTATCATTAAACAGTAGCCAGCCCTAGTCATGTTTATATGAGAACATAACATGACAAGAAAAATCTTAAAACTGATACCTCTAAATTATTGTTTCTTTTCCTATTGACTTCTCTAGGCGAGACTCACACCTACTACTGGTACGTGAATAAAAACACGGGGCCCACCGCCGAACAGGAGGAGTGTTCCGTGTCCGCCTACTACTCCACTGTGGACGTCACGAAGGTGCAGTAATATCCGTTTTAAACGTACTTGTACGCTCAACACGTGAAAGACTGTGTAACGAATGTGAGCGCGTGTCTCTTTAAGGACATGTACAGTGGCCTGGCGGGTCCATTGGTCATCTGCCGGCGCAGCTGGGGCAGGTCAGAGCAGCCTAATCTACCTTTTTCTTTTTTTTTTAATGTGTAAATGTCAATCAGACCGAGCAGAGCAAGGTTTATGAATTTGTGAGGATAGATTTTTCTTGGTCAACAGTGATTTGAGCATTCTGTGAGTCTAAATCAGTTTAGAGGAGAATATTATAGTATGTCAGGGGTCACAAATTAAAGAGACTAGATGCAAGTTGGTCATTTTTATACTCACTACTGCCACCTCTGGTCTTACGCGTAACTGGTCTTAAGCTCGTGCATGACGGCACTTCGGACCCGAATTAATACCTTTTTGAGTGACAGTGCAGGATTTTAGAGGCAGGTGTGGTGAATAGGTCTGAGCTCATTCTACACATTAGGACATGGCTGGAACATGTATGGGGAGGAAAATACTTAATTTTAACATTTTTAAACTCTGTATAGTCCCTTTAAAATTTCACAAATGTCCAAATTTAATTAAAAAAAGTCAAGCAAAGGTCCGGATCATATGGGGTTAATTCACCGTTATATGAGGATTTTTAAAACTGGGGTACCTGATCTTTCCTGTTCAAACAGTGACATTTTTTGTTTTGGCCCAAACTTCTTTCTAACTCTCACAGTCCCTCCTGTGTATTCAAATTGTTCAAAGAATGTAATTACATTCTACAGCATAGGGCAGCCACCGCCAAGATAAATTCCACTAATTTAGATTAGACTTCTATCATCCATTGCTCAATAAAACTTTAGGTGAAGACAATACAACAAGTTCTGTGTTTTGCTGTGTTTACAACATACTCTGAGGTGGCAAAAATACCAACGTGTCAGCTCCATTTCAGCCAAAGCAGGGTAAAACGAAACAAATCAAATGGACTTCACTAACGGACTCTCGCCGGCTGTCGTTGTGCAGGAGTCTGGGGCTGAAGAAGGAGGTGGAAGAGTTCGCGCTGCTCTTCCTTGTGTTCGACGAGAATGAAAGCTGGTACGTCGTATGCTGGAGTTATGAAGATTGTATTATCAATTTTATTTATTGACTCATTTATCTTGTGGCAGGTATTTGGATGAAAACATAAGAACTCAAGTAAGAAACCCGAGACCAAACCTCAAAGACGAAGAAGCTTTTATTGAGAGCAACAAGATGCACTGTGAGACCCACATTTCACCCATACAATCCTTCCTAGAAACTTTTAACCTCTTAACCCCCATTTTCTCCTGCTCAGCATTACCCAAAACTAAAAGCTTCTTGACTGGAGTTTACAGACTATAGGCCAGTGTAATGGCTCATTTGTAAGCTTAGACCTACAACTTTTTTGTCACATTTTAGAGATTTTTTTGCTGCGTTTGTCACTTTTTCATCACTTTTCAGTCGTGTTTTTGTTGCTCTTTTACTATTGGATATTTTATTGTGTCATTGTTGCTTTTCCAGCACGTTTTTGTCACATTTTTGCCGCTTTTTTTGTTGTGCTTTCGTCGCATATTCAAGTGGTTCCCAACCTGGGATTGCAGAAGGACAGGTCTAAAATCATCAAATATGACTGAGTAAGGACTACAGGTGCATTAAACACTCGAATTTCACTTTATTTGTTTGAAATAAATACTTAATAGCAATTATTTTCATGTTTTGATACATTTGTGGGGGCCACAGTTTGGACTGGGGGGGCGCGGCCCGATTACAGCACACGCAGGAGGGGCTTCAAGGAAAAAGGTTGGGAACCACTGGCATATTCAACACTTTTTTGTTGCTTCTTTGTCACATTTTTGTTGCTTTGGTGTCCCTTTTTTAACATGTGTTCGTCACTTTTTTGTCGTGTGAGATCTGTGTGGCAGGTAACTGGTTAATAATGTCTTTGTCCTTATTACGAGAAAATGGTATATAGTTTTGTATCCGTTGGGCTTTACAGCGATTAACGGCTACATGTATGGCAACCTGCCCGGGCTGAACATGGAGGTGGGCGACAAGGTGTACTGGTATCTGCTGGGCATGGGCACGGACGTGGACATCCACACGGCTCACTGGCACGGGCACAGCGTGGAGTACAAGGTTTGTGGGGAATTCATTTCAATGGACGTGAACGCAAAACAATCACATGACCTACGTTTGTATTGGTGTTGTCTGTCGGTGCAGCTCGGAGGTGGACCCCATCGCACTGACGTCTATGAACTGTTCCCAGCAACGTTTCAGGTAAAGATGGATATCGTTTGTGTGTAGTCATAGAAGTGAGTAATGGTGAGTAGTAGGGCTGCTCCCTGTGAGAAAAACAATGTAATATTTGAAAACAGTCTTACATATTGCAACAACTCACGTCCCGCTGTCTCGATTGATCAGTCTGCTGATTTGTCAACCTGGACGTCTGAGTATTCCTGTTTAATTGAACTAGAATTTTGGCAGAGTTTGGCCCCTCTCCAAAACCACTTCCTCCTCCCTCTCCCTAAGCACTGACACTCGAAATGCACATTCCCGTGAAGGGAGGTTCTGCCTGAAACGGACTGAGCAGCGATAGAGAAGTGGCCGATCAGCTCCTTCACAGCGAGTCAGTGTCGAAGGAATCGAGGGTTAAAGTCGGAGCGCAGCCCCACAACTTCTTATGTAGAAGAGTCAACGTTTTCATTTGAACAATTATATAGTCATATACACTATCGTCAATGAAAATAAAGTGGTAATAAGACCAAATGTGCTTTCAGTGGTGGTGGAAAATCCCTCATGACTTTGTAAACTCGAAGGGAAGTTTGTTTTCAGTTAAAATGATCCTCAATTGAACTTGTGATTTTTATAACATTTGTGGGCTGTACTGTGGCGGTGAAGGGCTGTGCAGGAACCTCCGTAAGGTGCCTTCAATGAATATTTAGTGGAAGTGGTTGGTTTTGGATTGATATTACAGTGCCAATAACCTTATACTGATATCAACCCGGGATTGCTTCGGTTTACATCATTTTCTCCAGTCACAGCCAAGTCTCAAAACAAACGACAAAACAATTGAATAATAAGTTTTAAATATTGTGCGTTTGTAAATCTGTAGCTGCACCTTGTGTTTTTCGGTGGTGGCCATGTTTTTAATTAGTATCTATAAAAGTGCGTGTTGTTGTCAGCAAATATTATCCCCGCCCTCTTGCGGCAATACTACCACATGATTGGCCCAAACCATAGCTGGTTCAGTTTCAAGCACATCAGTGGGAACTGATGGATTCTCGTCTTTGTGAATTCACAAATTTTAATCCAAAAAATGTAAGCAATCTGTCATCTAAGACATCTCTGTCTGTCAGTCCATTCGTCTGTCTTGATTTGCTAGAAAAAAATAGAATGTATTACTATATTCATTATAAGTGGCGAAGCAGGCCCCAGGTTCCATGCCAGTTTGCGTGTAGTTTGTATGTTAGGTTACCCTCATCAACCTAAAACATGTACAATAGACTAAAATCCGTTAGCTTGATTCTCCGTGCATTGATAATGTTTTGTTACGCCATAAAATACAGGATGTTTAAAACGGTGTATTTTATCCTGTCAAAGGAGTTGGAGCCTCAGTAAAATCCTGTTAATGAAATGAAATACTACACCAGCTTTGTTTAAACCAACCATGTATTTGAGCTCAGCTTTGACCTGGTGTTTGCAGACGGTGAAGATGCGTCCTCAGTTCGTTGGGACCTGGCTGTTCCACTGCCACGTGGCCGATCACCTCAAAGGCGGGATGGAAGCTCTCTACACGGTCAGGGAGAAGGGTAAGAGTCACAGCGCCAAGTGTTATCGAAATAGCTTTCAATTTGATTGTTTTATACGTTTTGTTTCTTTTACAGAGAAGAAGAAAGGGATCTTCGGATAAACAACAAACAAGCAGCATCAGAGAATCCACCCAGAATGAACTAGTTGGAAGATGTTTTATATTTAGCACTTTGAATGCTGTGTCAGTTTGATTATTTTCATTGATAGAAGGGGAACACTAGAGGGCACTCAAACTACACTACATAGGGGCATAGCAGTTGGGGCGATGAAAAATAAACGCTTTCAAACTACATATTCTTTTGATCCATCTTTCAAAATCAAGAAACGTCAAAACTAATTTTGACATGAATGATGATTAAAGTACATTAAGAGTGAGACACTGCAGGCAACACCTTTTTTGTTGTTTAAGGTTACGCCAGATTTTTGCTGTAGCTTTGCCGGGTGTTTTTGCTCCTGCGATGGAGGGAACATAAAGCTATTTGAACGTTTTCATTGTGATGGTGTGTAAGTATAAAGCTGCATTCTGCAACTTTTTATGTGGAAAAAAAGTTGATATTTGTGCATATTTGACCTTGTAGTGACCCACTGACTATATTTACTTTCCATCATGGTGACCTCTACAACGCTCCAGAATCAACTGTTTTGTAGGTTTTCCTGTGGGAGGGTCTGTCAGCAGTGGAAACCTACCAGACACTTGATCCAGGAGCATCCTAGAGACCACTGTGATGGAAAGTAAAGGCACCATGCGGACCAATCATACAGCGGCTGGGAGTAACCCAAGGTCAAATATGCACAAATATCAACATAAAAGGTTACCTGATTTATTTATTTTACTTTTTAGGTTTGGGTTATTGAGCATTTAATCCAAACATAAAAGGCGTTTTTGTGTAACCTTTTTTCCCCCCTAACATTTTTTTTATTACACATAAAACACTTTCTTCCACACATCAAAAGCTGTTTAAGTCTGAAGATGTTTTATTTGCTGTCTTATACTTTGCTCAGTAATCTACAGTCAATGTTTCGAAGGGATATCATACAGCATCTATCTTGTTATGTCTTTCTCATTCATCGGCAGTGTCTCGCCACCACAAGATGGCAGTACTGTTCTTAAAATAGATGCCATCTTTTTCATATCGTATGGTCTTCAATAAGTCAAACTCACTAAATCCCTTTTTTATTACACCTTTAAATTTCAAGTAGTCCCTGTCAATCCCGGCATTATAAATGATTATGTTTCAAGAGCAAAACAATAATTATGTAGTTCATGAAGTATCGCAGCTGGACATCTTTTGGAGCAGTGGGGAAGTCTCCAAACGAAACAATAGCCAATTAAACCTCTCCAACAGTATATGATTTAGTTTTATTATTGTGGAAAACATGAAATAAGACTTGGTATCAAAGCTAATTGGCCTCTTGTCAGTCAAAATACAGGTACAACCATAATTATAATGGTACTTGATTGAAGTACCAGCGAATAAGCTCATTATGCATATGACCGATGCTAAATAATCATGTTTTTTAATGATGTTTTTTTGCATGAGCCACAATAGACCAATTAAAGCTCATGCATTAACAATATGAATAATAGTTGTATTAAATGACATTTTGTAGTGATAGCGGAAGGTATAGTTTCTCTCATCTGGAACACTGAGAAGTAATGTATTTAAAAGGCGCAATGTGTAACTTTATATGTGAAAAAAAGACTTGATATTTGTGCGTCTTTGACCTTGTAGTGACCCAGCAGCTGTATGAGTGGTCAGCATGGCGCCTTTACATTCGATCACGGTCGAGTCTCTACAACGCTCCACCGTCACTTGTTTTGTAGGTTTTCTGGTGAGAGGATCCGTTAGCAGTGAAAAGATTCCAAACAATTGATCCTGGAGTGTCCTAGAGACCATTGTGCTGGAAAGTAAAGGCGCTGCCGCTGGGTCTGTCAATACACACAAATATCAGTGGCCCCCACTGTAAAAGGATATTGCTTCTTATACAAGTTTGGGGGTAGCAAAACATTTAAAGTCCATTGATTGGCTCTATGCACGCGAGTGACACGTGTCTCCAGAGGTTGCAGTCCTTCCTCTCGCTATTTTCCCAACAAGAATTAGCGATGTCTTGCATGAATCAACCAATAGTTCAAGAAAACATCACGGACAGTGAGATACTGATGGTCACTGGCTACATGTTAAAGGTCCTATATCATGCAAAATCGACTTTTTGGAGCTTTTAGCCACGGTGTTATGCTATTTCCTTATCAAAAACACCCCCAGAGCGGTTTTTGGCCTCATTCACGCAGTTCTCCTGCAGCTGCTCCGCCCTCTCCTGGTAAACGCCTGACTTGTTCCCGTCTGACGTCAGATTAGAACCAGGAAGTGCTCGACGTCTGTAATGTAATGCCTTACAGCCTGATTTTAATTTATAAAACAGCGTTTTCCTTATTTCTGTTGTAAGAAAGAAAAAAAAAAGAAAAAAGGAAGTGCCCGACATGTTCGAAAACAAACAAGTTTTCAAAAACACCCCCCTGAGCGTCTGAACAGATGTTTGCACCGAACGTTGTGAAGAAGGAGCTCTTTCTAACCTACTCTGGAGACTGGACACCTGTTCATTTTTCTTACCTAACGATAATGTCACAGAGAAAAGCGCGTTTGGCTACGAGAGGACAGGACTATTCAACTTTCCTAAAGAAGAGGCCACTCACCAGAAGTTGGAATTTCTTTCCAGGATTCAGCGACTGTCAGCCAAAATAGTGTTTGTCTGTGACCGTCACTGATGGATGCTTGGTGAACCTTGGCCAGAATCAAAGTGGATTCACTTTTATAAACGTGAGTCCCATAATGTAAACACCCGATGGAGGCCAGAGGCAGAGCGGTGAGTCAATCAAAACGCATGTTAGCCATTTAACTACATTGTGAAGTAACTTCACTTATTGCGAAGAGAGGGGCGGAGTTAACTGAATCGAAGCGTCTTGTCTTCCGGGTTGGAAATATCCCCATTTATTATATATTATATTCAATCTTAAAATAATCTTGTGATCCCGGAAAAGGCCTTGTGACCCCTCGGAGGGTCCTGACCCCCACTTTGGGAATCCAGGCCCATAATGCATTGTGAGAGTGAGCGGAAAACAGTCGACAGCGGCATGTCTTTGAACAATGACACGACACAACATTTAACCGCGTGTTGCATAATAACAGTATTATTGTTTATGAATTAACCTACATTATTTGTGGGCGTTCCCACTGATACATACTGTACGACAACTGGACTGTTATAAAAATGGTAAAAGCTCAAAAAAGTGAATTTTGCATGTGGCTCCATTAACATTTCTGCCATTCATAAAACCAATGTGTCATAAAACTGCCTTCAACATAGATTTAAAACCAGTCAAAAAATCATCACAGTGTTGGTTTGTTAGGTCATACATTATTAACACTCACACATTAGGGCCCTCCGCTCAGAATGTTGCACAGGAAAGGCTCAAGGCTACAAACGGACCCGCTCTGAGGATGAGGTCAGCCCGGTGCCCCTCAATGGGACGTCCTGACACCCCTCCTCGCAGCAGTGAGGGATGATGGGGGAAAAGGAGCACTCTGAACTGAATTTAGAGCCATCTCTTCAGTTACGCCTTTGGGGAAGTTCTCCTGCGAGCGCCGGAGTTAGCATTCAAAACCTGTCGAGACGTGCTGAGCCGCTAGACTTTGAAATGAAATCTGTTTAGTGCAAAAACAGTAAAGTAGTGTCAAACTTCTTCTCAAACGCCCTAAATTTCTACCCTCCTATTTGTGATCAAAACCAAATTGCCATTTTCTATGTTAGCCATGTTATTATACTGCATTATTATACGGCCCTTCACAATGCAAGTAGAACGCTCCATTGATTTGAATGGGATTTCCCAACGTTCTACCGGTCATTATTTTTTGATAGAAGACCTCTGAAAAAAATAATGACCGCTGCCAATGGCAACGGAGTTCGTGCTTGTAATACAGGTCTTTCATATCACTCCGCGAGTAGTAGTAGCGGACAGGCGGACACTATCTCTGTCCCCTTCCCTGCGAGAGAAGTTGGGGGAATCGCTCGTGAAGTTAACGGGAGTCCGACTTTCAACTTACCCAGAGATTCACCACCATTCCTCCTCTCCAACTGCACCTTCAACTAAGTAGCTAGGCTAGCAATAAGTAGCTAGCCGTGCTGCTACCAGCCTCGCCACACTGCCTGGAATCAACAAACGTTGCCAAGCAACGCGCAAACTTTTGGGAACTATTTTCCGCGGAAATCATTAAATAAACCTTTCTGCCTTCATAAAAGTGTATGAAGTTTATTTGTGTGTGTACAGTTGGCAAACAGCCGTATAATAAACGGGATAATGTATAGAATGCCGGTCATTATCGGGAAAATAAGTACCGACAGGGCGAACTGGACTCTCGTTTCGCCCTGAAGTTCTATACATTATCCCTTACTTGTTTCTTCATCGAAAATACATACCTGGAGTCGTCTTTTACTTCAGTCATGCACTTTTCAGTACTGCAATTGCATTTCATTCGGTCATTTCTTCTTTTGCGGCTGCGCTTCGATCTGAATTTCCTGGGTTTTGCTGCAGGGAACGGTTCTTCACATTTTTAAAGCCCGTAATCCGTTGCCGGACCCGCTTACAGAGTGTGTACATCAACACACATGCAAGTATTTAAAACGTTGCAAAAACGAATTGCAACTTCCCATTTAATATATTTAACAACTTTAAAAGTGTCTGGAAATTATTTTGATCAGCTGCAAAGGGCATCCATTTCTCATTTTGGTTTTTCGTCTCTTTTGTCAACCCCATTTTTGAAAATGTACCCGGTGTTTCCTGCATTATCGTCCGGGCATAGTCCATGTGGTCCTCGGATGATTCCTCAAACGGATCTGCCTCTGATGTTGTCTCACCGAGTCTTTGTTTTGGGTCTGCTCTGGGGCAAGCTGCTGGGCCCTGTATGTTTTGGTTCTTCCTGGATTTCCTCTCTTTCCCCCTTCGGCGTAGCGCGGAGTCCAGAGGCTCAGCAGTGACGGTATTTCTCGTTGATGGCAGTCGATGAGTTGGAATATACCTTTCTAGCCTCAATTATGCTACATGTCTGTAAATGATGACACCTATATTGAGCATTAATTGTAAAAAATGATCATTCCTAACACCAGTAATTGAAAATGGTCAAGTATCATCCCCGAAAGTGCTCAGAGTGCACGCAGAAGCCATCGCCGCCTCTTCCCTCGCTCTCCTCGGTTAGCCCTAAGGAAATGGGATTTAGGAGAGCTGGACCGTAAAATGTGTCCAGTAACGCCTGCTCTGCCCGGACCTGCGCTGAATCCCAATGACGCGCTAACTGCCCCGTCAAATTCAACTACAGAAACCCGGGCCCCCGACGCTCCACTCCACTCCACAGCACCCCCCACCACCCTCATCCCCATCCTCAGAAAACCTCTCCAGGACCAGACCAGTGATATCTGTTTGTCACTCGGAGCTGCCCTAGAATGAGAATGAGGGCGCGCTGACATGCTCCGCTTGCTTGGTCATTCGGGTGAGTGCAGCTCACAGACAAAATGTTGTCCTTTTGGATCAGCTGCGAGTGTCTAACAGTGGAGGAAAGATGTGTCGGGCGGAATGCTGTACGTGTCCGTCGGTGAGGGAAAAAGGGCAGGGCAAGTTTGTTTGTAGAGCACAGTTCGTACACGACCCCTATTCAAAGTGCCTCACCGCTATGTGGAATAACAGCAAGGCACATGAAATCAATCTAGATAGCTTTTATTTAAATGTCTTTGCCATTTTAGTGTAAGCAAGTGTAATTTGCACTTGGCCCAAACTGTCTACAGTAAATCCATGTGTGTACTGCACCTCATGGCTGAACTGCAATTTGGTTTCTTCTTTTTTTTTGTTACGGTGGAAGCCTCTGTAAAAGTAGAGCTCATAGTCATGACCACACAGAGATCTGATGAGCAGATGATTCCCCGATCACGTACAGCCGAGGAGCTGTTTAGATTACCTAAATTTAAAGCGATGAGTGCAGATAAAATACTTTCACTTGACATATGCACAGCTAGAACTGGATTTGAGCACAGAGAGAGTTGAGGCCTGTCTATTTTAGTTGCATAAAACTGAAACGCAGCCTCATCGTGTTTAGTCCTGACTCTGGGACCAGCAGGAGACTAAGGTTCTCAGAGCCCGAGACGGTTCATACGGCTCCAACATGTCGGAGATGTCCTTTGGTGCTCGAGACTTGCAACAAGCAGAGCTGTTTTAAAGTCTATTCTCTGGAGTAACAGAGATGCAGAGACCGGAGCACACAAAAACATAAAAGTACTTAAACTTAAGATGAGCTCTTTTAGTAGCTCTCCTTACTTAGCTCTTTTAGCTGCAGTACATCCAGAACACTGCTGCTCGAGTCCTGACAAGAACCAAGAAATACGACCACATTAGTCCAGTGCTCCGGTCTCTGCACTGGCTTCCTGTCACTCAGAGAATAGAATTTAAAACAGCTCTGCTTGTGTACAAGTCTTTTCATGGTTTAGCACCAAAGTACATCTCTGACATGTTAGAGCCGTATGAACCATCTCGGGCCCTGAGAACTTCAGGGAGGGGTCTCCTGGTGGTTCCCAGAGTCAATAATAAACACGGTGAGGCTGCGTTTCAGTTTCATGCAGCTAAAATCTGGAACAGTCTTCATGAGGATGTGAGACAGGCCTCAACTCTGACAATGTTCAAATCCAGGCTGAAAACAGTTATTTATCCGTGCATATGAAAACTGAAAGTATTTTATCTGCACTCTTACTTTTTTCTGTAATTCATTATTTTTATGTTGATGTTTTATTGATTTGATCTGTTTTCTTGTAATTTTATGCAACTGTGAAGCACTTTGAATTGCCTTGTGTATGAATTATGCTCTACAAAAACTTGTCTTGCCTAGTATGACTTAGCAATAGGTTACTCAGGACAAAAAAAAGGTTTTCAACCACTCTCTTAAGGCTCCAGAAAGGCCTCCTCTGTTGCATCTTTAGGCACATCCTGCTAGTATCTGGAGCAGTTACAAGTTTTATATTTAAAACTTGTAAGTAACTTGTATGTGGTGTTTTATCTTTGTATAATGTGTTTTAATGTTGACTAGTTCTCAGATTTGCAAGACAAATTTACCTACGGGTACAAATAAAGTAACCTAACCTAACCTAACTGCTCCTTGAATGCTTCGAGAACGCCTCCCCAGAGGGGATCTATGGTTTTATTTTAATGTTTGTCAAGATCAAACACTGGACCTTTGTTTTTTGTGATGTGACAGTAGTTTCCATTTAAGAGGATAGAAAAATTGTGGCTCATAATGTAACAACCCATCCCAGCCATTCAGTCGTTATTCCCACGTCAAATGAATCCGTAATCTCTCTGCTGGTAACTGGCCGGCCACTTAGTGCTGTTTAATGTTGGATATTATTCACCAACAGTAATGTTATGTTGCATTACAGACAAAAGCTTTTTTTTTTAAGTAGCCATTAGCACAGTGCCCATTATGAAGAAATATCAGAGAAAAGCTTTTCCCATCATGCAGAAATACATTGCTATTGTTCAAATACCTAGTCTTTAATCCATTTGGTGCATCAGTCTGTTAGCATTCATGCAACATTATGTGAGTTAGACACAACACAAAATTGCTTGAACAATTTCACCAATTCTAATATGGCCGACGTCATTGCTAAGGGGCTGCGTCATAAATACCCGGATTGCCGTCTTCATCAATGCACCTCTGTCCCTCGCTCCTAATCAAAACAAACCTCTCCCTCTGTCCCAATTCAAACCCTAGCCCTAGATTTGAGCCCTTCCCCTAGATTTTGCGCTTTCCCGCGGAGGGTTAGGGTGTCCCAATACTTTAGGGAGCAAGAGGAAGTGACTATCTCCCCTTGAAAAGGCCCCTCGGCAGCAAGTCAGCTCAGGAGCAGACTTGCGGCCAAGGGAGTATAGGGTGGAAGCGACAATTACAAATGTAAGAATATATACGCAAATAAGCCTGTAAAAATCTGAAATGTGTTGGAATATGTTAGTTAGATGTATATGCAATGGACTTTTAAGTTATAGTTTGAAAGCCGCTAATTGACGACGTTCATTAAAATGCCGAGTGCTTTGCGAGAGTCTCAATATACACTGACGGCCGGGTGTGTGGCCCAGTGTACATGCGGATGTTTCGTGCTTATCCAGGTTCTCAATCTACTGACGTTTTCAGTACACAAAATGGTCTCAAGCTGAACCCTTTCTCCTGTGGTGATAGAGGACTGAAAGTGTTGCTTGTTTATGTTCTACTTATGTGACATAGATGATTATTGATTGATCTATCGAAAACAGTAATGCATCATGTTTAATCGTTTAACAATAGACTGGATGAAAACTATACTATCTGAATGTGTAGGCCGTCTTGTTTTTAGACACAATGGTAGTTGGCAGCTAAGTTGAGCAAAGTGCCAAAATTAAAACAAAATGACATACCTGAAACATCCCGACCGTCACAAACATGCTGTTTTGTAAATTTCCTCTCCGTTGATTTATCAAACGTAGATAAATCAACATGGCACCCACAACAGGCAGGAGCTACGTATTTCTTGTTATTGTAGTTTATGTGTATAAACTGTGTATTACCTCTGTCTACTAGACTGAGGTGAAATCAGACACGTCGATGTTGCATAAGGAACACGTTCTCTGCGCCAATTTGCATACTAGTGTTGTCCCATTCCTTATGGGAAAATCTTCACTTGCACGTTCCTCATTGAGGGGACTCTACTGTGGAGGGAACTCAGAGCAAGTGTTCTCAGAGCAAGTGGGACTGGGTGTGGAGTTCTGTTAGGACATCTGGGCTACTATCAAAGCGGGCTGTTGCTTTGTAGCAGTGATATCCACCGGCGGCTGATTTTTCTCGGAGAAACATTTGCTGTGTAATTGTCCAACCTTGTCCTCAAGCAATGTTTGTACACAGTAAAACTGTGTTTTAGCACCTGTCTACATTCAACCTCACTTTACCTACTGTTATGCAATTGGACTGTATTTCTCAGTCCACATTTCACAGTAAAGTGGATTTACTGTTTATTTTAGCTCTTAATCCGTACACATATAATCACTATTCAACCTTTATCTTAACGCGTTACATAAACCGCTTTCCCCTCTATAGTCGCGTTGCATGGTTAGCGCTCTCTCCCTGGCTCCTCGCTGCTTTCTGCTCTTTTATACCACTGATCAACCATGACATACGCACGGTGAAAGCAGATGGGTGTTTTTTTCATTTCGTTTTGCTATCTCTCCCACACCAGGCTCCGGGTAGATCCACCGTAAGCTCAATTAATGGCCTGATAAGTGCAGAGGCTTTAAAGAGGAGTGC
The DNA here is from genome assembly GCA_007210695.1 of Neogobius melanostomus. Lineage (NCBI taxonomy): Eukaryota > Metazoa > Chordata > Actinopteri > Gobiiformes > Gobiidae > Neogobius > Neogobius melanostomus. The sequence goes on from VHKM01000612.1 coordinate 268,339, forward strand.
GGCGCCGAGGCAGGCTAGCATCTACTGTAGAGTGTGTTAGCTAAACGTGTTTGCGGCTAATACGTTGTGAAGGGGATTTCGGCACGCACCCGCTCGGTTTTTTGTGTTTTTTTGTCTTTGTCTGGTTATATAAAGGTACTTAGTCTTACATTGTCTGCATGTGTCGATGGAAAGGAATAGAAGAGGATTGAAAAGGTTTTAAGGCGGCATTACAGAATGCTGAATCTGTAAATATTCTGTAAATAATCTGTAAGCCTCATATTGTCTGCCAATATGAGGCTTGAGATGTATCAAAACAACAAAAGTCGGCAGTTCCGGGTTTGATTTTGAGAAACTTTATGTAGCATGTCTTTCATTGTATAATGTGTATTTTGGATGCAATGGACTAATTACAGCCTCTAAGGAAATGGGGGAAGGCTCCTGAAGTTCCTTACTCTAATGGACTTTCCATTGAAACCTTTTTTAATTTAATGGCCCATGTACCTGATAATTTTCCAGGTAGTGGAGTGAAATTTGTTTTGTCCTCCTCCAGTGAATTGTACATTTGTGAAAAGACACTGTGCATCAAATTATAAAGCTTTTTTTTTTCACCCAAAGAACTAGCAGCAAGCTGTTGTTTCTGATGCTGAAAAGAAACCCTCAATTACATTGTAAAATGTGCTTAAGTTAAAGGGACTATACATAAGTTTAACCACAAATAAATGTATACAAATTTAAAATGACTTCCTCATACATGCTCCAGCAATGCCCTGGTGAGTAGATTGAGCCCTGGCCTTTTCACCGCGAGTGCCTCTATATGCCTGTAAATTCAATTACATACAGAGTGCCTCACCCTAGTGTTGAATACATCCAAAACAAAAAGCATTATACTGGGATCTAGTTGGAAATTAAAGGAAAAAACACAATTAGAACTATCAGTCGAGGGCACAGTGATCACTCAAGTAGAAGAAACAAAACCTCTCAGAGTCATTATAGACAGCAGACTTAAGTGGTCCAACCATATTGATCATATTGTTGCTGTTATGGGAAGAGAATTATCGGTTATCAGAAGATGTTCAAATTATTTAAGTCAAAATCTTCTTTTGCTAGAGATTAAGACTATTGTTCTGTCCCATTTACATTACTGCCCAATGGTGTGGTCCAGTGCCTCCGAAAGAGACAATGAGAAGCTACAGTTAGTGCAAAATAAGGCGGCACGTCTTGCGCTGAGGTGCTCAAAATATACAAATATTCAAAGGTTGCACCAAACTTTAGGCTGGACATTGGTGAAGAATAGACTACATTTTGCCCTTCTTTGCTTCTTTCAAAAGATTCTTGTGTTAAAACTCCCTAAGGTTTTATATGATGTACTTGTATTCAGTTGTTCCATACATAAGTTTAACACAAGACATGCAGTAAATGGTTATTTTACTCTTCCATCATGTAACACTCAGACTGGACAGAAGGCTGTTATGTTCAGAGGAATGAAATCCTGGAACTCTCTGCCTAAAGACATTTCTAACATTGCAGACATAAATATTTAAAAAAAGACTCTGTTATCACACTTCAACAAATGAAATATGTTGTAATTGTGTATTTATGTTGTTTTATATTGTGATTTTATAATCTGGACCCCAGGAAGACTAGCCATTGCCAAGGCGATGGCTAATGGGGATCTTAATAAACAAACAAACTCTCAGCTGCAGTGTCTTCTCCATACTGAAGCTGCCCAGTCAGAGGTAACTTTGGAAGGATGAATTTAGCGGAGAATAAGAAGAGACCGGCTTCAAGCACCGGCGAAACTCCAGCCCAGACCCCAAAAAGAAACAAAGAGTTTATTCGAGTGCGACAAAAAGGGTGAAAATCGAGTCTGATCGGCGTAGGAATGAACCAGAGTACACATTGGAAAATGTTGAGAGAATCTCTGTGTATGACAAAAGACCTGCAGTTAACGTCATTTTTGCTTGAAAGGTAAGATATTATTACTAAATAGTAAATACTGTATGTGGGGGAAAAGTGTTATTGATGCTTTCAAAACATCTGTGCATGTTTTGTACAAACTTCACTGAAACAACATACCTACAGTCACAAGTTGTGTAGTATTAGTAGCAGAGTAGTGTCAGTAATAACAGCAATTGTGCTGTACCTACAAAACATTTGAGTAGTAACAGTGGTAATGGTGCTGTATTTACAATGGCAAAAATAATGTTGCTAATGTTAGCTTTTCTTGGCCGCAAAATCAGCATGACGGATTTATAAGTAGTGAAACGAGTACAAAAAGTAAACACTGGACATGTGCCGTTTACGTGCCTAGTTTACAAGTTAGCTATGCTATGCTAACTTTACTGGGCCCAGGGAATTGAAGAGACGATGTTGGCTTTTCCTAGTAGCATTTCTACCAGTGGAATTCTTTTATTGTTACAATTAGGCCTACTTTTATGCATACAAAATATATGTTTTATATAAGTTTTTTTTCTTTCTCCTTCAAACGTCATTCATTCGTTTATCTGTATTATTTGGCATCTTCACTCGATTCACTTTGTTATGCATCACATCTTGGAAAATATTCACTCAAATTGATTTGGTCTAAATATCTTATAAAACAGTAACGTTTCTTACCTCAGTTTAAGTCACGCCTGCAAATCTGTAAATTGACCAGGACGGGACTGTTATTTCTGGCTCTTGTAAAGCCTGAGCGCCTCATGCATGAGTTTATCATCGAGGCTGCAGTTACGCGTTTGGCCTGAGGGGGCAATTGCGAGCACAAAACTGCTAAACTCCACATAGCCCCTTTAAGTTAAGTTTAGTTATCTCATCATCCCTCAGGGGTGACAGTGGCACAGATGGTAGAGTCTCATGATCATATGGTCGGGGGTTCAAATCCCAGCTCCTTAAGGTAGACACCGTCACTGTGTCCTTGAGCAAAACAGCTCGCCCGCCATGCCTCCAGTGTCTACGTACATTGGTGAGAGTGATGAATGAGTGCTTTGGGCCTGATGAAGGTAGAAAAGCGCTATAGAAGTTGAGACCATTTACCATCGCTGTGAAGAATTGGGATGTTAGAAATGGGTTGGAAAGTTGAATGAGTTTCAACACAACTAACTATTTAAGGGCATTTTCACACAGGCTCTAGTTAGGTTGAACTAAAGGGGCTTTCGACCTGAGAGCGGCACTTTAGGGTCAGTATGAAACACTTTACGTCGGTCTGAACAGCCGGCTGACGTGTGAATGCGGCCGACCTCGGGCTGAACTACTCTCGCTCTGACGTCTCTTTTTTGTGCAAAGAAAGAATGAATATAATGCACTGAATGCTATATCTTAATTTACAGTCTACAGGGGAAGACATGTTTGTATAGTGCTTTTCACTTGACACAAGTCGCCCAAAGAGCTTCACAAGGGACAGTTTTTCATTCACTCCGTACTCTGCTGTAGCCATACCCAGCCAAAGACGTTTCCTATGCCAGTTCCCTGTATGACTGCAGCAGGAGCTTGGTTCGCAGTAAGTGAGACCTATATAATATAATTCTTATATTTCAGACAACCTTTCACTCCCTGTACTGCAATGTGTGCCTCTTTTCCTAGAATACATGGTGGTTCTGACGACGCCGTCCCGAACTCTACACCTCTGCCTTGTTGAAGTTCAGGCACGTTTGTGACAAAGCTCCGCACAGCCCCAGTATTACAGTTGGTGCGCGGGGGATTATGATGATGGAGCCTTTGATGCACACTGTGGTCCTGACACCATAGGATTGCGCTGGCATGTGTCTTTGGTGAGCTCTCTCTGGGGCAGCTTCACAACAAATACACTGTTTGTGGGCTTTATATTCAGGCCACAACATCATACAGCGTCCCCTGACTCTCAAAACTGCTGCGTTTCCATAGTAACGTCATTCCGGCATATGGGCTTTGGTGCGGACGAAGCCATCAAAAGAACCACATGTAGCAAGTAAGGGTTAGGCCTTTGTATTGTTGTTGAAAGAAAAGTAAACTCCCGTAACGTGGCTCGGAGACTGAGCAACACGTGACTTCCGAGTGAATCCTCAGGAGGTCGCCGCTAATAGCTAACACTAATGATGCTATGCCATTAACTCTGAGTGACTATTCCTCAATAACTCACTGTCCGTCATGTTGTCTTGAGCTATTCATTCATTTATGTGACACACTGCTAACAGGGAAATAGCGAGAGAACGAACAGTGACCTCCTGAGAATTGACTTGGACGTCACGTAACTCTCACATACATAGAGCCCGGTCACTTTTGGCGGAGGTCAAAAGTGGATCAGCAGTATTCTTTCATTTCAGTGTCACATTGAGGCCCCTAATACTGTAATAGATGCCATTTGTAATGCTACATCGATAAAATCAACTTTTTCAACAGTGGTGTGATGTTGTGAAATATTAAAGGAGCTGTATCATGCTATTTTAGCCATTCCAAAGTAAAGTACAGGCATTTATATGATATATTCTACCTCTATCACTACACTGAAACAAATAATAGAGGTCTTTACTTGAATAAATCCAGGAAACTGATTGCCTTGAAACAGTCAAGTTATTGTGGCAAATTATTTTCAAGTGTTGGTAACTCACAAATTTCAAGTAAAGTTAACTCCCATACCAGTAGTGTTCAATTAAACATTTGTATTTATGAATACATGCGTATTTCAATTATATTTCAATTACTCTGTTCAAGTTTTCACTCAAGTCATGGAGATTGTGCTGGATGGATGAATTTAATATTACAAAATCAAGTAATTGTTAGTTTTATTTTATTTTATTTGTCCTTTATTTATCCACGATAAAACATTGAGAATTGTTTGTCAATCATTGAGATTGAAAATCTCTTTTTCAAGAGTGTCCTGGCCAAGATGCAGGCAGTAACAAGTATAAAATCAAAACTGAAACTACTCTTACTTCATAAAATAAATACAAATAAAAAACAGAATTTTGTTCCTCGATGTAGGGTTCATGTTTGTCCCAGTTCCTCTGAGTTGTGGTGCAGCAGGACTGATGTGGACAGATGTTACAGAAGAAGCTCATGAGGTTCATTTATTCAACAGTTACTATAGTAACTATTTTCTCCAAAGTAAAAGTAGATCTACCAGAGTCCTGTCCACATCTGTCATGGTCCACCAAGACCCACCACGACTCAGAGGAACTGGGACACACATGACTCTACAGCAGAGATAAATGACATCGGTTTGTTTTAGAATTAGAGTAATTAATAAAGAACTAATATTTTAATTATATACAGAATTTTCACATATTTTGATTTTTGTAATTGTGTTAATAATTTTCTGTATATTTTATATATTTACAACATATCTGAGTTTAAGAATATGATATGAATCCATCCAGCAGAAGTCTGAAGTTCTGTCTAAAGCAGAATCTCCATGACTTCCTTCTTCATCTGTCGGTCTGTGACAGACTGAAGAGCAATGAGGCCTCAGACTTTTTACTGAAAAAAGAGCACAATGTATTCTGTGTCATGTTACTGTCACTCGTGGTGTCTGACCTAAAGTCTTTTTACTTAAGTGTTTAAAGGAACGATCGCCCCACTTTTTGTACTGTGTTCCAGAAGAAGTAAAAAGTAATGTATGAAAACTACTGTACAAAAGTACAGTTACTTAATTACATTCACACAAGTAGGCTACATGTACTTGAGTATTACCCACCTCTAAGTGTATTTTATTGTTAAGAGCATTATATTGAGAAATTAAGCAACAACTGCGTAAGAGGTTTTACTTCACAGAGGAAGCTCTGAGTATGTAAAAAAAAAAAGTACGTCTCTAGCCCATTCCTGTGCGGAGTTATGACTGAAGAAATTACCAGAATGCTCACTCCAACCACTAGGGGGCTGCTTAAATAAAAATAACGAATTTCCCACGTGTCCAGCAGAGGGCACTGACATAATGAGAGATCAGGATATGAACAACACATTGGCTACAGTCCAGTCAGGCTCATTATTATTCATTTATTGAAAAAAGTTTCCTCAACAGTATTTTCCCAATTAAAACATAATTTGATTTTGGAGCTTTTGTTTATGGGCCCGGAAATACAAGACACTCCCCATTTATGTTTTGGCCCCCAGGGAAATTTACTTGGAGACCCCTGCTACAGTGCATCGCTTCATTTCATTCAAACACAGGTGCTTTCAGTGCGATGGTAAAAGTTCATGAGGATAAGAAGTTGAATAACTTAAATAACGATGGACACACATGCTTGGCTTGATATGGCTAAAAATAATAGTACTATAATAACAGTAGGTATCAGCTATTCGAAATACACGATTTAGTGGTATGTACAATCGGATAAAGTTGAGCAGAATAAGTTCGTTATTGTTGGTGCGGCCCTCCGACTCAATTCAGGCTTCTCATGTGGCCCCTTATGAGAATGAATTGCCCACCCCTGCTCTGGCCGCTCTTAGTCAGCAGTTCACCTCCATCTTAACCTGTTTACTGCCGCCTACTGGCCTGTGCACAAAGGTTACCCACATACCCAAATGCCATCAGCGATTAAACAAAGATCTTACAGCCTAGATGCTTGTATGATACTGCATTTGAAAGATGAGGCCTTCTGGTAACTTATTATATGCAGGGGGAACAACAAACTTAACATTTTAGCAGTTAAAATATGTAAAAAATGTGGGTTATTTTCACTCGGAAAACATACTTCAATTGCTAACTGCCAAAAACGGTGGTAAACTTCAATATTATCATGTGAAATTCACTACACTCAGTCTACACCATGTGGTCAACATATGTGTAAAGTGGCTTATCTCTGCACCAAAGGGTTTTGGTGCTATGGGTCTTTTTGTGTAAAATAGGCTATTCGGCACAAACTGTGCCAAATGGCACAAATGTGCCAAACTATCTTATTTTCATTTTATGACTACTTTGACCATAAAAAACACATTTTCATATTTTGATTGAAGCAAATTACCCTTCTAGAACTTTTTTTTTTAATTTTTCAAACTTTCATATTTTAGTATTTTGAAGCTGAGTTACATTATTTTTTATAATATACATTATGATATATAATTATAATAATATACAATAATATACCTATATATTATCACTATCATCAATAATAAATGTACGTCTGTCCAAAGAATACAACGTTTGTACTCTTTTCAGTGTCCATAATTGGTCCCATCAATAGTACACAACTATAGACTAAAACACAATAATTATAACATTATAGTTGAATTATTATAAATAGTATGACACTAATAACACGTATAAAGTCCATGTGTGCGGTAAAAAAGCCTTGTTGTACATACCAATTGAGTAGCGGATCTGTTCCCTGTACAAACATGCCATCCACGGCTTCTTCGTCCTCCATTTTGAGACCCACTACGTCTTTCTACACTCAAATACTGTAGTTACAGCCTCACTCTGTGTGTAGAGCGTCTTCTGCTTTGCTTTGGGCATGATTTATGGTTAAAAAAAGTTGCTAAAAGTCGAAGCCGAATGTAAACAAGCGTCGCGTAGCTCAGGTCTCTCTATGACGCGCTCATTACGCGTCACGTAGTTAGGCTTCTGAGAGCATCATTCTGGAGAAAGACTACAAACCCCAGACATCAATGGAAAGCCGTGCTCATTGGCTACACGAATATATACGTCACGTTTTGATACGTAGCAGACTTCGCCTTCAGTCATTGGATAAAGAAGAGCTACGCACTCAGCCGTAGGGAGCGCTTGTTTTGTTCACCGGGCTGTACCAGCCGACTCCGTGTACGGAGAACTCTCCGTAAGGTGTCATTTTGAAGCGAAGAGGAAGAGGAAACCAAGCATACCCAACACCAAATGCAAAATGCAGCTATCGATTCACAGCGAGAGAAATAGTGAGAGAAATAGCTATTTGGCACGAGCTCGTGCCGGTGGGAGGTAACAGGTTAAAGGAGTAAAAGAATCTGTTTCTGTGGTTTAAAAAGAAAATGCAAACAAAGAACTTTTGTATCGATGACGATGCTCATTATTATTTCCACAGGGGGAAAAGTCCTAAAAGGAGTTTTTGATGCAACTTGTTATCTATTATATAAACATTTCTTTGAAAATAATGACATTAAATTGTCCTGTATTTACTTGGTGGTTGGAAACAAATTTGTAAGAATGATTCATGTGTAGATTTGACATTATTATGGCAGTAGCTCATCATTTAAAATCAATTAAAAAAAAATATTATTGTTTTTTCCATTATTACTGAGTTCGAGTGTGTTTTCTTGTTTCTATTCTAATGCAATGATAAAAAACTACTTCCTGTTGCAGTGACCTGTGAAAATCTTGTAGAAATAAAGTTTTGAAAAAGGTTGATTTATCTAAATTGAAATGTCTGAATCGAATTGTGTATTTAGTGTTACAGCATACGCGGCGTCACGGGAAAGCCCCACGGTTCACATCATTCAGCGTTCACTGCCTCTCCCAGGGCAGAGACAGCTGTGCGGCCTGAGCCTCTGTCACGCACATCTGTCTGTGTCTGTGCAGAGTGTGGCATTGTGCGCTCGATGTCCGTTCCTCGTGTCCCCGACCTGCAGCTTGTCATCCTCACAGCGCTGTTTGTGACCGGTGCGCAGCAGAATCGAGTTGGTGATTATTAATCAATAGCTGGAAACATATTTTTACTCCAAAGACGCAGATGTATCGGAAGAGACGAGTCTTTCCCCCCCACTCTCTCCCTGCACCTTCCTTCTTTCTCTCTCCGCTGTGACAGAGAACATCACAGGAACACTACAGCCTGCTAACTTTCTGTTGGGGTATCTGAACTTATATTTGCACATGATTGTTTTACGCTTTGCCTGACGAATGAACGGAGAGTTCAGCACGATGCCTGTGCGTGAAGTCTGCCCTGATCACTGGCCGAGTTGGCGCATGTTTCTTTTGCTCCTCTTCCACATAATTTTCTGTAAATCACTCCTCTTCGGCCTCCCCCAAAAATCACTCCATAGACTTCAGCTTGTCCAAAACTCCGCCACCCGAATAATCACCAGAACTCCTTCCACTCATCACATCACCCCAGTTCTCCAGCTCCACTGGCTCCCCATCCAACATCGCATTCAATACAAGATCCTTCTCCTTACCTTCAAAGCTCTCAACCTGGCCCCTCCATATCTTACTGAGCTCCTTCAGGAGAGGAGAGAGGACGCAATACCACACACACACACACACACACACACACACACACACACACACACACACACACTTTTAGCCGCCTACCCACTTTTCGCTCTGCCCACCCAAAAAGTAGATCCTGGTGCCGCTACTGGTACAGTAACAATGTGTAACCTGGAATTTGAAGTGTGGCTATTAACATCTGCCCGTCACTTGGGTACAATCAAACTAAAAGTAAGTAAGTACAAGTTGTGTTGATGGGTTTCATGCGCCGCACAAACTGCTTTGATAGCAAGTGCGTGTTTACTGTCCTCATCAAGACGTGCCAGCTCCTTCTCATTGTCAGATTGTAGCTGACTGCAATTAAAAGATTTAATTTCAGATAGAACGCACTTATGACAACTTAATGTGTTGCTTTAGCATATAACGTATTTTGCATGTATACAAACTATATAAACACAAAATACGACTTTGAAAGTGTCTTCCAAACCAATGACCAATCCAACCCATCATGCGCCTGCATTAGCCTGCATAGCTAAGTGACTCTCGCCTCACAGCAAGACAGCCTGCTGGGTTCAAATGGAGATAATGGCCTGACCTGGAACAGCAGTACACATTTTACAATATTTTAACCATTTGAGGTGAGGCATCCAGAGGAATTGTTGATTGTTCGTGTTTTAGAGTAGGAGTGGGAGTAACTATTATGACCTTTTAGAAACTCGGCGCCATATAATACACGAGCAACTCCTTTTAAGTCTTTGATGATACTATGAAACAATATCCTCTGTCCTTGAAGTTCACCTCTAGGTATTTGTTTTGAAATGTAATTCCTACCTGTCCTTTGAGCTCTGTTTCTAGAAATATTTCAAGCAGAGATGAGGATCGACTAAAGTGATGATATGAACACACTGAATTTGAGAATTACTCTGTGTGAAATCAGTTCACGACTCTTCACGACAAAACCTGCCCTCCACAGTTTTTTCAGGTCAGAGTATGTTAGTTATACAATTGTTTAAACTATTACACTGTGCTACGCAAAGCATACAAGATAATTAGTTTAGGCGTGTCTTTGAAAAATACCAGTTCAGCGTGTCGTGGGTTTGTTCATGTTAGTGTTACTTCTGGGGCTTTCCCACTGGCAGACACTGCACAGCCCAGTGCCTGGTCAACCCGGTTGGGTGATCTTTTGGACTGCCAAGGCCAGGGCCAAACCGGTCTGACCAGGTATACGTTTTGTGACCGACCTCTGGCTGTGGTCAAAGCATGCAAACCCAAGACTAACGTGACGTGAACAGACGCTGGCCTCTGATTGGCCAGAGGAGAGAGGACAGCCCTCACATCCAGGTCATATGGATTTAATATTTCACAACATCATACTGCTGTACTAAAAGGGGAATTTGCCGATATTAGCTTTTAGCCACTGTTTGCGCAACTATAGCTGGTGTTAGCATAACATTTGCATGTTGCTTACCTTCATAGTTCGTATATTACCTGCTTTTTTCCTCTAGTATTTGCCTTGGCACCTCTGAATGATTTCATAATAATAATAATCCCTACCAGACGGCAGTATTTGTCCATATTTGTTCTTCTTCTTCTTTGTTCAAACTTTTAATGACGATCTGTACGGCGTGCACATCTTTGGGAGCGCCGCCCACAACAACTGCGGTCGTGTAGTGTAGTGGAAACACAAGCGTACTGGTTAGAGTCATTACGCGACAATGCGAGCACATAGACTTTGGCGTGCGCGGTAGAGCCGTGTTCAGAAAGACGGCTTTAGTGCGGGCCATGAGCGTTGCTAGTCTGGATATAGTTTCCATGCGTTCACCTGCCATGGCTGCTGGAGAATTCAAAAGTGCTGTCATGTCATGTGTTGAAGTTGTGAAAGCCGGAGTCTACACAGGCAGGGCTAGAGTGGCCATCAGGAGCACGGGGACTTTTCCCGGTGGGCCACTGTTCCGCACTTTTGGGCCAGTTAGACAGGCCCGATCTGGCCAACTTTGCCCCATAATAGAAACATTATTATCCACTGAAGTGTGGATAATGATGTAGTTACATAATTCCTCCACTAAAGCGGTCTGGGGCATTTCTATACCCCTTCCGTTAGATAATCTCTTACAGTGAGCAGTCAGTCATGATCTACCACATTACTTGTCAGTATAAGTGAAAAGAGGGCCGGTCTTGACCAAAAGGTCCAGCCCTGGCACCAGGATTGAAAGAAGTACTCAATCGAAGTATCACATACAGATTCTTCTAAATTAAAAGTATTTAAGTACCCACTTTCAAATGTTCATGAAACAAAAGAGTTTTTGCCAACAAATGCAAGTTATCTTTGATTTGTCAAAGCAGGTCAAGACAATCGATCCCCTACCCTAAACTTACGAGCACTGTATTTCCCGTCCTATTGATTTTAAAGGCTAAAAGCTATTGAAACTATAGCCTAACTCGCCTGCCTTTATAAACACAGACGTTTCCTCCATCCTACTTCAAGTTCTCAACACGCAGTTAGTGATCATCTTCCAGGAAGTCGATGTCCACCACATAATCTTTCAAAACTACATTCTCTATTCGGACAACAATTACATCAGGCGAGGTACTGGCGCTTGTCAATTTAAGGCAGAGAAATCGTGTAACCACATAATGCCTTGAGCCAATTGACTAAATCAGTTTTCGGACTTACTTGAATGATGTTTGGCCAAGGACATGTTGTCGCAGTCTCCAGGCGTAACTAACAAAGGTGTTGCTGTTCTCTGGCGAGGCACTGTGATACCACGACCTTGAGTTTGTTTATGATTTCTTAGTCAAACTTGGGACAAAAAACGTCTTTTGCAGCGGACACTTTGATTCTCACTGTGTTTGGTGTGTGGGGGAGGGTTCTGCGTGAGATTAGGGCTCCCCAGAGATGAGCTTTCTCTGTGATCGTTCTCTGCTCAGTTTGAAAGGGGATTTAGTAAAAAGGGCTCACGCTGGCTTCATTATCAGCAGTAATATTGGGAGAGTATTACGTTTTTGCAAGCAACAGTGCCTAAAGGAAAGCATGGGGAAAGTACAAGGTCATTTACAATTGCAGCTGCTTCCTCCTGCTGATAAACCGTGCGTAATGTGACGTCCGAGGACGTCTTCCCTGTCCAATTCTTGCCATTTTGGTGCAAACTACTGTCATCCGCACTTCTGTTGTTGTGTTGCTGCAATGGCCCTGTACCTGATTTTTGTTTCTAGTAGAGGAAACAAATTAGTTTTGGCCATCATGATTTGATAAAAGCAGACATTTGTGGAAAACTTATTTTTTTTTGCACCGCTGTGCATCTAAATTGTAAGCATAAATCGCTCCAGATGTAGCAGTCAAATTGTTGTTAGCATTAAGGAGACAGTATTGCTCCCTGATAATTGTGGAAAAAAACTTTATAAACTCATCCCAGTGAAGAATTGTCATGAAATGGGTTAAGAAAGTAAAGAATACGTTTGCACCACAAGTACAGTAACAATTTTAAATGTATGTGCTCCCTCTTTCATTGTCTGTGAACTCACAAATCAAGTATAGGACTTTTAATTCAACCCAAGTTCAGCTTCCAAAAGGCCCCACGTGGCCCAGGAATCAGACTCACAAAAGTGACACAATCCCTCTAGGTTTTTGCGATGTTGCGATCACAACTATTAATGCAAAATCAAGCAAACTCTGCGAAATCAGTGCAGCATCGCAACCTTTCCATAAGCCCGCAAAATTCCTAGCCTGGCTATCGCCAGACTAAAATCACAAGTAATATTAAGTCTGGGGACCACCTATTCATTTTCCCGTAGGAGAGGTGTGGTTTATGATTGTTATGAATAAAAAAATAAAGAGTATAGGGCTAAAAATACCACTATCTGACTCCCGGTCTTGTTGTAAAAAACAGATGAAATCAGAAGGTCACGTGTTCTCAGAAGGCTCTTTATTGAAGATAGTTGTTACATGTTATCTGCTCAGTTGCTTGGAAAAGTCTAACGAAAACGGTATTTTCCTGAGTATTTCTTTGTCTGTTAGCTCCTCCTGCTCAATGCACATTCACATACATTTCAGCATACAAAGGAAATTCTATAGCTTACGTTGGCATCTGGAAACCATATGTTGAACACAGATAAACACTTCTTCTGAGCATCTAAACAGGATGTTACCCTGGGCTCAGTGGCCTTTAACCTTTGTGGCGCCACTAGTCTGAAGGAGGAATTCAAACCTTACATACAGGCTAGCATATAATTTGTAGGGGGTAGATAAAAGATACATTTTAAATATTCACATTGTCCATAGCCGTTTATTGGGAGCTACAAATGTCTATCACATGCTCTGCACGTAACACGTAGCCATAGCCAATCGGATCATTGTATCAGATGACGTATGATGTACCTGCTGTAAACCTTTGAGCTAAACTATTTAGAACACGTTCTAAAGCTTGATCAAAAGATGGCGTCGCGTCTACCGCCGTCATGTTGGATCCGTAAATACACTTTTTTTTAAATCCGTAAAGTTAAGTTGAGTTATCCTTTATTAATCTCTTTAGAGAAATGTATTCTCTGCATTTGACCCATCCTCAATGTCGCTGGGGCGATCTGTAGGAGCAGTGAGCTGCTGGCATGGGCCGACGCTCGGGGGGATGTAGCGTGAAGTGTCTTACCCAAGGACACAACAACAGTGTGCATTTTTGCGGGAGCTGGGATTCGAACCCCCAACCTTACGATCACGAGACAACCCGCTCTACCAACTGCTTCACTGTCGCACTACAGGCTTCCATATGTCAAATAGTGCATCATCGTCTTGCCGTCCCTCCTCGTTCTGTGATTGGTCCCCAAATCCATGCGAAGATTTTGGCCATGGTCCCCAGGCTGTTGTGAAGTTCGAAAGGATTCGAGCGCACTAAGCAACATGGGTATTCTAGTAGGCTAGTAGGCTACAACTTTCCCGCAACTATTCCTTAACTCCACAACTTCTGCTGATGTGAGTTTCAGATCAGTTAAAATCCATTTTACCTGTTATATTTACACGCAGGAAGTGGTGTCCAGCGCCTCGGCGGCGTTAAGTCATTCAGACTGAAGTCATTCATTCATTCAATCTTTATTAAGGACACAAGTGAGGACACATGATCCATATTTAAGTTAAAAAAATAAAAGAAAGTAGAAAAGTATTAAAATACTGCAAACAATTGCAGCAACAAAACAAGGCACTAGCAATACTCTAGCTGCCACACACATAAAGACATGAGCGCCAATGATTCCACATTTTTGACGTGAATCTCATTGACCTGATCTCAGGACACACCAGAGTCCGTATAATGGAATTCTGAGAGTTGCTCAGTCTACACATACATTTAAAATAACAATGACAAAGTGCAGCAGGACAAGAGCGTACACCACAGTCAGCAAACATCTGACTCACACTACAGTGTCCAGGCATCTTTAACAGCAGCCTCATTGAGTCATTATATGCAACTGTGAGCCTCTGCAAGCTGGACTTTTTAAAACTTCGCCACAGCTGTGCAGTGTACATCGGACAACAAAAAGCTTTAAACAAATTAAGTTTGACATCCACAGAACACATATGAAACTTCCTGACCAACATGTTGGATTGTCCATACAGTTTACACACCTGCCTGTGCATGTCCCGGTCATCAGTGAGGTCACTACAGATATAATGACCCAAATACTTCATCTCATTTGTGACGTTAAGAACGCTGCCGCACAGGGTGAACTCAGGAAATATTAGAGACCTATCATCCTTGGTTCTCACAACCATTATACAGCTTTTCATAGCGTTATATTTAATATCATTATCGAAGCCATATTGTGAACAGATATTCAGGAGATGTTGAAGTCCTGCACTGTACGGAGAGAACACAACCAGGTCATCTGCATACATGAGGTGATTAATGACAGAACCTCCTGCGACACATCCAGTCTTACAATTATTGAGCTGTACAGAAAGATCGTCCATGTAAATATTAAAGAGCAGAGGGGACAATATGCCACCCTGCCATTGCTGACCCTGAAGGACTCAGACACAGACTCGCCCCATTTCACCTGCATGGTCAGCTGTGAGTACCAGAAAATGAGAATTCTAATGAGATAAGCTGGAACACCTCTATTAGATAGTTTTGTAAATAGTTTGTCATGATTGATTCTATCAAAAGCTTTAGACGCATCAAGAAAACACAAAAATATAGTAGAGCCCTGGCAATGATATTTATCTAGTAACTCCTTCAAGGCAAAAATACATGTATCAGTACCGTGTTCTGGTTTAAAACCAAACTGGTTGGCAGTTGTATAAACATACGGTTCAAGTCTGTTCAAAATGACCCTCTCAAGCACTTTTGAAACAGAACTGGCCAAGGCTATGGGCCGATAGTTGTCCATACGGCTTAGTTTACCGGCTTTGTTTTTTATCACTGGGAAAAGTAGAACAGATACTGTAATAGTGACTCAGGCAGGATGTCATGTACCATAAACCCTGTAAAGCAAATAGCCAACAAGGGATACAATTTTCTGCTTGCAAATTTGAGATGTTCTGAAGTTAATTTATCTGGTCCACAGGACTTGTTATGCTTCAATTTGGACACTTCCTCAAAAACCTCCTGTGGAGATATTATCATTTCCTCATCAAATTCCAAAGTCTCAGCAAAGGCCAAGTTACTCTTTAAGCAGTTAAACAATTTGTAATAATAATTCTGCCAAAGCTGGCAGATATTATCAGAGCCAGTTGTCCTATCAATATTAGAAGGAAGATAAGCCCTGCTACTGTTTAACTTTCTGAGCTCTTTCCAAAAGTCAGTGTATGAGTTGTTTTGGAGTTTACACGCAAGGGACTCTGATCTTAAGCGATTCTCATTCCTTTTAATGTACCTTAAGGCATATTTAAATTGAGCATGTTTCTTCTTCTCGAACAATGGCCAACTTCTGTGTTTACCATTTTCAGCCCACACTTTAAATGCACTTCGGGCCTCAGCATGGGCTGCGTCCACATATCGATTCCAGCCAGGTTTACATTTACCATTGCAAATGCTTTTTCTGAAGTGATAGCGAGGGCTGCTGTTTCTGCTCCCCGCAAAAATTGCCCATGAAAGCAGCCATTTTAGCCCACAACAATCATAAAAAAATGCCAGGGGAATCCTAGAGGGACTGATAAAGGTGTGTGTCACAGACTATGGTTGTGAAAGGATTGAGTTGGTTGAACCTTACCTCAGAACACTATGTGGCCCTTTCTATGGAGATCAAACAAACAAGAATGAAAGAGCTACCACAGTGCTCCCTGCTGTATGGACAACAATGCTGCTTTTTTGTTTGTTTGTTTTTGCAAAATCGTAAGGCAGCACTCGTCCACACTGTGCAATGGTTCAAAGATTGAATAGTAGCTCGTAGCAAAGTCTGTCAGGGCAAGTTTCAGGCTCTAGCGATGTTTATTTCATTTGAACAGCGAGGGAGAATGTCAGATGTGGTCAGTTCATGGCTGGGAACTGTTGCACTTGACTCCTGCTGTTGTTTTCTATATATCTAACTATAATTACTCTTTATCTAACTCAGGGGTGCCCAAACCTTTTGTCTCTGAGGGCCAAAATGAAAAAGTGCCTGGGGGTCGTGGGCCAAACACGGCGATGTCAAGCGTGAAACACATTTAACTGCAAATAATAATAGTTACTTTATTTTATTTTTCGGTATACATTTGCATTTGATTATATCTGAGTTAGTATTAACCATACAGCGCAAAAGTAGGTCACTCTTTGGCGAGGCCCCACTTTGGGCACCCGTGATCTAACTATAGGCCTATCTCAAATCTGATTTTAAATCGTTACACAGCACTGAAACAGCTCTTTAAAAGTTTTTAACAATCTTCTTGTAATAACAGACTCCGGCAGCTCAGCTGTTCTTGTGCTGTTAGATTTAACTGCAGCCTTCGACACTGTCGACTACAAGATTTGAATTTCTCGTCTTGAGTCTTGTGTGGGATTACGAGGTACAGTGCTCAATTGGTTTAAATCATATTTTACAGATCGGTCTTTCATTGTGAATGTTGATTCTTTTAGTTCAAAAAGGGCCCCCTACAGTAACTAGCGGTGTGCCACAAGGCTCAATTCTAGGACCAATTCTTTTTGCGTTGTATTTGCTGCCGTTGGGTTCCATATTTAAAAAATATGGCATTCAATTTAATTGCTTTGCAGATGACGTGCAAATGTATCTTCCTCTCAATGTCAACTCACCAAACTTTTTGCATCAATATATTCAAGAAGTGAAGGACTGGATATCCTTTAATTTTCTAAATTTGAATGAGAACAAAACAGAGATTGTTGTTTTTGGCAACCTCAGTCTCTGCAAAAGTGCCCTTGGGCCACTTGAGTCTCATTCTCAGTCCTGTGCCAAAGCTCTTGGTGTTTTTATTGATAGCTCTTTTAAGCTGGAAAAGCAGCTAAGCGCAGTGGTTAGAGCTGGCTATTTTAATCTTAGGCTTCTTGGGAAGGTGAAGCGCTAATTGCCCTCTAAAATTTGAAACAGTAGTCCATGCCCTTGTAACCAGTCGCTTGGACTACTGTAATTCACTTTATTTTGTTCTGAACCAATCCTCGATTCATCCTGGATTCAGCGCCTCCAGATGGTACAAAATGCAGCTGCACGACTGCTCTCAGGAACATCACGATACGACCACATCACTCCTGTGCTTGCATCTCTTCACTGGCTACCTGTTGTTTATAGAATAGATTTTAAAATCCTCTTGTTTGTTTTTAAATGTCTAAATGGATTAGCCCCACCTTATTTGTCAGACTTGATATCCTTGCACAGTCCTGTCAGAGCTCTGAGGTCTGCTGAACAATGTCTTTTAGACATTCCCAGGTCTAAGCGTAAGAGCAGAGGGGACAGAGCCTTCGCTGTAGCTGGCCCTAAGTTGTGGAATTCTCTCCCTTTAGATATTAGAACTGCCACATCTTTGGTGAGTTTTAAGTGCTCCCTGAGTGTTTTGCGCTGGCCTTCGGCACAAGCTGAGCTGAATAGTTTTCTTATGCTTATTTTACTCTTCTATTTTGTATTAAATGTTGATTGTTATATTTTATGAACCTGTACAGCACTTTGGGGCAGTGTCTGCTGTTTGTAAATGTGCTTTATAAATAAATTTGACCTTGACCTATTGATAACATGCCTGACACAGATTGTATCTGCAGAAAGAGATCCCACTCTGCAACAGCATTCTAAAATATCAAGTACTGAATAAGACAATCAATGTCGATACCAGAAGGTTTATATTTATGATAATAATGCTCTATATTGCACTTTTCCAGATGCTCAAAGTCACGTTACAATTTTGTGCATCAATACTCTGTGGTGGTAAGCTACGTTTGTAGCCACAGCTTCCCTGAGTGATAGAAGCGAGGCTGCCAATGTGCGCCATCGGCTCCTCCGACCAATGCCACCCATTGCCCCATGCACCTGGTATCCCCTCACGGTCTCCCATCCTGATACTAACCAGGATCTGACCAGAATGAGCAGAGCAATGACCAATTTTAAAATATTTTGTTCCATTTATTTACTATTTAAAAGTGCATTATGCAACTTTTTAAGTAAAACAAAAAAGTGTATCAGTGTGTATTTGAGCTTTCACCCAGTGGCTGTGAGGGTGGTTAGCATAGCACCTGTACTTACCATCCTGGTCCCTAAGACGCTCCAGGATCAATTTTATTTCAGGTTTTTTGGGGTTTCTGATGTTTGCTCACAATTTAAAACTCATCATTGACTTTCTAACAGTGTGTTTCTGCTCTTTTCCACCTCTCTCTGAACCGCAGGTGTACATGCTTAAATCAAATAACCTTTTGGTTATGATGTTTATCATCAAATCTTTTCATAACTGAGCCATAATTACCTCTAGAATAGTAATAATGCTAATTTACTGATGCAATAATGTTATAAATGAAACAATCCAAGTGATGTAGTGCATGCATTGACCATATTTTAGTATAGCCGATAAGTCAGAGTTCGCCTTGGATCGTGAGATGTTTTTTTTTTTTTAGACCATAGTTTTTTCAGCCCCAACATGCAACTTTCTCTGCAAACTGATCTTTCATTACTGTCAGACCTATCCAGTTCTGTCTTGATATAATCCCTATGCGAACATGTCAAAAACGCAAACAGTAAGAGGTAATATTGATGGGATTAGCCAGATTTGGTGACAGCGATTGTTGTGAGCCTTTGTTTGCCCGTCAGCTGCCGCGCTTTGCCGTCAGCTCCCGGGATTTGCCGGTTTAATGTTTTCCTAATTCGTGTGTGTTTTTGAGATTGGTGTCCGTCATGCTGTGAGCGGGTCATTTTGTGTACGACAAAGAAACGGCTTGAAGGGACAGAGGAGCAAATCAGCAATGCATCAGTTACAGATCTCAATTATGTGGAGGTGACGTAGTTTCTTGTGGAGGATTAGAGCGTGCCCCTCTATTGGCTGCTAATGTCGGCGACTGGCCAATCAGGGAGTCGATATGCAAATGTGGCCTTTTCCATCCTGGGGCTAGTGGTTAGTCTGAAGGTGTCGGGAGGGTCAAAAGGTGGCATTGTGGCAACATTATTTAGCAAAGTACTACTATCCCACTCTGCTACAAATATATATATATAGCATATTAAAATGGGTCCTATACAGTCATGTCAGCATTAGATAAACCCTTAATGTAATAGATTATAGTTCCCCACAAGAACGGAGATCATCTTCTTTTTTTTCTTAAATAAAAGTCCTCCGTGTGCGGCGCGCCCAGAGGTGTTTCTTACTTTGTCAGATCCCCATTTGCCAGGCTACAATGGAGTCTTTTCTGGATGCCTTGCACTGTTCGTTCATTCTTCACAGATAGTTACCGCTGTTAGCCATTGTTCTTTTGCACCGAGGTTTGAGATTATTCACATTTAGATTCTGTGCTTTACACATTGGATTGATTATAGAGTTCTGCACTGTATCGAGTTCTGCACTGCACTGCACTCGCATGGGCTTACAAGACAATACCAATATACAAGTGGCTACAGACATCTTCAATACAGGAATTTAGAGACTGTAGCTTACTGTAGATCAGGGTCAGGCAACGTCAGGCCCGGGGGCCAAATCCAGCCCTCCAGCATAGAACATCTGATGATTTTGAGAAATATTAGGTTCAAGGGTTCAAGGTAACTTTATTTGTACTGAAAGGTAAATTTGGTTGGCAAAGAGTGAGACAGTGCCATATTAATTCACAAATTGGAGACCAAATACACAGTAAGAAAATACTGTCAAAATGTTTTACCTTTCCTTGCAAAACACCCCAATAAGACATACTGGGGGTCATTTATCAAGACTGGTGTTGAATAGCGAGTGCAACCTGGAAAATTCCATATAGCTGTCTGTGGGCATGTTGCACCGAATTTAACGTTTGAAATGGCTTATATTACAGTAATTGGGCCTTTTTTAATGTATTGGTTTATTTGGAAGGGACAGTGCATGTTAATAAACAAGCCACTCCGGATTGTAGCCATGGGCTAATTTTCATCCATTGTCCCACTCGCACTCTCTAACACACTCTCATTCAACCGGGCCTATTGTACATGTTTTAGTGGTAGGGGAAACCGGAGTACCCGGAGGAAACCTACGCAGACATGGGGAGAACATGCAAACTCCCCACAGAAAGGCCCCGTCCAGGTGGGAATCAAACCCGGGACCTTCTAGCTGTGAAGCACGAGTGCTAACTGCTGCAGTAGTGTGCCTTAAATTTTTATATGTAAATGAGAATGAAAATGACTCTGCTGCTGATCCACTTTTGCACGTGCTAGTCATTTTGCTCATGGGCAAACACTTTGTAAACCCCCATACTGTGTATATGATGCAAAACTTGCTGAAAAAGGTGCTTTATGTTGGCAACAGTCGTGATGTTTGGCCCTTGGTGTTATTGCAATGAAGAAAACTGGCCCTCCACGACACAAACTTGCCTATACGCTGTAGAATATATCGACAGGATATGAAACACTTTGTCCCATGCGTTACTTATGTAAAGAGCAAAAGGGCCGACGCAATTTACATAGTTACAGTTTGCAGCTCGTGTTCTAATAAAACTTATTCAATCGGGCAGCCAAAACATATCTGGGTAAGATGAAAGAACTTGTTAAAGCAAAGGTATTAAATCAACATAACCAGGACAATATAGAACAAGACAAACCTCTGCCACGCTCAGATCACACAGTACAGAAGTGTATGGACTTATAAGAACTTTTGCACACTCCGGAAGAAAGCTCAGATCAGGTACAACTTTCATCTTTCTCACTATAGAGCCGTGACAATAAAGTTCCACTCAAATAAAAGCAATTCTTTAAACTGGGAAACTATAACTAAAGAAATGCATTAATTGTGCACAGCTCGTTGTCATGGCGCTAAACCCCAGCTGCTGTAGCGAGCGCCGGGAGCTTAGCCCGTGGCTGACTTATTGTTCTGTCTCTCCTCAGCGCGTCCTTTTCGTATATAACACTGCCTTTAATTCATTTCTCACTTGGAACGTGCAAATTGTTTCAGCGCTAAGTCTCGGGGAAGGATTCCGGGTAACATTTTAATCTCCCGAAGCTTTCTGCTCCAGCGTGTCTTAATAGAAACCAGTCAAAAAGAGTTGGAGGACGCTTTATCGACGGGATACAGGCACAAATCTTCACGGACAAGGGGAATATGAGAGTCGCATTAGACTGCGCATCATGGCAACAAACTTTAATGGAATGAAAAATAGTCACACTGAAAAATGTGGAACAAAGATTGATTGATTTTCAAAAGTTTTTTGAAAAGTGTTCTGCAGTTCTTTATGGGTATAGTTACCAATGCTGTATGGCTTTAAGGAGACAGAAGGAAAACTAGCCTTTAACCATGTTATTACAATCCATTGTTGACAACTTTTGCCGACACGCAAGTTTGAGTTTGTTTACACATTTCCTGGATTTTATTGAGTCTCTAGATCGAACCATAGACATATTATTAATAGACATTCCTCACTCCTCCCTGTTTACCACAATGACCACGTTCGAGTAAGAAATCATGGCGGATTTACAGACTCCTCCTCCCCAGCTCTGACGAAGCATGTTCCTAAAAAGGGCATAAGGGCGGGATCTTCACTGCAGACTCGGCCCTTGCGTGACGTGTAGTTCGGTCATAGCCGCGCAGCTCCAATGCTAACAGTCCAGCCCTCATTAGTATACGAGATTTCTACAATTTTTCTTATGAAAACCAGCCTGGTTTCTTTAATTGTAACTAACCCAGCATTATCACAAGAGGAATATCTAGCTGTAGAAAGTTTAGGAAAATTCGAAACAAGGCTTTAAAGTTGTTTTTAATGTGTCTAAAGTGCAATGCATTCCAATGGGGGACTAGCGGCTATACGGAGGTACTAGAGCAATGGCGGCCCTAGTGTCATCATCACAAAGCAGTGCAGCCAGCGGCCATTGGATCGAACATGAAACTGTACTTCACATTTTCAATAGGCTCTGCATGCGCGCAATGTTTTTGGCTAACTTCCTGTTGGTCAGTGTAGGCTAACAACTACTTCCTGTCCACATTTAGTTGGGAATTGATACTAAAATGAGGAAATCCTTAGTGAACATCGAGCTGTGTGTGTTTCATAAACTTTAGTGCAGATGGTGGTGCTATTTTAGCATTTATTGGCGTCAGATCAACGCTAACGTTTAGCTTCGAGGCTAAAACATATACATTTAGAAACACAGAAATCTCCTAAACATTTAAAAAAAATAGACTAAAAAAAGGGTGAATCAACACAACTGGACTTAACTACCTGGAAAGTCTGGTCACCCTACACTTGCATCTATGCTGTGAGCAGCTCCGCTTTCCTCAGACCTGACAGTAACTTTACTGGGAGCGGGACGCGTCGAGGTCGTCTACATGGAGATATCGACTAAAGGTTTGGTTCTCATCTACAGTAAGTCCATCCTTTGATTACCCACTGAAAAAATAACATTTTCTGTGTCGAGCCGGTCACAAGGAGCATGTTTTGTATTGTCAAAAATGTTACACAGTGTGCCTTTAAGCCTCAATTATGTGGAATATGTCCACTTTAATGCAGCAGAACTGACAAAAAGTTAGAACTAAAGCCATATTTTGATATGCTTTTCCTTCCATGTACCATTTTTTTGGGCTTTTTTATGAGCATGGGTACTTGTTTTTCTCCTCAAATCTGGCAACCCTGATCACAGCTGCTAAGACCCCTCCTGATACTCACCTTGATGAGCATTTTTTAGCTCTGTAGAAATCACTTCCCTCTTCCCTTGTCCTTGGCTCTTCCCACGGGGTGCCTTTCTCGCAGCCGGTTTCATGTCTTTTACCAAAGCCGTCCTTGAGACCACAGTAAACCCAAAGAAAGACATTGTATGGAATGATTTAGATGTAAAATGTTACTTTGCGCGACTATTAATAAGCATGATCAGGATGTCGCCTGCAAAACAGCTTGATTTTTTAAGTCAACATTTTGACACCGTCACTAAAACCAACGAGTTGCTGATATAGATAGGCAAGGCAAGTTTATTTGTAGAGCACAATTCATACACAAGGCAATTCAAAGTGCTTCACAGTTGCAGAAAATTACAAGAAAACAGATAAAATCAATCAATAAAACATCAACATAAAGTTAATCAATGACAGTAAAAGGCAAGAGTGCAGATAAAATACTTTCAGTTTTCATATGCACGGGTAAAAAGAGCTGTTTTCAGCCTGGATTTGAACATTGTCAGAGTTGAGGCCTGTCTCACATCCTCATGAAGACTGTTCCAGATTTTAGCTGCATGAAACTGAAACGCAGCCTCACCGTGTTTATTATTGACTCTGGGAACCACCAGGAGACCCCTCCCTGAAGTTCTCAGGGCCCGAGATGGTTCATACGGCTCTAACATGTCAGAGATGTACTTTGGTGCTAAACCATGAAAAGACTTGTACACAAGCAGAGCTGTTTTAAATTCTATTCTCTGAGTGACAGGAAGCCAGTGCAGAGACCGGAGCACTGGACTAATGTGGTCGTATTTCCTTGTTCTTGTCAGGACTCGAGCAGCAGCGTTCTGGATGTTCTGCAGCTGTCTAACAGCTCGTTTAGAAAGGCCAGTGAGCAGGCCGTTACAGTAGTCTAACCTGCTGGAGACAAATGCATGGATGAGTCTCTCTAAGTCTGGTTTTGACACTATTCCTCTGATCTTAGCAATGTTTTTCAGATGGTAAAAAGCTGATGACGTTATTGCTTTGATGTGGCTGTTTAAGTTCAGGTCTGAGTCCATGATTACTCCTAGATTTCTAACCTGATTTTTTGGTTTCAGAGCGAGAGACTCAAGGTGACTGATAACACTTTGTCTTTGTGTCTGTGGGCCAAAGACAATGATCTCAGTTTTGTCTGAGTTTAGTTGGAGAAAGTTGTTTTGCATCCACAAACTGATCTGTTCGATGCAGTGACAGAGAGTATCTACAGGCCCATGTTCACCTGCTGTCAGTGACACGTAGATCTGAGTGTCATCTGCGTAGTTGTGGTACGACACATTGTTGCTGTTTATTAGCTGACCCAATGGAAGCATGTACAAGTTGAATAAGAGGGGTCCCAAGATTGACCCCTGGGGGACTCCACAGGTCATGGAAATTTTGTCTGAGACACAGTTGCCAATTTCGACAAAGTACGTCCTATCCTCGAGATAGGACTTGAACCAGTTTAGAGCAGTACCAGAGATTCCCACCCAGTTTTCTAACCTGTGAAGTAAGATCCTGTGGTCCACTGTGTCAAAGGCAGCGCTCAGGTCCAGCAGAACTAAAACTGAGACCTTACCTGCGTTTGTGTTCATACGAATGTCATTTGTCACCTTGATCAGAGCTGTCTCAGTGCTGTGGTGGGGCCTAAATCCTGACTGGAAAGTATCAAACACATTGTTAGATAGGAGAAAGTAAGTGAGCTGTTGATATATTACTTTCTCTAGGACTTTTCCTAAGAACGGTAGGTTTGATATGGGCCGGTAGTTGTTCAGTACCTTGGGATCAAGGCTGCTCTTCTTTAGAAGAGGCTTAATGACTGCGGTTTTCAAGGCCTTTGGAAATGCTCCAGTCTCAAATGAGATGTTAACTAACTGAACAAGTTGTGGTAACAAGCTGGTCAGCACAGACTTCAGAAATCTAGTGGGTAATTCATCAAGGCAGCATGTACATGAACTCAGACCGGAGATAACCTCTTCGATTGTTTTGTCAGTAACAGGAGTGAAATGTGTCAGCTCAAGGTGTCTAGCTGGTGGCAGGGTTGCTATTTGTGTTGTGGAAATTATGGCATTTTTAATGCCTTGGACTTTGTCATGAAAAAATATTGCAAACTCATTGCACTTAGATGTAGAGATCAGTTCTAAGGGCAGTGAAACTGGAGGGTTAGTTAATCTGTTTACTGTGGAAAACAGAACACGAGGATTGTTTCTGCAGTTTGCGATGATTTTAGAGAAGTATTTCTCCCTTTCTCCACGCAAAATCTGGTTGAACTCACAAAGCACTTCTTTGTATATCTCAAAATGAACCTGGAGCTTTGACTTGCGCCATTTCCTTTCGGCTTTTCGGCACTCCCTTTTCTGTGCCCTGACCGAATCTTCACTTCTCCAAGGTGCCTTTTGTCTATTGTTAACCATTTTAACCTTGACAGGAGCAATAGTATCCAAAACATTTAAGACGCTTGATGTATAAGAGTCCAACAGATTATCAACATTTGAACATGGAGGATTTTCAAATCTGATCATTTCCATAAACTGTGTCCCTGTTTTATCATTTATGTGTCTTCTCTGAATAACTCCAGGCCCAACCACTGGTTTGGGTGTAACAGACAAGTCAAAAAAGACACAAAAATGATCAGATAAAGCAGCATCAACAACATTCACATTTGATATATTAACACCTTTTGTAATAACTAGATCTAGAGTGTGACCTTTGTTGTGAGTCGCCTCACTCACGTGCTGAGTTAAACCAAACATTTCAAGAACACCATTAAGTTCTTTTGCATGCCTGTCATTGGTCACATCCACATGCACATTAAAATCACCTGAAATGACTAAACAATCAAAATCAGTGCATATAAATGAAAGTAATTCAGTGAAGTCTTCGATAAAACAATTCTGTGGTGGTTTGTAAATAGTCATATAAAGAATGGAAGATTGTTTTATCTCCATTTTGAAAGACACATACTCAAATGATACAAAAACCCCAAATGACAATTTGTGGATGACTATATTTTCCCTGAATATTGCACAGACACCCCCGCCCCTCTGATTTTGGCGTGTTTCAGACACAAAATTGAAATTTGATGGACTACACTCAATCAAAACTGCGTTACCAGTGTTTTTGTCAAGCCATATTTCAGTTAAAAACATAAAATCTAGATTATAAGAAGAAATAAAACTATTTATTAAAAAGGACTTGTTTTTTAATGATCTGGCATTGAGTACAGCATGTTTGAGATTTGTCTGTGTTTGAGTGGATGGAATCTTTTTGCAAGGGATATGGATTAGAGTTCTTTGATTGGACGGTCTGACTGTCCCTCTCTTATCTAATCTATGTTGTTTGACTGTACTAATTGTTTCAGAAGAGATAGACAATGTAACGTTGAAACCGCATTTTGACAAGTGAGTTTTAGTTAGTTATTAATTCGGCCAGCCTTCACACACACACACACACACACACACACACTTGGGGGTAATCTCCAGTAGCAGCAGATGCCCTGAGGTACCCTGATGGAGACATACAGTGCCTTGCGAAAGTACTAATACACCTTGAACATGTTTACAATCCTAAATGTAAACATTTTATTTAGAATTTTTTACTGAAAGTTCACACACAAGTAACAGACAACTGTGAAGTGAAAGCAAAATGATACATGATTCTGTTATTTTTTAAACAATAGAAAAGTGAAAAGTGGGGCGTGCATAAGTATTCATACAGCATGACTTAATACTTTGTGGAACCCTCTTTTGCTGCAATAACAGCAGCAAGTCTTCTGCTTCTGACTGGGCCATTCTAACACATTAATATGTTTGTTTTTAAACCATTCCATTGTAGATTTAGCTTTGTGTTTAGGGTTATTGTCCTGCTGGAAGGTGAATCTCCGCCCCAGCCTCAATTCTCTTGCTGACTCCAGTAGGTTTTCCTCCAAAATGTCTCTGTATTTGGCTCCATCCATCTTCCCAACTATTCTTACAATCTTCCCAGTCCTCGCTGAGGAAAAGCAGCCCCATAGCATGATGCTCCCCCCACCATATATGACACTGGGGATGGTGCACTCAGGACGATGAGAAGTGTTAGGTTTACGCCATACATAACGTTTTGCATTTGGGCCAAAAAGTTCAATTTTTGTCTCATCTGACCAAAGCACCTTCTTCCACATGGTAGCTGTGTCCTCCATATGACTTCTAGCAAACTTCAAACAGGGTTTCTTATGGCCTCCTTTCAATAATGGCTTTCTTCTTGCCACTCGTCCATGAAGGCCAGATTTGTGTAGAGTACGACTTATAGTTGTCCCATGTACAGATTCCCCCAGCTCAGTGGCAGTACGTCGCAGCTCCTCCAGAGTTGTCTTGGGGCACTTGTTTCCATTTCTGACCAGTGCTCTCCTTGTTCGGTCTGTTAGTTTAGGTGGACGCCCGTGTCTTGGTAAGTTTGCAGTGGTGCTATACTCTTTCCATTTCCAAATGATGGATTGAACAGTGCTCTGTGAGATGTTCAAATCTTTGTATAACTTAACGCTGCTTTAAACTTCTCCACAGCTTTATCCCTGACCTCTCTGGTGTGCTCCTTGGCCTTCATGATGTTGCTTAGTGACCAATACACTCTGACCATAGCTCAGAGGCCCTCACAGAACAGCTGGAATTATACTGAGAGTAGATTACACACAGGTGGCCTCTATTTAATGGTTAGGGCAAGGTGTGAACATTCTGCAGTCATTAGGAATGTTATAAAGGCAATTTAATGCACTCAGAAAAATGCTGTATGAATACTTATGCACGCCCCACTTTTCACTTTTCTATTTTTTGTAAAATAACAGAATCATGTATCATTTTGCTTTCACTTCACAGTTGTCTGTTACTAGTGTGTGAACTTTCAGTAAACAATTCAAAATAAAATCTTTACGTTTAGGGTTGTAAACATGACAAAATGTGAAAAGTTCTAGGTGTATTAGTACTTTAGCAAGGCACTGTATGTATATGTGTGCGCAGAGAGGTGGGGTTGACAAACATAGCGATGCAGGAGTTCTTGGAAAAGGCCACATCACAGTAAAATTTGCGAAACAACAGTGTGGGCATCTGCAGAATGTCAAACAGCAAAATGTCAGTGAGTTGTCATGGAGTTTACTCTGAAATAGGGCTGGGCAATGAATCAAAATTTAATTGAAATCGCAATCCTGACTTTGGTCAATCTCAATAATTGTCAAACGACTTTATAATCATCAGGTTTACATACATTTTTTTGGCAGAAATAGTTTGGGAGTTTGGACAATGGAAAATTTGGGGTTTTAAAGTGATAGTTTGGAAGTATTACAAATATTATAAAATTTGCAAAATCGACCACCTGGTCATGTAAAGTAAGTAATATATAAATATTTTTTTCTCAGCAACTAATCAGAGTTTAGTATCCTCCCACGTTGACCAATTAGACGAGCTTTTCCTGTGAACCAGCCTGTCAGGTCCAATAAGGAGGAGGGGGAGGAGCTTGATCGTTTACTTTTTTAAATTCTGTTCCTGTTCTCCTCATTTTGCAAACTAAGCAGGGCTTTCTGATTATAGAGGGGAGGAAATTGATTGTTTACTTTTAAATCTCACTCTATTTCTCCTCACTTTGCAAACTTACAGATATCACTTAAAGGCCGTTTTCACACATGTTGGAGCTTTGTAGGTCGCCTCGAGAGCGCCTTAGCTCCAACTGTATTTACTCCAAAGTTAGTTAGGTCCGTGTTCACACGCGCTCGCACAAAACATCTTAACATCAGCCACGTAACAACGATCAGCTGTTCAACGAACTTATTACCATGACAACGGGCATCGACCTGTCAATGTGCCGACACTGACGCGCGCACACGTACGTGCACACTTCCCCAGTGTTACGCGGTGGTCACTCCTCTCCCTCGTGGTTAAATACACTGAGGCTTATAGACGCGCAGCACGGAGAAATGTACTTAATCAGCAGAGAGGAAAGTTTCACTGCAGCAGAAAGGGGAAGACAGGAAAGAGAGGTGTACCTGATGATTTAAAGTTAATCCATTTTGCCTCGTCAGAGCAGTAATCCAAACGTCCTCATGCAGCACGTAGTCATTCATTCTTCGTGCAAAAAAGAGGCATCAAAGCGAGAATAGTTCACCAGAGGTCGGCCGCCTTCACACCACCACCGCTCCCACGCAGAGAGCGGCTCAGGCCGCTCCGAGACCACCTGTTTCAGCCGCAGTCGGAGCGGCTGTTTAGACCGTCGTAAAGTGCTGCGGTTAGATTCACACTGACCCTAAAGTGCCGCTCTCGGGAGAAAGTCCCTTTAAGTCGACCTAACTAGAGCCTGTGTGAAAACACCCTAAGTAAACTGGAGGCTAGTATTATTGTTTGAGGGTAGGTTTGTTTAAAAGATATGTCTAAGTTCATAAATCAACTGCATATATGCACATATCGTATTGAAAATTGAGATCAAATCAGATGAGGAAAAAAATCGTTTAAAAATTCATTTTCAATGTAAGTTCTGCGATTGATATTACAGTGCAAATGACATTATAATATCAATCAGTAATCGGCCCAATTTAACTTTGAGAAGAGGACTGACTTTTACCGGAGCATTTTCTGCTGATTGGATCAAGTTTACCTCGTTTTAGCAAATCACATTCAAGACTCAGAACAACAAAATTCCATTAATTATTTAGTTTTAACTATTGTTATTTATGCTTTGAAGTTTGTTGCAGTTTATCTGGTGTCATCTTGTCAATAACAAATATTGTTATCATTGGCATATGTAAAACCCGCCTTTTTGTGGCAATGATGCGACATGATTCATTTGTGAAGTGACAAATATTGTGAGAATTTAGGTAAGGTTATTTGGGAGACGCATGGCAAAGAAACCTATGTGATTGAAATGTGGAGGATTAAAGACGGTAGGTGTGACTGTCTTGACATGGGCTCGAGATTGATGATGACCTGGAAGACGTACCTCTTGACGATCTATCTTATTAGTTCTATTTATTTACATTGTAATTTGATAGGTGCAGAACTAAAACCATTGTTACAACAACCAATGCCGTGCTCATTCAGTAGGTCATATAGCAAACTGCTAATTAACGGGCCTGTTCTTGAAAACCTGAAAAGGACATTTAGACAAATTATGTTAAGTGTAACTAACGCAATACGAGTGTTTACAACAAAACACTGTAAAATTTCAGTTAATGTTCACAGATTTTATTTGATTTAAGCCATGGTTAAACATGTTCAGAGCTGTATGATATTTCAGTTCAGCAGCATCTGGCCCTTTTACTGCCAACACACCCAGCCCAAAAGAGGTTTTGTGCCTGGCTGGTCTCCTTCACACTTTTCACCATTCACTCTTCCTTTTGGTCAGTCTCTTCGCTGTAGGTCAGCGGCTCTCAGCTGCTGTAGCTTCAGGACCCACTTTCAACCCTGCCATGACGAGCCACAGCCCAAAGATATGTTTCCCCCTCAAAGATTTGTTTTCAAGCATTTATAATAAGATTGGTAATTAAAAAAACAACAACAAATACATGTTTTTTTAGTATAGCTAAGCACAGTGCATTTTCTTTTGTGAGTGCCTTTTTCACAGAATACATTTTTCTTTCAGTTCTATTTAAATTAAACGTCTGTAAATGTTGATGTTAAAAGTATGTATTATATCCACTGTGATCTACGTTTACATACACATACATGTGTTTCCAATTACATAACGCATAGTTTTGGCCGCTATTTTGAATACTGAAGTAGAATTATGCAGGACTGCAACATGTAACAATATCTCTACTCGTAATCATTGCTCAACAGCAGTATTTACTAAAGATCTGCTTCACTCGTCTGACTAAATTAACCCATCAAAGAGAAAACAGAAAACCTTTCTCTGGGATTTTTAAAGTTTGTCATGTCAACATAGTTTCAGTCTAAGTCAGTGTTTAAGCTGCTCAAGACATTAGCATGCTACCGGCTAGCAACTGTCAACCATTGACAGCCTTTGATACATGTTGTATCCAAGGCTAGATGTTTGGAGTGTGGTTCAGGGCTTTCTCTTGGAGAGGTTGGAGCTGAGCTATTGAAGCTAAATGCTAACCGGTAGCACTGGTTTCTTCACAAAAACGTGCGTCTCTGGGGCTGTGTTTTTACTGTTATGTGCTTGAGCAATGACTACGAGTACATAAAAATGCCACTGTCAATCAGCTGTCTTTCATTTATATCCTGAGTAGAGATATTGTTACATGTTGTAGTACTGCATAATTTTACTGCGGTATTACAAAATGGCCGCCATAACAACAAAAGTCACATGACTGAAAGGCATGTATATCCTGGAACAATGCATGTTTCCTTTTTGGTCAGTGGTAAATTGTGCACTGTCAATGTGTAAATAATTCTTCCCCCAAAACTTTGGCAAAAACGCAATACATTTCAGATTGTAGTTTGATCAGGAAACCTTCTGGTTGGTGGGTAAACACTGAACTCATTGAGCCAGCGATCCTGAGATAATGTAATAGAATTCAATCTTCATATTGTTGAAATGGGAAAGAAAAGCCGCTCGGTGTGGCCTTTGGTATCCATTTCTCATTACCCAGACACACGCCCCTCCGCTGTCACTCACTCAAATACGGCAGAAAATCACAGAACGGGCCTCATTGTGTCCAACGCCGGCTGCATTCAAACGAGCTGATCGCATTTGTATCACCAGAGTCCAAGCGGAAAGGGGAGCTTTGTATTCCGCCTGTGTGTGTGTGTGTGTGTGTGTGTGTGTGTGTGTGTGTGTGTGTGTATGAGCCATTCCATCCCCGCAAAGAGAGGAAAAAGAAAAGGCAGGACGGTGGCGGAGTGGCGCGCATTCACACCCGCAACACGTCCCCCATTAGCGCCACAAGACGAACAGTTTAAGCGTCACAAGATTAGCATCTAATTAGCTCTGATATCGGGTATAATTAGCAACAATAAATGACGCCTTTGACGGGAACAGAGGTTGTTGTGAAAGCCTGTTGTGCTAAAGTGGCGCTTTGCATAGAATACCAAATAAGAGTTATTTTTATTTTATGAGGCAGAACTGGTGCGAAAGTCGGAACGGCATCCAATCGGAAAGAAAATCGATGAATTCAGGCTGCACTTATTTCATAATATTTACTCACAATAAACTATAACTTCATGCCTGGCCTTTTCTTTTCGTTTCAATAATTGTATTAGATTTAATAGTTTTACTCCTCACCAAGAGAGAAATCAATTTATATTAAATAAACGGACATTTTCTGCTGTTCTGTCTGACTGGGAGAGCATTTGATTTATTTAGCATTTGATTTATTTATTAACTCTATTATTATGTCGACTTTAATGCTGGAGTATGTTTCTGTGGGGGGCCTTGCCCACTGAGCCCCCTCCTCTGATTGGCCCCTGGCCTCTGCGCTCAGTGAAAGTTCTTTAGGCTGCACAAAGTTCACAAATTGTAATCAGGAGCCTCTGGAGGACTTCTGAGTTTTGTGTCGCATTGGTTAGAATTACAACACATGTGAAAGAAAAGTCAGTGACTTTGCGTATTTCCGCAATCCGCGCTGCAATATCGAGCTTTGCATCATTTGCTTCATTAGAGCTCGAATTTTGTCATTTCCAAATGATCTTTTCTATCTTTTCAAATTTCAGCAAATAAAGAGTGATCAGGAACTTGAGAAGCACAGAAGCTGTTCCAACTTCAAAACCGTCACAGCGCACCTGGACACACAGTAGCTCGAAGAACCAGCTTTGGGCCCAAGCGCTACAAAGCGGACAAAGTCACCGGCCCTCTTTTGTTATAGGCGGAGGCTAACAGGAACATGGAATTGTGCATAGTTACAGAAAACTGAATTCTTACCTGTATCTTGTCATGTATTCCATTAGTTTAATGTGCATTATATGAGTGCAAATGCGGCATGTGAGGTAAAACATTTACACTTGTTACACCACTTGCTACACCACTTGTTATATACCACTAACTAGAACATGAAAAATGAATTTGGTCACCTTATTGTAGTGGTGTAACCATTCTGCCACTGCCTCGGCTGCTGCATCACACACACAACAATCTGTGCATGTTTAATTTCTTACGATTTGCAAACATTTCACCAAAATCTGCAAGACTTCATTATTCAAAAGCAAATCTGACACAACGAGCAACTATTGAGCAAAAAATACTGTACGAATTCAAGACAAAAGTGCAGCTGAATGTGTTTACGACCCTCATTTTTGTATTTCCGATGTACGCATCTGCAAGGAGATTTATAGTTTAATGCTTTTTTGTGTGTGTGTGATAATAGTATAACTATCTGTAACATTTTGAGACATGTTTTGCCCACCCAATCAACCTTAAATGGACGGCAAAATAAGGCTGCACCTCCAAATGAGTGTATTAGCTTTTAATGGGTAAATGAATGATCTACTGTCGCAGGTTTCTGAGTGAGGATATGAGTCAACAGTCGGCCTGATGGTGGTGGTTTGTGGAAGTCTTGTAATCAACCCCTTTTGCAGCTAAACTCTGGTGATTTATTTTGTATCTCAGTAAAAATAATGGTCCTGTCACAACACTCCCTTTCAATGTTCTCATAACTGTCACTGCGCTGTGGAGTCCTGGATGATTATCTGCTATTATCCGCTTGCTGTTTCTGGCATGAAGTGAAGGAACTGGCACGTTTATTACAGTGACCGTGTCTGTCTTTAACTACCAACCATCGGAACAAATTCTTTCCTGTGAAATGACTGCTGTTTTTTATCCCCAAGCTTGTCAAAAATATAATTCAGGTAAAAAAAACATCCATCCATCCATTTTCTACCGCTTTATCCGGGGCCGGGTCGCGGAGGCAGCAGTCTCAGCAGAGATGCCCAGACTTACCGATCCACGCACACCTCCTCAAGCTGTTCTGGGGGACCCCGAGGCGCCACCAGGCCAGCTCGGAGGCATAGTCCCACCAGCGTGTCCTGGGCCTTCCACGAGGCCTCCTCCCAATAGGACATGCCTGGAGTACCTCCCGAGGGAGGCGACCAGGGCACCACCACCTCCTGTGGACCCACCACCCGCAGAGGGAGCCGTAGGGGTCGGGTGCAGAGAGGACTGGGTGGCAGTAAAAGGCAGGTGCCTCGACGACCTGGTCCGTGTGCGCAGCTTCTGACGTTCGGGACATGGAACGTCACCTCGCTGGGGGGGAAGGAGCTTGAGCTTGTGCGGGAGGTTGAGAGATACCGGCTAGATATAGTCGGGCTCACCTCCACGCACAGCCTGGGTTCCGGATCCCAACTCCTGGAGAGAGGCTGGACTCTCCATTTTTCTGGAGTTGCCCGCGGGGAGAGACGGCGGGCTGGGGTGGGTTTGCTCATAGCCCCCCAGTTCAGCCGCCACATGTTCGAGTTCACCCCGGTAAACGAGAGGGTCTTCAACGCCCACGTGGGTAACGACAGTGAGACCTGGACGGGGGTGATTGGGAAGAACGGCCTCCCCGATCGGTGTTATGTTATTGGACTTCTGTGCTAGTTACAGTTTGTCCATAACGAACACCATGTTTGAACACAAGGGTGTCCATAAGTGCACGTGGCACCAGGACACCCTAGGCCGGAGTTCGATGATCGACTTTGTAGTTGTGTCATCTGATCTCCGGCCACATGTCTCGGACACTCGGGTGAAGAGAGGGGCTGAGCTGTCAACTGATCACCACCTGGTGGTGAGCTGGATCAGCTGTCAGGCGAGGAAGCCGGTCAGACCTGGCAGGCCCAAACGTGTTGTGAGGGTCTGTTGGGAACGTTTGGTGGATCCCTCTGTCAGTAGGGTCTTCAACTCCCACCTCCGGAAGAGCTTCACCCAGATTCCGAGGGAGGTTGTGGACATTGAGTCCGAGTGGACCATGTTCTCCTCCTCCATTGTCGATGCGGCTACCCGTAGTTGTGACCGTAAGGTCTCCGGTGCCTGTCACGGCGGCAATCCCCGAAACCCGGTGGTGGCGCCTGGAAGTAAGGGATGCCGTCAAGCTGAAGAAGGAATCCTACCTGGCCTTGTTGGCTTGTGGGACTCTGGAGGCAGCTGAGAGGTACCGGCAGGCCAAGCGTGCTGCAGCTCGTGCGGTCACAGAGGCAAAAACTCGGGTCTGGTAGGAGTTCGGAGAAGCCATGGAGGAGGACTATCGGTCGGCCTCGAAGAGATTCTGGCAAACCATCCGGCGCCTCAGGAGGGGGAAGCAGTGCTTGAGCTGCTGACCTCGACTGGGGATGTGGTCGGGCGGTGGCAGGAGTACAGTACTTCGAGGATCTCCTCTATCCCACCGTTACGTCTTCCGATGAGGAAGCAGAGGCTGGGGACTCGGAGGGGGGCTCGTCCATCACCCAAGCTGAAGTCACAGAGGTGGTTAGAAAGCTCCTCGGTGGCAAGGCCCCGGGGGTGGATGAGATTCGTCCCAAGTACCTTAAGTCTCTGGATGTTGTAGGGCTGTCTTGGCTGACACGTCTCTGCAACATCTCGTGGCGGTCGGGGACAGTGCCCCTGGATTGGCAGACCGGGGTGGTGGTCCCTCTCTTTAAGAAGGGGGATCGGAGAGTGTGCTCCAATAACAGAGGGATCACACTTCTCAGCCTCCCCGGTAAGGTCTACTCCAGGGTGCTGGAGAGGAGGATCCCGCCGAAAGTCAAACCTTGGATCCAGGAGGAACAATACGGTTTCCGTCCTGGTCGTGGAACACTGGACCAGCTCTATACCCTTCATCGGGTGCTCGAGGGTTTGTGGGAGTTCGCCCAACCAGCCCACATGTGCTTTGGGGATTTAGTTTATTTATTTGTTTGAGCAGTTAACCTGCTCAAAGGGAGTGGGCTGAAGCCAAAGGCTTATAAGCGCCCACCCCAAAATAAAAATAGTAACATTACATTTAATATTTACAAGGTAGCAAATCATAAACAAAGGAACATAGGGCAAAGTAACAATAAATGATGAAGAATAAGACAAAAACAACAGCAAAATAAAGAACAAAAGAATGTGCTACTTTTATGTTATAAAGGTGCATTCATACATATTATACTCTGAGATCTTGCTACTTCCCAGTTGTCATTACTATCCTCAATATAATTTAATTTGGGTTTAATTATCATTAATTATCATTATTAAAGGTGCATTAATACATATTATATTCTGAGATCTTGCTACTTCCCAGTTGTCAATACCATCCTTAATATAATTTAATTCGGGTTTATTTATCATTATTATTATATTTGTTTAATTGAGTTATATGTGAAGTGTGATGTAAGCCCTGCATAATGAGGTGCATTAAAAAGCCAGGGTGTAGAGCGGGCTAGTTGAAGAGGGCAGTAACTCCCCCTCAACAAACCCCCACCCAGCTGCCCTAACAGCTGATTTTGTAGATGATGTTCCTATGCTGAGTGGTGCATTAAAAGACAAGGTTTTGAGCCCGTTGGGAGGGTCCCTCTCAACAGATTCATAACTTGCCTACCCTAATTCTCAATTTGTAAATTTGAGCAATAGAATGACAACCGTTCCAAGCAGCAACACTCTTCCTTAATTATAGATAATTGATCCTACTGCGCCTCCTAGTGGCAACACATTTCTTGTTCTCTGTATATTTCAAAAGTCTTTTGTTTGTATTTATATTTGAACAGGTTGATATTTGGACTTCGTTTCAACTCCATTTCCAGTTTATTCCACAATTGTACACCATTAACTGTTGGGCTAAAACTTTTCAAAGTTGAGCTATGTTTCTGAGTCCTAAAGTTTAATTCGTCACGTAATTCATAACAACCAGTACGTTCTTGGAACCTTCTTTGTATTTGGCCTGGCAACAGTTTGTATCTTGCTTTGTATAACATCTGTACAGTTTGGAACTCAACAATGTCACAGAACTTCATGATCTTTGATTTTAAAAATAATGAGTTTGTGTGGTCCAAAAACCCAACTTTATGAATTACTCGGATAGCTCTTTTTTGCAACAATACTATTGGTTTTAATGTGTTTTTATAAGTACTACCCCAAACCACAGTACAATAATATAAATATGGCAAAATCAGAGAACAGTATAAGATATGTAGAGCTTTGATGTTTAAAATGTGCTTTGCTTTTGCTATTACTGAAATGCTTCTAGAAATTTTCGTAGATATATATTTAATATGAGCTTTCCAAGTAATTCTGTCATCTATAATAACACCAAGGAATTTGATTTCATGCACTCGCTCTATGACAACACCCTCTATCTGAATTGCTTCCTGAGCATTGGAATTACAGTTGCCAAATATCATCATTTTGCTTTTACTCAGATTTAGAGATAATTTATTTTGTTTGAACCACTTATTGACACTTTTGAGTTCCAAGTTAACAATCCGACACAGTTGCTGTAAGTCGTCACCTGATGCAAAAATATTTGTATCGTCAGCAAACAAGATAAATTTAAGTACTTGAGACGTTTTACAAATGTCGTTGATGTACATATTAAACAATTTTGGGCCCAGAATGGAACCTTGAGGTAAACCACACACAATTTGTCGACAACTCGACTGATAATCACCTATTTTCACACATTGTTTTCTATTTTTAAATAACTGGTAACCCACTGTAGAGCTACCCCCCTAATCCCATAATGTTCTAGTTTATTAATTAGTATATCATAGTTTATTGTATCAAACGCTTTACTCAGGTCAATAAATAACCCTATGGCATATTTCTTGTTATCTACAGCATTAGTTATTTCTTCAATTATATCAAAGAGAGCGTGTGAAGTTGAGTGATTATTCCTAAAACCAAATTGATTGTCCGAGAGTAAATTACACCTTTCAATAAAGCTGTCAAGTCTAGAGTTATAAACCTTCTCTAAGATTTTTGAGAATTGCGGTAAAAGGGAAACAGGCCTGTAGTTTGTGAAGAGATGTTTATCTCCTGCCTTGAACAGAGGAATCACTTTTGCTACTTTCATACCATCAGGAAATTGTCCAGTTTGCAGCGATAGGTTACAGATGTATGTTAACGGCTTAGAGATACTTTCAATAACAGTTTTTAAAGTTTTCATATCCATGTCATGGTAATCTGTCGAGGTTTTATTTTTACACCCTTTAACAATGTCCAGTATCTCCTTTTCCTCCACAGGTTTGAGGAACATGGACAGAGGATTTGTGTCTATCAGTTCACAATTAAAGTTCTCAACATTTGTAATTTTTGCAGCAAGATTCGGTCCAACATCTACAAAGAATTTATTAAATGTATCGACTACTTCATTCATATTATTTAAAGTGTTATCCTCATCTTTGAAATATTTTGGATAATTAATCGATCTTGGTTTATTTCTAATTATACTATTTAAGATATTCCATAAACCTTTAATATTATTCTTATTGCTATCTAACAACTTATTATAATAATCCTGTTTACATTTTCTAATGATACCTGTCAGTTTATTTTTATATTTCTTATATTTATCCTCAGCTTCTTTTGTTCTATCATTTATACATTTTTTGTAGAGTGAATTTTTTTTCTTGCATGCATTTAGTAATCCCTTAGACATCCATGGGTTTTCTTTACACTTTCTGTTTTTACAATGTTTTTTCATTGGGCAATTTTTGTCATATACTTTATGAAATATTTGCGTAAACTCATCATATGCCTTATTAGTATCATTCTCTCTATATACAATACTCCAGTCTTGAGCTAATAGTTCCTTTTTAAATGCATCCATAGTTTTTTCTGTTTTTACCCTTCTAAACCAATACATTTTTTCATCATCAATATTTAAATATCCATGTTTGTACAATACAAAAACTGGCAGGTGATCACTAATATCATTTATCATTAATCCACTGACTGTATCACTATCTATTTCATTTGAGAAAATGTTATCAATCAAAGTCGCACTGTGGGTTGTGATTCTACTCGGTTTAGTTATTAGAGGAAACAGACCTATACTAAATAAAGTATTTATAAATTCGTCAGTCTTTTTGTGTTTATATGGGTTTAACAGATCGATGTTAAGGTCTCCCCCCACAAACATGACTTTATGATTTAAACCTGAAAAGTGCTCCTCCATCCAATTAGAAAAAACATCTATATCAGAGCCAGGTGTTCTATAAATACAACTTACAATAATATTTTTCTTTTTTTGCCTTGTAATTTCTACAGTAAGGCATTCAAGTACATCATCCACTACCATAGTCTTATTTTCCATTACTTTATAACTATAGTTGGAGTCTACAAACATAGCTACACCCCCACCATGCTTGTTTCGTCTGTTCATACTTATAAATTCATAACCATCAATAGAAAACTCAATTTCTCTGTCATTATTAATCCATGTTTCTGTGATTAAAATTACACTAAATGGTTTAGAAAACTGTTTTAAGAAGCTTTTGATGTGGTTAAAGTTTGCATAGAGGCTACGACTATTGAAGTGGATTACAGTGAATGCCTTAATGTTCTTAAGTTTACTATTGTAAAGATCCTCTGTATAATATTGACAGTCATTAGTAGCTCTAGTAAAGAAGTTATTTTCAGGGTCGATGTCGATCTCAGTGTTCTGTAAGTCATATTGTGATAATGTAAAATCCTGGTTATTTGCTTCAGCAATTCTCCTTAATGAAAGGTCCAAGTCGATGCTTCCTATAGAACTATATGTATTACAGGACATGTGAAGTTATGTGCTTTTACATACCAAAATCCATACGCTTTTCCTGTGTTTATACTTGATTTGGTGTACTGGTGCGCGGACGTACAATGAGTTTATCATAGCGCAAGTAGGCAATCTCCCCCCTTTCCCTGGCAGCTCTCAGCTCCGGCATCAGTTCTTTTCGCTTCCTTTGGATGGATTCCGTGTAGTCCTCGTTTATGAAGATTTTGGTCCCTTTGAGGTGTTTAGCGCGCTGCAGGATTGCTTCGCGATCCTTCCAACGCAGCAGTCTGGCGATGATGGGTCTCGGCCGGTCTCTCCCGCCGTCGGGTTTCCCTACGCGGTGGGCCCTCTCCACCTCCACCGGGTGTTGTAGTTGTA
Source organism: Neogobius melanostomus (assembly GCA_007210695.1). Taxonomy (NCBI): domain Eukaryota; kingdom Metazoa; phylum Chordata; class Actinopteri; order Gobiiformes; family Gobiidae; genus Neogobius; species Neogobius melanostomus. Next base: position 308,614 of record VHKM01000612.1, read on the forward strand.
ACTTCTCCCTCAGTAGATGTTTAACTTTCTCCTCTGCGTCGGCCCAGGTCTCCCCAGGCGTCTCCAACACTCCCTCAAAGACCAGGTTGTTTCTGCGGCTCTGTCCCTCCAGATACTCCAGTTTGTCCGTGATAATATGCAAATTGTCACATACTTTATAAAAATCGTTTTGTATTGTGTTTGTGCGCTCAGTGAGTTTCAATGTTCCTTCTTTCAGAGTGTCCACCTCACCTTGCGTGAACTGTAGGCTTGTTTTTAGCTCTTGAATGTCCTTTATCTGTGAATCCATTCGGGTGTTTGTTGCTTCCATGATTATTTTAATGAATCCCTTGAAGTTCTCCTGTTGTTGTTGTATTATTTCCCTGAACATGTCCCTTTGCTGCTCCATGAGTTCCGTGACTCGACTGAGGCTCACGTAATCCTCATCCGCCGCCATTTCTGGCAGTTGCTTCGTCTCTGTTTTTGTCGGTTTAGGCATTTTGCTCTCTCTCAGCCGGACTCCGCAAAAATGTTAGCTGCTTCACTGCTCTCACACTGCTCACACTGCTCACAGCCTTCTCCCAGGGCCACGCCCGTAGATCCCCCTTCCAGCACACCTGTGATCTGGAGAAAGCGTTCGACTGTGTCCCTCTTGGTGCCCTGTGGGGGGTGCTCCGGGAGTATGGGGTCCGGGGTCCTCTACTAAGGGCTGTCCGTTCCCTGTATGACCGCAGCAGGAGCTTGGTTCGCATTGCTGGCAGTAAGTCAGACTTGTTTCCGGTGCGTGTTGGTCTCTGCCAGGGCTGCCCTATGTCACCGGTTCTGTTCATTACCTTTATGGACAGAATTTCTAGGCGCAGCCAGGGGCTGGAGGGTGTCCTGTTTGGGAACCTCAGGATCTCATCTCTGCTGTTTGCAGACGATGTTGTTCTGTTGGCTTCATCAAATCAGGACCTTCAGCGCGCACTGGGGCGGTTTGCAGCCGAGTGTAGAGCGGCCGGGATGAGGATCAGCACCTCCAAATCTGAGGCCATGGTTCTCCACCGGAAAAAGGTGGCTTCCCCGCTTCAGGTTGGTGGGGAGTCCTTGCCCCAAGTGGAGGAGTTCAAGTATCTCGGGGTCGTGTTCACGAGTGAGGGACGGATGGAGCGTGAGATCGATAGATGGATCGGTGCGGCGTCAGCAGTGATGCGGTCGCTGTATCGGACTGTTGTGGTGAAGAGGGAGCTGAGTCGGGGGGCAAAGCTCTCGATTTACCGATCGATCTACGTTCCCACCCTCACCTATGGTCATGAGATCTGGGTAATGACCGAAAGGACAAGATCGCAAATACAAGCAGCCGAAATTAGTTTCCTTCGCAGGATGGCTGGGCACACGAGCAGGATGGCTGGGCACACGAGCTCCTCACCCTCACTTCGAGATCGGGTGAGGAGCTCAGTTACTCGGGAGGAGCTCGGAGTAGAGTCGCTGCTCCTTCACGTCGAACGGAGCCAGCTGAGGTGGCTAGGGCATAAAAAAAACATCATCATTTAATTAGGAAACGTTTTGGTATTTTCCGTTTTCATCGTTTCAGACTGTAAAAACATGCTGTGGAGGTTTGTTCATCCCACTACCAAATTTAGCTCATGTTGTACTGGAAGCAAGGCCAAGGGAAACATTAAATAAGCCGCTGTAGATTAATATAGCCTTTTCTAACACAATGTAAAGGATTTCTTTTTCATTCTCCAGAGCCAAAAAGGTTTATGACAAGCATTTATTAGAACCATCATGTATTTTATTCAGAAATGTTTTCGAACTTTAATTTCACTGTCCCAAATTTCAAAAGATAATAGAAATTAAACGAATATGCACCGGAAAAATGTACCTGTGCTTTTCCATTTCACTTGGCACATTTTCTCTTCACAAGCAGCAGAGGCAGGTAGTACTCAGTTACATTTACTCAAGTACCACTACTTCATACTAAAATATATGAAGTTTGTGTTTCGTGCCCCCTTTTTTTTTCTTCTTCTTTTAGTATTTTCTTTGGAAATATAAGGATTATAATATAATATATATATAATATATAATATAAGGACATTATTTTTGTTTCTCATCATTTATGTCACAACTGAAACAATCAGACTTTTAAACTCAAATAGTTGCTCACAGCACTCAAGTAACCTTTTCTCCAAGTACTTTTTTACTTTTACTTGAGTATTTATTTGGGTCACTACTTTTTACTTGAGTAAAATAATTTCAAAGTAACGTTTCTCTTGAGTAAATACAGTGGGAAGAAAAAGGCATTTCTGCCTAAATTGGTCATACAATGTGGTCTGATCTTCATCAAAATCATAAGAATGAGTAAACAGTGTCTGCTTAAACTAATATCACCCAAACATTTACATGTTATCATATTTTATTGGCCATAACATGTTAACATTCACAGGACAGGGAGGAATGAGTGAGTAGACCGCCTGGAACAGTTTTGAACAATGGTCCAAGATTCATCCTGATCGTTGTGTCTAATCTGCGACTACAGGAAAGCAGTTATTGCTGCAAAAGAAGGATCAGCCAGCTATTTAATACAAGGGATCACTTACTTATTCCACCCTTCAAATAAAAACAAATCTTTGAATAAAAACAAATTCTATTGATGAGCGCACGTTGTCCAGGCCCTGAGGCAACAATACAAGCCCCATACCATACTTCACATTGAGGATAGGGTTTTGATGTTGATGTGCCGTTCCATTTTTCCTCCAAACATGACGTTGTGTTTTCCTCGCAAAAAAGTTAACTTTGGGTCCATTAGTCCACTGAATATTTTTCCAGTAGTGCTGTGGAGCATCCAAGTGCTCTTTCGCAAACCAAAGTTGAATAGTTAGGGAGGAACACACAAGGTTGTGTGTGGGGGAAAATGGAACAGCAACTTGCTACTCGCTCTGATCGATCTTATGAAAACAAGAAAAATGCAATAATAAAGTCAATAAAACCGGCTACTACATAAAGCAGCCTTTAAAATGATCACACACTGAGCTGAGCTTGTTAAAGTTGTAATCTATTGCACGCTCACAATGAACCGTAGCCTATTACATGCTAATGTAGCCTTGCTGCAACCACCAGCGCTAAACACAAATAATCGCCCTCTAATTTAATCAAGCGTATCAGCTGAATTTAGGCTTAGACCATGGGTGTATTGTTCAGTCCCTCCAGGATCTTGCGATCTAGTGATCGCAACTATTAATGCAAACTCTTAGAAATCAGTACAGCATTGCAGATTTTTCAAAAGCCCGCAACTTTCCTACAACTATTCCTTAACTCAGCACCTTTTGTGCAACTTTGTGTGACTTTCTGATCAGTTAAATCCATTTTACTTGTTATATTTGCGCATCGGAAGTCATGTCCAGCCCCTCCGCGGGTTGAAGTAATTCAGACTAACGCGAGGACTTTCGCATGAGCTTCCTGCCTCCTCTCACTCGCCTCGGTCTGACTTTACAGCGAGCGCCTCTGTCTGTTCCTTTTGCTTTCTGTCCAAGTTTAATTTCTCTGCTACTGGATCTTTGGATATAGGCTTTGAGTTCATATGACTCTTATCAGAGTCATATGAACTCAGAGCCTGCGCTCACAGCGACAGGCAGGTGCCTGTTCGCTCCGCCCACTGTCCACAGCTAAGTGGAGGACATGGGGGAGGACTCACATGGCTCTGTTTTTTTAGATGATACAACTATTTAAAATAACACTTATTTAAGCAGAAGTTTTTTTTTGCAAACTCTAAAATGTCATCACAACAATCACGGTAAATGCCCTCAAAATACTGGAGGGACTGATTGTTAAAGCTTCGTAGGACATGGCAGTTAGCAAAGAGGGACTAGAGAGGGAACAGCGTTTATTTTCAGAACACACTTTGTGCAGATGCAAATGTATGTGTTTCACGCGTGTCAGAGGTGTCTGAAGGCTTTTGATGCTTCAGACGTGTTTGGTCTGAACATAGTCTACCATTACACCTGTGTGTCCTTGTCCTCCTTAGTTTTATTGCCAAGCCATGTTACTAATTATGTAAGAGCCCGGTTAACTGTGAGTGTCACATGTCAGCTCACAGGTGGTGAAATATTTCCAACTGTAATGGCCACACTGTGTTAGTATGTGTAGCCTAACTTCATTTACAGATATCTCTCCCTGTTTGAAATTCCAGTGGGCAAAACCATTCCGATATGAAATCCCCATAAACCCTTCTCATTTATGCACGCTCTGCCTCCTCAGTGAGTGAAGTGCACAGACAGAATCTCCATTTAACACGGGCTAACCCCTCCCATGTGGTGCTAACGGTGGGTCTCTCCCCAGTGAGTTCCTCTGGCTCGTCCACACGCGCCCTGCCCATCTGCCCATCGCCGTGAAGTCTCCTGCTGAGCTCAGAGCTGCAACATTGCCTGGCTATGAAGTAGTTATCACGCAGCAGAGTCAAAGGAATGACTACAGCACTGTATACGTGAAAACTTGACATGAAAAGGTGGACGACTGCAGCAAATCTTGATCAATTTTCTCAACATAAAAAAGTAAAATCCTGCACTTTCAATTCATTCTTTTTTAAATTTGTACTTGCAATAAAACGCACTCTTTGGTCAATTCAAACATCTTCCCACAAAGCCTTTTTCATACTCCACATTGCTATTGTCATTCTTTTTGACAAACCAGACAAAAACATTCTGGCACCTTCTCTCTCTCTCTGCTATAATAAATGAATGCCTACAAATGTAACAAGAAAGCATTTTCAAAAGCCTTTCACTTGAAAATGCACTATGGAAATTTGACTTGTTTGGACAAGAATTTTACTTTAAATGCATTGCTTTTGCGCAAATATCTTGTCGCTGTTGTCAGCCCATTGATGCACATGCCCAAATTTGTGTTGAAGAATGTTGTCTTTGTCGACTCCCTCTTCACCACAACAGTCCGATAAAATTTTTTTAATTTCCTCACAAGGACGATAAAATACTTGCATCTACCTCTGCCTACCGACGTGATGCTGCTGTGATTGTACTTGTGTGGCCTCCAATCGAAGCACTATTGTATTATGCAAAATGTACTTTTTGAGATTATTGATTGATTTGATTGTTAAAACATTGTTCCCTGGTCAAAAACATACCCTGAGAAGTATTTCCCTACCCCAAGATTCATTCATTGAGTTGTGTTTGCTGCTTTCCCTTCGCAGCCTCATCATCCTTGCCTCTTAACATCGCACTGCCTCATGCACTTTTCCTTCTGCATTTAGGCTCCATCCCTTTTACAGCTCTCACAGAACAAACTATAAACTTTATTTATCCCACTGTGAGTTCGCGAGAGACAGAATATTATCGACGGTCCCGCTGAGGTGCTGGTATTGACGAGCGCATGGCAATCTCCACGCCGCAGAAATGTGATGGAAGCACGAGCACGGCACATGGACTCTGGATGGACTTTGTCCTGTACCACTACTTGAAGAAGCATCCTCAAATGCTCACATCAATCCATCCAGACTCACTCTGATCTCAACAGTCCATAAAACCGTAAAACCAAAATCTGTCTTTAGATCATTCCTGAACCCGTCTAAACATGTATGTTCTTTGATCAATACCACTATTGATCAAGTAAAGTGTAGTCACTTTACTCAAATTAACACTGTCTCTGCGCACTGAACACCTTGTACTTCTGGACACTTCAGGTCTGCTACAGGTGCTGAAAGCACTGGTTGATAATGGATTCCTGATGGTTTTATGCTTTGATTTTAGACAGTTATTTGTGTCTTTTCTTGTCATCTTGTATATATAATTCAAGAGGGCTGCATCCCTCCCTTTTCCACATACAGTGCCTCTCAAAAGCACTACTAATACACCTTGAACTTTTGCACATTTTCTCATATTTACAACCACACAAGTAACAGACAACTGTGAAGTGAAAGCAAAATGATACATGATTCTGTTATTTTTCAAAAAATAGAAAACCGAAAAGTATTCATACAGCATGAATTAATACTTTGTGGAACCCCCTTTTGCTGCAATAACAGCAGCAAGTCTTTTGGGGTATGACTACAAGGTTTCCACATCTAGAGACTGACATTTTAGCCCATTCCTCTTTACAAAACAACTCAAGCTCTGTCAAATTAGGAGAGCATTGGTGAACAGCAGTTTTCAGGTCTTTCTACAGATTTTCAATAAGATTTAGGTCAGGACTTTGACTGGGCCATTCTAACACATTAATATGTTTGTTTTTAAACCATTCCATTGTAGATTTAGCTTTGTGTTTAGGGTCATTGTCCTGCTGGAAGGTGAATCTCTGCCCCAGCCTCAATTCTCTTGCTGACTCCAGCAGGTTTTCCTCCAAAATGTCCCTGTATTTGGCTCCATCCATCTTCCCAACTATTCTTACAATCTTCCCAGTCCCCGCTGAGGAAAAGCAGCCCCATAGCATGATGCTCCCCCCACCATATTTGACACTGGGGATGGTGCACTCAGGACAAGTAGCAGTGTCAGGTTTGTGCCATACATAATGTTTTGCATTTGGGCCAAAAAGTTCAATTTTTGTCTCATCTGACCAAAGCACCTTCTTCCACATGGTAGCTGTGTCCTCCATATGACTTCTAGCAAACTTCAAAAGGGATTTCTTATGGCCTCCTTTCAATAATGGCTTTCTTCTTGCCACTCGTCCATGAAGGCCAGATTTGTGTAGAGTACGACTTATAGTTGTCCCATGTACAGATTCCCCCAGCTCAGCGGCAGTACGTCGCAGCTCCTCCAGAGTTATCTTGGGGCACTTGGTTGCATTTCTGACCAGTGCTCTCCTTGTTCGGTCTGTTAGTTTAGGTGGACGCCTGTGTCTTGGTAAGTTCGCAGTGGTGCTATACTCTTTCCATTTCAGAATGATGGATTGAACAGTGCTCTGTGAGATGTTCAAATCTTGGGAAATCTTTGTATAACTTAACGCTGCTTTAAACGTCTCCACAGCTTTATCCCTGACCTCTCTGGTGAGCTCCTTGGCCTTCATGATGTTGTTTAGTGACCAATACACTCTGATCATAGCTCTGAGGCCCTCACAGAACAGCTGGAATTATACTGAGAGGCAGGCGGCCTCTATTTAATGGTTAGGGCAAGGTGTGAACATTCTGCAGTCATTAGGAATGTTATAAAGGCAATTTATCTGAAAATGCTGTATTAATATTTATGCACGCCCCACTTTTCACTTTTTTATTTTTGAAAAATAACAGAATCATGTATCATTTTGCTTTCGCTGCACAGTTGTCTGTTACTTGTGTGTGAACTTTCAGTAAAAAATTCAAAATAAAATCTTCATGTTCATGGTTGTGAACATGACTAAATGTGCAAACGGTGTATTAGTACTTTCGAGAGGCACTGTATTTTGTCCTTCCCATTTTATGTGTGAGGGGAAATAGCTGCATAATAGTGCTGCACACTTGATTCAGAGTGTGGCCCTGCCTTGACCACACTTCCTCTCATTACGCTTCAATCCAGCAGCTTTTCAGTTTTACACAGTTTTGAGTAAGAAAAAGTAAAGAACTGGCTTCACTATTCACTTATCTAATGTATGGAGAAAAATACTGTGTGAGCAAACACAACGGCAGCAGAAGATTCAAATATTCAAACATGCCTCACCGGTTCAAAATACAACTCCATTTGATTTTTATTTTTATTTTTTTCGGATGAGAGAGCCATATTGCAACGAGGTAAAAAAGTTCTTAATCTATTTTGAATGAACCCAGCCTTATTATTTAGCGTTTGTAGTGTACAGTATATTATGCGTTAACAAAATTCCCCTTTCCTTGCTTAAACACACCTAATAGAGCCCCTTTAAGATTTCCATAATTTATGCTGGAGTATCCTGGCGCTGTTTAGAGTAATTACGGCATGAAAAATGACCGCGCCATACCTTCTCCTTAGGTCTCGCATTTTATTTTGTACCTCTTCTTCGCAGCCATACATCACACTGCGAGAGGGCGACTGCACAGTTTTTAAGGCCCAGCAGTTTTTTTTTACTACAGTAACAATGGGTTGGTGGCCGGGTTCCAGTGCGCACAGCTCTGATAGATTGTAGGGAATAGTCAAATGCATTTAGAAGCTGCTATAGGGAGTTTTTGGAAGAGATATTAGTCTAGTCTTATCTGGGGAGAGTGGAGCGGTGGAAGCGAAAGGGCCCAACAAAACGCAGCCTTTTCTCCATTTGTAGTAATAGACTTGATGTAAAGTGCTTTGGCTGCACTTAAGTCGAAAAAAAAAAAAAAAAAAGTAGAATGTTGAGGTAGAAGTCTTGGAAAGAATATATGGATTGCTAGAAGCTGCTTTTTCACACAGAGAATTCGAGATGCATGGCCATTGATCTGCTGTGTGTTTTTGCCTCGTGGTACTTGCTCACACATTTCTCAACACAAGAAGCTTCATATTCTGCTTAAGGCCAAAAATGTCGAGGCCAAAAATAGACCAAACAACCCTTTGCGATGTTTATTTTATGACGTTCGGTTCGACTTTCGTATTTTCTCCTGAAATCACTAACTTTGCCACATGTCATTCCCTCTCACTAAACAAGCGTGATACTTTTGTAAAGCTCTCTCATTCCTACACAGCGCTTTGTGATGAGAACAAGGTCATTTCCTTTGTGGAGGATACTAACTGTGAAAGTTAGATCCTTGGCCCACAGTGGATTACATTACAAAACTTTAGAGGCCATTTTCACAAAGGTTGCTTTTCATTAGTGTTTGCAACATCTCCACTCTACACTCTCAGAAATTAAGGTACGGATTTGTCCTCATAGGGGTACAATCGCTTGTCACTGGGGCAGGCCCCTCACAAGGACAAATTTGTACCCCTAATATAGGGTACATTTATGGACCCTTGTGTATTGTGCCTTAAAGGGACAATTGTGTACCTTGTTAGTGGCAATTCTGTACCTTATCTTAACAAATGATGTACCTTTTTTGTATAAGGTACTTTTTTGTACCTTTTTGTAAAAAGGTACAATTTTGTCCTTTTATGGATTAAAATATTTTTTGTACTGTATATTAATGAGGCTACAAAACAATTTGACTTAAATGTATATTTTATTTAACAAAATACAATTTCTTAACAAATACCTCTCCATCTCAACTATTTAAATTAATTTAATTCATTTCAGACCCAGCACCCATTGTGCAGAGTAAGAACAGTTACCAGCAAACAAACAACTTAAGACAATGTTTCAAATACAATATCGAATGGACAGAAACATGTTGTTGTCAACAGAATACACATCGTATGCCTGATGATCTACTTCATCTCCTGGTCTCATTAAAATCCATTCATCATCCATCCTGACTGAGTAGGCAAAGAAATGGTGTTCAAAACGTAAAGGAAATAACATTTTTCCACAAAAAATCCACTCTGTATCAATGTTCAATATGTATTTGATTTTTAGGAACAGTGGAATCCTTTCAGAATGCAACAAACCAATAATGAAGACATCATGTACTGCATACTTAACACAGTTCACAGTCACTTGGGAAACACGTTGCACGGGTTTCGTAAAGTCCCTCTGACAAAATTGACTATCAGCTGTCAGTGCTTTTTGAAGTCCGGCAGGAAGTGAAACAATTGGTGTTTCAATGCTTTTCCCTGGAACATGTTCAAAATCTGCAATCATATTGCCTGATGAAAACTCCCAACATTGTCTGAACTGATGTCTTTTGCAAAGAGTGCTGGAAATATTTATAAAGTTTCGAGAAGTGAAGGCTATTTTCTTAAAATATTGATGTTTACCTTCAAATCGCATGCACCATAACAAACATAAAGGACCATACATTTCCATAAGTCTAGCATAATGGATTAAATAATGACATTTTGGTGTAATAACATCTCCAAACACACTTTTCATTTCGGTCAAAAACTCCTCAACCAATGCATTAAGTGACAGAAGCTTCTCTTTGTTCACCTTAGGTGCCATGACAATCTCTGTAATTTCTTTACACAACAAAAAAATGCTCCAATATTTACAATTTAAAGGAACACGATTTGCTAACACAAATGGAAGTAATCTGAATAGGCACCATTTCTGTGATGCAGACCCTGTAATACCAACAGCATGCAGTCTTTCTGACAATTGAACAGGCTTGTTATGTTTGTCATTCTGACCAATACACAGTCTTTTTAGTTCTTCATTAATCTCCCTTATTGTTATGTGTTTTTCTGTGTGAGCTTTGCCAATAACCAATTTCATAACCAATGGAATTACTCCTTCTAATAAATCATGCATCACATCTGGTGGAAATGCTGTGGTTGTGTCAAAATAATCAAGTTCTTCAAAGGGAGATGGCCGGTACACACCATAGGTTGCTTTGTCATCCGGACACTTTTGTACTCTCAGAAGATGCTGTTTGTGAACATCAGAAGTTCTCAATATAAAGTCCTCTTCTCTGAACATTTGTTTGATGTCTCTATATGTTGCCATGCAATATCTGCATATTCTCCCAGAGTTAAATGACATTGTGAATCCTCCAAGCATATGTGCAGATAAATTGTCACAAGATATAGTTGCAAGACCAGCAAAAATGGTGTATTCCTTTTGATCAACTGAAATAGTAAATCCATGACTTGCTAGTCGTTTTAGATCATTGAGCATAGGTTTCAGAATAATGTCCCAACCACATTTTTTCACAAATGAATAGCGAACCAACAGAGCCAAATGAATATGTCGTTGAAGTGACCTATATTTTTTGTCTAAATTACCAATTGTATAATAAAAGCCACACAGTTTGTGTTTGTTTCTTTTTGCACCCAAAGGGTTCACCACTTCAAATTCATCTTCATACAAGTGCAAACGCAGAGCATATGGATGATCCTTAAAAAAATTGTGCTCTTTGAAAATATTCCCGTCACAATAGTCAGACAGAAAATCAGCCTCTGGTGTATGGTTGGAAAACAAAAGATCCTTGATCTCCTCGTTTGAACAGTAGTTTTTGAGGACCTTATGGATTGGCACGTATGAACAGCTACCGATTACTTTTCCTTTGTCATCTATTAGTTTATAATCGACAGGCTCGGTCATTTTTAGTGCATTTTTGCAGTGTTCAGTAATGCAATACGGGGACTGGATTGCCGCTGTTGCTCCTTTGAAAAAATCATCTGACTGGATCACATTAGCCAACTCTGGAATTTCAGAAATATTGAAACCGTTTTTTTCCAAATGATAGGTTATAAAAGCATCATAGTTCTCCTTGAAAAAACAAAATAGGAAGTTAACATCCTCAACAATCTCCTTTTGAACGGAAACAGGAAGGAGATTTTTTTCTCGACACTTTAAAATGAAATTGAACAAATTATTTTTAAAATCTTTTAAAAGTTCATCAATAGAAGGTGCAGCAATGGATGTCAAACGTTCATTTAAATCTTCAACTAATGACATCTCAGTGTCCCTCTCAGAGTCACTTTCAGCAAAGTCTTCCTCAGCACAGTCATTTACAGGATTACTATTAAAATGCTTGCGATACACGTGCCGTCGAAAAGATTCAAATATTTTGAAAGAGGAACAACAGTTATTAATCCCACACGAAATTTGGAAGTTGGGCTCATGGGCATGGATTAGTCCAATGTGCTGGATTAATTTAGTTATTGTGAATACTCTGCGGGAGCATTTTGGACAATGGTATGGCTGTGGCATCAATAAAGTAGATTTATTTTGCGGCTCACAGTAATTGGCAAAGGTTGGTCCCCCTCCAGTGATATTTTTGCAATGTATCTTTGAAGGAAATTCAAAGTGTTCTTGAGGCAGTGTGGATACTGAATGTTGAAAATGAAGTATGTGCAGAATGCAGAGATGACTCCATCTTCAATGCCTGAACAACGGCACACCTCAACGCTGTCCACTTTTACCACGGTTGGGACTCTGGTGGCGAACGCCTTTTTCCAGTCTCCTTCCAGCAGCTGAATACTAGGATACGGATGCTTTGGGTCTTGCTGTAAAAGAAAATAACAAAACTTATATTATATACTATATCATTTGATGACTAATATGGTCTTAAGATGTAAATTTTATCTTGACATGTTTCAGCTGTCAGCAGATGAAGCATGACAAGATAAATAAAGTTCAGGTGAGCTGAAGAAGGTACTCAAATGAGTGGTGAAGCATCTTCATACTTATAACTTTAGTCCAGTGGAGAGAATTCAATTTTCATTTTTTTATAAATAAATTTAGTAAAAATATAGTTAAGAAAACTTTTACTACATACCTCTCCAAGAGTAATGAAATGATTGATCTTCTCTTTGAAAAATATTGGCATGAAAATGGCAGTTGCACGTAGATCAATATCTGTAGAAAAAGAAATAGTATTGTAATATATTACATTAATGATAAAGCTTGTATCAGATGACATCTGTTGCTGAAAGTGGGACTTCTATTCCCGAAGCTTTGAAAGAGTTTAAAAATAATGTGTTCAATTTCATTTGTTCAATTTCATTTTAAAATGTCGAAAGAACAATTTCCTTTCTGTTTCAGTGCACAAGGAGCTTGAGGATGTTCCCTTCCTTTTTTGTTTTTTCAAGGAGAACTATGATGCTTTTTATTTGGTCATTTGTTTTTGCTTGACGAAGGCCACTGGCCGAAACGTTCATCTAATAAAAGGAACATGGGTGTTGCAAGTATACAGTGTGCAAGTTCTGTGCGAGTTCTTTCCTGTTCTATATTTGGTCATTTGGAAATTAAGCATTTTAATTCCTGAAATCCACAAGTTGGCTTAAGTGATCCAGTCAGATTTCCCCCCCCCCCCCAAAGTAGCACCAGCGGCAATCCAATCCTCAAGCCAATAATTGAAGCCAAATTAAAGAGTACAGGTGCTTGTCATATAATTATAATATCATGAAAAAGTTCATTTCTGTAATTCACCTTAAAATGTGAAACTATGATATAGACTCATTACATGCACAGTGACATATGTCAAGCCTTTGTTATAATTTTGATGATTATGGCTTACAGTCTATTTTCAAAATATTCTCATTTTGCGAGATTTTTAATAATTTTTTACAAGCTGAGCCATAATTATCAAAATCATAACAAATAAAGGCTATACATATCTTAGTCTATCATATATTAGTTTCACAGTTTAAAGTTAAAAAACAGAAGTGAACACACTTTTTCATGATATTCTAACTATATGACGAGCACTTGTCTATTTTATGAAACCGTTGCCCGTAATCCTGTTAGATCACTGATGACTTCAACTACTTTCTTTTATACCGTTTAACAACTTGTTGTTTGCATTTCTTTAAACTGATTAAGCCAAAGATGACGATGAACAGGTTAATCATGAACACCTCCCACTACTTGCCTAACTCAAAAAGTCACTGCACGCCACCAATTCATACCTTGTGCATTTTCAGTCAGGGACTCATCTTTGGCATCCTGGTAGTGAGCAAAGATTGAAGCCTTCCCTCTTGTTTGCTCAAGTACTTTTGCACTGATGAATTTTAACTCTTCTTTAAACTTCTTTGATAAGTTTTTCACTTCTGGGTGGATACGTTCCAACTCATCAGTGAGCTACGGAGGAGTAGAAGTCAATGATTTAAGGGCAAACTAGAAATGATGTGATATGTACAGACAAGACTTACTCCATTTGTGGTACTTAAAAAGGGTACTTCTTCATAGTCTCCTCCACAGACATTCCTTCAGCTATCTCTTTTTGACGCCATACAAATGTTCGCTGCATGCGATCTCGAACTATTGCATGATCAGGAATCATCTTTTGGTACTGGCTATTTAGAATCTTCACGTGAGCATCAATGGAAGTTGCATCTTCGGCAAGGGCGATTGGTTCCTAAAAGTAAAGGAAAAACAAATTTATAAAATGCAACATAATAGTTAATTGAAAAGGTATACTTGTATTGAGTACTGACCATATGTTGTCGTTTTGTAGCTACAGATGCAGAGCCACAGGACTTCTTTGAATTTTGATGACCAAACTTTCTCTTGAACTGTTGAACCTCATCACATTGGACCAAAGGCACACGCTCCATTTTAAACTTCCGTTTTAATGACATGTGCCATGTTTGCTAGAAAGATAGAAAATGTTTTTATTTACAGTGCATGTAAAATCATCCAAAACCAACAAGGTCACTTCTTAATTGGAATACCCTTTAATAACCCTCTACAATTCATTAAATCAGTTGTTTCTTGATTTGTCGCTGTTTGCTGTTCAGCTAAGCATCAACCTTTTTTTTTTGCTCATTTAAATTTCATTTCATTGTATAGAATATGTACAATGAAATGAAATTTAATCTTTGCAGCATAATTTTGCTTGAAAATCATGACGCCTCTACAGCAAACCTTGTAAGTCTTAACAATATAATGATTTAAAGCCCTCTTACTTGATCAAAACCCAATTGAAAATTGTATTTTGTTTTTTTATGCCGCATCAACCTCCAAATAAAATAATTCTGGATGCAATGTAACATTATTTCATTTATGGCAGTAACTGAAACAAAACACTTACATAACCATTTCCTTCAATGTCTTTGAGGAAAGGATATTTCCCGATGAGCCTTTTTACCACTTGTACATACTCTGCATTGGTGGGATACCTATAATGGAAAGATACAGATATCATTAACATTATTAAAACTGTGCACTTAACAATTGTGCCCACAATTTATATACTTACATTGTGAATTGTGCCATAGCCTCATACAAAACTCTCACAATTACGTGTCTGTCTTTTGAGTTCCTATGACATGGTTCTTTGTTATTAAGCTTGTTCTGTACATTTACAGGGAATGATGGGATTTCAAAATTTGTCGGCAATCTGTTATTGAGTAAATGAGAAAACAATGTCAGTGTACAGAAGCTTCAGGAGAAATGTAATACATTTTCAATCCTATTGTGCCTTTTTTCATGTTCATATACCTGGATCTCCCAGATGGTGACTGCTGCACCTCTGGTGGCACAGGTTCAAGTGTGAGTGTAAAAACTGTCTCCTTAAGACTGTTTACAAACTGATTGAATTTAAGTTGTTTTTGAAAGAGCCTTGGAACAAAAAAGCGATCATATTTTCTGTCAAGCCGCAGTCAATTGTCTCTCCATCCACCTCATTTTCTACAAAAAAAAGATCACATAAGGTTATCAACTAATTTTAACTAATTTTTTGCCATAAACCACCAAGTTCTAACTTAATTGTCATTTCAAAGGTTTTTTGTTGATTAGCATATTGTTTAAATGCATTCAATTTGGCAGAAGAATAAAGCACCAGATCTAACCTACAACAAAAGCAGCCACAGCGCCAAAGTAGATATGAAATTTACACATGTGGACCAAGGGGCAATCTTATATAAAGTACTCAAGATTCCCACAATGCCCCACCTTGTCTTCCCATTACAAATCCAGAACATGCGCCGCTATCTTTTAATTTTGAACCCGGTATATTGTGGCACGTTGTGCGTAATTGGTGAATATTCTCCTCCTTTGTCCAAAACACTTAGTGCCCGAGTCATGCGTTTACTCCCCAACAATAAAATATTGTTTAAAAGCAGCATAGCACGAACATAAAGTCACCAAGAAAGACCCAGACGTACCCAGGACGTCACGCGTCAACATGAAGCCCGCTTTGGAATTCTCAGAGCGGCTCAGATATGGGGAAAGGTCCGTAAACATTGATCCGTGGAAAGTACTCAAGCCTAACTCAACTCGCACTGGTTTAACATCAATTCACAACATTATTCATTACTGCAAAAAAAGTAAAATGTACATCTAGACAAAGATTTCCTTATTTGACCGGAGAAGAAAACCAAAGCCATGATGAGCAGACCAAGTGTCTAGCTAACATTAGTTAAAAGGCCAAAACAGGAACGGTTATTTAGAAAAATCTGTCAAAGTATGCTTACAAGGAAGGAACCAAAGCATAAAATATGATCCCAAATCAGAAAAAAAAACATCCCAGTCCAACTCATCAACTACTACTACAACAGCGTTAGATTTAAAACGAAACCAGCCCTAACACTACCAACACAAACGCTAACACGGCCACTCGCTGTTGTTCAGAATTGACTACCGTCTGGGTACTGTTGTTCTCCACACTTCAAATCGGTAGCTTAAATTGCCCCGAGGACGTAACGTGAAATGTATAACCTATACACCGATATTTAATACAATGTATGCAGCAGTTGAAGCTAGCTTAGCCTCCCGCCCAAAGCTAGCTACGCGCTCAAACCGAACCTAACGCTAACTCAACTTATCACGTCAATTTGACATAACATCCACATATAACACACAAACACAATAAAGAAATATCTTGACCCAGACACGGGCATGCAAAAGCCATGGTTTAAACAGCATTTTAGTCACTTTTCAACTAGCTTAGTGTGCATAGACCAGGCTTGCACAATGTAACTCACAAAAGAATATAACTTCTAGTACTCGGTTTGTTCAAACTTACCCCTGAATCGTTTGGCTTCCTCCTCGGACACATCTATTCCGGATTGAATAACTTTTTCCAAAAGCTCTTCGGTGGAAAGAGCCCTTAAAGCCGGTCCCTCCATGAGGAAGTCCAAGTCCGGTGTTCTCGCCCGGGAAAGTGATCAAAAGACCAAAGCACTACCGACAGTATCCTTCCTCATTGGTACTGTTGTTCGTGTATTCATGCGCATTAATTCAAATAGTCCCTACTTGGGGCCATTATTGTACCCTCTATGCTCAAATGTGTACTATGCGTGGTACGTTTTTGTACCCTTTTAACCTAAGGGGTACATTTATGTGCTTTTTGAATTTGAAAATTTGTATTGTACCCTTTTTACTCCCAAAAGGCTCAATAATGTATCTTAAGGACCAATAATGATCCACTTGGGTTACAATGTTCTAGATTTGTACCTATGAGTACAGAAATGGTCTCCTAACGTACCCTTATTTCTGAGAGTGTATTAGCACATACCGACAGCAAATCTCCCTACAGGGACTATACATAAGTGTAACCACAAATAAATATAGATATAAATTTAAAATTACTTCCTCATATATGCTCCAGCTATGTCCTGGTGAGTAGAATGAGCCCTGGCCTTTTCACCGCGATTGCCTCTATATGCCCGTAAATTCACTTGAATAGAGAGTGCCTCGAGTCGAACAAGCAAACAGCGTAATGTGTAATAACGTCATGCGCGTTCACGCTCAGCTGTAGCGTTAGCTGTAGCGTTAGCTGTCTCTCCTCTATACTGACGCTGCAGCGCGAGTGGTAACTTCGGAGGGATGGATTTAGCGGAGAATAAGAGGAGACTGGCTTCAAGCACCATCGAAACTCCAGCCCAGACCCCAAATAACGAAATGAAACGAAGAGTTTATTCGAGTGTGACAAAAAGGCGAAAGTCGAGTCTGATCGGCGTAGGCAAAGAACCAGAGTAAACATCGGAAAATGTTGAGAGAATCTCAATGACAAAAGACCCCCAGTTGGCGTCATTTTTGCTAGAAAGGTAAGAAATTATTACTAAATACGTGGGGAAAAAATGTTGTTGATGCTCAGCGGTGTCCGACTGTCCGTGCATGTTGTACAAACTTCACTGAAACAAGCCATAAAAGAATCATATTTGGAAGTTACCAAAATAGTTGATCTAACAGTTTTATACCTACAGAGAAGTTGTGTAGTATTAGTAGCAGACTAGTAGTGTCAGTAATAACAGTAATTGTGCTGTACCTACAAACATTTGAGTAGTAACAGTGGTAATGGTGCTGCATTTACAATGGCAAAATAATGTTGCTAATGTTAGCTTTTCTTGGCCGCAAAATAAGCATGACTGTTCACGGATTTATAGTGAAACGACTACAAAAAGTAAACACTGGACATGTGCCGTTTACAATATAGTTTAGGAGTTAGCTATGTTAACTTTACTGGGCCCAGGGAATTGAAGAGACGATTTTGGCTTTTCCTAGTAGCATTTCTACCAGTGGAATTCTTTTATTGTTACAATTAGGCCTATGTTTATGCATGCAAAATATAATATACGAGTATGTTTTTTTCTCCTTCAGACGTCATTCATTCGTTTATCTGTATTATTTGGCTTCTTCCCTTGATTCACTTTGCTGCATTTGCTCAAGTATCACATCTTGGAAAATATTCACTCAAATTGATTTGGTCTAAATATCTTACAAAACAGTAACGTTTCTTACCTCAGTTGAAGTCACGCCTGCAAATCTGTAAATTGACCAGGACGGGACTGTTATTTCTGGTGCTCGTAAAGCCTGAGCGCCTCATGCACGAGCTTATCATCAAGGCTGCAGTTACGCGTTTGGCCTGAGGGGCACTTGTGAGTACAAAACTGCCAAACTCCACATAGCCCCTTTAAAGAGCAACTAAACAACTTTCTGCTGATAAACTGTATATCTGATGATTTTAGAGTATTATCTGCTGTTCCAACTTAATTTTTTGTCCTTTCAGTGTAAACAAGTATATTTTGCTCATATATAGGGTAAAACCGTGTGTGTACTGCCCCTCAGGGCTAAAAAGTATATGGAATTTTGACCTCGAGAACCTCCACAATTACAAAAGTGTCAAAGTATGATAACATGCACATTCATTTAAAACGTAATAAGCCTCTACAGAATCTACATATGGAAAAACAAAACTTGCAGATTCAGTCATGTCAAAGGGCCAACTGCGAAAAGACAAAGTCAAGCTCACTGCCAGTCAAAGTGGCAATCTTAAGACATACAGTAGATGAATCACCCCCCAAAAAATGAAGAAATAAAACAGGCAGAGAGCAGCCAGAAGTAAAAAGTGAAATGCAAGCAAACATCAAATGGCCTCATTCATCACCAGAGACAGTGAAGTGAGAGAGTTTTGGTTTAAAGAGATGACGCCAACACTATTTTGCGGTGTCTTTTTGTACAAAGGCAGCGAAAAATGATAAATGCCACTGTCTGCAGACTCAAAACAACAAAAAAGGCAGGTGCTTTCTGCCAATTAAACCCATAGACTTCCACTGAGCTGCATGGATGACTGTAGCTGACTAAATTATGCACTTTCTGTAAACTTGCTGGCAAAAATAAGGACTGCATGTAAACATCAACATAAAACGAAGACGGTACATCTGAATATTAAAATGTGCAGAAAATGGTAACTGTGCAAAGAGGAAAATATAGCATGACATTTATCAGGCATGAAAACGGGTCAGGCGTGAAAAAGGTGAGAAGGATATTCCCCCTCTTGGGGGTCCGGGAGCATGCTCCCCTGGAAGAAATTGTTTTAAATCCCATATCTTAAAGCATCAATCTGATGCATTTTGAGATGCATTTACCAACCTTGGCAGAGCAGGAGAAACTTGACTTCAGCCATCAGTCAAAAATATTATGGCCTCCTTACTTAGTATTTAGCAAAGCCATTTCATGCCAGCCTGTCACTGGGTCTAACATTTACAGTATATGAGGTACAATGTGGTAAGGGCACCACAAATGGCTTAATGTATAACAAGAGATGGTGGACATGCTGTAACTTAACTCGTCTACTCTTCCATCATTATTGACAGACAATACAATGTTATGTCATTCAGATTTGAATACATTTTATTGGCAAAGATAACCTAAACACAATACAGTGGTTTCCAGCATTATGAATATATTACGAATATAAATATAAATTGATATATCTCTTTTACTAATTCTAGTTATATTATGTTATTTTAATCATTTGAGAATACAAAGCGTTGTAAAAAATAAAAATAAATATAGCCCTCTTATACAAAAATACAGGCCTATATTGTTTGCGTTAGAGCTTTGTCTTTTAAGCTCACTTAAAAAATGTCTAAACCCAAAACAATATCCACCCTTTAAAATACAATTGAATTCATTGTTTTATATTAACATGTTGAACATCTAATCAGAATCTATTCACTTTGTGTGAGATCTGTGTGTGGGCAGTTTAGTTCTGCTGTATTATATTTGCTAATATTTAATTTATTTTTTTAAAGTTACTTAATTGGTAAATTCATAGTGGAAAATGTTCAGTTGCATTTGTTTTCCATCCATCCATCCATTTTCTTCCACTTGTCCGTTGCCGGGTCGTGGGGGCAGCCGTTGGAGCTGCCCAGGTCACATAGCACCAGCCCCCATGGCTCCTCCTGCAGGTGGTGGGTCCACGGAAGGACGGCCTCACGGTTCAAACCGGGCCTGTTGGTCTCTCCTAGGGGGCTACCAGTGTACGCAGACACTGGAGGCAATGTGGGTGAAGTGTCTTGCCCAAGGACACAACGACAATGTGCACCTTCAGGAGGCGGGATTCGAACCCCTGACCTTCCGATCATGAGACGACCCGCCACTGTCGCCCCCTGCATTTGTTTTAATTTGGTAAATTAATCAAGTGAGTAAGATTGTTTTAGAAGCTAATTTAGAGCAGAATGGATTATTATTTATACAAGGGAAACTAGCTTTGTAACCTCACACCTGTGGACCCCGCTGGTTACCGGTTTGCCAGGGCATGTGACAGGGCCATAAACTGCAGAGTTCACCGCCACAGAACTGGACTACAGTTTGCGTGGGGGCGGAGCTAGCACGAGCTACACCGTGGACTCCCCTGAGTTTAGAGCGGCCGCTGGAAACTTTAACGGCGCGGCGAGGTTTTATGATTATATTCACTGATCCGTGGTCTTAAATCACAGATATTTCCCACACCAAAGCCCACATCTACCATAACAAGCCCTGAATGAACGAGTCACCATAGGCTACTGTACTGACGCACACATGATCAAACATACTGTACTTTCTGATAGTAAGTCTGGAGAATAATGCAAAGAACATTACATTGGATAAACCAAACAACAGCTACAGAAGAGACTTTATCAACATAGGGAAAACACAAGCGTCCCTCAGTCCGCTGTTCACCTTTGAGGACAGGGAGGTTAACATTTTAGCTAAAGAAAAACAGTTGGTTTGAAAGAGGAGTCAAAGAAGAAACAAAACCCTTCCATGAACAGGAATGGAGGTCTGAGATTTCACCTGTCTCTTCTGTAAAACAGCCTCCTGCGCCCCAGGCCTGGACAGCTCTGTCATGCTAATGAGGCTTGAAACTCAGCCCAGGACAGAATCAATAGGCAGGTAGTTGGCAGTGATCAGCTGAGAGCCGTGTCAATTTTGACAACATAGTTTAATTCAGTTTATGTCTTTGTCTTTTAAAGAAAATGACATTTAATTTTAGTCGAGATTTAGGTCGAAAAATGATCTTAAATTTTAGTCTAATTTCAGTCTTTGCATTTATAATATTTATTATAATCATATTTAATCAGGCTCCTCTGCTTTATGGAGCTGCTCCCACATGAACAAAGCTCAGAACTGTTCCTTTGGCAGAGAATTTCAAAGACATGAGGCTCTTTCAGACCAATGGCCGCTGGCTGCTCTGCTTTGTGACCGCAACACTGGAGGCCGCCATTGCTCCTCCATTGCTGTAGTACCTCCATTTGGCCGCTAGGCCCCCATTGAAAAGCATTGGACTTTAGACACGTTAAAAACAACTTTAATGCCTGGTTTCAATTTTTTCAACACTTAATATGGCTACATATTCCTCCTGAGATAACGCTGGGTTACTCACAAAAAAAGAAACCAGGCTGGTTTTCGAATTTTTTTTTTTTTAAATCTCCTACTTAACGGAGGTCTGACTGTTGGCATTGGAGCTGCGCGAGCTACACGTCACGCAAGGGCCGAGTCTACAGTGAGATCCCACCCTTATGCCCTTATTAGGAACATGCTTCGTCAGAGCTGGGGAGGAGGAGTCTGTAAATCCGCCATGATTTCCCCCTCGAACGTGGTCATTATGGTAAACGGGGAGGAGTGAGGAGGAGCTGTCTATTCTTTTTAACAGTCTATGTTTCAGACTGTCACTGGCAGTTTGGATGATTTTAGTCTCTTCTTTAAATCTTTATTTAGTCTTATTTAAGTTGACAAAAATATCTGGACATTTTAGTCTTAGTTTTAGTCTCTTGAAAAACGTTTGATTTAGTTTTAGTCCAATTTTAGTCATCAAAACTATGACTTTGACTAAAATTATGACTAAATATTGTAGTCGAGGAAATGAACACTGACAGAGAGTAGGGTTATTCAGACTGAAACTCAGATGTGAGTTGGGTTGTTAAAAAGGTGTTTACACACGGTGACATTAGCCATTAATAGAGGGGAGGGGCTTAGTCAAGCGAACCCCTCCCAGTGGTCTATAGCCTATCCTATCCGTTTAAACGCTAGTGACACTGACAAAGTCTTTTGGATGAGAAGCAAAACGTTCTACACTTCAACTACAGAGTACAGAAGATGACTCAAGAACATTCATTGAATATGAGAACAAAATGGGTCTAAATGGGACTAAACTAAATCAAGACTAACGCTAAACTATTAACTCTGAACCTGGACGAATCCTGAACTAAGCCAGGCCTATTGAATGGAAGATTTGAGAATAAGAAGCATAACACCACTACAGCCACAGCAGTCACCCTTAACTCTCAACAAGACAAGACTAGCAGAAGGCTCACATTTCAGCACACAGCGATACCGCTGCATAACAATGATTAAATAAGGCACTTCCTGCATTCTCTTCAACACTTAAAGTTGTCACTCAATCAATCAATGGTTTTGTGTAGCCCAATATCACAACAGGAGTTGCCTCATAGGGCTGCACCGAACATTAAGGCAATAAAACAGAGCAGTAAATAGGACAATGTAAAGTTTAGGCGAATCAAGTATCCATAATGTCCAAAGAAGTGTCAGCAGCAGGTGGTGACGAGTGGTGTGGGTGTCCCCTGTCCTTAGACTCTCCAGCACGGCAAGGAAAAACTCAAAACCCGGGGGAGAAATGAGAAACCTTGGGGAGAACCACAGAAGGAGAGATCCACTCCCATGGACGGACAGGCTATAGAGACCCAGGGCCGATGGAGTCCCAGAGCAGACCGTCCAGTCCTTGTTGTGAATCCAGTAGGCAGGGTTCCTCCGTTCAGCCGGGTTCCTCCGTTCGATCTAGACAGACACTCCCGAGGGGGAGTGGGACAGGAGACACCATGTGAATAGTAATGAACAGACTACAGATAATATAAATATTGTATCATAATAAGACAAAGTTTGCAGTAAGAAGAAGAAGAGGATAGCGCTCAGTGTACCGTACTTCCCACAGCAGTGTTTCTCCTAGGGCAGCTTTACTTCAGGCTGTGGGTTAGAGCTTTACCTAACTGACCTGATCATAAGCTAATTCAAAGAGGTATGTTTTGAGCCTAGTCTTAAATGTAGGGACTGTGTCTGCTTCTTTAACGTGAGCTGGAAGTTTATTCCATAAAACCGGAGCTTGGAGCTAAAGGCTCTTCCTCCTACAGTGATTTTGTAGACTCGAGGAATCACTAGTAGCCCTGAGTTTTGAGAGCGGAGTGCTCTGGTTGGCCGATATGGAACAATAGCGTCTTGGAGATAAAGCGGAGCCATACCTTTTATGGCTTTAAATGTGAGGAGCAGGATTTTAAATTGTATTCTAAACTCAACAGGAAGCCAATGGAGAGACTTTAGCACAGGTGTGATGTGTTCTCTTCTCTTTGTACGTGTTAACCATCTTGCAGCTGCATTTTGAACTAATTGAAAACTTTTTAAGGAACTTTTAGGACAGGGAGTTACAGTAGTCCAGCCTTGATGAAACAAAGGCATGGATAAGTTTTTCTGCATCACTCTTAGGTAGGATATTTCGTATTTTAGCAATGTTGCGCAGGTGAAAGAACGCAATTTTACAAGCCTGGTTTATATGTGTTTTAAAAGAGAGGTCTTGGTCAAACAGAACTCCAAGGTTTTTTACTGTAGAGCTCGTCGATACGCTAACATTATCCAGGGAGATGAGCTGCTGAGATAGAGACTCTCTCAGTTTTTGAGGACCTAATATAATAACCTCGGTATTATCAGGGTTAAGGAGGAGGTAATTTACAGTCATCCAGGTGTTAATGGCTTTGGCGTTTCCTCCAAAATTGTAATCCAAAGAAAGCGGGTCCAACTTTTTCACCTGCTGTAATGTATAATATCCTTTTAAAGAAAAAGATGCCAAATGCCAGAAATAGACGACAGAGTGATACATTGTATATAGTTAATCTTAGATTACACTTTACAGTTTGAATTCCCACATGCTACTGATTACGACTAGATGCAATTTGGTCATTTTTATACTCACTACTGCCCTCTCAGGTCTTACGCGTAACTGCAGTCTCTATATTAAGCTTGTGCAGGACGGCAATTCAGACCGAAGTAACAACTTTTTGAGTGCAGTATTTTAGAGGCAGTTGTGGTGAACAGGTCTGGGCTCATTCTACATAGGACATGGCTGGAACATGTAGGGGGAGGAAAATACATTATTTTAACATTTTTAAACTCCGTATAGTCCCTTTAAGTATTGGTTTTAATTCAGGTGTAGCCTACAACTGTAAATATCTAGCAAATAAACTGAGACCTTATTATTCCATACATCTAAAGATTTGTGCCACACCCTTCCACAGTATCACTGATAAATGTGCTCTGGAAGTAATTACCTCGTGTCGCTTGGCTGGGATTGGGAACATAGACCAGTATTATCTGGTTGTAGATTGTACCGCTGCATTGGTTTGCATACTAATCAGGCCACACATTTGCATTACCATTACACGGCCCATGCATATCATTAATACGAGTCTTCATATACATTTTCCTTCATATACATTTTCAATCATGGCGCTGTAGTTAAGATTTGAATACCTATTTCTTAGGTATGCATGAATGTTTCACAGATATTTCATAAACATGGCCTACCTGCGCGCCCAGATGTGAGGCGAACGTGTTCAAAACAAATATTTATTTAAAAAGAAGAAAAACAAATAACGCAAAGGTTTTTGGTGGGTTATCAGATCTTGTAGCTCAAACTTAGCGTCATGCTATTTCTGTGTTCACACCAAACTTGGCAAACGAGGCACGCGACAAAGCAACGTCTATTCAGCTTCTCGAGCGCTTCACACAGACTGAACACACGGGGCAATGAATTTTCAAATTAACAACAAAGATTTCCTCGCACTGTTACATCATTTTTGGTGCTTTTTTGGAGGAGGTTTTGTTCATTTTTCCAAAGTAAGAACAAAGTCGGTTTAAACTCATTTGCATCCAATTCCAATGGTTTGACTCTATAGTTTTGGCATCGTTCCTACTTTGTTACTGCAATGTCTACGGGCGGCAGGGACAAAGTACCTGAAATATAGACGCGCTCAGCGAATGAAAACATCAAACCTCATCCAAGGCTTTTGTCTTGCCTTTGAGATGACCAAAGTTTCCCAATACAATGTTGTCTGCTTTGGAAGACTCCACATTGACTGAATCCAAGCGTGTAATTACTCTGAAAACTGCAGTTTATGTTTTCATTTCTTTTACCATGCAAAGTCTGCTTGTTCAAAACACCGGCCCCCACTCCAATGTACGTCACACGGAGTAATCCATGAAGTTTTTACGTCTACACACCTTCACCACACTTGTGCTGATCCTGTCCACGGGGCAAATCCTCTTCCCTGTTCGACCAAACTTAAGCTGTCCTTTGGCATTTGACGTCGATACATTTAACATTCCTGAGCACAATATATTTCAACCAAACATTTTAGATTCTTTTATTTTATCGTCCAAATCTTCCCATAAACTAACCCCTTGTACAGAAACACATCTACGCTTTTTAATTGTCGTTGCCTTGTTTTTTGTTTTTCATTAATCCCAGTGCCTAAGGCTGAATGGACTCTCTATGTTCGAACATCTTCTGAATATAAGGTGGAATATAAGGATTATGTGCTTTACCACTGCTAGTGTGTTAAGGTGAACAATATCATGTATTTAATGTATTTAACATGACAAAGATAGGATTTGTTGGTGCACAATAGTAAGCTGTACTAACGGTCTAGACTCTAATAACCTACTTTTGAAGTAAAAAAAGAAAATTGGATCAATATTTGTTTTATTTCCCCATATTTCCAAGAGGGTCTAAACCAGGGGTGCCCAATCTTTTTGTCTCCGAGGGCCAAAATGAAAAAGTGCCTGTGGGTCGCGGGCCAAACACGGCGATGTCAAGCGTGAAACACATATAACTGCATATAATAATAGTTACTTTATTTTCGGTATATATTAGCATTTGATTATATCTATGCAAATAACATGCTATATTAAAACAAATGTTAACTATGGCAGACTTAGTAGAACAAAATCAACAATTGTAGCAATATAGTGCAAAATGTAAACAACAACAACACCTGTATCTACAGCACCTACAGTGACTCTACCTCATTCATTTGTTAACTCAAAGAAAATGCCATATTAGATCATTTTGAAAGTGTCAGTTCAGCAATAATTCTTTTATAAATCCATTTTTAACATGACCTATGTTAATGTCAACAAACTTTGCAAGAGTTGGAAAACTGTGAAAGTTGATGCTACAACGCTCTGTGAGAAACACCAAGACAACACAACAGTGTTTCCTTAACTTTTCGTGTGAGTGAAACAGCGCCCCCAATTTGACGCTGGTGGCCAAAAAGTGTACTGCATCCATATTTACCGTTAAGAATGAATGGGGGAGTTAACCAGATGTGGCGCAAAAGTAGTATGGCGGGCCAACAGAATTGTTTCGGCGGGCCAAATTTGGCCCGCGGGCCCCACTTTGGGCACCCCTGGTCTAAACGCAGCCGATGGAGTTACGTGATCAGTGGAGCTCCAGACATCCGCAGGAAATTACGTCAGCTCCACTTTATTTCCCACGACATTTATGCACTATATACACAGTGTCCCTACGTGATTACTTCCTGGACAATAAGACCGGCGCTGTACTTCCTGTCCCCTATCTTTTCCGTTCACGATTAGCACGATCCCAAACAAGTGAAGAGAATGAGATAGCTCAGGATTTGGTAAAGGACGAGTTACTGATGGACAGTCACTGCTAAATGTTACAAACATCATGTTCGCTGTGAATGCTGCCCCAAAGGAAACGCCAGTGGTCACAAGGTAGGAGCTTTTATCTTGCGAGCTAAAGGCTAGTGTTAAATAAATACAATATTACATGTAAACAACTCAGTAAAATTGAAAGTAAAGAGAGTTATGATTATGCCAATATTCGTTGCCAATGACATTTATATGTGGCTTCCAACAAATTTCTTCATCAAAAGTGCTTGAACCACTTCCCGTTTCTCTCTAGTTTGTAACATGACTTGTAGGGTTATTTCCAAAACACATACATTACCTTAAGTCCTGCTGCAAAACTATCAAGGCTAAGCTGCATAGTGCTTGTTGGAAGAATATTTTCGCTTGAGGTCACTCTTACTTTACTGCAGCCCTGTACGTTCGCACATGATTTAAAGCGATGCAGCCCCTCCCCGTGTTACTAATCCTGTTCATATCCACATCTCCACCTTCCCAAAGAGACCAGGCACTTTGCTGCATTCTAATCTATATCATATATTCAGCTATAGTTGCTGATTCATGTCTCCATCCGCCCGTCAAACAGTCTCCAAAGGATTAATTAACAAGGCCCTGAACACAACAATGTACTGAAAATCTGTCAATCTGTGCTGTCTGCCGTCTCTCGTGTTACAGCTCATTAGAATTAAAGAAAGACTTTCGATGGGTTGCCTTCGACACTGATTTTCTACCAAACAGAAGTGATAAAACATTCCACTCTTGGATTAAGAAGGGACTAACGTCATACCTTTCTTTTACACATAAAGGTGTACTACACAGTTTTCAATCTCTGCAAACTAACTTTGGTCTGGATCAGGCAGATTTCTTCAGGTTCCTCCAGATGAGGGACTATTTCATCAAACATTGCAAAAGCTCAAATTTATCTTCAGTGGAGGCAGACTTCTTCAAAATTCTAAAATCAGCACACAATACTACGATAAAAAAGGCAATTTCAAAATTATACAATGGGTTGTTAAATGCAAGAAAGGATAATACTGTACACATTAAGAATAAGTGGGAGCATGAAGCTGGAATAATCATCTCTGATGGGGATTGGGAAGAGGTCTGCATTTTTCATTGGACTTCCACTAATTCATTGAGCTGGAGAGAACACTGCTGGAAAAACGTTATTAGATTCTTCTTATCCCCCCACCAAGGCAAATTTAGGAATAAATCGGCAGAGTGTTGGAGGAAATGTGGTTCTAAGGAGGCACACCACTTTCATATATTCTGGGAATGTCCCTCACTACAACATTACTGGTCTGGAGTTCACAAAACTTTAAATGAGGTGTTTAAGGTACAAATTATGAATGACTTTTCAAGTTTATACTTGGGTTTGGCTCCAAACTTGGTTAGGAGGGGGACATAAAGCTGTATCAGGCTCTTTAGCTGCCAGCAAAAAATCCATCACTAGGAGATGGTTGAATTTAACCCCACCGTCACTGGACGATTGGTATGGAACAATTCTGGAAATATTCAAAATGGAAAAATTAACATATTCTTTAAGAACACAAATGGATACATTTTACTCAATCTGGAACAAATGGATCAGTTTTGTTTCCCCCATCCGAAATGACTTTACATAACCCCAAATGTAACAGATAAATAATAATTATATGGATGTGAAAGGATAACTTTGTTGTTGCCATGACTGTAAGCTCCTGGTTTATTTTACTTTATTTTATTTCTGTTTTTAATAATGTTTTGTTTTTTTGTTTTTTCCATTATTACTATATTTTTCATTTCTGTCTTGTTCTTCATTTGTACATATACATACAAAATAAGAGAAGGACTACGATATAAATACACAGGATGGTACAATTTGGTAATGTTGTAACCCTTGTCCAATAAAAATTTAAATAAAAAAAAAAAAAAAAAAGAATTAAAGAAAGAAATAGAGCGGTCTTACTGAAGCATCCAGGGAAAGTGTATCATCCTTTCAGGCAGCACGTTTATGACTCGCGTTTTATCACAGTCGAGTTATAACCTCACTTAATTATACATTTTATCACTTAGAATGATGTTATTATTCTAACATTTTACTAGCCATATAATGTGTATTTGAGATGTTTTACTTTACCTTTGATTTAATAAAAGCCCATTGGCGGTTTTACACTGCCCATACGAAAAGAAAAGTTCACACGCTCTGTTGTAGCGTGTTTTCACTGTGGCATTGTTTGATTACGTTTCTGCAATGCCAAAAGATCCATTTTTCACCAAGAAATTGTATTGATGATGGGAGAGTGTGACCACTGCTCCAGCACATCCCAAAGAATCATTCAATTGGTATGCCCTGCTGCTCACTGTGGACGACACTAAATTATATGATTCAAAATGACACAGTGAAAGTGTTGGCCACGTGACTTTTCTTAAAATCATACACACATGACACAGCTCAGCTGAGGCGTGTTGCTTTATACATGTGTTGGTACCTCGGCTCATTTAGCCCATCACTAGACTGTAGACTAAATACTGATTTAAAGTAGTATATTTTTAACAAATGCACTTCAATTTCCAATCAAACTTAATTTCCCCCCAATGTACTTATTTTGGAGACAAGCTTTAGAGACTGCTGTGCCCATCACTGGGCCCCGGACCCTGCTATGGGAACTACTGTATATACAGTGTACACAAATATGGAGAAAATGTTGGTAATATAACAATTTGATTCCCCAGAAATCACAAATTTATCATTTCAAATACATTTGTGTGTTTCCCTAAAGTAGCACCTAAATACCCTCTCTTACCCTAAATAACTTTTGTTAATTTATATATATTTTCAAATAACAAACTATAATCCATTGTTAAATATTTACCACATTTGTTTCCACATACAGAGGAAAAATCCGGTCAACATGCACTCACTATCTGAAGCGACGCCATAACCGTTGTGATGGAATAATTGTAAAACAAGCTCTGGGCTCAGAGAGTAGGGTCCAAATCTAAGTTGGAGCATTAGTCGGGTTGCAGAGTTTTAATGGTATTCTGGCACAGAGCTATAGCCCTGAGCGGCGATCTCATTGACATTCATTGGAAACGATGGAGGTGACTGACTTTAACACAGCTTTAACACAGGGATCAGACATGGCTGCACCACGGCTCTTATGGGAAATAGATATGTGGTATATGGAGGCCTGCTTAGGGACAGACACACATGGGGTTTTTCATTTTGTAGTGTGTATTTGCTTAGGTTTCCTGACTGCATGTGACTTCATTAGTTGTAAAAGCTGTCACGATGTGCACCAAATTGAGTGCATCGTTGCAAAATGGGTTGTTACTGTAACACGGTTAACCTGTTGCGTTGTGTGCCAGCTGGCGGCGCTGTGAGTATGAAAGTCTCTGCTCTCAGGTAGTAGCCTGATTAAAATAGTTTGATTCATTACTAATTCACAGCTTTTGTGGTGCCATTATTGGGCGGTGAAGGTAGGCATTAGTAAAAGTGCTGTGTCCTGTTAGCGTAGCATAATGTTAATTAACCAGGCGGTTGTATGTAGCCG
Organism: Neogobius melanostomus; assembly: GCA_007210695.1. NCBI lineage: Eukaryota > Metazoa > Chordata > Actinopteri > Gobiiformes > Gobiidae > Neogobius > Neogobius melanostomus. Next base: position 338,994 of record VHKM01000612.1, read on the forward strand.
TGTTGTGAGCTGTTGTCTATGGAGCTCAACAGTCCCGCCCACTTCAAAATCCTATTCATTTTTGGCCTCGATTATTCAAATAATTCAAATAAGTTTAAAAGCACGACGCCCGCTAATCCGCTATGTGGTAACTAACGACCATTGCATGGATATTTTACAAGAAAGAAAACACTCAGTACTTGAAAATAGGGCTAGATGATTTTATACCTTTTCTGGTTATAATGTTTTAGACAACTCTTCAATTTAACCTTGTGTGTTTTATATCCATGAGTTAGCACATATCTAGAGAGGCCAGCGCGACGCCGACTAATCAAACGAGCTGTTACACAACTGCAGTGCATCCAAAATGCTGCTGCTCGAGTCCTGAACGACCATATTAGTCCAGTGCTCCGGTCTTTGCACTGGCTTCCTATCGCCCAGAGAATAGACTTTAAAATAGCTCTGCTTGTGTACAAGTCTCTTCATAGTTGGGCACCAAAGTATGTCTTTGACATGTTACAGCTGTATGAACCACCTCAGGCCTTGGGATCTTCAGGGAGGGGTCTCCTGGTGGTTCCCAGAGTCACCATTAAACACGGTGAGGCTGCGCTTCAGTTTCATGCAGCAGAGGTCTGGAACAGCCTCCGTGAGGACGTGAGACAGACCTCAACCCTGACAATGTTTAAGTCCAGGCTGAAAACGCACTTATTTACAGCTGCCTTTGAGCCTGGGAATACCCATGTTGCTGTGTGCGCTCGAATCATTTCGAACTACAACTTCATCTTTGCAGGATTTGGGGACCAATCACAGAACGAGGAGGGACAGCAAGACGATGACGCACTATTCGACATACGGAAGCTTGTAGTTTGCTTGTGGATAATATTTCGATCAAACTTGACACCGTGTTGTAAATAGTTTAGCTTGAAAGTACAGCGGGTACGTCATACATCATCTGATACGATGATACGATTGGCTATGGCTACGTGCAGACGCATGAGAGACATTTGTAGCTCCCAATAAACGGCTATGAACAATCTTAACCACACCTCTCCTGAAAATGAATTGGTGGTCCCCAGACTTAATAAAACGTATGATATTTTGTCTGGCAATAGCCAGGCTAGCTGCCTATGGTAATTGAACCTATTTTAACTAATTTTAATATATACATATACAGTATATATATTTTAATATAATTGTATTGATTAATTTGTATTTTTTATTGTGTTTGTGTGTTTGGTGTTGCTGTGAGGCACATTGAGTTGTCTTGTACATGAAATGTGCCGTACAAATACATTTGCTTTGCCTTAAACTCTTAATGTTTGAATTTTTTGAAAAGTCATTGCTACAGACACAGACTAATCACGTATGTGCTAACTTATTGCGATAGTAAACCACACCGTTATAAAAGGCAGATTATCCAAAACTTAAAGTTCTAAAAGCCGTATTCTCAAGTATTTAGTGTTTTCTTCTAAAATATCCACGTGATGGTTGGTAGTTAGAGTCGATTGATTGATTTAGTCAAAAAGTCAATGCGAAATAAGAATGAGATTTTACTTCCAGACCGCGGGATGTGACTAGAAGTGTTCAGGACGGCTCTATATGTGTCGTCCAGCCCTCCCCGGATTGTTTCAAAACTGTTCTCCTCAAAGACAGAGCTGTTTCAACAAACATGTGGATTAGTGAAATGATCACATGATCGCAAAGCAGTTTGGGGCAGGTCTGTTCATCGTCGTTGTATGCTCCTGTCATTGTATCGAGCTGCGTCTAATTGCAACATCTTTACAGCAGGTTTTTGACGTAAATATGAGGCGGATTCTCATTAAACAAGCAGCATTTTGTCATCTGGAACCTGATTGTCGTTTCCATAAGCAAAATTGCCCTCTACCCATCTTTTAGCGACTAATCTCAAAGCCACGTTCATGGTCAAAATGAGTACCTCGCTGGAGGATTTAGTTATTTTAGGTTATATGCCCCCATCAAACCAAAAACATCCACAAAAGACTCTCCCAGTGTCAATGGTTAGCTGCAAAGTATAGGCAGAGATTAAAAAAACAAAAAAACTCATACTTAAAAAAGTTGTGGTTCTTTTGGGAGCAAGAAGAAAAAGTTTCACATCTCTGTAATGAGGGGTCCATAAAGCACTTCTCTGCTACTTTTTTACTACAGAATGCCAAACCTCAGAGGCATTTTGGGGTTTACTGAGATGGAAAGGGATTGAAAATGGCTTTTTATTGGCATCGTCCGAGTGCTGAATATTCCTCATTTCAACTTTGTGAATGATTTCACCAACTTTAACTCGATTCTCAAGTTTCTAGAGGCGCACGGCAATAGTTTGGGTAGAAAGTTGTCAGGTGGATTTGACCCATCTTCCTATGCTCTGTCAAAAACAAAGGATGACAACACGCGAACCCAGGGAGACGTGAAAAGAACATGTAAACGCCATACAAGTGTGCCCTTTTTCTTATGTGGTACTCGGTGGGGAAGATTTGAATACTGACATACTGACAGTGCACAGTTATTTCATATAGCATGACTTGCTGGTAAGTCACAGCTACCCTGGGGTAGATAGGGGGAAGAGTGGCCACCAATCTGTGACATCGGCTCCTCCGACCACTACCAACCAATCCCTCAAAACAGTCTCACGCAAAGCCAGGACAACTGAATATTGATATTTCAGTGTAACAAGCAGTGGTGGCTGGCCCATTATGGGCGGTAGGGCACTGCCCCTCCTGTCAATCTATCCAATTTGTGTGTGAAAGGATATTGATGAGCTATTTCAGTAATATCAATGCATGAATGTTGGCCATAAGTTTTATAAAACATGAGATAATAGTTTACTTTGTCTGTTTGTGTATATCCTGCATAGATGTGCCCTTTGATATAGAAAATACTCCTGATAAAACCTTATAATGCGTTTTAATTACTATGCCAATAAACGGTGCACGTTTGGCCTGTGTCGGGCCCATTGGATTTTTTATCCTGAGCCGATTATTCTGGACTCTACTGTAAACAAACGCAATTGGCTTGTGGGGAGCAGCGCTGAGCTCACGATCTCAGGAGGAAAAACAAATCGTTTGTGAGATCGGAGAAGCTTTGTGTTGTTGCCTGAGAGGAGGTGAAAGAATTTTGTCAAACTAATGGACTTTTGATAACTTTCTTCAGTAAGAAGTCATGTCTTAACAGACTTTGCTGGAGGTAGCATTACGATGCTAACTAGCTCGTCTCTGAAGCACATGATGGAACCATAGAGCTGGACCTAATTCACGACATCCGAGAGTAAACCTGTAAATAGTGCACCTCCTGCCTTTGTTCTGGTTCTGTTGGTACAAAACACAAATCATCTCGTTCTTACAGGTGCAAAACAAAGGCAGGAAGTGCACTATTTACAGGTTTACTCTCGGATGTCGTGAATTAGGTCCAGCTCTATGGTTCCATCATGTGCTTCAGAGACGAGCTAGTCACATTTTTGTCACTTTTTCATCGCTTTTTTGTCGCTCTTTTGTTGCATTTTCATCCTCTTTTTTGTCTCATTTTTGACGCTTTTATCGAGAAGCTTTTAGATTTGGGTAAAGCCAAACTGGAGAAAATGTATTCGGTTCAGGTGGGGGTTTAGAAGTTAAAAACAATGTTTAAAAGTATCTTTTAATTCAAAAGTAGGTATAGGCAACTACAGTTTTCACATCACCAAGTGCATTTTGTTACATTGAAATACAATGAATCTCTCCATTGTAAGATCAATAAAGGCTTATCTTATCTTATAATTGTCATGAAAGTTATTAAGTTAAAGTTAATTCTCTAAATGTCGACACATTCATTTCTTTAAAAAAAATCCCTTTTTAATCAAATAATATGGTCATTTTTAAAAAGCTTGGATGGTGTTTACTTGATCCATTTCACGCTGTTTGAGCAGCATAAGAGCGATCCATAAGAGCATACCCTCGATGCACTATCAACTATTTGGACTGGACAACCCACTGGCCGTGAGCTGTCCAGTACTAGACCGAGGTAAAAAAATAAAGGAAACTTTTGAAAAAGTGGTTAACTTTTACAGTAGAATTGTTGAGCAATGTCATAATTTTCCAACAAGTTTAGAGTTAATGCCAGTTTCAATTCAATTTAATGCTTTTTTATTTAAAGCCTTGATTTAAACACTATTAATTTATGACTTTTATTGTAAATATAAGTGTAAATATGTATTTTGCTCCATATCTTGTTTATTCTGCTGATAAATGTGTGTTGCACACACGATGAATGAGATTTCCCTTTCCTATTGAAAATGAGGGCAGCGTGTGGAGGGGAGTGAGGAGGGAAAGCCAGGTGAGGGGGTGCAGAGCATGGTTCATACTGACACGGGGAAAAAATCCTTGAGAATAGCCTAAGGTAGCTTTAAAATGCTTTATAAATAAACTTGACTTGACACCGATATGGCTCATCCCTTTGCCCAGTGACCCCCAACCTTTTTTCCTTGAAGCGCCCCCGAGTCCAAAACCGTAAAATGTATCCAAACATAAAATAATTGTCAATACGAATTTCTTTCAAAGTACGATATGTGATGATTTATAACCATTATTGGTTCAAACAATGTTTCTTATGACCTGACCCTTTGACCAGATGCCCTTCAGAGCTTTGTACCTGATCTCTCACATATAAAATGAGAGACAGTGCCATCTTCGGCCAAATCAATAGAACTTCTTATATACGAGAGAATTTCTGCATGATATGGGATTTGAGACTGTCTTATGGATATGGTTCACAAATTGCGTTAAAAAATCTGTCGCTGTAACTGAATCTACCAAAGTATTATATGAAGAAACCACACAATCAAAGTGCTACCCAAGTAAGTAATATCATAGTAGTATCATTCTCCATCCAGACAGCAGGATAATGATGATTGCATGTGTGTTCCCTGTTAACTGTCCCACATGCTGAGGACTCTCAATCTCCTCATGTCCACAGATGATCGGTGCCTCAGGCGCCACAAATGTTCAGGCTCCTCCAGCTCCAGGCCAAAAAAAAAAAACACCAGCCAAGATCCGGGAACGCGCTAGAGGAAGCCACAGACGGGCTCAGCAAACACTCATTAATGATTCAAAGAGATGGACGCGGTTTAGTTCGATGTTTGTGAGTGGGGCTATGCAGAGATAAGCAACCAGTTATTTCACTTTCCCGAGGGCTGTTTGCCTGGAAGGACATGTGAGGATGAATGATTTTCTTAAGTTCTTCTTGAGAAAGTTCTTCAAATTTACAAAGAAATGTTCCTATTTTTGTTGATTCGAAAAACAGAATGAACTTTATGGATATTTTCTCTGGTAATGCCTGTATTTGTAAAGGGACAAAAGCTTTCTCAAGTCACAAAGCAAAAGAATGGGATTGAATGACATGAACGTGAATATACAAATGGTCATCTTCTGTATGTATGACTATTGAAGGAGTTATGTAAAATCGCAAGGAAAAAATGATGAAATGTTTGCTGATGATCTGGCCATTTATTGGTGGAAATAATATTTTTTCAACATTGAGCCAGTCATTACGGTTTGAGCAGATGAGTGCTAATGTTTCTGTCACAAGTTTACGTTCCTTTTCTGGAGAGCTTTGTGGTGTGGTGTAACCAATAATTAAAACAGGTTAAAATACAATATAATGTGAGGTTAAAAGTCGACATAAATACAATTAAAACAGCAGGATCAAAATACAGGGACATCCTGGTCCTCAACGTCTCCCCCACCGCCGTCACAGAGCCCGATCCGGAGCGTCAGGTCCAGCCCGTCCAGTTCCTCCCTTTGTCCCAAAGTTCCGTGCATCCTCGCCTGACTCGTGCGCCGCCGCCCTTCTTCTCCTCCTCCGCCTCCTCCTTCCATCGTGTCGTCCCGTGCGTCCTCGTTCACTGTTGTTCGCGTGCATGGATGCCTGTCATGGGCCGGGCCGCCTTTCCCCCGACTCTGTCTCTCCCCTTGTGCCAGTCCATTTCTGCCTTTTCTACTTGTACAATCATGGTGCTGGTGTGTTTGATTTGGGCGGGACTGTCAGGGCAACAAGCTTGAGTAAAACATGAATAAAACCAGTTTAAAAATAAAACACACTAAAAAACAACTTAAAAACAGCCCGCTCGTGCCCGTGTCATTTCAGTATCAAAGAAACAGAGCAGACCCTCTGCAAACCCTTGTCTTACAAAGTCTGCATAATGTGTTGTATAGTACTCGGTGTGCAGCGCAGGCGGTCTCGTGGCAAAGAGTGGATCAGGGAACACACAGGGCGCAGAGAGGATGTCATTATGATTAGGCACAAGGGGAAATGAACCAGGTTTCCCTGTTGAAGCTGTGTCTTCCACAGATGCAGCTTGAGTCTAAATGCTTTCACTGATACACGTAACTATGTGTAACTATGCGTCCTCGACCCTGAAGCTGGGGGTTGGGTGTATCAGTAAAAAAATTGTGATGTCGAATTCGGCCCACAGGAGCGCGCCATTGTGGAGGTTGAGTGATTATTTACTTAGCTACCGCTAAACAGAAGAGTTTGCAGTACGAAAATGATGCAGTTTTGCATGACAAAAATATAAACCAAAACATACGTGTCTATAGGTTTCCTAGGTGGAAAACATGCCCAGGAGGGCAGGTTGAGCAAATTAGCAGAGGACGCCAATCAGCCGTGGGGCTCAATGATTTCCTTCTCCCCGTGCTGCAAACCAATCAACACAAGGATTAACAAGTGTCACATGACACGCAGCCGAAATGGCGACCTCCAGCGGACTTGTTGGTCACGTGTCTTCATTTGACCGATTGATATGTTTTGGTATATCAAACAGGAATACGAGTTCACAGCAGCACTTTACATCACACATCGCTGCAGGGTCTTTCTCCTTTGTCTCCACAAACTGACAGATATATCATCAATCAACTCAAGACCCGTCAAGCACTTCCTCACGACTTACTTTTCCACAACTTCACCATCGCACCTCTTTGTTGTATTTAGAGTTTCAACTCATTTTCCTGAAGAAAAGCCTTTATATTTTAAACCTCTGGCCCTTAGAATGTTTACTCTTTACCCCAAGAACTTTGATACCTGGTGAGCTCACCCGCTGATGAGATTTATGGCTTTTTAATGGAAGCGGAATCTTAAGAATCTGTTCAAAGAGCCGTTCAAAAGACCGGTTCATTTTTGTATTGATTTTTCATGAAGCCAGCCAGAAAACCCATGCTGTCTGAGAGCTAATTTGCTGCTAGGTTTAAATCACGAATGTGCACTCTGAGATCCATTTAAACCTTTGAAATGCGTGTCATGTTAAAACTTTGAGCCAAAATGAATGAGAAGAGGCTACAACTGTCATCATAAGTCATTTTTTTATTGTGGTTTCTGCTCTGTCCATACATTGTCTCTTGTGTTTGCTCTGTTACATGAGTGTAAAAACAGACCAAAAAAGGATCTGTCTGGATATTGATCTAAAGCTTAAAACAAATGTCCTGTAGTTTTTTCTCGCACCCAGAGCTCCGAGAACAAAATGACGTCATTTTGTTCTCTGTTCGGCAGTTCTTTCACGTTGTTCTTGACACCTGAGCTGAGCAGAACTTTGTTCTGCAGGGCTGCAAGAACTCTTGCTGTGATTGGCTGGATGTTTAGTGGGCGGGGTTATTTCTGTAATTCCTTGATTATTTTGGCTGCCGAAAAAGGGGGCGTGGCAGTTCGGCAGCAACACGTCTTGTGGAGTATGAAATGTCAGAGCCCAGACGAACTTTGTTCTTGTTCTTTTTGCCTCAAGAACAAGAACAAAGTTCTCGCAACTTGTGGAGTATGAACAGGCCTTAAAGGGCCTATCTCAACGGAGGAGAGTTGCGGCGATGTTGCAGAGACTTCCAGTGCTTCATAACAGCCGTGTTTCAGTCTTGTTTCAGTCTGTGTCATGTGGTGTTAAAACTAGATTCACCACACATTCTGTCTTACCTACCAATGTTTTGTAGACTTAATACCAAAGGACACTTGGCGCTCTCTTGCCCCTCCTGTAAACTCGCCTATGGACCTCAATAATGGCCACTTACAAGCCTCTCTAACACATTTGAGCTGTCAGTGACGAAGTAGGCGTACAGTGTAACTCCGGATCACTGATCGGGTTTGGCTACCTCCTCCTCCCACTAGACCATCCACAATGATATAAAATATGTTCCAGTGAAGAGAATGAAGACAGATGGTCCCGTTGGGCGACCCGTAACGACCGCCGCAGCGCTGTTATTACTGCAGGCTGCGGTAATGGCCAACAGAAGTTAACACGTGGAAGTGAAGAAGTGAGAGGAAAATCAAAATGACATTTACAAAGAAGTATACAAAATGGAGCTCGGAATTCACTCCAATGCCGGTTCAGCGAATGTCCTTTCTGACGTGGCAAACAAGAAGATAGCGACCAGGATATATTGAGCTCAACAGCCAATCACTACTTTCAAAGGTGGGTGGTACATTTTTGGCGAATTTTCTCCTTGAATGTCTTAGTTTATTTAATGCTGTTTGCCTACTTAAGCATTGGATTATGTCAGTAAATCACAACTACATCGCAACACAGCCTTTCACAAATACTTATATTTGGTATCCATATGATGCAAATAATACCTCTGACAAGATTCTGCAGTCCAAATGTGGTAATTTCCTTAATGGAAGACGGCAGCCGCGAAAGACCACAAAGATATGCATGTGCATCAGTTACTCTTTCAATAGACCCATACAACCAAAAGTCCCCATAGTAGCTCACACTGATACTCAATATTGCATTCTTGTACAACATAAAGTTTAATATACTATATATGAACTAGGGCTGAACGATTTTGGAAAATAATCTGATTTTTTTCTTCAATATTGCGATTGCGATTAAATATGTGATTATTGTTGCAAGGTCCTCTTCTCATGCATTTTTCACCTAACACAAGCAATAAATCAGTCTGTTTCATAATAAACAATATTAGATTAATTTGAAGTGAAAATTGCAACAATAAAGCAAACACAATTGTTACTTGACCTATACAAAATTTGTGAACATGTGGACTGCACTTCTTAATAACTGTCTGAACTTAACAGTACAGTCTATAAATAAATTTAAAAAAGATAAATTATATAGATATTTAAAAAATGATTTAATAAAATTGATAAAACTCACTGATCCAGTCAGTAACATCACCCATACTAAAGTGCAGGAAAAGTAAGAACAAACGCCTGCTTTAACTAGTTGGAAAAGTTTTAGGAAATCAAACTCCCAATTAATACAAAATAAACTATTTATTATTTCGGCCAATCAAATCTGTCTGAGCTGCGACTCGTAGTTGCTTCAGATGTGCGTTATTGGTGGACACGGAGAGGCCAGATGGAGCACACGCCAAAACACAGTGGAATTAGGAGCAGCATTTTGGTTTTGGGATGTAACTTTGGACAATATGAAGAAAGAGAAGAACATTGACGCAAGGATACGGCGACATGAGATGCCAAACACAGACACTTTACTTTCTCTTTGACTCGCTGCCATTTAGTGACATTTCAGCTTAAACAGCACATTTCCTCAGCAAAATAAGACACAACACGGACTCCTGCCTCGGATCGTAGTTTCCAACCCTTTTCATACAGCAGTTTAGTGTTTATATCTTGCGTCTGTACTACCTATGGAGCGCATATGTGGTAGATGCAAAGGTAAATAAAGGCACATCGCCTCCACGGATACGGTCATGAACCGTCATTATGCTTTTGAGATCAGTTCTTTATCCACAACATTCCCAAACATAAGCCTCCTAAACTGAGCCACAAACGACTCTTTACTCTTTACAAGCAGCACAGGCTGATCATCATCAGAGCGTGTAGTAGCAGCGAGAGAATGGTGTGATGAGCGCTGCGGCTAATGCAATGCTAACGGAGAAGAAAGCAATAGTCCTTCGCGGTGGCTGCATGATAAACGCTGATATTTTCACTGTACATCCACAATCTACCTCGCACCTGAACTAGACTGAGACGTAAACAAAAGCACGTGGCGGAGCGGACTTTGCTGCCATATGTCGTTGCTCCATTTACTTCCAAAATCGCGTGAGCTGTGATTACGAAATCGCGTTTTGTAATATCGCGATAAAATTGCAAATACAATTAATCGTTAATATGAATGAATGAATATACATTTGAATTTGTGAGACGTACAAAATTATTTCTTCTGAAACACTGAAGAGGCACCAAGAACCCCTACACCGGCAGCACAGTGGAGGAGTCACAAGAGGAACTACAGGAAACAAATTGGGACAAACAAGGAGAAGATGGTGAAAGACTGTAATCTACAGCACAAGTTTCAAATCGAGATCTCTTAGCTGTGTTTCCTTATTCGCCTCACCTTAAAAAGAGGGGGTCTTATGCTTTTTGCAGGTATTTTGTAATCCTCTGAAGCACATGGACATCACCATCTTACACTTTGTATCCAGTAGTTTCACTTTCAGATTCCCCATGCCTCCCATCCTCCTTCTCTTGCTCATCTTTGCTGCGCAGCTGTTTGAAAAAAGAAAAAAAAAAAGAGAGAAAAAAGTCCATGTGGTGCATGTGGCTGTAGTGAAGCGATGGCAAGTGTTTTTACTTCATGTTGAAAGGATTCACTGTATTTGATCTTTTAGTAACCCAGTGGCCATATGGGTGGCTAGTGTCTTTACCTACCATCACAGTGGTCTCTATGACGCTCTAGGACCAATTGTTTTTTAGGGTTTCTGGTAGGTTTTCACTGCTGACGGATCTGTCTCCAGGGCTTACATTCTATCCAGAAAACCTACAAAAAAAAGTAAATTAAATGTATCCTGGAGTGTCATGGAGGCCACTGGGATGGGAAGTAAAGGTGTCAAGCAAACCACTCATACAGCCACTGTGTCACTGACAGGGCAAATATGCACCAATATCAACTTTTTTTCCCCACATGAAAAACGGCATATTGTACCTTTACAGGAAATTAAGTGGTGTGGAAAGCATTTCCTGGAGATGATTTAATGATATTAACTAGCTATTGAGCTATACTCGGGTGCAGTACATCTCTCTCTGTCTCTATGAGCTTATGTATTGTTGGATATTTCTATATATGTTTTTGTCATAATAGGCTTTAATGATTATATGAAACTGTGTTGATTGTAATCTGTGCTTTAAGGTTCATTTTGAATTAGGCGGACATTTTGTTGTTTTTACTCTTGGATCCACTGGGGGGCAGTGTGTTAGAATGAGGAGTCAGATCGCGCGGAAGAAAAATCCTAGAGTACTGATTGGTTCGACAAGGACACGCCTACTTGATCATGTACTTTTGTGTGTGGCTTGGGGGAGGGCTCTCTCTCTTCTCTCTCTCCTTGCTGGTCGATCAACATGTGTCCCTGGGGACGGCTGCATAACTTTGTTTTAGATTGTAAATTCAGGGAATAAAATAATGATTTTGATTTTAAAGAATGAGCCTCCATCTTCTTTTTTTCTTCATTGTTTCATCTCTTTTTGTTGCGTTTTTGTAACTTTCCTGTTGCTCCCTTGTGGCATATTTGTCACATTTTTGTCATTTTTTTCCATCTCTTTTTTTGTCATGTTTTTGTCGCTCTTTTGTTGCATTTTCATCCTCATTCCTCGTCTTATTTTTGCTGCTATTTTGACACTTTTTTTCCCAAGAAGCTTTTCAAAGCCAAAGTGGAGAAAAATGCGCTCGGTTCAGTAAAAAAGGATTAAAGTAAAGAATACATTACTGAAAGAGTGGTTGAAAACAACAATTGTGTATCAGTAAAACGCTGTAAAAAGTCGACTTTGCACAATAACCCCCTTTAAAACGACTATTACCAACTAAAACTGCTTCTACTGTCACCACCAATCTTCTGCTAGAGCTCCTAATAGCGCTCCAAGAAACTTTCTTTTTTTTTTTGTTAGCAAAAGTTTGCCACCACTTCACTTGTTTATGCTTTAGCTTTTGAGCCCTTGTTTTTAATTCTCATAAAAAACATTATTCTGTACCCACTCCAGTTTAATATTTGATGACTTGGATGGCTCACAGATGTAGTTTCCCCTTTAAACATTTTTGCGAGTCGTCTGGGGAGAGTGCGGTTCTGTGTGGGACGGGGGGACAGTGAAGTGGCTCCCAGATGGAGGCGGCCTCTCTAATTACTCCCACAGAGCAATACAAGGAGTGGTGAATCAAAGCGGAGTCTTGGGACAGGGCCACTTTGCCGTTTCTGAGAGTTTTCTGACGTCCCACTGTCTGTGAAGGAGGCGTTCAATCTGCCGGCGCTTCGACTTTGGATAACAACGCTCGCTCAAGGAGATGTAGACGGAAATATGATCAGAGATTTTAACAGTGTTGGTTCTGTATAAAGGGGTGGGGATGATGGAGTGTCCTTAAAGTGACGCTGTATTTCTGAAAAAGGAAAATGGGATAGATGCAACACTATCTGAAATACAGAAAGGGGAACGGAATGCTAAGAGGCCACACTAGGCTTTTATTCCTAATATCCTACACTGATTACTAAAGCTGGGACAGTATTTCAGTTGTGCTGGCTGCTGGACTAGCTATTTGCAATAGGTTAAAGTTGAGGTTAACTCCACATAACATCACATCAGTCCAACTACGCAACACCATAGAGCAATAGATCAAGGGTCTTTGTTGTTAATTTGATTCCATCGTCGCTGCACTGTAACTGTAACATTATAAAAAAGGTTTCTTCACCCCAGATATAATTCAAAATATATAACATTATATTGAAGGCTGTGACCGAAAGTAAAACGGTTCACATCACATGAAGCAGTAGTTTTCGTTAAACTTTTATCATCAGCACCGCTTCTCCACTGGGGAGCGCCATTTTTATCTTCATCTCGTATCTGAACTCGGACACTCTGATCCTCTCGGAGTTTACAAGTCAGATGGCATTTGGTTTATAACTTTGGGACACACCACTTTGTTTTCTTTTTCAAAATGTTGACTTAGTCCTAATACTTACTGTATCACATAACATATCGTGAAGTATCATGATGAAAGCACATCCAATCAGGAACTACATTTTGGAAGGTTTTATGAAATTGTGGAAAAAAAAGTGAAATTTTCGGTGTATAAAAGCATTCAGACCCTACACACCTCACTCATGTCATTGACAGCAGATTGATCCCATTGCAGGACAGACCTTTCTACGAGACCGTATGGGGAATGATACGCTGACACACTGCAGTGCCCCCTTTCCTCCAGCTCTGTTTGGGATTTTGCCGAGTTAACCCCACCAGCTGGTGCGCACCGTCCCGGCAGCATAGCCCCAGTGTTTCCTAAGGCATTCTCCCACAGTTATCCTGAAGGCATCCCAACACACAGCTCACCCTGGACCTCTTCTGCCTCGAAACCGACTCTTTTGCAGATGATCAGACTCCCCACATGGCCAGGCATCTGTGCGAAGGGAATTTATTGAGCGAAACTAAAAGATGGACAGTGCTCGAAAGTAGTTTGGAAACGGAGCTAATAAAAGTTGGCCAAGGTTACAGAATCCGGAGAGAACCTTCTGCACACTTTCAGACAGGAAAAGATTATTCTTTCCGAAAGGTAAATGGAATGATGGCAATGCTATTTTAACGGTGCTCCCAGGCACCTTAAGACACAGATCCTTGCAGACAATTTCATTTTGACATTTATGAAAACAATAACGTCACAGCCCCTTTAGCCTTAGCTAGGCCTGCCACGATAATTACTTTATCGAGTTATCGCTCGATGAGTAAAATGAAGGACGATAACATTTTTAGTCTCGATAAATGCACGTGCTGCGTGTGCTTAAAATAAATACAGAAGAATGAACGCTATCACAGCGCTGACTGAGCGGAGCGTCCATCCAACCCGTCTCCCTGTGCATAAAGACAGCATTGAGCACATCAGCCGTATCCTCGCATGTATCCAGATCATTTATAGATCAGCGCTGCTTTTGGAGAGAGGCGGGGTGTACAGTAAACAAACTACGTAGCTTTGCTGATTCCGTGACTTTATCGCGGAGCAAGAGGGACTCTGAGAAAACACTTTGAATTCCAGCCAAAAGAACTCATCACGGAGAGAATACCAACATTAATGCGACTGCAGGTATGTCCAACTGAGAACGAAACGAAACCACCGCTCAGTCAGTGTATCAAAGCTAATCAGCGCTACTGTTAGCGAGAGGAACCCGACTGCTTTAGCCACTATCCAAATACAAGCGTGATAGCCTTGAGAACATTACTCAGTGCTTAGGTCTACATGTTACTGTTCAAACGCCAGAGAAATGCTGCAGCGGTTTGACAAACAATCAACAAGTTTCCCAAAAAAGCTGCTTCACTCAGACAGCCGTGTATACAGGTTATATTTTAAAAGAAAAGGGAAAAAAAAAACATATGGCTACTCTACTTTTGCAGTAATACAGTATTATCTGAATCCATACATTTAATATACATTTTATTCTAACCAGGTTTTATTTAACACAAGAGTTTTTTGTCAGGAAATATTTAACCGGAATAATGCAGATGAAATATCAATATTATTGTTATTGGGATATTTTTAAAGATGATACTGTATATTGACTATTTGAAGAAAAAAAATTTTTGTGACAGGCCTAGTTCAAACACAGAACCTGGTGAAGTTATGTTAAAAGGTTGAGAAGCACAGATGGATACAGTGTCCTAGAATATGTCGACCCTTCTAGTCTGCACTTTGTTTGGTATAAGGTGTTAATATTGAATGTCAAAAGTTCAATACATTTCAATTAAAATAGTTGCTTACAGTTTTCTTTTTATTGCCTACAGTATTTGCATTGTACTCAATATTATCGTTTATCGCGATATTTTCTGGGACGATATATCGTCCTCAAAAAAAAATGTGCTTGGCAGGCCTAGCCTTAGCCCACGCCCTTTCCCCTACACCTTAAAACAGAGGGCTAACATGGAAACGACGTGGGCTGGGTACCGTTAAAAATATGTAGACACAGGTCGTACGTACTAGTGGTATCGAGAAAAAAAATAAAAAACTTAACTCAGTGATGCTTTGAAGGCACAGTATGTTGGAAGTACTTTCCACAGCTTTGGGGCCTAGCACAGCAAAAGAACGGTCTCCAAACTTTTGGGAGAATTTGACCTGGGGACGACCAGCGTGGTGTGTTCAGAGGAGCACAGAGATCTGACCGGACCTTAAAGCCATGGAGAGAGTGGAGGACTGGGGTGATGTGCGAGCGCTGGGAGGTGTCTGGCATCAGTTGGAGCCGATTGAGGAGGGAGTGGTTTATTCCAGCGTGAAGGGCATTGCAATAGTCTGTCCTCGAGCTGATGAAGGCATGAATGGCCTTTTCGAGGTCAGCTAGGGACAGGGATGGTTTGAGCTTGCCGAGGAGCCTTATCTGCTTGTTGTATTTCATACTGTTGTTAAAAGTAACACCCATGTTACGCACAGACTGAGGTGATAGAGGGACAACACAAGCCAGAAGTAGTCTTTCATGGAATAAACATTATTGTTCTGTTTTATGGTTCTAGATGTATAGGTATAGTAAAGTATAGGTATCAAAAACCAAGTATTGAAGAAAATGTAACGTACCCAGCCCTTGAAAAGACTGAAATGGGACAGCCCTAGATATGTCTGCATTTACAACAAGCAAAGATAGGACGGGAATGATCTAGTTTTTGTATTTTTGCGTCAATTAGAACACATTTAAAAGAGAGAAAATGTAAAAAGCTACTTGTCTCTAGAGCACATACTCAATCAGTTCATCAGTAACTTGTGACAGA
The DNA here is from genome assembly GCA_007210695.1 of Neogobius melanostomus. Lineage (NCBI taxonomy): Eukaryota > Metazoa > Chordata > Actinopteri > Gobiiformes > Gobiidae > Neogobius > Neogobius melanostomus. Next base: position 354,699 of record VHKM01000612.1, read on the forward strand.
CTGATGCTGTAATCAGCAGAGGACCACTACATATTCCCATCTCTCCTTTATCCCGCTGTTAAACCCTCTTTGCCTGTCCACGAGTGCATGCATGTCATTTGCAGCGCCGGCTGTGGAACAAACTCACAGAGGGTGGATCAGAGTTTCAAAAGGGTGTAGGTAGAGATTCTCTTAAACTACACTGTGATGCCACTAAACCTATGCGTGCAAACATTTGAAAAAGAGGTTCTATTGTACCCTTTTGCACCCTTGCAGATCGCAGCACGGTCATTTGAGTGTTGCCTCGCTGATAACTAGGCCACAGCCACTGGCCCGCTGTAACGCGACCTCTCACAGCACAGACACGCAGGCTCGCTCAGCCCGGACATGTCACGAGTAACATCATGTAGCGAAGTTTGGAATCTCCAAAGTCAGCACAAAGTCAGCAACGTAAAAGACACACGTGACCATTTGAATTATGGCACAAACAACAGTCCTGTAACTTCACAAATGTTGTTGATTATAATTGTGACTTTATTCTGCCAACTTGTTTCCAGGTTTTGTCAAACTCCTCTTCCCCTCGGTCCGTGTGTCATTCATTCAATCAATTTTTAATTTGAAAACGACAACGAAATTACCCAGAAACATCTGCTATTAGCATTTTTCATCTCATGCAATGAAACATTTTCACTCAAAATGGAACGTATTTTAAGATTTTAATACGATACTTAAATGGAAAAATTAAAATTGAAATCACAGGCTCAGAGTGTGATTATTTTGTTTTATCGATTTGCGTAAAGCCGGTAATTTGGCTGTACAGCTCATAAGGTCTGACCTGAAACACTGGGCTTGTCTTTTTAATAGTGAGAAAGTAAGACAGGGGCCACAAATTAAATTACACCAAGGTCCAAATTGGCTTAGTCCAGGTTCAGACCTGGTTTAGTCCAGGTTCAGACCTGGTTTAGTCCTGGTTTAGTCCAGATTCAGACCTGGTTTAGTCCAGGTTCAGACCTGGTTTAGTCCAGGTTCAGACCTGGTTTAGTCCTGGTTCAGACCTGGTTTAGTCCTAGTTTAGTCCAGATTCAGACCTGGTTTAGTCCAGGTTCAGACCTGGTTTACAGTAGTCCCGGTTTAGTCCACCGCTGCTGCTGCAGCCCCACGAGGAGCTCAAAGTGAGCATAAGGCAACAAGTTTGAGAAATAAAAGTCCTAATGAAATAAAAACACGGTTACAGAGGAGATCGTGTTGAAGCAAAACACCTCTTTCACTTGTGTTGTTTTCTCCCCTCTTGCGCGAGGGAGAGAGAGGGAGAGGAGGAAAAGTTACGTGAATGAAGCAACAGAAGCTTAATCGGGCCGTGTGATTGTTGTTTTGTGATAACAAACTCCATAGAGGGAAATATCGATGTTATATTGTGTGAAATAGTGACATTTTCGTTAAAATAAAGTCAATTCAGAGGGTATTTATTTTCTTAAAAAAAAAAAAGAAACAACCATCAAAGAGCCATGTGTGTATTTGTGTGTGGGAGGGGGGGTAGTTGCGGTAGTTGCGCCCCTGACCTGCAGCATGGAGGAGAAGTTGATCATCGCGGTTTGCGCTCGGCCTGAGTTGTATGACACGCCTCCTAATTATGACGCTTGCTAAACTTCACGCGCCAGCAAACAGGCGTTTCTCGCGAGTGTGAAGCGGCAATGTTTGGCGTCCAACTAGAGGCTGACGGAGCGTGGACGCACGTTCGGTCTGAACGCACCTTTATATATCGATGTCTACCGCCGGGGTCTGATCGCCAAAACTAATACACATGTCAATAAATCTTCCTAATCGCTGCTTTTGTCTGTTTGAGTCTATCCAGGGTTAGGGTTATCATATTCCATTCTCTTCGTTAGTTTCTCCCTATTCGAAAGACGTACCTTGAAAGACGAGCCCGGTGTTCCAGGTCGGACCTTGTGAGCCGCACAGCCGACCTTCAGGCTTTACGCAAACTGAGAAAAACACAAATTATCGCCCTATGACCCTGTGATTCTCATTTTCATTTTTCCATTTAAGTATCATATTGAAATGTGAAATTTGAAAACTGATTGAATGAACGCTAAATGGCCCCCTTCGCTGTAAATGTGCATCTTGAGGAGCTCCATTTGGAACCTTTAGGACCCTAGCGCTCACTGCAAAACACAATTCTAACACCCCTTAATCTCTTGTGAATGCGTAAAATAGAGGGGAAGGGCAAAGGGGAAGAATTGGGATTGGGCCTTAATTGACCTTTCGCAAAACTCTGCCCTAGGGCGGGGTAGTGTTGAAATGCGACATGCTGAAAATAATGCATGACAGCTTGTAAGCAAAGTTAACACTCATTTACCATCTGAGTTTCATGAGCTGTCGACATTGTCACAAAAAAGCAGCTGCGGGTGTTGTTTTGTTTTGCCAGCGCTGATGGCGCACGGGAGAATCATGACTAAAATGTTTCCGAGCTGAATTAGACGTGGGGGAGACTGAGCCACTGCTGTCAGTAGCAGGGGTCTGTGAGGCGCTTGACTCCTGCAGGTTTAGAAAGCTAGCTAACTTAACAATAACGCTCATATTGTTTTTGATACTAGATTAACATAAGAAGAGAACTTACCCAGTAGTGCATGACTATAGTCCACATGAGGGTGCTGGTTGCATTTAAGGAAGCTCTAAGGATTATTTCCGATGTCACATGAGGCCAGTGCTTTAGCCTCGATAGTTGAAGTGTCCCCTTCATTACATATTTTAAATATCTTCCTCCAGTGGACATAACAATATATTTTGCTTCGATCTGGAGGATATCGCGCTGGTATTGCACGGAAAAGAGTCACTAACACGCACTTCTCCCCCAATATGTGCTCTACTCCACTTCTTGATGGAGTTAGCATTTGGGAAGAGGGCGTGGCTTTAGGGCTAATCCTGAAATCTGCCTCGTTCAATGTTAGAAAATAAGCTAAAGATCACAATCTTTAAATGACATTGGAGATGAAAAAAAAAAAAGGTTTAGAAATTGTGAACCAAAATAAGAAAAATGTAAATATACACTTTTACATCATGTTTTGGTAATTGTGAATAAATCAACATAGAGCAATGTTTAATTTGAACATGTTTGCCTGATATTTTGAGACACATTTGATGTTTTTGTGTGGTCATATTCTACATTCTCTTCGTCACATGATGGGTTTAAGAGGAGCTAATCATGACTCATTTTTATTAAATCAAGAGTGCACTTGTATCTTTGTCCACTGCTCTCGAAGGACGTCCGTGTCCCGTTATAGAATTAACATATTATCTCCGCCCGGGCCACTGTTTTTAAGTGGACATGACTTATTGTGGTGTCCAGCCGTCCTCGGTTCGCCCTTGCGTCCTACAGAATAATCCGAGCGGATAAGAGCTGACCCGGAGCGAGCAGATAAGCTGTAATCAGTGTTCTTTTGGAGGAGCTGATAAGGACGCACTGTTAATGTACGGCACAGTGGACCTGGTGAATCCTCCCAGCCTCCAACATGGGCTTTAATCACAGATCTATAATCAAACTCTGGATAGGACGTCGCCATGCTAATCGTTCAGAACTAATGTCCAGCTCTGACGGCAATTATTGTCCATTCTGCTCATGCACCCGTGTGACTCTACGAATGATTGATTTTCTCCTCATTGACTGAAGCGTTTCCAATTTAATATCCATGTTGAACCATACTGGTGGGAAAAGAATCATGTCAGCATTTTTAAAATTTAGTGTAACATGGAGCTCAACAGTTCCAATGTACTCATGGTCATATTTCAGTTACGTTTTGTACAGACAAACACAGATATTATTAGTTTGGTTTTATGTGGACTCCAAAATGACCACAGTCTATATTTTTTTCCTTTTGTAAACAAGCTGCTCTTTTAAGTGGCTCTTTAAGGTGAACGGTTCGAACTGGATCTCAATTGTGAAAAGACCCGGATCTTTTTCATTTTACCCAGAACTCCCCCAAAGAACACAAGAATCAGCCCAACAACGGAGCAGGCCACACAAGTGAAAACATTTTGCGCTAAAGTCAAAGCTAAATGCACTATAAATGATTTGTCAGACAGTTGCAGCCTCTTTCTATTAGTTGTGGCGATATTTACGTTTTTCAAAGTGTAAATATCAGTGCATTGTCATTTGCCTTTTATCGATCACGTCTTAGATATTGTGAGTTATCTGGCTGCTGTTATTAAAATCTTATATCATAAAGAGCCAGTCTTTTGAACGGCTCTTTGAAATGAATGGATCCAAAAGACTCGGCTCCCAGTAATAAGCCATAAATCCCATCACTGGTCTGCTAGAAATTTGCTCTTTTATTAACTTTACGATAATCGCAAGATGTCACATTTACCACAACGACATATGGAAGGTCTGATCTGAGTGAGTGGTTGGTGGTTGGCGCAGATTGGCAGCCTCAGTCTAAAGAAAGCTAACCTAACGCGACGAATCGCCCTGTGGCTTCTATTTGGCCACTTGGTATGGTTTTTATTTACACAGGGACAGTTCCAGTCCCGGCGTCAAGAGCCCCTCATGCGGACATTCCCGCCCCTCAGTCAAAATGTAGTGTTTTCATTGTTTTATATATTGTTTTCAGTCTGATGTGTTCAAAACAACCCAAAACTCGGAAGAAACTCCACTGACTCTAAATAACAGTTTTGGAAATTCAAATTCAGAGTTTCCAATGGTCCTTGAACCCATCACGCACCTGCTTACAGTACTATGTCATCAGTGCATCATCCCGCCATAAGGAGTAGCCTGTAGCCTGTATTCCTGTTCAAAAGGGACATTCGCAAATGGCTGATAAAGCGACAAACTACACCATCAGCGTCCCTGCAGCCTGTGTGCAGTTTTCTCATACTATGCTTACACGTCATTGCCCCCCGTTGGTTTTCAGCCGCCCCCCTTCTGTACTGAGCTGGCGCCGGGACTGGACAGTGCACAATTTAACATTGACCAAAAGGAAAGATGCATTGTACCAGGTTATAGCAAAAATGCTAATTTTCACCTTGCAATCAGTTGCTCGCATGTGTTCACTTCAGGCAGAGCCACTGCTGTAAAAAATAAATAAATAAATAAACGCTGTTGCTGTTCTAAGATGTGAATGAAAACTGTTTCCTGATTCTTTGCTTGTGCTTTGGTGGCATTGGAATAGTTTTACTATTCCAACGTCGCCGACTTTTATCTCCATTTGACAGAACTATACTCAAGTTGAAGGCTTTGTAGCAGAAGGAGCCTTGCACTGCGATGTTGTGACATTGTTGACACTGCTGACCAATCGGGACACGCACATGTTTTCCCACACTTACAAACACCGCCTATCTTTGCGGATTTGGGGTCAGTTTTTGAAACCGGAGGAGAAATGAAGCGGTAGAGAGGACAGTCGCGCTGTATTATCAAACATCAGCTGTAGTGTGTTCGCTCTTACGATTCTCAGTCGTCATGTGTGAACCCCCAGACGTTCTAAAATCGCACTAAATCCAGTCGTGTAGTGTGGGCCCCCCATTCTATATAAAATCGTTTAAGACTAGAAAATCGTGTAGTGTGTGCTGACTTTAAGCTGTGTAGCCACTCAAACACACCGCTCTTCTGCACCTGCCGCCACACGCATTAATTGAATGCACGTTGGTGCGCTTTTAAAATTGTAGTATTTCTTAATAGTATTTTTAAACATCTGAGTGATCAGATGTTTAAAAAGAGCATAGTCAGCTCTACAGCAGGTTAAAATCAGCAAATCCCATTATAGTGAATAGGACTAAAGTTCTGTTGGAACCAGAAGTAGAGCGATGACATCATCACTTAACAAGAGGATAATGGTGAATGCTAACCATGATTCTAACATTAGCTTAATGCTACATATGCTAACGCTAGCCAATAGTGCCATTTTTTCTATTCTACTGGACAATCTGTGGTGAAAAAAAACATATGGATTAGATTTTCATTAGACTTATTTGTATGTGATAAATATAGTCCGCCAGCAAATGGCTTCAGATTGTGATTCCCTTAACATACATATCACGGGGGGTCGTGTATAACGTGATCAGGAAAATACTGCTGAGAAATGTCTTTTCAATAAATAGCTTACACTTGCGCTTTACAAGCCTGTGCCACATGTTTCTCAAAGTGCTACATTGTAGTCATGATTAATTCACTCCACACCTAGTGGTGGTAAGCTACTATTGTAGCCACAGCTGCCCTGGGGCAGACCAACCATTTACCACGTGGCTATAATGTGTTGTTTATTCCTTTTATTCCATTCATTATGCCTTCTTTTTCAACAAACAGGTTATTCTAGAAAGACACTAGGTGTATTAATAGTTTGTGTAAATACCTGACATGTTTCATCAGAGGCGTCTTCAGACGTGCATGATGCGTCTTGTATCAGCTGTTCTTCCCAGGCGTGGCCACATTGGCAGTTTTATTGCTTCTGTCAGTGTGGCGCCCTCATTTCTGTTGGTGGATCTTACTCCTCGCTTTCAGATCTCTATTGCCTCCCAGATCCCGCCCTTGTCCTTGTGCTCTTCAGTCCCCACAATCCTCACCCCGTCCCAGTCTATTACATGATTCTCTCTGCTGCAGTGATCAGATATTGCAGATTTTAGATTTTCCCGTGTGGCCTTTTGTTTTATGAATCTGGTTAGCTCTCCCCTTGTCTCCTTCTCGCACTCCTTTTGATGTTCCCGTTTGCGCGTATTGAATGTCCATCCTGTTTCTCCAATACATGTTTTATTGCAACTTTTGCACGGTATTTCATTTGCAAAGTGCAAAAGGCAGTGGCCAAGTCTGGCTCTTTTATTATTTCATCCCGGCCCTGGTACGGTATTTTTCTGCGTGTATTATTGTTATTGTATTGTATGTTGTATTTGTTATTGCTCTGTTATTGTATTTCTCTACAGAGATTAATAACGTACAACTTAACTTAACTTATTGGCAGCTGCTTTTCACCTCGACTGAAAATCATAGTAAAATCCGACAAAAATGGTGTAGTGTGTGCTCGGCTTTAGTTGCCTGAGTTTGAAAGTAAAGCTGGCAGAGGTCAGTGGGTCACAGACAGCACAGACCTTTCCTTTACCTCCTGTTATCTGCATAAAAACCTTCAGCCAGCGGGAAGCGACTTGTTTTCCATAAACTCAAGCATGTCGAGGGTGAAGGAAAGTGTAATCTCGCGGGGAAAAGGTTATGAAAAGAACATTAGAATGCGCTCCAAGGCTAAGGGCCCCCCAGCCTCTCCCTGACACTCCGAAAATAACCCTCTCGACGCGAGCCTTGCGCTCCGCCATCCGCCCATAAATCCACGGATTAACTTCACAAATGGTCCACACCGTTGCCTTGAAGCATTTATTCCAAAACATTAACCATGGTGGTGCTCTTCATCATTGCAAATTACACCCACGTTACCGTCACGGGCCGTATTCCGAGGGACCTGCCGTCTCCGCGGGAATAGTAAACAATGCCACCCCACAATGGCTCCTCACCTCTAATAAAAACAAAAGCGGAAAGCAGCGGTGCTGTCTGAAATATGTTTATACACAGCTGAGTGGGGAGGGAATAGGAATCGGAGAGGCCTGGATGGATCGCGGTGCACGTAGGGTTATGCAAAAAAAGCCCCAGAGGAAAGTCATAACTAGGAGTGTGATAAATAGTGACCGTCGTCAGCTTTTATGGAGGCTCGTATCGGCAACGAGAGGAGCGCCATTTTGTATTCCGCTTTAAAAATGCAACCTGGCCATTTGCATGAGATTTATGTACTCTCCAACATTTGAATTTGAACGTAATGCATGCACAAGTAAGGTTTTATGCGGCGGGGCTGAAGAAAGGCAAAGTCGGGGCGATAATGCAGTCTGAGAACTGAGCTTATGACTGCATGCCTATTTTGTGCTAAAAACAGCAATGACATTGATACAGCAACGTGCTGTACTATTGAAAGCTACAGTTGTGCTCAAAAGTTTACATACCCTGGCAAAATTTTAGAATTTTTGACTAATTTGATAAGAATATGAAAGTCATAGTTAGTGGTTGTGTGAAGCCATGTATGGTGAAACAACCGAGTTTGCTATTTTTAAATCATAATGACCCTGATCAAAAGTTTACATACCCCAGTTCTTAATACTGTGTATTTCCCCCTTTAACATCAAGAACAGCTTAAGGTCTTTTGTGGTAGTTGTGGATGAAGTTCTTTATTTTTTTGATGGTAAAGCGGCCCGTTCTTTTTGGCAAAAAGCCTCCAGTTCCTGTAAGTTCCTTTGCTGTTTTGCATGAACTGCACGTTCGAGCTCTCCCCACAGTGGTTCAATGATAATGAGGTCAGGAGACTGAGATGGACACTAACGGGACCTTCACTTTAATCTGCTGGAGCAAGTGGCATCAGCGAAACACATGGTGCACTTTTCTTCATAGGCCTTTCATCATAGGGCTTGTTGTCAATACACAGTATTAAGAACTGGGGTATGTAAACATTTGATCAAGGGGGTCCTTTCAACCAAAGATCGACAATAACAAACGAGATCTACACGTGCACAAAAACAACATGACAATGCACAATAATAAGAACATCAGAACAAAACTGAAAGACAAAATAAAAATCACTGCATGCTCCCCATGAGGCCACATCCACAGGTTCTTGAAATAACACAACATTGAAACTTGAAAAGTTACAAAATGAAGCCTCATAGGCTGCATTTACATAACAGCCCAACATTCTGGAGCGCAAATGGCTCAAATACCAAGAACAGAACAAGCCTCTATTAGAAGCTTGTATTTTATTTAAACATGAATTCATTTTGTTATTGATTTCAATTGGGCCTTTATTTGAACAAGCAAACTCCTCACAGACTGGCAGAAGGGTTAGTATTCTGTCCTCACCAATAGAAACTAGTTTATTAAATACTACACAATAAAACCCACACATTTAGACTTTATCCTCAACAAACTTTACGCCTAAAATACCCCATTGCCAAAATAAAATGAAAATATTAAATGACTAAAATGTATGTTTTTCACCGTCAGTAAAACTTTCCAAAATGTGTATATTCTTCCTTTGCGCCTGCAGTATCTCGCCTTAAATGACCAAATTAACTCTATACATTATTCATTAACAGCCGCAGCAAGCACATCCCCATTTAAATGAATTTTGAATGTCCAAAACCAAAAGCATTCCGTACAGACATTATTTAAAACTTTGGACTCTTTGGAGACGAAAAAAAAAAAATCTTGATTTTGTTCCTCATTGCAAAATAAAACAACAAAAAAACAAAAAACATTACGGCGTTCACAAGCACTTAGTCTCACTCCAAAGCTGTCTTTCCCTTCCATACGGCGTCTTTGTTTGTCAGCACGTTCCCCAGGGTTCGGATGAGCTGACGGTGTCTCCAGTTCTCAGTGGAAGTGCTGCTCTCAGCTCCTTTCTCTGGCGCTCGCTCTTTATCTGCCGCTGCTCGGAAAAATCCATGAAAGTCTGTGAAGTTCACTCAAAAGAGACCGCTGTTTGTCGACTAATCAAGCGCAATGAAAGAATCTGCCAGGCTTTCTGCGCGGATAATAGAGATGGCGGCGGTTCTGTGGCTCTGTGTGGGCGTGTTGCACTGTAACGCTGTCAGCATCTACAGTATGAGGGGGTTTTGTCAACTGGTAGTTATAGCCATCCATCACCCAGAGCCATTATTGCACATGCAACTGCACAGAGGAGAATGGATCGGCTTTTACTGCTTTCACTATGCAACCTGGATTTTTTTTTATTTTTTTGTTGTTGCTTTGAAGTAGTTTCTTTTGCCTTTAAACGTTTTGTTGTGATGACTTTTTGACACGAGCTTTTTGACACGAGCCATTATCTTTGGAATGTGTTCAAAGAACTGGCTCTATTGATATGGTTGTTATTTAAGCCTGCAGCCAGAAAATATGTATTATCCAAAAGATAATCACAGTTTCTTGGGTTTGTTCCTGTTAAATCTGAATTAGTTGTATATAAGATATTTTTTATACAATTTAATTGTTTGCATTTCCTGTCCATTTTGAGAGCTGATGTAACAAGTGAATTTCTCCATTGTGAGATCAATAAAGGCTTATCTTAAGAAGAAGAGCCAGAGTCCCAGCGTCCGTTATGTGCAACTTCTACAGAGGGACTATAGAGAGCATCCTGACCAGCTCCATCACTGTGTGGTTCTTCTACAGAGGGACTATAGAGAGCATCCTGACCAGCTCCATCACTGTGTGGTTCTTCTACAGAGGGACTATAGAGAGCATCCTGACCAGCTCCATCACTGTGTGGTTCTTCTCCAGAGGGACTATAGAGAGCATCCTGACCAGCTCCATCACTGTGTAGTTCTTCTACAGAGGGACTATAGAGAGCATCCTGACCAGCTCCATCACTGTGTAGTTCTTCTACAGAGGGACTATAGAGAGCATCCTGACCAGCTCCATCACTGTGTGTTCTTCTACAGAGGGACTATAGAGAGCATCCTGACCAGCTCCATCACTGTGTAGTTCTTCTACAGAGGGACTATAGAGAGCATCCTGACCAGCTCCATCACTGTGTAGTTCTTCTACAGAGGGACTATAGAGAGCATCCCGACCAGCTCCATCACTGTGTAGTTCTTCTACAGAGGGACTATAGAGAGCATCCCGACCAGCTCCATCACTGTGTAGTTCTTCTACAGAGGGACTATAGAGAGCATCCCGACCAGCTCCATCACTGTGTAGTTCTTCTACAGAGGGACTATAGAGAGCATCTGACCAGCTCCATCACTGTGTAGTTCTTCTACAGAGGGACTATAGAGAGCATCCTGACCAGCTCCATCACTGTGTAGTTCTTCTACAGAGGGACTATAGAGAGCATCCTGACCAGCTCCATCACTGTGTGGTTCTTCTACAGAGGGACTATAGAGAGCATCCTGACCAGCTCCATCACTGTGTGGTTCTTCTACAGAGGGACTATAGAGAGCATCCTGACCAGCTCCATCACTGTGTGCACTTCTACAGAGGGACTATAGAGAGCACCCTGACCAGCTCCATCACTGTGTAGTTCTTCTACAGAGGGACTATAGAGAGCATCCTGACCAGCTCCATCACTGTGTAGTTCTTCTACAGAGGGACTATAGAGAGCATCTGACCAGCTCCATCACTGTGTAGTTCTTCTACAGAGGGACTATAGAGAGCATCCAGACCAGCTCCATCACTGTGTAGTTCTTCTACAGAGGGACTATAGAGAGCATCTGACCAGCTCCATCACTGTGTAGTTCTTCTACAGAGGGACTATAGAGAGCATCCTGACCAGCTCCATCACTGTGTGGTTCTTCTCCAGAGGGACTATAGAGAGCATCCTGACCAGCTCCATCACTGTGTGGCACTTCTACAGAGGGACTATAGAGAGCATCCTGACCAGCTCCATCACTGTGTGGCACGGCGCCAGCATTGCCTCCTGCTGAAGGAGCCTCCTGCGCATCATGAAAGCAGCAGAGAAGATCTGCGGATCCCCTCTCCCCTCCATTAAGGACATGTACTCCACCAGTCTCACCCGCAAAGCTGTCAGAATCACCAGGGACCCTACGCACCCATCACACAGACTCTTCAAGGTCATGCCTTCAGGGAGGAGACTGCGGAATCTACAGGCCAGGTCCAGAACAATTTCATACACAAGGCCATCGGGAAGCTGAACTCCCTGCCCTCCCACCCACCCCTCTTACCCCACACCCCGCTCCACAATCAAGGATGAGAGAAAAATAATTTCAAATCATTCACATGGCTTGACAAATAAAAAATCTGGAATCTTGAATTTGGTGAAAAACGGGTTAATTAAGTTACAGTTCTTTTCACAATTGGATCCTGTTCAATTAGTTCACTTTAAAGAGATGTTCAAATGAGCTGATTGGGTCATGAACGTTACTTACAACTACAACACTGCATCATGTGCAAACTTTTCACACATAACACCCAAAAAAAATAAGTTGCTCTGAGTACCTCCAGATCTAAACGCTAGTCTTTAGACTCCGGTCTAAACAAAGGTTAATGAAGAACTTTAGCTTAGACCTGAACTAAGGAATTACCTGTCGGTCCATGTTCACTCTGTTCCTCCTCTCTACTTGTCAATGTCAATGTCAACTTTATTTCTATAGCACATTTATAATGCGAAAAGCCCAAAGTGCTTTATAAATTGACAAGAAAAAACACAGTAAAAAAGCACAAATGTATTGTGTACAATAGGCAAATATCAAAACAATAATGAGTAATAGATGTTCAGCTCAACTCATGTTAAAAAAGCCAGTGAGAAAAGGTACGTCTTAAGGAGAGATTTCAAGTTCTCCAGTGACTCAGCGGCTCTGACCCACAGAGGCAGAATGTTCCAAAGCCGGGGCCCGGCCACAGAGAAGGCTCGATCCCCTCTACTCTTCAAATGACTGAGGAGTAACTGAGAACAGGACCTTGTGGTTCTTACAGAAACATGAACAGACAATAGTTTAATCAAATAAAGGGGAGCCAGCCCATGAAGACATTTAAAAACCCCATACTTAATTCGGTATGGGACAGGAAGCCAGTGATGCCAGGACAGGAGTTATGTGTTGTGTACTTATGTGTCAAAAGATCTCAGGATACAAGCGATCAAAGTGACTTTTCTCCATAGGGTGATTAGAAATAGGGTGAGGTCCCGGGAGGACCTCGAAGTAGAGCTGCTGCTCCATCTTGTAGAGAAAAGCCAACTGAGGTGGCTTCCTAAAGGGGAGGAGGAGGTCCGGGGGAGACCAGGGAAATGCTGGAGGAAATACATGTCTTACTTAGTCTGAAAATGTTTTCTCAGACTGTTGCCTCTACAACCCCAGATAGACCTGCAGAGAAGAGTCTGAGTACCACCTGAAGAAGCCTGTGCCATCTGGATGTTGAAAAAAAGATGTCCTTGTTTCTGAATTATGGGTAGGAAGATTTGTTATAGAAATGATCCTTGTAAAAACACACTTGTTGGCAATATGATTGGGTGTTTATAACCCTTTGCTGGTTACAACAGGTAATAGAGCAAGTCGAACTAACCAAACAAAAGCAAAGCCTGAGCAGTGTCTCTCAGGTTTAAAGCATAGCATTTCTGTGATTATGTTACGTCCTCAGAAGCACTTGTACCTGCACTGCAGAATACCGCTGACTCCTCTGCCCATCAGCCGTTTCCAAGTGAGCAAACAAAACAAAGCCGAGTGGAGTGTACGCAGGCACTAATTAAAGTTCATTTCATGCATCTGCGGTTTGTGATCAGGCCCCTTCATCGGGCCATTCATCATAATTAACACAGATAGCCCCATCAGTCAGAGAAGCATCTCCTGACGCATGCGAGAGGCCAGTGGCATACAGGGTCACGGGAGTGGCAGTCATTAGATTAGTATGTTTCTTCTTTCTTCTTTTTCTGTTTATTGATTAAAAAAAATAAAAAATAAAGATATATCAGCAGACTTACCAACACTTTTACTGTACATTCTTTAGTGTTGCTTTTCAAATCTATAAATTAAAATAAATGAGTATTTGATGGGAGTTACCCGGGTTACCTAGCCTGGCTAACGCCAGACTGCTGTGTGCGCTCGAATCTTTTCGAACTTCACAACAGCCTGGGGACCATGGCCGACATTTTTCCATGGATTTGGGCACCAATCACAGAACGAGGAGGGACGGTAAGACGATGACGCACTATTTGACATACAGAAGGTTGTAGTTTGTTTAGGGATAAAAAAAATAAAAAAATATTTACGGATCCAACATGACAGCAGCAGACGCGATGCCATCTTTCGATCAAGCTTTAGAACGTGTTCTAAATAGTTTAGTAAAGTTTACAGCAGGTACGTCATACGTCATCTGATACCATGATAGGATTGGCTATGGCTACGTGCAGACGCATGAGAGACATTCGTAGCGCCCAATAAAAGGCTATGAACAATCGTAAACCACACCTCTCCTACGAGAAAATGAATTGGTGGTGCCCAGACTAAATATCACTTGTGATTTTAGTCTGGCGTTAGCCAGGCTACGGGTTACCGGGGAGGAGCTCGGGGTAGAGTCGCTGCTCCTTCACGTCGAAAGGAGCCAGCTGAGGTGGCTAGGGCATCTGTTCCGGATGCCTCCTGGTCGCCTCCCTCGGGAGGTGCTCCAGGCATGTCCTATTGGGAGGAGGCCTCGTGGAAGGCCCAGGACACGCTGGTGGGACTATGTCTCCGAGCTGGCCTGGTGTCGCCTCGGGGTCCCCCCAGAACAGCTGGAGGAGGTGTACGTGGATCGGGAAGTCTGGGCATCTCTGCTGAGACTGCTGCCTCCGCGACCCGGCCCCGGATAAAGCGGAAGAAAATGGATGGATGGATGGAGTATTTGATGGCACATTTTCCGACTGACCCACCTTCCAGCGCCTCAAGCCTGATTTGAAAAATGTCAAAAAATGAGGCGTAGCTTACCGAGTCAGAGAAAGTATATGGGGGGTTGGGTGGTGAGAGAGGTCTGGCCGGTGGGTGTATTGACAGGCCCGAGTCACCTGACCTGGATGCATCCACGCTGCGTCCACTACTCGAAAACAAAGTCCGAGCATGGAGTTCCAACAGCAAGCTAACTTATTTAGCAACATATTCCATTGGGACAACTCTCCTGGTCTCTCTATACACAAGAGCGGCCATGTGCCTGAGACTCCTGGGTTATTTTATTATAGTGATTCCACTGTAATGTACAAAGCTAGTGGAGCTTTGCATCGAGCTAAAGCAGTATTAGCATCACAGCTGAGGAACGTAAGTACTGTGTCCTGACAGAATAGACTCTTTGCTGTAGTCTACGTAAGCATATGAAATGTATCTCAGTGTCCTCAGCAGAGAATGTATACGCCTTGAACGATAAGTAAAAAGGGACGTATCCCACTCTCCTGCCTGTCTCTGTTTATGCGCCCGGCATAAACTGTCCCGATAGCTGAGGTCCGTGTTTGTGCTGTGTTTACCGCAGATCCATCAGATCCACCGGCGAGTGGACAGACCGAGAAGAGGGAATCGGGAACAGCGGACATAAACAACTCACCACTCGACAAACGCTAAGTTTGTCTGCCTGATTAGACTAGCAGTGTGCACGGGTGAACTGAGCCTGCAATCCTGTAGCTCGCTGCCGACGGTGCAAAGGGAGAGTGTACTGTAAAGCCACTGCGGAGAAGGCCTTCAGAGAAACACGTCCGGCCGAGTGGACCTGGGCGAGGCTGGGAGCTTGGGTGATCGCTGGGGTGCTGAGACGGAGCGTTGGTGCTCGGGATCTCCACACACAGACTTGGTGGAAGGCTCGTTTTTCTTGACTGGGATTCCCATAGGTTTTTAGCTTTGGACTTTTAATTGACTTGGCCATCTTTTATACAAATAGGGTCTCTCCCATTTTTAATCATCCCACTTTTTACAACTTATTTATAAATAAACATTTATATAAATCCCGTCTTCTTCTGTGGTCATTTCTTAGTGTTTGGTATTTGGTGATCAAAGAACCTGAATTGTGACACAACACGTGCAGAGATCGCAAATGTTTGAAACAGCAGAAGCCGCAACAAATAGCAGCAGAGTTTAGCTTTATGATAGAAGTTTGCAAAAAGATTGTAAACTGACAAAATTCTGACAGACCTGCTCTGATGCAGCTGAGATCCTCATGGAATGGCCGTTTGTTTAATAATCCAGTATCTGCAGGAGCCGTCAACTCTTTTCCTCATGATTAAAAAGCACCAGGAGGCTGAAGGGGAAAAGGCTCCGCACTGTAAACTTAGTTCTAAATGGAAGTATTATGTTCTAAATACCCCCCCCCCCAAAATAAAAAATAAAAATAAAAAGAAAGAAAGAAAGATAAACAGACTTACATGAAAGTTACAGATTAGCAAATAAATATAAGTCTCAAAATGTTATTTATCATACTGATAAATGTGTGTTACTCACAATATTAATTTATGAAATTCTCATTGAATCTATGATCAGAGCAGCAAAATTCAAAAAGACATACCTTAGTGTAAGTAATATTAATCATAATTTTGGTATTTGTTTTGTCATATATTTTTGATAATGGCTCGCTATATTATGGCGTTGCACACTGTGATACAACATGGGGAGCGCAGCTCACGAAATGTTTTACCTCTACTACCCCTTATTTGTAATCCCCGTCTGTTTTGTCGTGTATTTTTACTCACTAAAGAGTTTTTAACTGCACATTTTGGTCTCCTTGGAATTTATTATTGACATGGTTTCGTATTACTACTTTGGACATGCTAACAGCGCAGCCAGCGAATCATGCTGGCTTCATCTAACTTTAGAACCTACATTATTGTTTTGAAGGCCTGACTAAGTACGCACCCAGAGTGTCCTTACATGTAAACGAATAGAGGCAGCTAAACTAAGCTATAGGAATGAATGGGCCGCTAAGCTAACGGTGAGCCAACTCACTTATACAGACGCTGACCCTTAATGCTTAAAAGTTTAGATACACTAGCCATTAAAAAGTCTGACACAAACCAGAACCTAAAAATATATAAAGTGCGCCAATAGACTGAAGAACCGTGTCCTGTCAGCCATATAACCATCTCTGCGTGGACCTCGCCCCCTAATTGCGCACATAAACGACCTGGAGAGGTACAGTTGTCCTGGACGGCAGAGCTGCTTAAAAATAGAAAACTAATGGTGCCCCCCGTTTCTGGCGACGCGGCACGGCAGACCTCATGATAGTGCGCCTTGTACCTTGACAAGAACAAGGTGAAGTGTTGTGACAGCCGGCGGCACTTTGGTCCCGTTCTTCTGGCAGGGTCCTTGAAGGGAGCAGGTGGTTTCACTCGGGACACGCCTCAAAACAGATGGCTACGTGTTTCCTGACAGCAGCGTGCACCGTCCTTCCCCCCCCCCCGTCCCAAGCGGATTACTGAGAAGACCAGAACAATTAATAAGAATGATTTGAAAGATTGTCTCAAAGGGACTAGATGCAGGTTGGTCATTTTTATACTCACTACTGCCACCTCAGGTCTTACACGTAACTGCAGTTTCTATATTAAGCTCGTGCATGACGGCACTTCGGACCCGAATTAACAACTTTTTGAGTGACAGTGGAGGATTTTAGAGGCAGTTTTTCAATTTTTAAACTCCGTATAGTCCCTTTAAGTTGCAACGTGACTCATGGCGTTGTTTTATGGAAATATCAGAAAATGTTATGATTTGTCTGTCCTTTTGTGATCCAGCACAAGTGACATGGCATTTTATTTTGTTTTAATGTCTGCTGTGGTTTTAGTGTGTTTTTATATTGGTTTTATCTTTGCAGTGCATGTTAACTTTACGAAGTGTCTACGATGCCGTCGGACGGTTCCCGCAACTCCCCGGCTATTTTGCCGTCACATATGTTTGATATGGACGTATCTAACGCGCCAATCCGACACTATTTGATACCCGTGATTATAACTCCATCCTTAAGGTTAGGGCTAAGGTAAGATTAGTTTATAAACTCCACTATCCTTAAGGTTAGGGCTAAGGTAAGGTTAGTTTATAAACTCCACTATCCTTAAGGTTAGGGCTAAGGTAAGGTTAGTTTATAAACTCCACTATCCTTAAGGTTAGGGCTAAGGTAAGGTTAGTTTATAAACTCCACTATCCTTAAGGTTAGGGCTAAGGTAAGGTTAGTTTGTAAACTCCACTATCCTTAAGGTTAGGGCTAAGGTAAGGTTAGTTTGTAAACTCCACTATCCTTAAGGTTAGGGCTAAGGTAAGGTTAGTTTGTAAACTCCACTATCCTTAAGGTTAGGGCTAAGGTAAGGTTAGCTTGTAAACTCCACTATCCTTAAGGTTAGGGCTAAGGTAAGGTTAGTTTTAAACTCCACTATCCTTAAGGTTAGGGCTAAGGTAAGGTTAGTTTATAAACTCCACTATCCTTAAGGTTAGGGCTAAGGTAAGGTTAGCTTGTAAACTCCACTATCCTTAAGGTTAGGGCTAAGGTAAGGTTAGTTTATAAACTCCACTATCCTTAAGGTTAGGCTAAGGTAAGGTTAGTTTATAAACTCCACTATCCTTAAGGTTAGGGCTAAGGTAAGGTTAGTTTGTAAACTCCACTATCCTTAAGGTTAGGGCTAAGGTAAGGTTAGCTTGTAAACTCCGTGTCGGAATGGCGGGGTGTCATAAGGAGACGGCAAAATAGCAAAAAGAGTTTGTAGCCGTCGGACAGTTCTATAGACACTGCCTTAACTTTATTTATAGTTTTAAGAACTTGCCGGAGTCACATGCTTTTACCACCTGATTTTATCACATGACTTTACCCCAATCCCTGACGCAACAATCAGCGCACTTGTGTCTGGCGGGAATAGGAACAAACAAAGGGAGCACAGCAGCAACGACAGGAGGAGAGAGCAAAGACGCACAGAGAAGGAGCAGGAAAGCCGCGGCGCACCACCACGAGTTGAAGAGCAGGACGGCACACGCATCGGGGACCACGAGCACGCTGAGACCACAAGTGTTGCGAGGCGATATACACACAGGGGCAGAGGAGGACTCTGCCTTCCGTGTCAGTACCCTTTGGGAACGTAGTAGCACTTGTCGGATAAAGTTAGGTTTAGAACATTTGACTGCCGCTAGTGATTTCCGCGTAGGTGTCTCAGCGTGCGGAGGACGGGAGCCAGCCGGGAGGAGTCGAGATTGAGTGAGTGTGTTGTGACGCTGAAAACACGCAGGGGCAGAGGAGAACTCTGCCTTGTGTGTAAGTATTGTAGCGACACTCCACTATCATAGCCTAAGGCCTTGTAGTCTCGGACCCCCGTGCTGGCATACCAGGTGACCCGGTGCGTGTGACCAGAGGGATCCCTACCCTGGACCAGGAGGGATAAGGAGGGCCTGCTTACACACCACACTTTACTGTGGACGGTGCCCTTTTTAGTATTGCAGTTTTTATCCTTTTTTAGCCCACCTTATTTTTAATGGACTTTAAGTATAACGTTTTTATTTGTGGGTATTTTTACTTATTAGATTAACCTGCCGCTCTTTGTCCTCCTTGGTAAACAGTGTGCTCTCACCCGGTGACTCACTCCCCTTTTACAATAGTTATTTCCTGGTTAAATTCATTTTAGTTCAAACACCTCCATAGCCCCCCTCTTACACTTTTACAGAAACCTTTAAAGCAGAACTAAGTAGAGCCCTGCATTTGAGCCCGAGGGGCCCCGACGGCCTGAAGGCCCGCGGGCTGCCACTGCAGGTGTCGTAGCATGTTGTGTTTTTTTTACTCATTAATTGTCCGTGAGGGTAAATACTACACTGACAGAAAAGACAAAGGGAGAGAGGGATATTGTACATTGTGCCACAACCCAATTACACAATGGAGATCATTTTTGTCACTCAAACTTAGCTGTAAATACAGCTAAAGTGGCGCTAGCCCGCGGGTAGCTTTGCCTGTTAGCTTCTTCTTCGTGATTCCATTAGCAGTGTTGGGTAGTAACTGAATACTTGTATACTTGTATACATATTTAGAATACTAATTTGAGTAACTGTATTCAGGTACAGTTACTCTTTCATTTGAGCGTATTTGAGCGTAAAATACAGTTATTTTCCTACAGTGCAAGGTCAAGGTCAAGGTCAAATTTATTTATAAAGCACATTTACAAGCAGCAGACACTGCCCCAAAGTGCTGTACAGGTTCATAAAAATAAAAACAATCAACATTTAATACAAAATAGAAGAATAAAATAAGCATAAGAAAAGTATTCAGCTCAGCTTGTGCCGAAGGCCAGCGCAAAAAAGTGAGTCTTCAGGGAACACTTAAAACTCTCCAAAGATGTGGTAGTTCTAATATCTAAAGGGAGAGAATTCCACAACTTAGGGCCAGCTACAGCGAAGGCTCTGTCCCCTCTGCTCTTACGCTTAGACCTGGGAATGTCTAAAAGACATTGTTCAGCAGACCTCAGAGCTCTGACAGGACTGTGCAAGGATATCAAATCTGACAAATAAGGTGGGGCTAATCCATTTAGACATTTAAAAACAAACAAGAGGATTTTAAAATCTATTCTATAAACAACAGGTAGCCAGTGCAGAGATGCAAGCACAGGAGTGATGTGGTCATATCGTGATGTTCCTGAGAGCAGTCGTGCAGCTGCATTTTGTACCATCTGGAGGCGCTGAATCGAGGATTGGTTCAGACCAAAATAAAGTGAATTACAGTAGTCCAAGCGACTGGTTATAAGGGCATGAACTACTGTTTCAAATTGGTTAGAGGGCAAGTAGCGCTTCACTTTCCCAAGAAGCCTAAGATAAAAAAAGCCAGCTCTAACCACTGCGCTTAGCTGCTTTTCCAGCTTAAATGAGCTATCAATAAAAACACCAAGAGCTTTGCCACAGGACTGAGACTGAGACTCAAGTAGCCCAAGGGCACTTTTGCAGAGACTGAGGTCGCCAAAAACAACAATCTCTGTTTTGTTCTCATTCAAATTTAGAAAGTTAAAGGACATCCAATCCTTCACTTCTTGGAGACATTGATGCAAAAAGTTTGGTGAGTTGACATTGAGAGGAAGATACATTTGCACGTCATCTGCAAAGCAATGAAATTGGATGCCATATTTTTTAAATATGGAACCCAACGGCAGCAAATACAACGCAAAAAGAATTGGTCCTAGAATTGAGCCTTGTGGCACACCACAGGTTAGGGGGGCCCTTTTTGAACTAAAAGAATCAACATTCACAATGAAAGACCGATCTGTCAAATATGATTTAAATCAATTGAGCACTGTACCTCGTAATCCCACACAAGACTCAAGACGAGAAATTAAAATCTTGTGGTCGACAGTGTCGAAGGCTGCAGTTAAATCTAACAGCACAAGAACAGCTGAGCTGCTGGAGTCTGTTATTAAAAGAAGATCGTTAAAAACCTTTAAAAGAGCTGTTTCAGTGCTGTGTAACGATTTAAATCCAGATTGGAATTTTTCACCAATATCAAACAATTTAAGGTGCAACTGTAACTGGGCATACACCACTTTCTCTAAAACTTTTGATAAAAATGGCAGCTTCGAGATAGGCCTATAGTTAGATAAAGCAGAAGGATCTAAGTTGCGATTTTTCAAAAGTGGATGTACTACAGCTTGTTTAAAGGCAGTCGGCACACAGCCTGACATCAGAGAGACATTTATCAAATGTACAATGCAAGGTCCAACAGAATCAAAAGTAGCTTTTAGAAGTCCAGCTGGAATACAATCTAGGGGACAAACTGAGGATTTTAAGCTGTCAACAATTTTAGACAGATCAGACAGAAGAACACAATCAAAATCACAAAAGATTGCAGAGCACACAGGTGTAACACTAGGATCTGTGGCTGTAATAGACAAAGTGCAGATTGAGTGCAGTTCTCAATCATATTTCAGCTTCATATTGTTAGGCCTGGGCGATATTGACATAAATGAATATCTCAATATTTTTGGGACTCTCTTGATAACGATAATGAAGCAATATTATTTCAAACCATCAGAAATCTGTAAAAGTGTGCTGCAAACATCTACATTTACATCGCTTAGTAGCTCAAAAAGATAATTGTCCTGAACAGGCAACAAAAGGGCATGGGGGAAAAAAAATAATTGGGTGAGAATATAAACTCTTTATTGTAAAGGCATATCCTCCAAACAGCAGTTTCTATGATCTTTTACACAATATACTGCCCAGCTCTTCATATTGCACATTCATTATAAAGAAAAGATAAAAACGTTTATGGACGTATTGAGCTCTGTAATGCCTCACTTTTTATAATCAATGATCTGTCTCTGCTCCAAAACACAAATAAATATTTAAAACTCCTTACATCACGGTTCAAACACATGTGCACCGTGCGTCATGTGACCGATCATGTGCTGATCATTTGCAAAGAGCTTTTACACGTTCCTTACAAGGTCACAACAGAATAACTTTCATCATATGCCAGATGTGTGCATGGATATAATACATATCAACTTCAAAGTATTCTAAGGATTCAGAATACTGTACTCTGACTGAACTTTACAGAATTTACTGACTGAGGTTTAAGTCGAGTATTCAGTATTCTGTAACCAAATACAATTTCAAAGTATCTTCCCCAACACTGTCCATTAGTATGTGTTGGAGCAGGGTGGTTTTCTGGCCAGAGACACAAGGGGGAGATGAAAGACCCCCCCCAATCATCCCATCAATACTTGTATTACCCCCAGAGGGACTACGAAAAGGATTTATTAAGGTAAACAAGTTACTTAGTTCTGCTTTAAACTTTAAGGTTGAAACAGCTGCAGTCATATGGTTCTCGGGAAGTGGGGGGAAAAAACAAACATTTTCACCTGTACAAGTGGGGAACTCCGATTAAAACAAGATCTGTCAACAAGACACGGCTAACGCTCCATAAGTTTGTTAAGTGATGATGTCATCGCTCAACTTCCGCGTCCTTTAGCCCTATTCACTATAATGGGATTTAGCTGATTTTTACTGTTGTTATTTCAGCAGGAGATTCAGATAAAGTTGTGTTTTTTTGCTGTGGGCGAGGACAACTGTGGCTTATAGACCATGTGTGTAAAAAAAGAAAAAAAAAGAAAATGTTTGTACATTTTGTTGGTATGGCTCATATTCAGGTGCGCTTAATAGTCTGGAATTTATGGTACCTGCTTCATGCTGTATCTACATTATTCTAAATTGTAAAATGCTGAACAGACAAAAGTAAAGTGCGTATAGGATTTGTAAATATATATGTCCTTCATAAAAGCCTCAGCAGTTGATGTGTTGAAAATGCTTATGCTGCACAGAATCCTTCCTTAGAGGCCGCCGTAATGACAGGAGCAAAAAAACTCCATCTTAAAGATGAGACAAACTGAGGGCGTCTCAGCAGGACCGGGGAGCTGTGGTCCGCAGGTGAGCGAATCAAACACACACCTCCCGGAGAGAGGAGAGCGGCGGTGTTATCAGCGCCCCTAAAACAGATGAAAGACCGGCAAAAAATACAGGAACAAGAATAGAGCTGGGATTTAGGGCTTTAGAAAATATCCCCATCAGACAAAAGGAGAGACAGGCGAGAAATTAATTTAGTTCACGAGCAGGGGGTAAGTGTGAGGTTTTCGCTCAGGAGTTCAACTTAAAAAGATGGCTTTGTTGTGATACGATTAGACAAGGTTGTCCAAGCTACAAGCCGTATTTATGAATCAGTGTCTCAAAGAATCATTGCAAAAGGTACAGGTTGCCTAAATTCATATGTTACATTATACCATTTTAATAATTGACACGAGAGAGACCTGAGGGCCCCACCAGCAATAACAAACTTATTTCTGCTAAACCTATTGCAAATTGCACTAAATTATGTATTTTGAATAGGTGGAACTGGTAATTAGTGGAAATATAATATTCTGTAAACATTAAGCTACTGTATATCAGGCTTAAACCTGGACAAAACTTTGTGTAAACCGGGTCTAAAACAAGTCTACTAGAACTAACCAGACAAAAGCTACAGGGGACGAATAAGGTCTTAACCAAGACCCCAGGGCTTCTCAAAGATGAGCCTCTCGCTCAGTGCACTTGTGCACTCCTCACAGCTGTGTGGACCGAGGGCTGAGGCTCCTGTCTGAGGGAGCCGCTGTGCTCCATGTCCAGATTTTATGAAACAACTCAGAGGCAAATAAAGGCAGGGAAATACACTGTCCCTGCCGTGACCCGTGAGGAGTCCTGCCTTAGCGATAGCTAATCCTCTGAGCTGACTCCAGAAACACAAGGCACATGCTCCTTATGCTTCTGTTCTGAGGGGCAACAGTGGCGTCAGGGGTTCGAATCCCGGCTCCTGCAGATGCAGACTGTCGTTGTGTCCTTGGGCAAGACACTTCACTCAATGCCTATGTGTGAGTGGTTGGTGGTGGTCGTAGGGACCGTTGGCGCAGATGTGTGCAGCCTCGCTTCTGTCAGTCTGCCCCAGGGGAAACTGTGGCTACAAAATGTAGCTTACCACCATCAGCATGGAGTGAATGAACCTCCTCCCTTTCATGTGTGAAGCGCTTTGGGTGTGACTTGTGTCATATAAAAAGCGCTATACAAATAAGATTCCCTTCCCTGAGACATCCATCATTGTGTCCAACAATAAGCCTCCTGATATCTTAGTTTAGACTTCGAACACCGTTTGACAGGGGCAGAACCATTCATTATTTTGATTTTGATTGTCACTGTTCCTCTACTGCTACTCAAAGCAGTGTGAAAGCGGTGCAAAAAATGACAAAAAGGTGCATGTTTATAGAAAATGGTCACTACACTACTGGTGTAGTGGACATACAGTGGGAGAAAAATGTGAACGCTTCTGAATGAATAAACAGTGTCTGCTTAAACCACCCAAAATAATTGGAGTACATTTCATCACATTTTTATTGGCCATAACATATTAATATTCACAGTGATGGGGAATTATAGAGTTAATTCGGCCATGTGAGGGCCGAATTAACTCTATAATTCCCCATCACACAGGACAGGGAGGAATAAGTAAGTGAACCCATACATTTCGCTTAACTGCAACAGTTTTGTAAAGAGGAATGGTCCAAGATTTATCCTGATCGTTGTGAACGTCTAATCTGCAACTACAGAAAAGCAGTTATTGCTACAAATGAGGAGTCAGCCCGCTGTTACAATACAAGGGATCACTTACTTATTCCACGCTGTTGTGAATGTCTCAGGCCTTTCCGAAAAATATCTTGATAAACTTCTGAATTCATTTTTCTATTGATGATAACAAGTTGTTCAGGCCCTGAGGCAACAAAACAGCCCCACACCATGATTCTCCTAGCCTGGAAAAATCCAGTCTGGTCACCGCTCCGTCAAATCCATTTCCCACAGCGGTACATACGCAAGCAAACAGGAAGCGGAGTAAACCAATCAGCGAAGGGCGGGCGTCTGCCGTTGATGTGGTGTTATTAGCGGTTTTTACGTTAATATGTGTTTTTGATAATTTACCACCGATTGGAGACACGCTTTCTCTCTTTCGTGCGTAGACTGTTATTGAGTGACGTTGCTCGCTAACAACACGTCACGGCAAATAAACAAATCTGATTGCACGTGAACAGATTGATTTTGCGGATACATTCAGCGGGGGCGGGGTGACCAGACTGATCCCCCGCTGTATACAAAAATACAGAGGGGAATCATTCTGGTCCAACCAGGCTATGATTCTCCTGCACCATACCTCACATTGAGGATAGGGTTTTATTGTTAGTGCGCTGTTCCATTTTTTCTCCACACACAACGTTATGTGTTCCGCCCAAACTATTCAGCTTTGGGTTAATCAGTCCACTGAATGTTTTGCCAGTAGTGCTGTGGAGCATCCAAGTGCTGTTAAGCAGACACTGTTTAAACATTCTTATGATTTTGATGAAGATCAGACCACATTTTATGACCAATTTAGGCAGAAACATGAGAAATTCCAAAGCATTCATTTTCCTCCCACTGTGGTAGGGGACTAGGGACAGTCCTGCTCGTGTACCCTGAATATCTTGTCTGTTTACCTCTTCTTGACAGTAAATCCCAGTGCTCTACATTGAAAAGGTACAACATTTGGTACTTATTTAGACTAAAGTATCACTTTTGTGAAGAATAAAAAGTAATTCTGTTACCTTCATTAGTCTTTTAGCTGTGTGTTTCTGTACAAATGTGAAAATTCAGAAAGAATTCCGATTACATTTACAATCATCTAAGAGCTTTTCACACAGTCTATTGTTTGTGCATCGCCGAGGAAAGCTCTCCAAGTCGTCTGTACTTTGTGTTTTGAATGTTCCACTTGTGTGGAGTTCTTGAGTTGCTGCCGGGCTGTTTCTGGTTAAACATTTGGGTTTATTGGTTTATTTGGTCAGGACAGTGTATGTTAATGAACATACATGGGTCTCATGCATGTAAACAAGCCACACAGGATTGGAGCCTTGGGCTAATTTGCATCCGTTGTCCCCCATGCACACTCTCATTCATCCTGGCCTATTGTCTGTGTAAGTTCTCAGTCGTACAGGAGTTGTCCATCTTCAAAGAAGGTACTTGAGTCATCTTCTGTACTCGGTAGTTGAGGTCTCCAAACGTTTCGCCTCTCATCCAAAAGGCTTCGTCAGTGAACAAGGTTACGCTCAGCACGCAGCGAGCCGGGCCAACCCCAACTCCTCCCAACTGGTCTTTATACGCTGCGTGCTGAGCGTAACCTTGTTCACTGACGAAGCCTTTTGGATGAGAAGCGAAACGTTTGGAGACCTCAACTACCGAGTACAGAAGATGACTCAAGTACCTTCTTTGAAGATCCTGGCCTATTGTACATGTTTTTAGTGGCAGGGGAAACCGGAGTACCCAGAGGAAACCTACGCAGACACGGGGAGAACATGCAAACTCCACACAGAAAGGCTCTGTCCAGGTGGGAATCGAACCCTGGACCTTCTTGCTGTGAAGCACGAGCTCTAACTGCTGTGCTACCGTGGCGCCGCGTTAATGTCCAAAACGAAACAGGGTAAAGTTCCATACATTTTGTTCCGTCACACAGAGAGACCTTATCATCACTTTGATAGATCTTAACCACTACGGTTTAGAGGCAGCTCACGGCAACTGCAATTTTCGCCCTGACCTGGCTGCCCTTAACATTACAGACTGTCAGCTCCGTACCACACAGGGAAAATTCATTCTCCTTTTATAGTGTCGCTATCAAAGTGGACGGACCCAGAGCAGTGGCATAATCTGAACAATGTGACTTGTGCATGTGCTCACCAGAAAAAATACAGGTGCCATTTCTACAACATTTTACAATTGGCCTTTAGCAAAGGTTAAGGTTAGGTTATGGAGTACTCTATTGTCCCCATAGGCAAAAGCCCCGCCTCCTTGGTTACTGTTGCTAGCGCTGTCAAGAAGAAAAGTTTCATATGTCATAATGCCTGTTAGTGACTCTTTTTGGCGCAATACCGGCGCGATATCCTCTAGATCGAGGCAAAACTGGTTGCATTGTGCAGTGGAGGAATATTCAAAATATGCAACAAAGCCTTAACTATCGAGGCTAATGCCCCAACCTCAAGTTATATTGTAAAATTGCTTCGAGTTAAGTGCAACCAGCCCAGTCTCTTCTTTTGTTGTTCTTTAGTTTTGCGAAAGGTCAGTTGGTCTTTAAGAATGCAATTTGCCCCTTAAATATAAATATGTTGGACTATGCCAAGCTTGGGCAAAAGATTTTAGTCACTAAGAGCAGCAAATATGGCAGCTATTAATTCTCTGGCAGCCACTGACAAAAATTACCGTCTATGAAATGCACATCATAACCTGTCATGATGGTAATTTTTGTCATTTCGAGTTTTTAATATGAATAAATAGCGCGAGGTCTGCTACATACAGTGCCTCTCGAAAGTACTAATACACCTTGAGCTTTTGCACATTTTGTCATGTTTACAACCATAAATATAAAGATTTTATTTTGAATTTTTTACTGAAAGTTCACACACAAGTAACAGACAACTGTAAAGTGAAAGCAAAATGATACATGATTCTGTTATTAAAAAAAAAAAAGAAAACACAAGTATTCATACAGCATGAATTAATACTTTGTGGAACCCCCTTTTGCTGCAATAACAGCAGCAAGTCTTCTGGGGTATGACTACATTTGCACATCTAGAGACTGGCATTTTAGCCCATTCCTCTTTACAAAACAACTCAAGCTCTGTCAAATTAGAAGGAGGTCTTTCCACAGATTTTCAATAGGATTTAGGTCAGGTTTTAACGTTTAAACCATTCCATTGTAGATTTAGCTTTGTGTTTAGGGTCATTCTCCTGCTGGAAGGTGAATCTCCGCCCCAGCCTCAATTCTCTTGCTGACTCCAGCAGGTTTTCCTCCAAAATGTCCCTGTATTTGGCTCCATCCATCTTCCCAACTATTCTTACAATCTTCCCATTCCCTGCTGAGGAAAAGCATGATGCTCCCCCACCATATTTGACACTGGGGATGGTGCACTCAGGACGATGAGCAGTGTTAGGTTTGTGCCATACATAACTGTTGGATAAATATTGCTATTCTCTATATTTTGCTTTTCTTACACGTCATAATCTGCTGACTGGAAAGATGTTACTAATGCTAATACTAAAACCAGCGCATCTATGTTTACTTATGGTATATAGCCACATGCTTTTTTAGCTTCCGTACACAGCGCTTCTAATCAGCGGGCAAAGGAAGGAGGAAATGTGTGTTTCTTTGGATGCATTAAACGTTTTCTACAGTGAGTGAAGAGGTGAAGATTCACAAACATTTATTAAGAACAGAAAAACCTTTAAACAATGGACTGTACGACACAGAAAGGCAGCCTCAGAACTACAAGGCGGTAAGAGCTGGATTAATTGACAAAAATCTCGGGGGCGGTTCGGTGTTTTAAGGCATTCACTCAAATGTTACAGCATTTAGAGGCTATTTTCCGCATCCACACAGAGCCCAGTGACAACAGGAGTGAAGGGCGAATCCAAGCATACAGGGGCTGGAGCATTACAGGGGAACCACTGACATAATAGAAAACATTACGAAGTGTCTACGATGCCGTCGGACGGTTCCCGCAACTCCCCGGCTATTTTGCCGTCACATATGGCTCCCCGGCTATTTTGCCGTTTGATATGGACGTATCTAACGCGCCAATCCGACACTATTTGATACCCGTGATTATAAACTCCACGAGGAAACCTGTCGTTTTGTATTGACATCACAACACGACCCCGGTGTGTAGTAGTCGGGCCTGCAGACAAGAGGTAACGGCGTCGAGCAACTCTTCGTGAATGCAGTAGGATGCTGCCGCCAGTGGTTGTGTTGAGCGCTTACTTCTATGGACATGGTGCTCAGCGCTGCGTGAGAGACACTTTTCTTTATTTCAGTTGGACTATGGGAACTATGGGGGGTCAATGTAAGAGGGACGGTTTTGTGATGTCCCTGTTTTAATCCTAATCCAGTACGAAAATAATACAAACTTGATACGCAAATAAAATGACATATTTTTATAACTTGACTGTCTCTGTCCCTATCCGTTAACAAACCTGTGTGACTTAAATGCGTGGGGATTAGTTCATTGGGTTCCCTTGACCCACAAAATCAAGGGTGGCGTTGTAACAACAAGTTAAGGGTCTGCACTGCTAACACGTTTAAGTAAAAGGCCCCTTGCTACCGCTCGTTATGCCACAGTTTATTTTCTTATTTGGTGTCTTGCACCTAAAAGGTGCCCAGCCCGCATGGGCTTATAAGACACAAAAATGCAGGCAGACAACAGACAAACATTAACATTAAACAAAGAGTGTCCTCTTACGTTGAAGCCAAGCGCTCAACAAAAACGTAGACAAATAAAATGGCTTATACTAGAACAAATACTTAAGCCTCTCCTCATCTGATAATTCAAACAAATGTACAGCAACATCAGACAATTTACAAAATAACTGCCTTCTCAAATCATAATATAAAGGACAATAAAACACAAAATGCAGTTCGTTTTCAATATCATCTAACTGGCACAAACAGCATGTCCGCTCCTCCTCTGGTACCGAATGGAATCGACCCGTCTCCAAAGCCAGGGGCAGAGTCCCAGACCTCAGCTGAGCCTCTGGGCAGGTTCAGGGTCACATAGGGCTCAGGACCAAAATGATCTTTTATCAAAATATAAGTTCTCAGCTTTGGCTTACACAAGACATCATTTAACCATTTATGTTTATATTTTTCAAAGTAGACTTTTGTAATTTCTCCAACATTACATCTCAACTTGTTTCTAAAAATGAACTGGAGATCAGCATCAACAAAAATATTCTCCATCTGCGCACTCCAGCCATATCTATTAGACAGATCCCAATTAAAGATGTGTTTGGACAGTCTTGTGTCAGACATATTGATAAACCTATTCCATAACCGTACCATGTCACAAACATGCCTCACTTCACATGGTTCCCAACCCATGTCTCCGTACAGAGCAAGCTTAGGGGTGTTTTTGTGTACACCTAAAAAATACCTTAGAGCTCTGCATTGAACTTTTTCACTGTGGGTTTGTTTACAATAACCCCAGACCCCAGCATCATAATCCAACACAGGACAAACGCAAGATCTGTACAGCTCAGTGTAGGTTTTATAACCTAGATCACGACACGCCTTAACTTTATTTATAACGGCGCCGAGAGCTCTACCTGCGGATTCAGACAGTGACTTAATCCCCTCGTCAAATGTGAGATGTTCATCTACAGTAAATCCAAGGTATTTGTACTTTTTAGTAAAAGAAAGAACTATAGTGCCAAAACAAAATTTAACGTCTGATAATGCCTGGGTACGTCTTCTAAAATGTATAACTTGAGTTTTATCACAATGTATCATCAGTCTCATTTTGTTGCACCAAGCATGAACAATATTCAACATTTTCTGAAGGTCTGATTCCTTTTCAGCTAATAGCACAATGCCATCCGCATACAACAGAATACAAAGTTTCAAGTCTCCCAGCCGGTACTGGAAAAGGGTACAGAAGGCCTTGAAATATGAATGGAACAACATCGAATAAGGCTGGGATGGAAAATAGTGGTGGAGATTGTATCTAAACAACACTGTTTAGTGTTGCTGTGTTTGTTGTGCTTTGTGTTGCAGGAATGTTTATTTTTGTGTCAATCAGGGACGGTCCCAGAGGGACAGAACAAGTGAAATAGACTGTTGACAGGGAATGCAAACCATCTAAGTTCCGCATGGAAAGACTAATAAGCGGAAGTTATACCTGGGAAGAGAGAGAAGATTTTGAAACCACCGAGCGGCTGGTTGAGCTGTACTTTTGGGAACTAAAATTATTATGTTTTAAATGACCTCTATGGAGGTCAGAAGGGGGTTTGAAGAATTATAATATTTTTATGTGATGTGTTGCCCTTATGGCTATTTAGGAATGTTAATCAAAAGTTTGTCCGAAGTGTTTTTCAGTTCTTTATTACAGGGGAAGTTACAGATCCGAGGGGGGATGTGTGAGAAAGAACAATGACAATGAAACCCTCCCCCCAGGAAAAAAGGAAAACGTGTGGAAGAGAATGAACTCATAAAATGGCCGCGAAGGGCGGAGCCAAACGTCACATGACGGATCGGAAGCCAATGGAACAACGACACGTAGCTTGGGCTCAAATTTATTGTGTGATGTGAAAATGTGACGTAAGCTCTGACTCCTCCCAAAGGAAACAGTTTTTGGGTACACGGGGAAAACTTAGTTTAGACGCTAGGGAGACTCGGGGAGGAACACAGAGCGCTCTGCTTAGGTGACTTTGTATTAGGGAAAATAAAGCTTTCGTGACTTTAATCTTCCGAATCCTGGTCATCTATCCTGGTATGTCATTATTAGCTGTTAGAATAGTGTTGACGGACAAAAGCTAATCTACTTCGCCAGTTTTGAACACGCGGTTGTCCGGGAGTCAGGTAATTAGCATAGGAACAAAGAGACGGCTGCTACTGATATTGATTTGCTCTTTAAAGGTATTCGAGGACAACATAAGAGAAATAACGATTTCTTCACACATTAATGCCCACATCTGCCTCTTTTACTTCATTTACTAAATCATTAATGTATATGGCAAATAATGTGGACAGAACATCACCTTGTTTTACGCCATATGGTGTTGGGAACCAGTCAGTTAAGTCATTTACTTGAACACAAGATGTAGGATTTTTATAAATAGCCTTAACTGAGTCATAAAATTTACCATCAATACCCATTTTTAATAACACATAGCCAAGTAAATCTCGATTAACACAGTCAAAGGCTTTCTGAAAGTCTATGAAACACGCAAAGGTAGACTTTCCCTCTTGTTTTCTAGAATTTGCTACGGTGATAAGAAAATAAATGTGATCTATACAGGCTCTTTTCTTCCTAAACCCGTTGTGTTCGTCGGCCAGTAGGTTAAGGGATTCCAGGTAGCAAGTCAACCTCTCATTGAGAATACTGGTATACAATTTGTATACACAACTAAGAAGACTTATTCCTCTGTAGTTCATCGGCACTCGAGGGTCTGAACTCTGTGACTTTGGAATAGGTTTGATTACAGATTTGTGCCAGTCTGTGGGGACCATGCCCTGCTCAAAGCAAGTAAACAGTAAATTATAAAGCACTGGGAACAAACCAGGCTGTTTCAGCAATTCATTAGACAAGTTGTCAAATCCAGTCGCTTTCTTAACTTTGAGTTTATCTATAGCCCTTTTCACTTCACTTTCTGTAATATCAAAATTTAAGTATGGATTGGATGAAAACTTTGCAGAGATTTCCATTTGGTCTTTTAGCGCAGATATCATTTCAAAATAAAAATCATCCCACTCAGGGGACACAGAACTACCTGAGAATAACGCTTTAAATTCAGATTCCCATTTCTTTAACACTATTTCAAAATCAAAACATAAGGATCCATCCTCCAAGATTACTTCTAATGGTATCTTTTTAACTTTCCTTGGACCAAGTTTATTTACCAGACTCCAAAATGTTTGGGGGTTATGAATTTGATTATGTTCAATTTTTATAGCTAGTCGTCTTTGATATCTTCTCTGATTTGCTCTAAGTCTTTTATCAAACTGGTGTAAAATCACATTTTAACTGTTGTTTATTTATGTTATTGCACAGGAGATACTTTTTCTCAGCCAGTCTCACATCTTTCCACATTGTAGATAGTTCCTTGTTCCAGTAAGGTTGGTTTGTTGTTTTAGTTTGTTTTCTGGTAGTGCACTTATTGATGCCATGAGATTTACCAATATCATACACAAATTGACAAAAATCTCCATAAACCTCATTCATCAAATTTTCATGGTTAACAAGGGTCAATTTATTTACAAATACTGAGACTGCAGACTGAAACCGGTCATTTGAAAATATATGATGGGCGAGATTTCTTGTATTAATTTGTTTGTGTTGTTTAAGCTGTTCATTACTTGAGACCACAGGGTTTTGCCTTCCTTTGAAAGTTAAGACTAACATAGAGTGATCAGGCATTTTACAGCGATAGTCCAATAAATCAAAATAGGACACATTTCTGTCTAGAATCTCGCTTGGACTATGAACATCTAAATTAGAGGAGGTGTACAGGCAATCATGAGTTGTGATAATATAATCCACCACTGCTCTTCCTTTCACAGATACAGACGTGAAATTATCATTCCCCACAATTCGACCATTTAGAACACAACATTTACTGTCTCTCAAAAATTCAATCAACATTTCCCCTTGAGAGTTTACAGTATCATCTATAACAGCCACTCTAGGAGGAATGGTCAAATCAGAATCACAAATCCAGTCGGCTAAGCGTCCAATCCGACGCTTAGGTTAGGGCTAAGGTAAGGTTAGTTTATAAACTCCACTATCCTTAAGGTTAGGGCTAAGGTAAGGTTAGTTTGTAAACTCCACTATCCTTAAGGTTAGGGCTAAGGTAAGGTTAGTTTATAAACTCCACTATCCTTAAGGTTAGGGCTAAGGTAAGGTTAGTTTATAAACTCCACTATCCTTAAGGTTAGGGCTAAGGTAAGGTTAGTTTGTAAACTCCACTATCCTTAAGGTTAGGGCTAAGGTAAGGTTAGTTTATAAACTCCACTATCCTTAAGGTTAGGGCTAAGGTAAGGTTAGTTTTAAACTCCACTATCCTTAAGGTTAGGGCTAAGGTAAGGTTAGTTTATAAACTCCACTATCCTTAAGGTTAGGGCTAAGGTAAGGTTAGTTTATAAACTCCACTATCCTTAAGGTTAGGGCTAAGGTAAGGTTAGTTTATAAACTCCACTATCCTTAAGGTTAGGGCTAAGGTAAGGTTAGTTTATAAACTCCACTATCCTTAAGGTTAGGGCTAAGGTTAGTTTATAAACTCCACTATCCTTAAGGTTAGGGCTAAGGTAAGGTTAGTTTGTAAACTCCACTATCCTTAAGGTTAGGGCTAAGGTAAGGTTAGTTTGTAAACTCCACTATCCTTAAGGTTAGGGCTAAGGTAAGGTTAGTTTATAAACTCCACTATCCTTAAGGTTAGGGCTAAGGTAAGGTTAGTTTGTAAACTCCGCGTCGGAATGGCGGGGTGTCATAAGGAGACGGCAAAATAGCAAAAAGAGTTTGTAGCCGTCAGACAGTTCTATAGACACTGCCAAAACATTATTTTATATAATCACTTTTTTTTTTAAAGTAGGCCCCCTGTTTTAAAATGCTGTACCAGTGATTTAATGCATAGTAGTAATGCACGGGTCAACCCGAAATCCACGGTAAACGCACGGGGGCCCGCGGATTTGGTCGGGTACCCCAAACTGGGTGGGTCGGGTTAGAAAGTGCACATATTTTTGTCTTTTTTTTTAGTTCTGTTCCAAATGCGTGCACAATGGGCTTACAGGCAAAGAGTTAAAAAGCGTTTATACCATGGTCTGGGTGAATACTCGATTCTGATTGGCTGGTGGGTGCTAACAGGCGTACATTATTTTGGTATAACCGCACACGTAGTCCGGTAGTTAAATCACTGGGATATCACTCCGCTGCGGGCGTTGCCATAGCAACGCATAACACAGCTGAATCAGACAAACGCTTAATTAGTGACTGACATGAACGAATGAGATGGATTTTGTGGTTAATCTCAACGTTTTTGGCCAAAACAAAACTTTTGATGAATGGGAAGTAGAGGAGAGTAAGCAGCTAGGTTAGCCTACTGTTAATAAAATATGAGCTTTCCATTTCTACTGAAAACGGTTAAGGCACTATTCATTATTTTCAGACGTACATAAAATCATCCCTGCACTTAAGCATATTTGGCAGGATTAGTAAAGTCAAACATAAAAGTTTCAGTTCGTGGGGCCAACGTGTAAGCGACTCCACTGCAGCTGTTTCAGTTGAGCTCGTTGAGCTACAGGTAGCTAGCTAGCTAACTAGCTTTAGGTTAAACAGCGTAAAAGTGAAATAACTCCTGCCCAGGAGTGCCGCATATCGTTGTTTACTTCCACGGAAAAGTGCAAGGTTAGTCCTGTTGTGTTGTGAGTCTGGCGATGCAGCGTTTGCTTATGTTGTTTCGTTGAGCCTGACGGAGATTCTCGCAGCAGCGAGAGAATGGCTCGCTCTGAGACGAGCCTTCAGACAGTGGCCGCTTAAAAGCCCACATAAAATAGTCCCTGTAGTTTGGCATATTTAGCGAGTTTAGTAAATGAAAACAACATTTATTATAAAATGTGACCCGCCCTGGATTCCAAAGACACAAGTCGGCAGCCCGTGTCTCGAGAAAAACGTGAACAAAGGTATTTTTTGAAAATTGGTGATTTTCACTTTTTTGCAGAATCGTTCAGTCAAGTCACAAAGTAGCCTCTCCATGTTTAAGCTACCCGTATTGGTATCTTTAAAAGCGTAAACTTTTATGTTCAAACAGACTAGTTTCGGAGCTTGCAGTAGGGGCGTGACTTTGTCTGTGTGGCTTCATGACTATGCAACACAATGCTATGTGGCTCTCAGAAGCTGCCGCTACTTACGCAGGAAAATGGATTTACCACGCAAAGGTTACTTCAGACGGGTGAGTGAAAGTTTGTTTTTTTATTGCTGGTGGCTGCTGTGTTAATGGTTGTTTGATGAGGCTATCGTTGTGCTGTTGTTAACTAACATGGTGTTAGCATGGGAGACAGTCATGTAGTCACAAGGAATTAACCTGCTATTTACACAAAATCAAGATCTCTACAAACTTAAACTACTCCATAAATGTAGTCAGTGCATCCCTAGCTTTCAGCCACTTCTTATTTGAGAGAGATCCGCTTCATATTTTCGGTTTTATGTCCAGGTACAGTTACTGGTTTTGTGCAGTGAAACATAAACACAATTTGACCACGCGCGGCGATACCTCTTGTGTATGAGAATGTATGTGCATTACTAAAGTAGTACAGGAGTCTTTTCTAAAGTTATAACTTCAGTTATGTCCAGATTCTGTAACTCTCTCTCAGCCTGAGGCTGGAGCTGACAGAGGGAGGGACTGGGGAGGAGCTTTGGGAGAAGCATGCAGGATTTTGACAGTAAATAAACAACCCTAAACATAAAGATTTTATTTTGTTATTTTTACTGAAAGTTCACACACAAGTAACAGACAACTGTGAAGTGAAAGCAAAATGATACATGATTCTGTTATTTTTCAAAAAATAGAAAAGTGAAAAGTGGGGCGTGCACAAGTATTCATACAGCATGACTTAATACTTTGAGATGTAAATAAGCCCTATTGTCACTCTCAACAGCAGAGAGAGGTGACAATGGCCCAAATCTTTGGAGAGCTTTTTCAGCCCTTTGGCCTTTTGGAAATTGTTAACTTCAAATCACCGCTACACCTCCAAATATTATCAGATTTCCATGTGTTACACATCGCTGGAAAGCTTGGAGACTACACTTTAATAATCTGTGAAAATCTCAAAATGCCCCAGAACCGACTCGTGTCTTTGATTCTAGTGACTGGTTACGTTTGTGGCACCATGGTATAAGCGGATTAAACAACTCGGAGCCGTGCATTAGACGGTTATAATGCACTTCGCGGCGTCCTTGACTCCGCGTCGTGCTTGCCTGGCCTGCCAGACACTCCTCCTTTCTGTTCAAAAGAAGAACCGTCTGGGCAGCTGCTCGCAGCCAATCATTTCACGATTTGACCCACATCGGTCCTATCACGCACCAAGAGACGGAAGCCGTCACCTGTCACCACCACGCACTCTTCCAAAACATTAAAGATTGTGGCCGATACACTGTTTTCTTCGGCTCTTTCGTCTGTTTTAAATCATTTGGAAAATATGAAATCCCTAAAACCGGAGCAAGAAACAGCGTTCGAAGCGTTCCTCGTAAAAAAGGACGTTTTTGGAAAGGCTTTCTGC
Organism: Neogobius melanostomus; assembly: GCA_007210695.1. Taxonomy (NCBI): domain Eukaryota; kingdom Metazoa; phylum Chordata; class Actinopteri; order Gobiiformes; family Gobiidae; genus Neogobius; species Neogobius melanostomus. Next base: position 391,450 of record VHKM01000612.1, read on the forward strand.
CGCTTGTTACTGCAACGTATCTAGCGTTGCTCTAATTGGTTGATGCCGTCTGTCAATCACGCCCACCGGGAAATTGTTGAGATCACGCTCGCTCCCAGACTATATGTCTTTGAAAAATCTATGAAAAGGCATGTCGTTTGGCAGGCCAGGCAAGCGTTGTGCATTATAACCGTCTAATGCACGGCTCCGAGTTGTTTAATCCTTACATAATGCACTTCGCGGCGCGTCGTGGTGTTCTTGACTCCGCGTCGTGCATTATAACCGTCTAATGCACGGCTCCGAGTTGTTTAATCCTTACTTAATCACCAACTTAATGATGAGTAGTTGAGGATCAGGTCAAACCCATTGTCTTCACAAGATCAAATGGGGCTGGGATTTCTTGTCACAATTAATCTACAATCGGACAGGGTTGGCTGCATATTTAATCTCCATAATGCCTGAAGTTTTGTAACCATAGCGACAGCCAATCAAACTAATAGACAGCAAAACGATGAACAAAATGTGGGTAATGAGCCTTGTCTTTCTTCATTTTGTCACCGACTGACGCGTACTTTCTGTTGTTTCCATGGCAGCCGAAAGTCCTTGGTCAAAGCTCTTTGGATAAGTTGCTTTTTAAATCTGAAAATGTGTCATAAAAATTAAGACTACGAGCAATGCGAGACACAAAAGCGGCAGCGCGTTCCAAAAAGTTGTCACATTGTGTCCCCTGAATGAAAGAAATGGAAATCATGTGGATCAATGGAATCGTTTAAAGAGGCAACGCCAGCACATTGTCAGAGGAAAGCGTGACTTGGAATCTGAATCTGAACTGTTCTACTTTAGACAGACGCACATCAACAGTTTAATTGTGGCGCTATTGGCTGTCAGTCTGCTGTTAAGTAGAGCGAGAGAAGGAAAGTAGAGCAGGGAGACGTTGCTGCCGAGTAATTTTTCTTTATCTAAATTTGCCCAGCAGTTAGTAAAATCCAGGACACAGCCCAAATTTGTATGAGTTCTGGAGAGTGGGAAAAATGTGTAGGCTGGCTGGAAAAGAGTGTAATCTGACTGGCCAGGCAATTGAACAGTGTTACAGATAAACATAGACATATTCACCCCAGCCACCGCTGTCCGCTCATGTCCTCACGTTTTTAGCTTGGCACTTTTTAAAACTTTAAACCATGTTGTAATTGTTCCCTCATGAAAAACACAAGCAATTAACTGAATTCAAGGCAAGGCAAATTTATTAGCACAATTCATATACAAGGCAATTCAAAGTGATTCACAGTTGCATAAAGTTATAAGATAGCAGATAAAATCAATCCAGAAAACATCAACATAAAGTTAATCAATTACAGTAAAAGGCAAGAGTGCAGATAAAATACTTTCAGTTTTCATATGCACAGGTAAAAAGAGCTGTGTCAGAGTTGAGGTCTATCTCACATCCTCATGAAGACTGTTCCAGATTTTAGCTGCATGAAACTGAAACGCAGCCTCATCGTGTTTATTATTGACTCTGGGAACCACCAGGAGACCCCTCCCTGAAGTTCTCAGGGCCCGAGATGGTTCATACGGCTCTAACATGTCAGAGATGTACTTTGGTGCTAAACCATGAAAAGACTGTACACAAGCAGAGCTGTTTTAAATTCTATTCTCTGAGTGACAGGAAGCCAGTGCAGAGACCGGAGCACTGGACTAATATGGTCGTATTTCCTGGTTCTTGTCAGGACTCGAGCAGCAGCGTTCTGGATGTAATTGCAAACAATTAAAATAGTAAATAGAGGTGTCTTATGTACAATTACTTATCAAGAGTGCAGACGTATCTCTGCCGCTTGCCTCTTTATTTGCTTTTAAATCATTCTATTTTTGGGCACATGTCTTGGATATGATTTTATTCTCTTCTTTTAAGTGAACCAAGGCTTTTTACTCATTTTGATGCCATTTTTACAACTCATTTGACAAACCAGCGACGACAATCTTGTCAACATGGCTGAGAGAGGAAGGCAAACATCGCCTTGTGAAAGCTGTCGGATGTATCAACAAGAAATTTCCCTGCTACGGGACAAGATTTATGCTCTAGAGACGGAAAGAGGACTTAATGACACGCTCCCTGTGGAACCCGGTAAGAAGACGGAAAAAACTGATACTTGCAACCTAAAGCTAAACGATACCATAACATTTCCGAAACTAAACAGACAACTTGGTGCTAGGCCAAAGCAAAGACATCATGCTCGTAAAGATGCACCTGGAATAAAGTTAACAAACAGATTTTCACCTCTCTCAGAGGATGTGTATAACAAGCAGAAAAAGTCAGAGAGAAACACAGAGAGAAACACAGAACAAGAAGTCAAAACAAAGATGGAGAGAAACACTGTGCCAAGTGTCAAGGCCAGAGATACCCTGTTGCTTGGGGACGGAGCCATATCTAATATAAACAATGAGATAATGACTACAATCACTTATCCGTCTGCTACAGTTTCTGACATTATGGATGTTCTAAACAAGGAAATCACGAATAACCCTGGAATAAATAAACTTGTTTTACATGTTGGTGCTGTTGACACAAGAAACGGAGAGTCTGAAGTCCTGAAAGAAAAGTTTAATAAACTTTTTGACAGACTTGATTGTCTGGACAAAGACGCGATACAAATTTTCATCAGTGGACCTATCCCAAACATCGACGGGAGAATAAACAAATTCTCCCGGCTGTTTCAGTTGAATACATGGCTGTCAAAAGTGTGTGAGTCAAGAGGACTGTATTTCATAGAGAACTTTTATCTTTTCTGGAAACGCGACGATCTGTTTAAAGGAAATGGACCACATTTGAGCAGAGGTGGAGTGAGACGACTGACGGAAAATCTCCTCCATGCTCTGCAAAATCAGTGGAGGCCTGAGCAACAAGAGAGAGCAGAGAGGAGCATGAGAAGAGCTCCTGCAGAAACAATCCTCGTGTTCTGTTTTCCACAGTAAACAGATTAACTAACCCTCCAGTTTCACTGCCCTTAGAACTAATCTCTACATCTAAGTGCAATGAGTTTGCAATATTTTTTTATGACAAAGTCCAAGGCATTAAAAATGCCATAATTTCCACAACACAAATAGCAACCCTGCCACCAGCTAGACACCTTGAGCTGACACATTTCACTCCTGTTACTGACAAAAAAATCGAAGAGGTTATCTCCGGTCTGAGTTCATGTACATGCTGCCTTGATGAATTACCCACTAGATTTCTGAAGTCTGTGCTGACCAGCTTGTTACCACAACTTGTTCAGTTAGTTAACATCTCATTTGAGACTGGAGCATTTCCAAAGGCCTTGAAAACCACGGTCATTAAGCCTCTTCTAAAGAAGAGCAGCCTTGATCCCAAGGTACTGAACAACTACCGGCCCATATCAAACCTACCGTTCTTAGGAAAAGTCCTAGAGAAAGTAATATATCAACAGCTCACTTACTTTCTCCTATCTAACAATGTGTTTGATACTTTCCAGTCAGGATTTAGGCCCCACCACAGCACTGAGACAGCTCTGATCAAGGTGACAAATGATATCCGTATGAACACCAACGCAGGTAAGGTCTCAGTTTTAGTTCTGCTGGACCTGAGCGCTGCCTTTGACACAGTGGACCACGGGATCTTACTTCACAGGTTAGAAAACTGGGTGGGAATCTCTGGTACTGCTCTAAACTGGTTCAAGTCCTATCTCGAGGATAGGACGTACTTTGTCGAAATTGGCAACTGTGTCTCAGACAAAATTTCCATGACCTGTGGAGTCCCCCAGGGGTCAATCTTGGGACCTGTACATGCTTCCATTGGGTCAGCTAATAAACAGTAACAATGTGTCGTACCACAACTACGCAGATGACACTCAGATCTACGTGTCACTGACGGCAGGTGAACATGGGCCTGTAGATACTCTCTGTCACTGCATCGAACAGATCAGTTTGTGGATGCAAAACAACTTTCTCCAACTAAACTCAGACAAAACTGAGATCATTGTCTTTGGCCCACAGACACAAAGACAAAGTGTTATCAGTCACCTTGAGTCTCTCGCTCTGAAACCAAAAAATCAGGTTAGAAATCTAGGAGTAATCATGGACTCAGACCTGAACTTAAACAGCCACATCAAAGCAATAACATCATCAGCTTTTTACCATCTGAAAAACATTGCTAAGATCAGAGGAATAGTGTCAAAACCAGACTTAGAGAGACTCATCCATGCATTGTCTCCAGCAGGTTAGACTCCTGTAACGGTCTGCTCACTGGCCTTTCTAAACGAGCTGTTAGACAGCTGCAGAACATCCAGAACGCTGCTGCTCGAGTCCTGACAAGAACAAGGAAATACGACCACATTAGTCCAGTGCTCCGGTCTCTGCACTGGCTTCCTGTCACTCAGAGAATAGAATTTAAAACAGCTCTGCTTGTGTACAAGTCTTTTCATGGTTTAGCACCAAAGTACATCTCTGACATGTTAGAGCCGTATGAACCATCTCGGGCCCTGAGAACTTCAGGAAGGGGTCTCCTGGTGGTTCCCAGAGTCAATAATAAACACGGTGAGGCTGCGTTTCAGTTTCATGCAGCTAAAATCTGGAACAGTCTTCATGAGGATGTGAGACAGGCCTCAACTCTGACAATGTTCAAATCCAGGCTGAAAACAGCTCTTTTTACCCGTGCATATGAAAACTGAAAGTATTTTATCTGCACTCTTGCCTTTTACTGTCATTGATTAACTTTATGTTGATGTTTTATTGATTGATTTGATCTGTTTTCTTGTAATTTCTCTTTCTGCAACTGTGAAGCACTTTGAATTGCCTTGTGTATGAATTGTGCTCTACAAATAAACTTGCCTTGCCTTGCCTTGCCTTACTACTAAAGAACTTTTAGGGGGCAAAAAGTATAAACAGTAAATAATAAAATAAACAGACAAACAATAAAACAAATTCTGTATTAGCAGCGCAGGTTTACAGTCATAGTGCAAGTGGTTGATAAGTGACGCAGATAAAGTGACGTAGATACAGAGATTATTGCACGTAGTTTTGCAAAGGGATTATTGCACATGAGTTACTTTACAGTAGTGTTATACAGTCTGACAGCAGTGGGGAAGGACTTGCAGAAGCGCTCCTTCTTGCACTGAGGGTGTCTCAGTCTTCCACTGAAAGAGTTCCTTAGCTCCTCTATAGGAGGACACACTTCACACTGGTTTCTGATCTTGTGCAGCAGGCTGGCGCATTCTGTGTCCTTGTTGCCAGAATTATTCAAGAGTCTTCGTAGTTTGTCTGCAGAGGCATGCTCGAACTGTTTATGAAGCTTCTCCAAAACGTTCATCTTCTGTGACTGTCAATATTTGGTCTTCAGTCGTTAATATCTGATCAGAGTGGGCAGGATTTTTATTGCCGTTGTCCACAATGTTCACACAATAATGTCCAGAGCTTGTAAAGTCTAGTTTGACCCACTGATTGAACATCAGGGGACTGTTTACCACTTCTGTTTCAATATTATACTTTGTGTTGCCAATCTTTGCAGGAATCTTGACTCTTTTCTATCTCCAAACTTCAAAGGCCTGTGACTTTGTACTTCGGTTTCTTTCGTCATCGTTACACTTTTCTTCTGTAGCGCAGTACTGTAGTTGTCAAGCCACTCTTGTCCACAGACTGTCCTAGTACAAGCAGGGGGAGTTTTCTATGGAGCTTTCTGCTGAGCGCTTTGCTGCCAGGATTTGCCTTTATGCCGTCACTGCTCTGTCACAATCACGGACTCCTGGCTAATGCCAAATATGCTCTTCAAAGCAGACTTCATCAAGGCAAAATGTTAAGTCTGTGCATGCAGTTAGTGCCAACTGCCTATCCGTCATATCCAAACATGCAGTGCCCAACAGCTTGAAAGCTAAAACTGTGTCGGGTAGCTCCATGTTGCACTTTTTCATTCCAGAATAGCGCTATTCGAAATTAATAATAACATCTGCCGTAGACATGTTGGCTTCTTTAACAATACGGTCAAATTCTGCTTAGGGGCCCCCTGAAGCCCTAGGACGGCCCTGTACACGGTGCGGGGTTACAGCACAATATGGCCTTTTTCACATAGTATTTCCTCTGATCTGATCCTTTAAATCTTCCTGGTATAAAAGCAGTAAAAATGTTAGGATTCCAGGCTGAATTTTAGTCTTTAGTGTTGCCTGGAGCCTGTATCTCCTCTTCAGCTCAGCGTGAGGTGCAGCTCTCAGACAGAGTGACACAGGCAGTAGAGCGACTGGGGCCGCACAACAACAGGGGCTGAGGGGGCCCCACTGGGAAACACAGGATTTTGCCAATATATAAAATTAATTAATAGAATAAATGTGAAAGGTAGTCTATAAAAATGAATGTAGCTATAATAAACTTTCTCTTTTTTTTTAAACAGCACATTATTGTCGAAAGTACACCATTTTATAAATTTTATCAGATTAATTTACCCCGTTATACTTTACCTGCTACACACAACATTCAGTTATCCCAACAAGAGCATGCCTAGAAAAAATGTTATTATGTAAAATGGTTTAAAACGTATTTTGAAAATAAAGCAATTGAAAGTAATATAAAATACTTTTTGTTACATGAAATTCCATGCAAGTTAAGTTACGGTTAAGGTGCTTTATTGGTCATTATACAACGACCCCTTTTCCAGAATTCACCCATTGCACATGATTTTAGTGGTAGGGGAAACCGGAGGACACCTACAGACACGGGTGCACAGCAAAAATGACAGTGTATATTCAACACTATAGGAGTATATTTAACACCAATTTCGGGGTTTATTTGGGTCCAAATAGTTGGAGTACATTTAACACTGTCCACGGTGTTGTTTTTAAACACTGAGTTTTAAACACTTTGAAGAGTAAAAATGTACCCTCATTGCTACCCAACTGACTATAACCCAGTGTTGTCTGGCCACTTTAAAGAGTTAAAATATATTCTAACAAAGTGTTTATTGGCCACCGAAAGCACTGAAATGTAATCTTGCTCGGTGTTCCACTGCAACTGCCAAGTGTTAAAATGTACTCCATATTAGTGTTTATTGGACACTAAAAATGAATCTTGCTCGGTGTTGCATTACAACTGCTGAGTGTTAAAATGTATTCTAAATGAGTGTTTATTGGACACTAAAAATTGCTAAAACTAAATCTTAATCGGTGTTGTATAGCAACTGATAAGAGTTAAAATCTAATCCAAACTACTGTTTTTCTGGCTGCTAAAAACAGTTGCATTTTCATTGTACTCAGTGCTAAGCAAATACAAGCAAAATTTGAATGAACTCCAGATTTGTTTACAATAAATGAAAGCACATGTTGCTAACACAAAAAGCACCAGTCAGTTTAAATTTCTTTCCATCAAATTTTCCTTTTTTTTAATTTAACCTTCATTCAGCGGTTCACTTCACTGAAGACACAACATTAGGTGACAAACTGTATTATAAAAATACATGAACAGGAACAACAAAATGATCATTTTGGTCAAAGCCATACGTTGTCTGCAAGTCAAAAGGTTTAAAGAAACGCAGTTGGTCAACTTTAAGCAATGACACATTATCGACATTCATCTCTTGAACATGGTAGGAATGAAAATGTTCTGCAAAACCAAGTGTCTCAAAATCTTCTGTTACCAGGAAATAGTCTTCTCCAACTACGACAATATCTTTGATTTGACTAAATACTGGCATTCCATTTTCTAGCTTTGAACAAACCAATAGACCAGAGCGGTATTCTGTACCAAAACAAGTGATCCAAGAGGCTACATCTACTTCAGAGTCAATATCAACATGCAGACTTTCGGCAACCATTTCACCATTTAACATGTCAGCAATCTGTACTGATTTTAGGGGTCCACAGTTGATACTTTTAAAAGGCAATGATTCCCAGTGGAAAGCTATAGCCATTTGATGTGTTTGGGCCAGAGATTTTGTTAAGTTTTTAAAGTTTTTGACAGTATTCTTAAAAAAACGATATTTTGCTTCAAACCTCATCACCCAAAAGTGAAGGACAGGAGCAATTTTACGAATGACTCTGGAATAGTGAATCATGAAATGATGCTTGGGGATTAATCTTCGATTTGAGTACAACGTTTTAAAAAGACAGTGATGATCAACGATGAGATGCTTCAGGAAAACAGTCATGCCATTGCTTATTACTGGAGAAAATACAATGTTGATAATCTGCAATAAAAGCAGTAATAGTTGCCAATGTTCATCTCCGTCTGGTACCAAATCTCCAAATATCAAGGGCACATTACGAACCAAACAAAGTGTCTGAATTGCATTTAGTCCTATTCCATTTCCAGCCTGCTCCAAGTTAAGTCTAGTTGGACGATTTTTTCGCTCAAGATAGCCAAAATTGTATGAGTAGATTCTACAACATATATCCTCATGTGATAACATATTATTCTCCAAAAAGTAGCCTAAAAGCAGCTTTATCTCAAGTTGTGCCACGCCCTCTAGTATATCATGCATTATGTCAACAGCATAATTTTCAGAAACATTGAAGTACTTCAGCTCATTAAGTAAGCATTAAGTAAGCATTAAGTAAGCATGTTTGTTTGACTCCAAAGGAGTCAAACAAGGAGTCTGTGACAGAGGTATCTGTCACAGATACCTCTGTATTGAAATAGCACAATGCATGACATTTTCCCAAATCTGCAAAGCACTGGAAGGACACAAACTGTTGACAATATTTTCCTTATGCAGAGGGTTTATTTAGTTGTCCAAAAATACTAAAACATGTTTCTGGCGCTAAAATTAGTACTTGTAATACCCTTAAAACGATCAACAACACATAAGTTATAGTTCCTTTACTTTGATGTGAAATGTTGCACTTTTGAGAAGGCTTTGTCTGTATTTTTCAAATATAATAAACACTGTTACATTTTTTAAAAATCATTTCAGTTTGTGTAGGACTATCAATGCTTTCTGAACATTATAACACTATTTAAAACAAATACCGATATAATATCGAAAACAATAACCTTGAGTTTAAATTTTCATACCGTGACATCCCTAATGTATAATATATAAATTTAATGGGGCGACAATGGTGCCATTTACCAATTGTGACCATTTACCATTTTCTAATCCTACAACCTGGGAGCATGTGCCCACCTCAGAACTTCAGAAACTGAGAGTCATTTGTGAGGAATGTACACATATTGGTCTATTAAAGAATTGACATCGAAAACAGTAGGGTTATTAAGGTGCAGTCAACCTGAAATCAATCAACCAAACTAAAGCCACTGACCTTGTGAAACTTCACAACACGATCTACAGCTTCCCGTATACTGATCTTCGCAGGTCTCTTCTTCCCACCAGGCACAGGAGGCAGGAGAAAAACCATCAGCAGCAGGGAGGCCATGTCACTATCCCAGCCTTAGTAATCGAAATGTGTACTTAATCACTCATGACTCAGCAGTTGAACATGAAGAAAATGTGAAATTGTTAACTTACTCAAAACATCTTCATCTGGATTCCCCTCAGCAGCACGAATTAGAGACTCAAGCATGGGAGTTTTGGTGAGGTTGTGTGCTTCTTGGATAATTTTAGTTTTCAGTGACGTCCCCCACTTTTCCAACAATTTTGAGGAGGTCTCGTCTCCAAACAGCAGCTGGAAGTCTTGTTGGACCTATGGGAGAAAAAAATAAAAAAATAAAAAATCACATGGCAGATAAGGGGGGGACTTAGACACACTGACCATTTGTTCCAACTAGCCATAACTAAAATATAAAACTCACCAAACCCACTGTGTCAAGGAATCTAGGGAAGACTGTGAACACGGTGCTAGTCTTCTCAGGATTGTGAATCAGTGTCTGCCTGTACTGGAACGTTTGTTTCATTTTCATGAAGATCTGTTCGGTGTCGGTGCTGTGCTTCAGGAGAGAGATGGCCTCCAAACACTGGTCCCCTTCTAACTGCTCAGCTGAGGCCACCACTCTTTCAACCTCTGGTCCCTTTTCTTTAGTGTTGGTTGAAGAGCTGCTACTCCTCCTGCCAAGGCTTTGCTCTCTTTGCATGTTCTTTAACTTCCAAGCGATGTACCCCTCATTACTGCTTGCATCAAAGAAATGTTCCTTTAAAAAAAGAAAGAACAGGGATGTTATTTATGGAATATTTAATTCTCTCTCCTTTTTTTTTTTAATATTTCAATTTCCATAAAATGTACAGTCTGAAAATGTCTACTCACATATCCTTTTTGGGAGTAGGGATCTTTAAGTGAGGGGAAAAGTGCAACAATGCCCACAGCGTATCTGGTTCGAATGTCCATTGGTGGAGCACTCCTGAATTGATTAAAAACAATCTTAATTTAATGTACTTATCCTACCATTAACATCTAAACAAAGATCACAATTTCCTAGAAATACTGTACATAAAAAGCATTATGCATACCCATACTTCTCCATCATATCAGCGACGACCATGTTGACAAGCTTCCGACGTACTTGATCCGTTATCTTCTTGGTCTGGCTGTATTCCTGGAGTATTTTTTCTCCTCCTGCCTTTGATTCCAAAAGCTTTTTGAAAAAAAGTACAGAAGACAAGTATTCAAAACAGTTATCAAATTATCAACCAACGAAACACACCAAGTACACAAAATGCATAATACAATCCCACCTCTTTAGCCTCAATGTCATCAACCCTCAGCCGCTTTGGTGATGTGAAAAAATAATCTGACTCAGATGAGCGTGATGAGAGAGACAGGGTGTCTGTACAGGAAGATGAAGCGGGTGAATCTGAAATGGAGAAACAAAGAAAATGGACAATGCTTTTACATAAAGAGCAAAGTAGTTGTGTAGTGTACTAAAATAAATATTGTTTCTTACCTGGCACTGAGAGGGAATCAACAATCATCCAAGTCATATTTGGGTTTGCTTCTACAATATCAGCAAACACATCTTCATCAACCTCTGTCCCACTATCATCCATGAGATACACGCTACTGTTACTGAGAATGCCAAACTTCTCTTTGGCTGAGAAAATACAAATCACAAAATATACAACTTTGAATAACAAAAACAAATATATTTTAAAACTAGTGTGCAAATTATAGCTTAGTATATAAATATATATATATATATATATATATATATATATATATATATATATATATATATATGGCTGGGCAATGTAGATTTTCTTTCCCCATACTGACAGTACTCTATTAGAAATAACTTAATGTGGCCTTAATGAGCTGTTACTGCCACAGGATTGACTCTAGACCTGTCATTTAAAAAATACCATAACTTTAATTGTAATATGATTGCTTCCCAATTCACTTACATTTTAACTGCCCAATTTTTAAGTAAAATCTATGAAGGGATCGCCGTGTTGTCACATTTGAGGCTCTGGTGGGCAACGTAAATGTATTAAATAGATAATAATAGTTCTATGGTGGGTCAAAACAATGTTCACAAACGGAGCATTGCTTCTGTAAAAAGACCTGCGTTGTAAAAGATCTGTGATTTAAATAAACTGTTCTTCACGCCTGGAAAATCAGCTGTTTGCCCTCCATTCACCATTAAAATAAAGAGCTATCCTCCCTTAAGTTTCACATCGCTGTAACTACCAGTAACGTATATATAAATAAGTAACATGAATGAAAAGTATCTCTGCTAATGTTTGTTTTTACCTTCTTTGATAAATGAAGAAAATGCCACTCCATTCATTTTAATGTACTTCTTCTTCCCCTGGTATTCAAGTTTGAACATCATTGTGGACGTCTTCCTTTAAAGCAAAAACACAAATAACAAACAAAAACACAACATAATCAATTGTACTACAGCACGCGGCTACGATTGTGTCGTTAACAGCATTATTATTATAATTCACATACTAACTAGTACACTGTACACAAATTCCAACTCATTGCGCTTACTTGGAATAAGTTGTAAACCCGATGCATAATTATTAAGCCCAATGTTAAGCATTGATTACTTGTAACGCTAGTATGATTAAGAGGGATTTCACAGTATTCATTACTAGACATGTTAGTACTGACAACTGGGAATTCCTAGTACTGATTACTTTTGTTACTTAAAAATGGTCTTAACCTGTACTATTATTCTTAGCAATGGTTACTGAAATATTCCTGTTCCCTTTATGGTTTATTTCTTTTTCCCATTAATAAAGTTTTACAAATTTACTACAAGATATAAGTATTGTAATAAAGCAAAAGTGCAATCTGATTGGCTTATTCTGCCCATGTGACATATGACCTGAACCAATCCCAGGCAACGTAGGTTATGGCTTAGTATTGTCAGTTACGGTTACTAGACAGTCAAGTTCCCGTTACAGGGGCTCAGTAGAGGACACTGGGGAGGTTAGGGAGAGTTACTAAAACCATGTACTGGATAAAGAGAAAAGCAAGTAAAGCCAATGTTAAGCCTATATTATTCAAAACTCCAGATCCTAGTAAATGGGACAGAATCTTATAATGGATACTTTAGAATAAGCGTCAGCATAACAGGACTACAAATAATCATTACTGGCATCATGTAGAGTTAGTCAGTACTGGCAAAACCATGTCATTGGAAACATGCTGCAGTAAAATGGAAAAGCAATTAATCACAATTTTCTCTAGAAAATGTACTTCTTACATGGAATAGAGGGTAAATGCTGAAAATTCCAGGTCTCCTAGTAATTATAACACTTTATTTCATGTTACGACCGTAATCAGAATTTACAGTGTAGCTGTATGTATGTACGTATGCCTTGTTCCTGCGTTAACATAAAATCACCTGATATTCAACGACAGCTCTTCTCACGGTTGTTACCGCTCCTGAATGAGGGCAGTGCGAGTCGAAGACGGTGCCTAACACACGAAACATCCTGACAGCTTAAAAACATTTTCCGCGGGATCGTCTACACGTAGTGCGTCTATGCTAACAGAGCAAGCGTGTAATGTTTTCAACAAAACGACTCGTGCCTTTGCACCGCATTTACTCTGTTCAAAACAAAACTAAAGACTCACCTGTTTAAAAAGGCATTTGACACATACTGTAGTTCTGTGGCAACTGTTGTGAATGTGATAATGGTCTGTTTTTAATTAAATTGTACTCCTTTTTAATTGCATTTTTTATTGTGTGCAACGCTTTGGTCATCTTTGGTTGTTGTAAGGCACTTTAGAAATAAAACTTGATTGATTGATTGATTACTCACCACGGTCTTAGCTACTGCTTCGTAGCCTGCGTACATGTTTGAAAACTGTGTCCCAGGCCAGCATTGACTACATTAAGATGGCCCTACTTCCCTTTACCAGACCCTCTCGCCCAAATTGCAGTGTGGTTGTATTTTCGACATTTTTTCAGACATTCGCTCTCACGCTAGCTTAAGTGTTGAAGTCGAACAAGAAGCATGGAAGGCGGCGTCGCTCGCTTCAGGTGTGGGATGGTAACTCCCAGTACGCACGCACGATGCTACAACACTGAACCCGTGGAGTGTAGCTTTCAGTCGCTAAAGACAGACCCCGCAGAAGTTTGCACTAAACTAAAGTAAATCCAACTGTGGGGGAATTTTCACCTGCTTATGTAGCTCGTTCATATAATCAAGATGCTTCCGGATGGGTTTTGCTAGTTATTTCATCTTGGTTACAGTAGATTTTGTTGTAATTTTAGCAAAGTTTATCTCACAAAGAAAAGCACCTTTCTTTGGCATCTAATGAATTCAAACTTTCAAATTCACTCACCTTTACTTGGCGTATTCACTAAAAAGAAAGGAAATGCAAGGTATAGATAAAAACGTACATACGTATAAACAAATATGATGGTTAAAACTTTGTAAAAAATAATAATAATAAGACAATAAAACAAAATAACTAACCGAGTCCTCCAAAAAGGCGAAGTTCATCCTTTTTTTCCCCTCGAAGATCTGTCTGAGAGTCCGCCAGTTGCGCCAAATGCGTAACGTCCCAGTAGGCGTGGCTTAGTTTGAACAAAACGGCGTGATAACGTACTAACGTCAGGATGCGGACCATGGCGACTCAATCTCATATACACACTTCAGGAGTACAGTAAAATCTCAAATCACTTGACACCAACACTGCACAAATTGCACACACTGTACAGTGCGACTGATGAAGTACATACAGTGTTCAGTACACCTGTTTAACTCCACAGTGTCAGAAAGTATTCTGAAAACGACAACTCTGTAAATTTAACACTATTCAATTTGCTGTGTGGGAAGAACATGCAAACTCCACACAGAAAGGCCCCATCCAGGTGTGAATCAAACCCGGGACCTTCTAGCTGTGAAGAATGAGCGCTCACTGCTGCGCTACCGTGTCACCCCATACGCACAGCCTTTCATAAATCGGCCTAATGTAGCGTTCTGAGTCTGCAGACTAGAGTTCCACCACCAGCCAAAGTCCACTTTAAGTAATCCTCAGGTTATTCAGTTCACTGGCCTCCACAATTTTAAAGCCCATAATCAAACACTGGATTTGTTCTGAGCCCAAAGTGTGTTCCTCGCGCCGCCATGAAGTTGTTAACTACACTGCATGATAAAACTGAAACTCCTCACCAGCCCTTGCTCTTGTGTTTCAGGGACAATATCCTTACAGAGACATTGTTAATAATGATAAGAATGTTTAAAGTCTTATGGCTGCCTCCATGGTGTGTTATTGTGATGCTGTCCTGCGTTTGGGACAGTCCAACGCTGCAGAGGACAGGAATTGTGGATTGACTCCACACTGAAGGGAATCAAACCTTCTTATTGAAAGGCATGAAAGCTAACAAATACTGCGGAGCCCTTTAATTTGATTTAAAGGTGTACCAATCTACTTTTTCCGTTTTGCATTTGTATCAGGTAAACTGGCTCACGCCGTAGGCCGCTCCCATTCTCAAATTTATGCCACTGACTATTCCAACTGCTAGCCGCTAACTCATAATGACACCTTCTAATTCCACAGTGAGACTCCAAAGCCTATTACTCCTGTGTGTTTTGTCTGCTGGAAACATTATGGCAGTGTGCGAGGGGAAATCACACTTAAATCTGCGGCAGAAGAAGAATGAGGTGCATACGACCGCAGCGGAGATGAGACTTTACGGCTTTAGGTCTAACTCCGCTGTCTCCGTCAGCCATTACTCTTTTGGAAATACTATATCAAACTCAGCCGCAATTCAGATGTCCTTTGTGTATGCCTAGATCTGCAGAGAAGACTAGCTGCACGCTCCATCTCCACAGAACAGGAAGAGGAAAATGTTTACGGCGAGACACTGCAGGTGAATGGGATTTTGAAATATCCATTTGAAACTTTTACTGTAGAAAATAAGGCATTATTTGTATAAAAAATGGAGACAAAATCTTAATGGATAGAAACTGGTTTATGTGTGTTTTTATTTTGTTGACATAGTATAAGTGATCAAGATTCAGCCTCTTTGGAATTTCCCATTTATGGTCATGTTCGAAGCGCCCATGGGGGAAAAAAACGTTCTCCCATTTCTCCACCATTACTATAACAAATGCTGAATTATGGATAGTATTTTTTCTACTAAATAAAGAGACATGGAGAGGAGCCAAGTGGTTCAGCAGCCTATAAATACATAAAAACAGACAAGGCTAACCAGGAACCTACATTAGCTTCATGCTATATATGCTAACGTTAGCAATGAGTGCCGTTTTTTCGCTACTACTGAAATTGTTGTGAAAAAAACACCCATATGGACCCAATTTTGGCTTGACTTTATTGGTGTGTGATAAATATGTTAATAGTTTGACAGACTATAAACAATGCTTAAAAAGAGGAATAAATGTCTAAAAAGAGGAAAAATTAGAATCCCGTGAGAGATTTCTTCTGCCTCAGCTATAGGCAGTCATTTAGTTTTTGAAATGACAAGGAAGTTACTATTAGCTTTGCATAGCTTAGCAAAGTAGAGTGAGAGCTTTACAATTGTAGCATTCAGGTCAGTCTCGAAAACTTGTAGTGATTTCAGTACAAAAGCCAAAGGCACAAGTTGACAAAATTATTTTTTACTTCACATTTAAATTAAGCTGTTAAGGGAGAAAATCAGCTACAAATCTCATAATTTGTAGAGATTATGAGATCTCTACAAATTAGAGATCTCATAATCGTTTCACGTATTTGAAATACGTGAAACGTATTTCAGGACGTGAAATACGTTTCACGTCATGAAACGTATTTCATGACGTTTTGTCGACTTGCGTGTAGGATTTTACCAGGAAATCACTACAGGTTGTTTCCCATGCATATCCATTTACCCTGTAATCTGAATATAGTCCTTTTCTTTCTGCGCATGCAGGAACATTACAAAACCTTTGGCCCCAAAATTTGGTTCTCCACTTTAGTAGAATCCAAACTTTCAAGGGAATTTATCTAATTCCTGCAGGATTTATTGAGTTTTGAATCCCCATAATAATCTTTTCATTAGCTTATTCACAAAACTAAATAATATATCTAAAATCTCCTTTTGATAAAACATATATGTAACTAAAAACTCAACAAAATGTCTCTAAATGTACTAATTTTTCCTATTCACCTGCAATGTCTTGCCTTAAGTCCTGATTACTGTACTTTACTGATTATTGTACTTTACTATTTTCTACTTTTCTACTTTCTACTAGTATTTACCAATCAATTAATTGCAAAGCTTTTTTTTCTTCCCAACCCAAATTTTTCATTCTTTCTTGGAAGTGATTTTGTCTCTAAGAGATAGCATTTTCGCTTGGGGATCAATAAAGTAATTCTGATTCTGAATCCCAAACAAAAACGACTAAAACTCATAAATGGGACTGATAACATGTTCAGAATAAAGCATGCATCCTGCACAAAATGTCGCATTGGTCTCAAACAACTGCTGGAAATATTATGGCAGTCTATCACAGGCACACGTGTGACTTTACCACTTCAGATCTACCGTCTCTGCCTCACATTACTCTCTCGCCGTATCAACCCCATCCTTCGCATTGGGCATATCTCCTCCGTATATGTTTAAAGTGTGCGCTTTTGCAGCTTGTCTCCACGGCACTGCTTTGCGTGGAGCTGCAAGTGTCATCACTCACCGGGGTTTGCCACATGACCAGGTATTTCATTTCGTGTACGTGACAGCAGGTTCTGACGGCACAATTTATAATAAATCCCTTCCGACTGCCTGTGCCGTTTTCATCCGTCTGTGTGACGGATTCACTCAGAGCGGCGTATTCACTTTTGCCGACAGACGACTGGGGCCTGCTATGTTCACCAACACTGGTTTATCATGGAGCCTAATGCGCCTAATGGCAGAAGCTGTGTGTGCACTATTATACAAGAGGTCTAAGGCGGCGCTAGCCTGGAGAGGAAATCTATGTCTCTCTTTGTAGTTCTATGGAAGAAAATGTAGATTATATTTATTCATTTGGTACAAAACAGAGTAACTGTAGCAGACGATGTACAGTGGGAAGAATTGGCATTTGAAATTTCTTATATTCACAGTAGACGTGCACAACGATCAGGATGAATCTTTACAAAACTGTTGCAGTTCAGCAGATTCCTGGGATGTCTGGTGTGAATGGTTTTCTTGAGGTCATGCCACAGCATCTCAATCGGATTTAGGTCAGGACTTTGACTGGGCCATTCCAGAACACGTATTTTATTCTTCTGAAACCATTCTGAAGTGGATTTGCTTTTGTGCTTTGGGTCATTGTCTTGTTGTAGCACCATCCTCTTTTGAGCTTCAGCTGTTGAACACCAGACAAGACCCCAGGTGTAGACTGTGCAAAGAGGCCAATGAGACAATCCAGCACATAACTGCAGGGTGTAAGATGCTGGCAGGGAAAGCTTACATGGAGCGCCATAACCAAGTGGCTGGCATAGTGTACAGGAACATCTGTGCAGAGTATGGGCTGGAAACCCCAAGGTCAAAGTGGGAAACACCGCCAAAGGTGGTAGAGAATGACCGAGCCAAGATCCTGTGGGACTTCCAGATACAGACGGACAGAATGGTAATGGCGAACCAACCGGACATTGTAGTGGTGGACAAAGAGCAGAGGAAAGCCGTGGTGGTTGACATAGCAATACCAAGCGACTTCAACATCAGGAAAAAGGAACACGAGAAACTAGAGAAATACCAGGGGCTCAGAGAAGAGCTAGAGAAGGCCTGGAGAGTGAAGGCATCAGTGGTGCCCGTGGTCATTGGGGCACTCGGGGCAGTGACCCCCAAACTGGAGGAGTGGCTCCAGCAGATCCCAGGAAATACATCAGACATCTCGGTCCAGAAAAGTGCAGTTCTAACTGCAAAGATACTGCGCAGAACCCTCAAGCTCCCAGGCCTCTGGTAGAGGACCCGAGCTTGGAGGAAAAAGAGACCGCCCACGAAGAGTAAAAAAAAAAAAAAAAATATTATATACACACACACACTTCAATATCGCTCAGCCCTGATATACCAAATATACCCATGTGAACAAGCTCTGCATAATCATGAAGAAATACAAACTGTCTGCCTATAGTCATATACTTAAGATTGACAGGAAAATATTACATATACATTTGTACAATATACATACGTATATGTAATCCATGAACATTTAACATTGGAAATATTATGTGTTTTTTTTATAGTCATAAACAATTTGAATACATAAACTAACCTCAAGTATTTTTTAGGTCATACAAACTGAATTTGAAACGCACTAAATGTACTGTTGTTGCTCAATGATACATTAGGGTTTTAACATTCTTTATAATACTTCGATATTCATATGCAGGCATCCACACACAAACACAGGTGTGTGCCTGTCTATGAATGTAATAGTAATTATGACTCTTCACTAGCATACTTTTAAAGATAATGTCTTTACACGTTCTTTTAAAGTGTCCTAGTGTTTTCCCCGTTTAGTCTCTTTATCTAACTCATTCCACAATGTTATTCCTGCTTGGGAGATACACATACTTTTACGGGTGGTGTGAACACAATGTTTTCTAATCACAAATTCTCGTCTTAAATTATAACTGCCTTCTCTACTGTTGAACGATTTTTGGATGTTTCTAGGGAGAGGATTTCGACTTGCTTTATACATTACAACAAGAGTTTAAAATTTAATTAAGTCTTTCATTTTCATTATATGAGATGTTAAAAACGGCACATTTGTATGATCCCTAAAACCAACGTTATTTTTCTGAAGTTTGTAGAGTGGATTTAAATGAGTAGCTGATACAAGGGAGTATTAATGAACTATATTAATATGTAAGGCTCTGTACTTTTCCCTCCCACTGTATGCGTCCTAGTATCATATGGTGCACCAGTATTGGACACTGGTGTAACACAAAAGGACTGAATTGTTAAAATTGTTTGTGGTTGGAGGATTTCGTGTTTGGGCAGCTCCGCTAAACAGACTGATAAGCCCAACTGGTGATATAGCATAGATCTCAGATACCATTCGTACCTATAATGACGACCAAAACTTACACAGAAAACTATTCAGGCAACTCCGACTACTGCCAAAGTTAATCAGCTAGCTCCAAAACCGGCTAACGCTAAAGCTACACGCACGGCTACACCGGAGGATACCAGCAGCTTTGATATGTTTCCAAGGTACTTAAACAGAGAGACAAGTTCTTCTTCCCTGATGGCATGGGCATATTCCAACATGATGATGCCAGGCTCACACTGTGAAAGAGTGGTTCAGGGAGCATGAGATGGATCGGCCGCCACAGAGTCCAGATCTATAACCCCATGGAGAATCTTTGCTTTGGGATGTGCTGGAGAAGGCTTTGCACAGCTCTCACACTCTCCCATCATCAATACAAAAATATGAAACTCAAATGCGAGTCCAAACCAATTCCTAAATACCTCTGCTCCGGCGCCTGTCGCTTGTACATATTAAAGGAAACACTTCTTTAGATCGCAGCTACTTACGATATGGTACTGCAATATTCCATACACTTGTGGATTTACCTGTCCTTTTTTCACTTCAGACAAAGCAAACTGGTGAAAATCTCTTTGTGGACGTGGACAGAAATGTTCTTAGATTTTTCCCAACGCAAACTTGCATCTATGGAGCTGTGAAACGGTCACGTAATTGAAATAACAAATAAACAGTAACCATTCTTTTAATCAATACAGAAAAAAATAAATACCGAAGATTGCGATTCCCCTTTTTATTTCTGTATACTTTCAACAGTTAGTGTACCCTCCAAACTCAGGCGCCCGCAGCTCGGTGAGACTTTCTGAATGACTTAATGACTGTTATCTTCTTCTGTCAGAGCTGCTGCTTTGCGAGGGAGAAGTGTGGCCAGGGCCGCTCCTCTCCTCGCCGCGGTCCGCTGTATCCAGGCCATTTCACAGATGGCGTTAAATTATCCGCGCTGCGCGTCTGAATTAAAAATCTGCTCGTCCGTTTGAGCGTGAAGTGTCTGCGCTGCTCTGACATGGCGAGATAAGCGCTTTGTCTGTTCTACACGATGCTGAGTAATGTCTTTGTGCAGCCTGAGGACCCTACAGTATGCATAATTAGGACACTTCAAAGCAGGGCTATTATGTGTCAATTCAAAGACATTTGATCATCATTGAGCATTGTCTTACACTTTGCAGGTTAGAAAAGGCTATATTGATCTCTCTTCTTGGTCGTTCTTCCGCATGCGCTTCAATCCACCTTTGTCTCCAAGGCCCTCCTCCCCGCGCTCCCCATCCAAACAAACCTCCAGATCCTCGGATGCAGCGGACTGTCGGACATCAGCGCTTGAAGCTTCGGTGGATGTTTTTGTCTCTCGGTGCTCTTTGATGGAGGGTCATATACTACGGATCGGGAGGTAAGGAGATCGCTTCAAGATTACTTTGGGATAAATTTGAGGTGTTGCGGTACCAAGAATAGTCGCCGCGGAAGATTCAAAGATCAATTACAAATGTGCAAATGCCTCAAAACACAACCCCACAACAGTTTTTGGATGAGGGAGCAACATTGTCAAAAGTTGATTTTGCATAATATGCATGCGTAAATTAACTTTTGACAGAGGGCTGGGCGGTAAATCCAATTCATTGGATTAATTTGTGCTTTTGAAAATTGACGATGTGGAAAATTTGCTAAATCGTCCAATTGGGCCTGTCACTCATGTCCATGTATGGCTTGCAAAGGGGCGGAAAATTCCTGGAAATTTTCAATAAATAAAAACTGTCATAATGCTTAAAATACTGATAATTGTTAAATCTGGGGTACCTGATTCTTCCTGTTCAAACTGTGACATTTTTTGTTTTGGCCCAAACTTGTTTCTAGCTCTCGCAGTCCCTCCTGTGTATTTAAATTGTTCAAAGAATGTAATTACATGCACATTTCACACCCATATACAGCATAGGGCGGCCACCCCAAGATAAATTCCACTAATTTAGATTAGACTTCGGTAACACTTTATAATAATGGTACATGAGTTCATGCATGATTTTCATGAACTTATGCATGAATTAATGCATGATTTCATGACACATTCATGCATTACTAAATCATGACTTCTCAGGAACAAACATGATTACATGTTGGTTCATGGATGAATTCATCAATTAATTAAACATCTAACTACTGTAATGAATGTACATGAAAATCTTAATGATTCATCATGATCATGAGGATCACATAAGAATACCATGAATTCACTGAAACAGCAATAAAATTACAATAAAATGATCAACCAATCATGATCATGAGGATCATGCATGAACATCATGACTCATATGGCGGAAATCTACTTGCAAATGATGTCCCCTCAACTAAAGTGGTGCATTACCCTAAACTTTTTAACCTGTTATAGACCACCTTAGTGATGAAGAAGAAGCAATGATTTCTGGATTGTTTCCTCAATTGGAATTTTTGTGTTGAAAAAAACCTTTATTACAAATTATAAAGTACAGCATAACCAAATAAGATCTCCAGAGCTGGTTTTTAGGATAATGCACCATTTTAGTTGAGGGGGAACAATCATAATGAAATTAAGGATTAGCAAATGATACGTTCATGATTACCGTAAATTTGAGCCTATAAAGTTATACTTTATGTTCTTGTTTGCAAGTAGATATGAGTCATGATGTTCATGCATGATCCTCATGATCATGATTGGTTGATCATTTTATTGTCATTTCATTGCTGATTCAGTGAATTCATGGTATTCTTATGTGATCCTCATGATTATGATGAATCATTAAGATTTTCATGTACATTCATTACAGTAGTTAGACATTTAATTCAGCAATGAATTCATCCATGAACCAACATGTAATCATGTTTGTTCCTGAGAAGCCATGATTTAGTAATGCATGAATGTTTCATGAAATCATGCATTTATTCATGCATAAGTTCATGAAAATCATGCATGAACTCATGTACCATTATTATAAAGTGTTACCTAGACTTCTATCATCCATTGCTCAATAAAACTTTAGGTGAAGACAATACAACAAGGTCTCTGTTTTGCTGTGTTTACAACATAGTCTGAGGTGGCAAAAAGAAATGTATTCTACCCCGCTGAAATATATATGGCAGTGCAGACACGTCGGGCACTTTTTCTTTCTGACAACAGAAATAATGAAAAATCTGTTTTGAAATTAAAATCAGGCCTAAGGCATTACATTACAGATGTCGGGCACTTCCTGGTTACAATCTGATGTAAAATACGTCAAATGGGCACAAGCCAGTCGTTTACAAGGAGAGGGCGGAGAGAGCAGGATTCAGGAGGATTACACAGAAATGCGTGGATTAAGCCAAAAACCACTCTGGGGTGTTTTTGATAAGGAAACAGCATTACAACATGGTTAAAAGCTAAAAAAAAGTTGATTTTGCATGATATAGGACCTTTAACACTTAATTGGTTAGAAAATCTAAAAGGGTTTACTTCCTGGTTTTCACGTGATCTCATCTTAATACCCTCCCACCACACTCGCTCCTTTGTCACCGTCACTGTTTCAGAAAAGAGAAGAAAACCTGCCCGTGTGGTAGTGAGTCAATGTCGAGTGGTTTTACTTTGCGATGAAAGGATTAAGAGAGCGAGAGGTGAGTAAAGCACCTCCTGGATACGTAGAACCTCAGGAGGAGCTTTTAGGGAGCCGCCGCAGTGCTAAGAACAGAAGATCCAAAGATAAACCAATGGTGCCATGATGAACACAGTCACTGTTGCTAACAGAAGCTTTGAAATCTGTACTCACCGCTAAGCTGGGGCCCGCTTCCTAAAGAGCGTGGCATTTGCAGTGCATCTGTAGTCCTGTAAGCTGGATCACGACTGTTTGACTTCTGGAAGTGCTTCGTTTGACTTGCTGCTGAGGGTAATTAGCTCTGGTCCGGCGGCGTCCCTCTGGGAGGCTTCTCGACACTTGGCCTTTTAAAGAGCCACAGAGCGCACGACTGTTATCACATCAGCCCCGATAACACGGAGGGCTCTGACTGGGCTGATCAGAAGCAGAGAGAGGGACAGCCACTCTTTAGTTTACAGCATTTCTATAATCACAGTCTAGTGCTAATGCTAGTAGAGGATCCTTGAACAAAACCAATGCTTTTGAAGGGCATGTTAAGATCTATGCATTTATCATTTCTAAAGAATATTTGAACCATTCGATTAAACAGTAATTAGGCTAAATTAGGATAAAAGCGATTTGTACACAATGGGAGACTATTGAGCAAAAGCAGTATAACCCTAATAGGAAATTAACAGACATTTTTGGCAAAACTTGCAATTTAATGTATTGGGAAAAGTGCCTGATTTATGTGACACAATTTAATTAAACCTCTGTCCCAAACACTGTGCATTTATTGTTAAAGTACATTTAAAAACTACTGTTGAGCAAAGTGCTTTCCAGAGATGCAAAGTATCAACATAAAACACATAACATATGGCTATATAAAAGCTTATTGGATAAAACAGCCTACATGCGGCTGAGCCCCTTAGGACTTTGTTAAAGGGGGGTATTATGTAAAATCGACTTTTTCAAGCTTTATATCATGTTATTATGTCATTCCCTCATTAAACACATGCCTGGAGTGTTGCCTTGGCTCATTCACATATTTTTGAGTAATCAGTAAAAACTTAGACGGCAGCCATTTTAGGTGTAGCTATGCCTCAGTCCTCCTAGGAACGCCCCCACCTCCTGGAGACGCCTCTGGACCTTTTGTCACCAGCCAAGCCACCAACCACTGCTCCTCAGCTCAGCAGAGCCCCCTCCCCGCACAGTAGTGTTGTTTAGATGCCACAGCAGTGTGCTGAAGGGGGCGTGTCGGAAAGCTTCTTAAAGAGACAGAGGCCTATTTCAAGCCGTTCAGTACAGCCATTTTGAGAGAGCAATTTTATTCAAGGCAGTTATTTTAATTTACTGCATATACAGACCAACAGAAGGTTACGTCATCATTGTAGTATGCTATAGACTGGTGCTATGTGATTGAAAAAAGCATAATACCCCCCCTTTAAAACAAGCAACTTTCTGACCACGAGGAAATAGGAGCAAAGTCTTGTACACACGTTCCTTTCTGACGTGCGCCCAAACCGTAGAGAGGGAACAGGGGACTTTGGCGGAGGAAATAAACGAAGGCAATGACACATTTTCAAGGGAAGGACCCTTCAGATCCAGCAAGATTTCCCTCTTAATGCAGGGCTTGGGCTTCGTACTTTTATTTCCTTTATCACCACACTATCAATGAAAATCCACTCTGTTTATTGTTAGAGGACAAAAATCCTTTTGCAGCTCTTTGAAATTTGCCAAAGTGGTTCTTGAATTGTTGAAGGTTGCAGGCCCAGTTCCAGCCCAAAACCAACACCTACCTGCTCCTGTGGACCATCATCCCCCCATTCCCAATCGGACATGGGATTCGTTGTTCCTTAAACGAATAAGAACCTGTAAACATTAACGTCATAAAGCATTTTGAGCTTTGGAGAGGGAGAAACCAAACGAGCACAACTCTTTTTTTCATGAGGAAATCATTACAACATGGTTAATAACTGACCAATGTCTATTCAATGAGGCATTTTCTTTTGCTCGGTCATGCTTTGAGTGTTGCGAGGGGCAAAACAAACACAAAGATCGGTTTGCAAGGCTGGAAAAACAAACGCAGAACAGTCTCTCTGTCCGGCAACAAGAGCTGAAAACATTGTTCTTGTTGCGCTTCCAAATTCACACAGCGTAAAGCCAAAAATCGCTTCTTTCTTTCTTCCTTGCCTGTCTTCTAATCCTCATACAAATACCAGGTTTTTATCCGTTGATTGCCGACTTTGTAAAGCTCCTAATCCATTCCATTTCCATTGTTGTTTATTCAAAGCTTTCACCTCACTCCTTCCACTTCCAACCGAAAAAAAACCAAGTAATCGCTCGGCCGTGTTCGCCATCCACATCGATTTGGATTGTGTTCTTTTTCCTTTTGTGAAATAATTACGCTCCTATCTACAAGTCCTTCTTTTTTGTCTTGTTTTTTCCCTCCCCCCCCCGTGCGCTCGGGGAGATGCTGGCGACGCCTCGGCAGATCTGTAGTTTGGCTTGTTGTTGCTTCGGGCTCCTGTTCACTTGAGTGCGCAGACAGAATGGAGCAGCTTGTTACCTCCGCCTCCTTCAGGGTGCCTGAGAGTTGTTTGCCGCGGCCGTCTCGCGGGGTTGTAACCTGAAAGAAACAGTTCAAAGCTCCCGCGGGGTTTTAATACCTTCAGAGGAGAGGCGCAGCTCCTCTCTCCTCTGAAGTTTTTACACTTTGGGAGACTTTAAAGTGGACACGGTGAACAGTGACCTACATGATCCAAGTCGCTGCAAGTTTCGCTCCAAAGTTCAGCCGATAGTTGTTGGTTTTTACTTTTTGTTTCTTTGACACAACAAAAGTTCCCCATCATGCACTTTTATCTGATGCACCCGGGCGGCAAAACGGTGGCTAAAAGTTTTCTATCCTGCCTTGGACTTGGGAAGACATTTGAACAGATGATGATTTTTTGAGCATAATGTCTGTGTCTCTTTCTAAAACCAAAAAATCAGGTTCAAAATCTAGGAGTAATCATGGACTCAAACCTGAACTTAAACAGCCACATCGAAGCAATAACATCATCAGCTTTTTACCATCTGAAAAACATTGCTAAGATCAGAGGAATAGTGTCAAAACCAGACTTAGAGAGACTCATCCATGCATTTGTCTCCAGCAGGTTAGACTACTGTAACGGCCTGCTCACTGGCCTTTCTAAACGAGCTGTTAGAGCTGCAGAACATCCAGAACGCTGCTGCTCGAGTCCTGACAAGAACCAGGAAATACGACCACATTAGTCCAGTGCTCCGGTCTCTGCACTGGCTTCCTGTCACTCAGAGAATAGAATTTAAAACAGCTCTGCTTGTGTACAAGTCTTTTCATGGTTTAGCACCAAAGTCCATCTCTGACATGTTAGAGCCGTATGAACCATCTCGGGCCCTGAGAACTTCAGGGAGGGGTCTCCTGGTGGTTCCCAGAGTCAATAATAAACACGGTGAGGCTGCGTTTCAGTTTCATGCAGCTAAAATCTGGAACAGTCTTCATGAGGATGTGAGACAGGCCTCAACTCTGACCATGTTCAAATCCAGGCTGAAAACAGCTCTTTACCCGTGCATATGAAAACTGCACTCTTGCCTTTTACTGTAATTGATTAATTTTATGCTAATGTTTTATTGATTGATTTGATCTGTTTTCTTGTAATTGTATGCAACTGTGAAGCACTTTGAATTGCCTTGTGTATGAATTGTGCTCTATAAATAAACTTGCCTTGCCTTGTTATAATGTTTCTCATCCAAAACATATATAGATTTTTTTATCCCCATATTTCAGTTTGTCTCTGTTTCCCTCACCCTAAACATCAGCCCACATTGATATATCTTCATGGCCCACTAGTTAAAAACTTCATCCAGATCATAATGATGCGGATTCCCGGGACTTCAAACTTTTTTGAAATAGTTCGACATGATCCTGATCCTCTCTGATAGAGATTTTCCAAAATCCATTGATGGGAACAACATCACTGAGAAGGTTAGCGCCCCCTTTTGATGAAAACACAGCAGCTCTCATCGATTGAAAAGAATGGGCAAAGATCGTCTGAGAAATTCTAATTTACAGATGAAAAATGGGAAAAGAAAGCCATGGAAGTGATCTGTCTGTGTAAGCACTCAGTCGTACAGGAGTTGTCCATCTTCAATGAGGGTACTTCAGTCATCTTCTGTACGCAGTAAAAAAAAACGTTTCGCCTCTCATCCAAAAGGCTTCGTCAGCTGACTAAAGTCCCACTCAACCCTCAGTTTAACCACGAGGAGGAGTTGGGGTTGGCCCGGCTCCTCCCCTCTAATCCCAGCTACTCTCACCTGTGGGTAAACACCTTTGAAGTAGAGCGTCTCTAACAACCTGCTCACCCCAATATCGGTCTGTCGTGTCCTATTCATAGATGATCACTGCTCATTATCTGTCCTATTCATGGCTGATCACTGCTAATTACCTGCCTATTGTTCTTTTGTTAGCTGAGGTGCCGTCTCTTTGGACTGTGTGTGCCCTGTCGGTTGTCTCTGAAGGAGATTGGAGTAAAGTGAAGGAAGATTAAATCTGAGCCCACCATTTCGGTTCATGGAGGTATTTTCTTTCTTTACAAAAATAGCTTATTTTACTCCTCGTTCAAACCAACGTTCTTCTTTAGCTAAAATTTTGACTTCCCCGTCCTCAAAGGAGTGGTTGGAGGCTTTGAGGTGGAGGTGCACAGCCGCTTGTGCTTTCTCTTCGGTGTTGATAAAGTCTCTTCTGTAGAACTTGTTTCGTTTCTCCAATATAATGTTCTTTGCATTCTTCTTCTTTGCATCGAATAGAATAAACCACATTGCTTTGTTTGTGGCTCGGAGTTTTGTCTTTGGGATGAACTAATTTTTGTCTCAGTGTGTTCACAGGTTTGTGGTACACTGGAATCCTGTGCTGTTTAAAGATTCTCTGAAGTTTCTCTGATACCCCGGCTACATACGGCACTGCACCTCCCTTTCTTCTGGGCTCTGTAGTCTGTCTGTCCTGCTCTTTAGGTCTTCTTGCTCTTTGTGCTCTAGTGAATGTAAGTGATCTGTTAATTCAGATAATTCACAAAGAAAACAGTTAACATTTTTAAACTGAGCAGTTGAAACCCACTGTGATCATCGTTGGTCCGACCATAAACAGCGGAGATGTGCTCGGAGTTTACGCACACATCCTCGGAGAGCTCTTTCACATGACATTTATTTAACATTAGAACCTCCGCAGCTCGTTTCATTGTTTGTAATGCAAATTAATATTAGGGTTAGGGTGTTTATGGTCAGACCAACAGGACTTCGTACCAATGGGCCTGGCGGTGCCGGAGGAGAGGGCACAACGAGGACGGGCAGCGGGGCAGCGATAGGACCTGACGGACCGGAACCATGACCCTGGGAAGGACGCGATGATACTGGGAAAGATGTCGCAGCCCCGAGGAGGACGGATCTGCAGTAGAGCTGAAGGACAGGTGGTCTCGGCGGACACCATGCAAGATGGAGCTGCAAGGCTCTCCTATAGCTTGCGTGTCCCAAGGATGGCCCCTTGACCAAAGAGACTCCAAGCACCCACTGCAGGCACCTTAAAGCACGCCCTCTTTAAGTATTTTAATTCCCCATGTTTTTACCTTGACTTTTACCTGGCCAATAATAAATTGTAATTTAATTCCTTTTTATTGCTGCCTGTTTCATTGATTCCACTATGTTTAACTCCCACTGCCCTTTTACATTGTGACATTTGGATGAGACAATGCGAGATTTTTGTGTTAAAGGAAACTAGAGGAAAGCATTTGTTTTTGTCTGAAATTATCAAATTGAATCAAAAATCGAGATATCAATATAAGAGAGATAATCGTGATTTATTTTTTGGCCATATCGTCCAGCACCACGAGCGATCGCTGTTGTTGTGTACTTCCGCAATTTTTCTTTTTTTTTTGTCGGATGTTGTGGTGAACGGTCGGCAACAAGGCCGTGGGAGCACCAGCTGGTGGATAGTTTGTGAACTGCAGGCAATAGTGATAGGAAATATGCACAGAAAAAGCATTCTGGTCCCTCAGCAACTAAAATATCTTCCTACGGCTCTGGTCGGCAACAGCTGATGTATCCAGGCCACAAACTCCAACCTGTTAGCGAACATTGTTTTTGCGCGTCATAGAACAATTATTCATTTATAACATTAAATTGAGTATTCCTCCACTTGGATCACAGACAGGAAACAGAAAGTGAAAGTCATTGAAACAAGGATGAAGAAGAGATTGACCAAAATACAAAAATTAAATACACTAACTTTGCCCATTGTCATAGTGAACATTTTATCCACGCAACTTAAAAACGCAATGTGTTTAGCAATAATTATTTCACACAGCGGTCTTTAAATGACACATGAAACATACAACATCCATCATTTACACACGTTTTAAATCTGGTTGGAAATACTCAATTCTGGACCAGATCTGGGAATAATTCCAACCATACGGAATAATACTGATGGATAATGTTTGAAACACTTACTTTTAGGTTATAATAAAATATAGTAAAAGACTTTTCTTGACACATGTTTCAAGTTGTACCACAAAGACATATTCCACGTCTCGACAAGCGGCAAAGTTTATCCCCTCAACTATTCATCTGATGAAGTCTCTCGAGGTGGAAATGTTTTCTGGATCCTTCTCAAGGGCTGCCAACTGTCAAAACGCCACACTCTGATAAATCAATTCATCAAAGCCTAATTGAGCTTGATTAGCAGCACTCTTCTCTTCTCAGCGTGTTGTTGAACACACAAAAGCACACGTTCCTCTGAGCTCTGCATCAATGAAATGAAAAGCACCACAATGACACTTTGTAAAAACATCATAGTAAATTCATGTTGCTTTTGCTTTGTATCCTCGCTTCATTCATGTGTTATGTTTAAATTTGAAATGATGTCTCTATGTAAAGAAAAGTGTATAAGTTAGTAGGGATGTCAGGATTAACTGGTTTTACAATTACCACGATTATAAAAACGTAACTGTAAGAATTTTAGAAGCCACCGTTCATCGCCGAAATTTCCCGCCCGAGGTACTGGCCGCTGCACGGCACGAGCAGCTCGTAAACTCACATGAATTTGAGCGAGGCAGAAGGACGCTCTCCTCCGGGGTTGCATCCACCCAAGAAACGACTGAAGTCACCAGAGTGGGGCATCTTTGTGTATCCAAAATATGGGTACGTCGAATATGAACATGTTCGAGATAATCCTTCGCTGTAAATGTCCAAGTCAAGGAAACAAACTGCATAATCCTCACAATGTTGTTGTCACAATCTTCAGAAATAGCCGCCAGTGTTGTATCCACCCAAAAACGATTGAAGTCAGCAGAGTGGGACCTCTTTAGGATCCAAAAGATGACCAAGGCGTTGTTGTTGTCGATGGACATCCGTTATGCAAACTCTGTCGTCAGAAAGTTGCAGCAAAAGGCGCTGATATCGGCTACGTCGAATATAAACAACATCTTGGAGATAATTCTTCGCTGTAAATGTCCAGGTCAAGGTAACGAACTGCATAATTCCCAAAAAAGTTGTCCATATGTTCGGAAATAGCCGCCACAACTGGCTCAAGATGTAACCAAAAAGCTAACGCGCTCCGCTCTGCTTCAGCATAACAGAAAGGAAAGTGAAACCGCACACATGTGGAAATCAGCTGTTCAAAAGAGTCATTTTGTAAACATGTTTCATTCTCTGTTCATCAAAACATCTGACAAATAATTAAGCAGCAGCATAACTTTTGAGAACATGAAACCTAGCTTGTGGCCTAATAATATAAATATTAAAATATTTATGATAATTATGGTCATTATAAAGACGTAAAGTTGACATTGTTTTGTATTATTCACTGTAGGCCTATTTATTTAAATGCAAAACAATCTTAAAGCTTAGTTTTAGTTTAGTTTAGTTTATTAGTTTATTTGAGCATTTTTCATTTTTAGAAACAGTGAATGTTTACAAGTATTAAAAAGCTTTTTAAAGACAAAAACTAAAAATATCAGTTCTTTCCTGTCATTCGGTCGATAATCGTGAATAATCGTAAAATCGCAATATTTTCTTTCACAATAATCGTGACTCAAAAAATTGAAATCGTGACACCCCTACTGGTGTGTGAATGAGTGAAATTTCGGTGGTAAACCGTAGCTTCTAAAATTCTTACGGTTAACATACCGCGTCCTTTTATAATTGTGGCAATTATTAAACCGGTTAATCTTGACATCCCTACTCACTCATAACAAGCAGGCAAAAGCAGCACAACAAAGTTTGGAACACATACCATTTAATATTAGTGAGGTAAAATCTCTGCAGGACCAACCAACCAAAATCCAAGCTGTGTCACCACCACCGTTTGCCACAATAACTACGTTCAAGAAGGAAATCATGGCAAATTTACAGACTCCTCCTACCCTGCTGTGACGGAGTATGTTCCTAAAAAGGGCATAAGGGTGGGATCGTCACTGTAGTATCGGCCCTCGCGGGCGCGTAGTTCGGTCATAGCCATGCCATTAGCTCTGATTTCTAAATTGTTTCTTACGAAAACTTCTTTAATTGTAACTAACCCAGTGTTATCCCAGGAGGAATATCTATCAGTAGAAAGTTTAGGAAAATTAGGAACCAGGCTTTAAAGTTGTTTTTAACGTGTCTAACCCTAATGGGAGACTAGCGGCTATATGGAGGTACTACAGCAATGGCGGACCAATGGCGATCCCTAGTGTTGCAGTCTCGAAGCAGAGCAGCCAGCGGCCATTGGTCACCACTAACTAATGCCTTAAAACACCTTAACAAAATGGGTTAGATTTTGTTACTTACAAAGTGCCAATCAGCATTATTTTTGCTTAGTAATAGTAATGTTCATTCTGCCAACTTGCACTATAGCAGTATTATTAATCTTATTTCGTATTCTAAGAAGCTTCTAAAGAAGCTATAGTCTTAACAATTAGTGATTAGTGCTGCATAACTCTCTGTACTGTGGGCTTGATCAAAGTTCCATCCGTCGCCTGCAGTTAGTTCAAAACGCAGCGGCGTGTTTGCTCACGGGCACAAGGAAACGTGAGCACATAACTCCGGTGCTGGCTTCCCTGCCCTGGCTTCCAGTCAGCCTTATAGGGTTCAATTTAAGATATTGTTCATGGTTTTTAAATGTCTGAATGGGTTGGCTAACTTGGCTCCACACTAGCTTTCAGAGCTTTTGTCGTTCCGTGATCCAGATCGAACATTGAGATCCTCCAATCAAATGACTCTGGAGGTTCCAAAATCTAAGTTGAAAACCAGAGGAGACCGGGCTTTTGCCGTAGCAGCTCCGAGACTCGGGAACAGCCTTCCGTTGAATGTTAAAATGACCCAGTCTATTCATGTTTTTAAGGAATTATTGAAAACCCACCTTTTTTCTTTGGCCTTCTACACAAGCTGAGCAGGTCTCATGTATTATTATTGTTTAATGTTTGTGTATCTTGTAATTGTCTTTTACTCATTAATTGCACTTTGTAATGTTTGTTGTACAGAACTTTGGGCAGATGTAGCTGTTTTTAAATGTGTTTGGGCATAACAAAAGGCTTCTTCTGATGATTTTGCAGGTGGGGAGGGGTGTGCTAATGAGAAAAGCACTTCCACAAAATATTCTTCCTCATGCTTGGTCAGCCCCCCTGAATGAGGTGGCCTAGCAAAAATGCTCAACCCGTCTGGGTGAAAACAAAAGGATATTAAGTTTGGCGGCAGATATAAATCGCAGATCTTTTCTCGTTCCAAGCCTGTGATGAGAACCACAGCAAAATGGCCAGTTTTGCTCACGGAGACATCAGTTCACTGTCAGACGATCGGGAGCTATTTTATGATGAATGGAAAGCTAGTTTATTGATTGATACTATCTGTCAATTGTCATTATTGTGGGCTGGCTGTGTATCATGTTTGTCCTTTGTGACTTCTTTAATCGGTAAATATTCAGACTCATTAATCGTGCTCAGCATTAGGCAGAATGAATGAATTACCGGTGTCTTCAAATGCAGATTAATGCTATAGCAATAGCAGCTAGGTGATTAGCTACAGAATGAACCATGAATATTTTGCTCTTACAATCTAGAAAACTAAATCATAGGCTTTATACATTTCATTTAATAACTATATAAAAGGGACAGAATAAAAGGTGTAGCTATAATTACTTTATAAATAAGTGAAAAACTTGCATAAGCAAATGTTACTGACACTTAAAGAAGGGGTATTATGCTTTTTTCAATCACATAGCACCAGTCTATAGCATACTACAATGATGACGTAACCTTCTGTTGGTCTGTATATGCAGTAAATTAAAATAACTGCCTTGAATAAAATTGCTCTCTCAAAATGGCTGTACTGAACATCTTGAAATAGGCCTCTGTCTCTTTAAGAAGCTTTCCGACACGCCCCCTTCAGCACACTGCTGTGGCATCTAAACAACACTACTGTGCGGGGAGGGGGCTCTGCTGAGCTGAGGAGCAGTGGTTGGTGGCTTGGCTGGTGACGAAAGGTCCAGAGGCGTCTCCAGGAGGTGGGGGCGTTCCTAGGAGGACTGAGGCATAGCTACACCTAAAATGGCTGCCGTCTAAGTTTTTACTGATTACTCAAAAATATGTGAATGAGCCAAGGCAACACTCCAGGCATGTGTTTAATGAGGGAATGACATACTGTAATAACATGATATAAAGCTTGAAAAAGTCGATTTTACATAATACCCCCCCTTTAAAGATCACAGTGGGGTTCAGCTGCTCCGTTTAAATGCCTTATCCGCCTTCTCGACAATCAACAATCACTTCCTTTGCGTCCTTTTCACGTGTGACAAATAAATGAAACAAATAAAACCGGCGTAAATGAGAAGTTTTGCATGAGCCGTCCCACTTCAATGCTCGTCAGTGTCTCTGCCACATTTCTTCTACCTCCTTTTCCCGGGCGTTCCCATAATCTGCACGCCGCACATCGCCATTGACCATCCCTCTTCGCCCCTGTCTCCCCGACATGCTTGTTGTGACATCGCTTCCATCTCAGGGTTATCCTCGCCCCCCCTGCCTGCCGATGTCTTTGCGTGATAAACAGCCGCAAGTCCCTCTTCAATAATTCATCTTTCGCCCCCTTGCGCGACAAACTGCAAACGCCCGGGAATGACTTGACCTCCCCCCGCACGTCCGAAGGTGACAGGGGGTGGCGGGCATGTACTCGGAAAATGTATCTCACTGCCAGAACAAGGACCTGCTGACTCCCCGGAAAGCCCGCGCCGCGGCCCGGACATCAATAAACATGAAGCATCGGGCGAGGGCGGGCGGGGAGGCGGTTATTTATGGAGAGGCCCGTGCATAATGCCGGTGAAGATGTAATCAGAGCGCACGGGACAGTGATGTATGCGCCCGGGTCGTTATCGGGAGGAGCTGAGGGAGAGGAGGCCGCGGGACTGGTCGGGAGAGAGTGAAGATGAGCGGCGATAGAGGAGGTCCTATAGCTAACGCAGAGCCTAAGGTGATGCAGATATGATTCGGGGGATGTTATGTCTTTGTGTGGCTGTGCACAACTGTAAAAATCTATTTCATATGGTATTCTTATGAGGAGAAAGCTATAACCACGAGCCCATGGTTTTGCTTTATTTAACGATCCCCATTAGAGTGATGGTCTGTAAGATTGCAAAGTGAGGAGAGAGTGAGAGTGAAATTTGAAAGTAAGCAATCCCTGCCTGATTCACTTAGAGGCTGTGTCCAAATGTCCACCCTAGTCCTTAACCCCTCATTCACTATATAGACCCATGTGACGCCCACTATGTGTGGTCACATAGTTTTATTTTTATTCTAATAATCTTATAAATTACAGTAAGGTTTGGTATAAGCTGAATGCCCATCTCGACTGTGCATGCGTGGGGTCAATCAGGCTCCTAATTTTGGCCCAAACAAACCACTCCGCCATTGAAATGTGTGAGCGAGTTCAGGTAGCGGAGCGTGAACACTGAAGTATATTGAGCCATAACCGTGAACTATAAGGCTTACGGGCATTGGTTTACAGACTATAAGTCTCAAGTGACATTTCTTGCAAATATTTAAGTTGTCAATATCTTGAAAGTGAGGGAACCGTCAGGACGGCGGCTCCGTAGGCAGGAGCGGACCATCGCGGACAGGGGAACGACAGGACCTGGGATCAGCCCGACACAGACACCCTCACTTTTTAAATCATTTGAATTCGTCTTGTAACCACAGGGAAAAACGGTGCTGATGTTAAATATAGTGGGTACATTTCCTTCTGTCAAATTAGCGACCGATTAGCTCTGTTGTACATCAGATCACTCATAAAAAAATACAAATAAAGTACATTTAGATTGCATAGCCTCAGTGTGTATGTGGATCTCTCTGGTCACAATTAAGAAAAAGATTGTGTCTACTGTCTACCTCCTTATTGACAACAAAAAAAGAGGGATTCTATGTTTTTATTTCTCATTCCAGTTTAAATGTTGTGAATATCGGCGACACGAGGCCACAGTTTCAGACCCTGGACTTTGTCCAACAGTCCCTTCAAGGGTCACAAATGTTTTTCTCACATAGTTATTCCAACTATATGAACAAGTGCCATTCATACAAAGCATCTCTTCGTATGAATGGCACTTTCGTTTCTGTCTATCTCCGTACGCAGCCCTGGTTGTAAAAATAGACTTTAAGCTAATATTGTAAGAGGCTCCATGGCGACGACAAAAACGCTCCAAATCAGAGCTTTCTTCGTTGCTTTACGCTAACTATCATTATTGTTTGGTAGCCAAAAGACATTCCATTACCCATAATGCAACGGGCGACCCGAGATGGGCATTCGGCTTATTTGAAAAATGAAGGTAGTGTGGACGTCTACCGCTAGAGGGCAGCACTGATTGGGAGACGGTTTTAGAGCGTTCACTCCTGCTTCCCGAGCCTGGATGCAACACTGACATTTGACTCCGTCTCTTTCTTATTTATTTTCAGGTTTGTCCAGTCACACAGAACATAACTATTGGCTCTGATGAAGCCTGTCAAACATAGCTCATGCTGTATTGCTTGCTAGTCGATGTTAGACTCGTTTTATTTTTGTAAAAGATATAATAGTTTTATGCTAACATTCGCGCACTAGCCGTTAGCGTATACCTTACGTTTAGAGATTGGCTCACCGTCATTTTGTTTCTCTTTAGCCACTGTTATCCATCTATCCATCCATCCATCCATTTTCTTCCACTTGTCCGTTGCGGGGTCGTGGGGGCAGCTGTTGGAGCTGCCCAAATCACATTGCACCAGCCTCTATGGCTCCTCCTGCAGGTGGTGGGTCCACAGAAGGACGACCTCATGGTTCTAACCGGGCCTGTTGGTCTCTCATAAGGGGCTTCTGAACCGCTCTTTGTCTGACCCGTTACCTAGGACCTGTTTGCCATGGGAGACCCTACCAGGGGTACCAAGCCCCCGACAACAGAGCTCCCAGGACCATTCGGGTGCTCAAACCCCTCCACCACGTTAAGGTGACGGTTCCAGGAGGGGTTAGCCACAGTTAAATGTTTGAAATTGTTATTTTGTTAATTAGAAATGTACAAGTAAAAAGTGTCAATGCAATAGTTACGACAATGTCAAGTTGACATTTATGTGTATTAGTAAAAAGCTATTTTTTGAGAATTTGTACTCAACTGTATTTTAGATTCCTGTACACCAAATTGTGAGATAAAAATATGAAGATGATGAATGAATATGTTGTATTTCTTCTTGTAAAAAGACAAGTAAATCAGTCGGCAAGCAGAGAGCCTGGACGCAACACTGACCTTTGACCCCGTCTCTTTCTTATTTGTTTTCAGAAAGTCCCCAATCCTTCCCCACTTAAATATTATAAATTGTCAGCGGTGATCGTACTGGCCAATACCTGCTACACCTGCACTATACAGTAGACCATTAGTGCAATGATTCTGTTGGCGATTTGGATATGCAGCCCACTGCTCGTGTTCAGAACGCCAGCAGAATGCACTACAGCTACTATAAACTCCGGGAACAGTATATTTATGCAATAAAAAAACGACAAAATTCAAGAGAGGAATATTTACGGATGAATATCAGTCAGATACGTTTTATTTCACTAGGGTTTTACATGAATGAAGAAAACGGCCTGGATTATTGCCTTTTAATTGGTAGCAGCCTAACGTTAGCCACTTTTTACCCTGAGGATTTATATTCAAGTCGTTTATTCATGAGAAATACGCAACACGTGAATAAAACGGTTGTTTTCAAGACCTGTCGCCGTCTATTCTCCGACGACTCTTCCAATTGTGGTCTATATTCACCCGTCTAGTGACCATCTCTGCACACTACTTTTCAGAATGCATTGTGGGAAATGTTGAGTGCACTACTTTTTTTCTCTCTGGACATACAAAATGGCGTGACCACTACACAGTTCACTAGATAGAGAATAGTGAGGACATTCAGACACAACCCTAGTTTTCAGACTTTCATGAAGTAAACGATCAAGCTCCCTCCCCTCCCCTCCTGATTGGACCTGACAGGCCGGTTCACAGGAAAGCTCGTCCCATTGGTCAAAGTGATAGCCCTTGGATCCCTATTATTTAGACTTTAAAAATATATTAATATTTAAAGGGGTGGGTATTATGTAAAATTGACTTTTTCAAGCTTTACATCATGTTATTATGTCATTCCCTCATTAAACACATGCCCGGAGTGTTGCCTTGGCTCATTCACATATGTTTGAGTTATCTTACTTAGCGTTAGCTAACTTTAGCGCACCGGAGATATGCACCGAACAAATGTTCCTATTTTTAGAAATACTAAAAAAATAAGAGAGTGCTTACCGGGCAGTGCAAGAGCACGACTGGTCCACAAGGCTGTGCTGTTGCATTTAAGGAAGAGATCAGAAGGTTTCTCTGATATTTATTTAGACTTGTCTGTAGCTTTAGTGCCAATAGTTGTCCTTTATCCTTCGTTGGATTGTTTAATATCTTGAATATATCCCTCCACTGCATACTGTGACCCCTTTTGCCTCGATCTGGAGGATATCACGGCGGTATTGCTCCAAAAAAGGTCACTGACATGCATGGCAATCTGTTGTGCTGCTCGTGTTTTACCATTTGTTTGTCGGGCGTAGCAACAGTAACTAAGGGGGCGGGGCTTGGCTGGTCAATTGCCAGGTGATGAAAGTGTCAAGTGCCACTTTATCCTGATACTGCTGAGGGAAAGGTCTTCAACAGCTTCATCAAATATTCTTTTGATTCTATTTCACGGTTGTTGTTTTTCAAACCAGGACTATAAAGGATCCAGGAATGTCCCATAGAGGTTTCAGAATCAGTAACAGCTCGGGAAGATACCACCCGTTTTCTTACAGTGCAAGCCAATTTTAAAGGGGCTGTGTGGAGTTTGGCAGTTTTGTACTCGCAATTGCCCCCTCAGGCCAAACGCGTAACTGCAGCCTCGATGATAAGCTCGTGCATGAGGCGCTCAGGCTTTACGAGCACCAGAAATAACAGTCCCGTCCTGGTCAATTTACAGATTTGCAGACGTGACTTCAACTGAGGTAAGAAACGTTACTGTTTTGTAAGATATTTAGACCAAATCAGAGTGAATATTTTCCAAGATGCGACACTTGAGCAAATGCAGCAAAGTGAATCGAGGGAAGAAGCCAAATAATACAGATAAACGAATGAATGACGTTTGAAGGAGAAAAAACAAATACTCGTACACTTTCTATGCATAAACGTAGGCCTAATTGTAATAATAAAATATTTCCACTGGTAGAAATGCTACTAGGAAAAGCCAAAATCGTTTCTTCAATTTCCTGGGCCCAAAGTTAGCGTAGCTAACTCGTAAACTATATTGTAAACAGCACATGTCCACTTTTTGTAGTCGTTTCACTACTTATAAATCCGTGAACAGTCATGCTTATTTTGCGGCCAAGAAAAGCTAACATTAGCAGCATTATTTTTGCCATTGTAAATACAGCACCATTACCACTGTTACTACTCAAATGTTTTGTAGGTACAGCACAATTACTGTTATTACTGACACTACTAGTCTGCTACTAATACTACACAACTTCTCTGTAGGTATAAAACTATTAGATCAACTATTTTGGTAACTTCCAAATATGATTATTTTATGGCTTGTTTCAGTGAAGTTTGTACAACATGCACGGACAGTCGGACACCGTTGTTTTGAAAGCATCAACAACACTTTTCCCCCACGTATTTAGTAATCATTTCTTACCTTTCAAGCAAAAATAATCTGCGGGTCTTTTGAGAGATTCTCTCAACATTTTGCGATGTTTACTCTGGTTCTTTGCCTACGCCGATCAGACTCGACTTTTGCCTTTTTTGTCACAGTCGAATAAACTCTTCGTTTCTTTTCGTTATTTGGGGTCTGGGCTGGAGTTTCGATGGTGCTTGAAGCCGGTCTCCTCTTATTCTCCGCTAAATCCATCCATCCGAAGGTACCACTCGCTCAGCAGCGTCAGTATAGAGGAGATACAGCTAACGCTACAGCTGAGCGTGAACGCACATTATGCATTACTCATTACGCTGTTTGCTTGTTCGACCCGAGCATAAACTATTTAAGTGACTTTACAGGCATATAGAGGCAATCACGGTGAAAAGGCCAGGGCTCATTCTACTCACCAGGGCATTGCTGGAGCATGTATGAGGAAGACATTTTAAATTTGTATACATTTATTTGTGGTTAAACTTATGTATAGTCCCTTTAAAGCCGATAATAAAATACTGCCCTACTAATTCCCTCACAATTACAACCAGAAATTCATTAACACTTTACAGCAATTTGGGGACACTGACGTATCAAGGACGTGTCACTAATTCCTCATTGAAAGTTGTGATCAGTCTCTGGATACAAAGTCAATATAGACGTGCTGATCTAAATCATCGGGGCCGGGTCGCGCCATCACTTTGCTATTACGCGGTCATTTTTCACAGTCATTACAACAGACACAAACTGACAGCGGCAACGCGCGCTGTCGTTTATAATCTGCCGGTGCCCGCTGTCCCCGCTAGCTAGCGTCACATGAGCCCAGTGCTGTGAAGCTGCAGACCGGAGCGGCTTGTTTTCTTTGGAAACATCGGCAATATCCAATCCAAGCGCCCATAGTTTGTAATATCATCATCAACAGCAGAGTAAATTATTTGGCAGACAGTTGTAGCCTCTTTTTGTTAATTGTGGCGCAAAATTGTATACATATACCCTTTTTAACGGTCAGAATCAGTCCCAACGTTGAGATAATTTCAACCAAACGGTGTTAGCGATGAGGTCTCCGAAATTGCTCTTTGTCATGAACAAATCCCAAAGATTCAACACCCTGTAAAGAGCCATGAATCCTGTCACTAGATGGTGCTGTCTCAACAAAACAAGTGAAGTTATACTTCATTGATCGTAGTGTAGAGTTATATTTTTATGTGAAGTTATGCCTTTTTAGCTATTTAGAAATGTTAACCATAAGTTTGTCCGAGGTGTTCTCTTTACAGGACTCTTTTGTTACAATGGAAAGTTACAGGCCCCGGGGGGTTCTGAGAGATAACAAAGAAATCCTCCCCCCAGGAAAAGGAAAACGTGGGGAAGAGAATGAACTCACAAAATGGCCGCGAGGGGCGGAGCCAAACGTCACATGACGGATCGGAAGCCAATGGAACAACGACACGTAGCATAGGCTCAAATGATATGGTGTAAATGCTGTGAAAATGTGACGTAAGCTCTGACTCCTCCCAGAGAGAGAAAGTTTTTCCTTTGGGGACGAAAAAACTAGTGTGTGTATTAGGGACTCGGGGAGGAACACAGAGCGCTCTGCTTAGGTGACTTGTATTAGGGAAAATAAAGCTTTCGTGACTTTAATCTTCCGAATCCTTGGTCATCTATCCTGGTATGTCATTATTAGCGGTTAGGGTAGTGTTGACGGCAAAAGCTAACCTCCTTCGCCAGTTTTGAACACGTGGTTGTCCGGAGTCAGGTAAGTAGCATCAGGACAAAGAGACGCATTGGAACTAATATTGATTTGCTCTGTAAAGGTAATCGAGGACAACTTAAGAGAAATAACGATTTCTATCAGTGGTGACCCCGACGTGCTGAAGGAGGAGGTGGTTTGGTTCGTCAACTAACGGACTGGCGAAGGTCTAGTCTGGTGAAATCTTCGCGGTAGGACTGCCAGGATCTCCCGTCCACGACCACGCAACAGGAGACTTTATGGACGTCCAAAATAGATTAAGGTAAGACGACTTTTGATCACTACTACTGTGAGTCTCAAAGTGCGTCTATTGGCTTTTTTCCAAATTTTAGATTACTTTTTAACGAAGTTAACTGTTGAATGGTGAAATCTGTGAATTGATGGTGGACGGGTGAGAGGGAAAAACGTTATTATTAATATCTAAATTACCGAACTAAAATAAAGTTAAATAAAGTAAATTCTAAAAGTTAGATAAGTGTTCTAGGTTTGAAATAGTAGTTGTAGGTTTGAGGCCTGGTAAAGAGTTGGTTTGTGTTGTAGGTTTAAGGCCTGGTATAGAGCTACGCGGTGTGTTTTCACTTTAAAAGCCGTAAAAGGTCCGTAGTAGTATCTCCCAAAGACGCGGACGCGCGTCTTAAAATCAAGCGGTCGAAAATAAGATCGTAAGCAGAGTTGGGGGCTGTTTGAAATACTTCGGTTGGAGGCCAAAGGATAAATAAGATCCTTAAATTCTATTAATTGGTGAAATATATAATTTGGTGAATTAATGTTCGGTTTTTTGTAACTATAAAAGTATACGAGGTAAGTTGTAGTCGCGGTAAGTATAATTTGGGTGCAGGGAACAGATAAAAGAAGGTAAGAAAATGTTGGAATTACTTGATTGCGAAGGATGGGTGAAAATGGTAAGTGAAGCGTCACCTCTTTTGAAAAAGATGGCGGGAAAAGCCCTGAACAAAGCAGTCGAGGCCTGTGCACAAGGATTCAGAGAACAAAAGAGAGACCCAAAGGCTCCACAAACACTGGAGTTCTTTTGCGGGGTGTTGACTGCAACTGTGGAGGCCTGCACGATGGAACTGCGGGAGGAGGAAAAGTTAAAGAAGAACAGCGGACTTTCGAAAAGTGAGAAGAAATTGCTGGAACTCACAATCAGTAAGTATTACAAGCTGGGAAAACGAATCGAACCTATCCTGGAGCTGGCAACAGCGCACTGGATGAAATACGAAAAGATTTTTTCCCCCACTTCGGGGGGCGGGACCCGAAAGCCCCTCCCAAGAGGAGGAGCTCCCGCCTTGGCCCCGACGGCCCCTCCTCCATACGAGAAGGGAAGAGAGTCAAGCTCCACCCTATACCCGCAGCTAACTGTCCATGGAGTGATGGATGTTGATGTGGCAGCCTCAAACTCGTTATCAGTGGAGGAGCATGATAAGGTAAGGACTTTAATAACCCGCTCTTACACTGATAACAAACCTGCACCAAGGGATGCAAGTGGACAATTGTGGGGGATTAAAGTGATCGAACAAACGGGAAAATACGCTCAAGACACAATGGAAGCCATTCATGCGCTGAGGAGAAACTCACAGGCGCAGACGCAGCAGGCAACAGAAGAATACCAAAAGGCCCAACAAGAACTACTGGATAAATTTGATGCAGAAAAAGAAGAAAGAAAGGCCGAGGTTCACGAACTAACCGAAAGAATACAGGAACT
Organism: Neogobius melanostomus; assembly: GCA_007210695.1. NCBI lineage: Eukaryota > Metazoa > Chordata > Actinopteri > Gobiiformes > Gobiidae > Neogobius > Neogobius melanostomus. The sequence continues at coordinate 434,039 of VHKM01000612.1, forward strand.
CGCGCTTAAGGCAACCGAGGCCTACCAGGCTCCGGTGGTGAAACAAAAGAAGAAGTCATCTGAAAAGATTCCCTTTTTCCTGTATCGGATGATAGCGAGGAAGAGGGCCGCTGTAAGGCCAAGGGGGAGTCATATCAAACATATGATGAATTAAGCGCGCTATACACTGAAAAAAGAGGCGCTTTGGATCGCCTAACTAAACTTAAGAAAAGAGACGATGAGAGAGAGGAGGACTGGAAGGAGAGGCTGCGACAGGCAAATAAGGACGTATTGGACCTACAGGTGGCAATCGAGAAAAAGACTAAGGAACTGGCTAACCTCTCCAAAGGAGCCACATATCGAGGTAATTATCCTCTTATTCCAACGGGACCCCCAGCAGTTCAAGGGGGCCCGGTCCCAGTGGCTTATAAGCCACTGAGTAGTATCGAATTACAACACCTTAGGGATACCTTACCCCCCTACAAGAAGGGGGTAAAAAATGGTTCCACACAATACAGCTACAATGCGCTAACGCGCAGCTGGCGGTGGGAGATATTAAGGGCCTGGTGTCCGCATGTGCAGCCCCTCACGCTGTAAGCCACCTACTGAGAACCGCAAACCTGCACAACGTGCAGGTACATGAACCCTTTGATCCCCTGGCAGAGAATTTCTTGACAGTGTTGGATCTTATGTATCCACCACCATCCCCACAACCTCCCACATTTCCATCATTTGTACCGGGCGCATGCCCTACTCAATTTCTGGATAAGTGTATCCAATTATACATTGCATCCATGCATGTACACCCGTACAGACACCCCCAGACATCCTGTCTGTTCCTCCAGAACGTGCTGGACGTTCTTCCAGACCCAATTAAGACCAGTCTGACCAATGTCCCAGGACTGACCTCAGACGCAAACACATTTCTGACTCATTTTAAACACCACGCAGAAATTTTTAATAAAAAACACCGTGAGAGACAAAGTAACATTGAAATCATGCAGGAAGAGCTGCTAAAGAGCCAGCTTAATCAAACACGGCAGCAAATTACGGCTGCAAGAAAAGAAAATAACAATAAAAAGACACAAATGGTGGCAACAACATCCACACCCCTGACACCTGTCCCTACACAAGCAAGCGTCTTATACGCCTCCCAAGACCAGCCCTTAAGGCCACTATCTCAAATGCACACGCATGTACACGGCCAAGGTAGGGGTAAAGGTAACACTAGGGGACGATCTAGGGGCAGGGGATTCGGAGGAACGGGCTATGGGGCTACTGGAGCTGGAAGGGGCCAAGGAGGGCTGCTTTCACTGTGGGGGGCTGGATCATTGGTCAAGAGACTGTACCCGAGGTGGCCAACAGGCGGCCTGCTTTAACTGTGGGGACCCCAGTCATTGGTCTAGGGATTGCCCCAACCCACCTGCTCGTGTGCCTATGGGGGGAGCACGCGGGGCACCGCGGCTCCGATATCCAACAGGGGGACCTAGCCGTTTTGGACCAGCCCCGTGGAATCGTGGAGGCGGAGGTGGCAACTATCCAGTATATGACACTCATGGTTGCCTCCCCTACGGCCAAGATGACTTCTGCTAGGGGTGCCCAGTGAGTCCTGGACCCACCCCAGAACCATTTGTCCCTGTAGAGGTGGGTGGGGAAACGTTGCTGATGCTCGTGGATACAGGAGCCACTCATTCCACGACTAGAAAAGCAACACCAAATATGCTAAGTGACAAAAGCATTAATCTTTCAGGACTCACGGGAAAGGCAACCCCTCTACGCATGACCAAAGAACTGACTCTTAAACTGGCTGGACAGACTTTCAAATCGTCATTGATCTATTCACCACAGACTCCGGTGAATCTGCTGGGTCGAGACATTTTACAAGCTACAGGTGCTGTTATCAACTGTTCCCCTGACGCCATGTATCTCACATGGCCAAACGGATATTCCATCGCCTGTACACCGGCACGATCACATGGACTTTATGTTTTTCGAGAAGAACAAATGGCCGAAGGAGTGTCCATTTATTGGCTACTCCTCGAGCCAGGGACTCCTGAAATGACTGGACTCTACGCAAAAATGCTGGAATGGAAACCCTGGTTCACTATGCTCCACCCATATGCCCCTCCAAAAGATCCACTGCACTGCACCCTCTTCTATGACAGAAATGCTGACGCCCAATATCAGTTGGCTTTTGATAGTGAGGTTAAAGGTAATACCTATAATATCACATCCACACATTTCTATGTACACAAATCAGGTGTTGTTGCCCCAGTTGTTCTACCAGACAATATCAAATGCTTCTACAAAAGAGACACTTTAACTGACCCACACGTGTCACTATTTTTGGGCCCTGGCCATGAGGCCAGGGAGTTGGGTCCCCTAACACATAAACTTAACAATGTTCTGGACTGGGAGCAGACTGGAAGGGATGGGGTAATGTACAGTTCTAGTACACAGGCATACAAGGTTGACATAGGTATAGCAAAAGATGAGACAGTGGCCGAGGAAGAGATCCTTTCTCGGTCTCATGGCCGGGAGTTGACCGACCATGAAGGGGCGGACATGTTACAGCGCTTCTCAGAGGACTTGTGGGCGAGGAGCCCATCGGACATCGGTCGATGCACAAAGATGGACCCGGTAATTCTGGAAGTTGTTCCGGGTTCCCGTGTCTATGTCCCACAAAGATCCTTTCGAACAGACAAACAACGGGAGGGCATTGAAACCGCCCTAACAGATTTATGGGAAGCTGGGGTATTAGAACTTTCTGATTCCCATTGGAATACTCCTTTGAACCCAGTCCCAAAACCTGATGGCACCTTTAGACCTGCACATGACCTCCGAAAGGTGAACGAGGTCACCACTACACCACTTTTGCCTGTCCCAGACCCTCACAAATGTCTCTCAGTCTTGACACCTGAAATGAAGTACTTTACAGTCATTGACCTAAAACATGCATTCTTCACCATCCCTTTGGCTGAGGAATGTAGGTACCAATTTGCATTTACCTATGGGGGAGTAAAACTTCAGTACAAAGTCTTACCTCAAGGTCATAGGAACTCCCCTGGGATCTTCAATAAAGTTTTGAAGGACTGTTTGTCCCCGATCGAAGTCCTTTCTGGTGCAGTTATCGTCCAGTACATGGATGACGTTTTGATTGGAGCAAGAAGTGCTAAAGATTGTCTAGATGTGACGGCCGCAGTCCTGTCACGTCTCCTTGAATGTGGCTTTAAAGTCTCAAAGACGAAGCTACAATGTTGCCGATCACAAGTTGTCTTTCTGGGTAAAGTTATCTCGGCTGGTCATGTTACCCCAAGTGCCACTCAGAGGCAGTCCATTCTTGCGGCCGACCGTCCGGATACGGTACGGTCCCTTCTCTCCTTTTTGGGGTTGGCGAACTACTCCAGACACCATGTTATGGACTACACAGGTAAGACTGCCCCATTGCGGGATATTATCCGCGCAGCCGGGGTTCGGGATCTCCAAGCCTCTCTGTCTTGGACGGAGGAGGCTGATAAAGCCTTTACAGATCTGAAGGCAGCATTGGCTTCCTGTGCTGACCTAACTATCCCGGACTATAGTAAGTCTTTTTATCTTGACACCACCATTACTAACTGCTCTGGACATGCGGTCTTGTGGCAGAAAGGAGCAAGTGGTCAACGCAATATCATACTTTATGCATCCACCTTGTTGGATCCCATTGCTAAAAAAGCCACTGACTGTGCGTTGTTTGCTGATACATTGGCTTCCTTATTAAAGAAAGTGGCCCACGTAGTAATGGGTCATTCATTGGTGGTGTATACCTCTCACTCGGTGGTAGCTTATGTTCAATCTAAAACTTTTGCCCTAACTCCTCAGCGACAACTGAAACTTGCTAAGGAGCTGACGGCCCCGAACTTGACTTTTGCAGCCGATGATGCTCCAAACGCTTCGGCAGGGCTGACCCTTACTGGCTCTCCACATTGTTGTGAGTCCTTCTCTCAATCTCAAGCTCGGATTAGGCCTGACCTATCTGACCAACCTTTACCAGACTCTCGCTTACTTTTCACTGATGGCCATTGTCATAGGCTCCCGGACGGGTCCCTGTCAGCTGGGGCGGCAGTTGTTGAACTCTCGCCACCGGACCACACTCGCACTGTTGCCAGCTGGGGCCCCTGTGGTGGCTCCTCCGCCCAGTTTGCGGAGTTGATGGCTTTGAAGTTGGCTTTGGAGGTTGCTTCGGGTCAGCGGGTCACGATCTACACCGATTCAGCTTATGTGTGTGGCCTAGTGTTGCGTGACTTGTCGTCCTGGAAAAGAAACGGCTTTTTGACCGCGAAGGGCACTCCTATAGCCCATAAAGAACTTTGCGAGGAAGTGGCTGACTGTCTGTTGCTCCCTGCTGCGGTGGCGGTGGTGAAGGTTTCGGGGCATTCAAAATCAGGGACTATGACTGCCATTGGCAACAGGGCGGCGGATGTGGCGGCCAAAGTGGCTGGTAGTTACCATTTTGATTCTCCCATTGATGGAGACTGTGAAGCCTTAATGTTAGTTGAAACCGTTCAATCTTCAATTTTGGAATCTTTACAGTTGGACTCTGATGGGTGGGTCAAACTTACTAATATTGAAGGTCATGAGGTTGCACTGACGGACTCAGGTCATCTCTGGATGCCCTGGGAAGTGTGGGATAGCTTGGGAACCTTAGCGGAGACCTTGCCGACCGGAAGGGCACACCATCTTAAGTTTCATTTAAACACCTTTTGGAAGCCCTTCTTGGCTGCTCCCGTCTTTCAGGGACTTTTGAGTACCACTGACTGTCGTTCTCATCATAAAAAATACGGCGAGGACTTTTGGTTACAACATCGCCTTGCTGACGCCTATGTTGATGGTGTGTATCGTGGGCCTAATGGCCTGCCTTTTTTGACCCCATCCATGGAACAAAGCGTTCTGGAAGAATTGCATGGCGTTAATCACCTTGGCCCGAAGGCTATGTCCCGGATTATGGAACAATACTATTTCTACAAGACACCCTTGCTACTTTGCAAAGACTTTGTTCGTGCGTGCCAGGTGTGTGGCAGGTTTAATCCACACCCCCATCATACACAAGGTGCGGGCGCCGTGAAAACGGGACGCTTCCCTGGTGATGTGATCCAGATTGACTTTACAGACATGCTCGTACCACACCAAGGTAAGCGTTTTCTTCTGGGTATTGTAGACACGTTTTCTGGATGGCCGGCGTTTTTCCCCTGTAAAAGGGAAAGCTCAGCTGAAGTGATGGCTGTATTGTTGAAAGAATGGATCCCTATTTTTGGGGTACCCTCGGAGTTACATAGTGATTCAGGTACTCACTTCACGGCACATGATGTTAAGACTCTTTGCTCACTCTTGGGAATTAACAAATCATTTTCCTGTGTCTACTATCCTAAAGGCAACGCTAAGGTAGAAAGAATGAACAGATCCCTAAAAAGTGTTCTTGCTAAAATGTTGCGAGACAACCCCAAAGCTACTTGGTTGTCCTTACTTCCAGTTGCGTTGCTTCATCTTAGGTCTACTGTAAATAACACCACTAACTTCACTCCCTTTGAACTGATGTTTGGTAGGGCCATGCCCGGCTGCCTGCCTAAATCTAACTCAGCGCCCCTGCCTGAGGTCATTAATATTTTCCAGTTCAGACCGTATTTTGAGGCTCTCCAATCACTTTTGAAAGAACTAACACCTATTGTGACAACTGACACCAATGTTTCTGACTACACAGCTGGTTTACCATCGCAAGTCTACATTAAGAACCACAATAGGACCCGGTGGGACGCTCCAAGATACTTAGGACCTTTTGACGTGACCCAAAGGACTGACACTGCCGTTAAGGTTGCGGGGCGTGATAACTGGTACCATTGGTCACACTTGAAGCCCTGTTCGGAGAAATCAGGCTTACACTGGACTGATACACATCCCAGACAGTTGACACAGCCTGACAGATATGGTAGTGGGTCTAAAGGCCCCACTGAAGGGGGAGGGGGACACCAACCCCAACCCAGAAGGTCACAAAGACATCAAAAAGACTAAAAAATATGAACTTAAGGCCTGGGTCTTGAAACCAGGACCTTTAAGGTGTCCATATGGGGTGTGGGGCCTGACATTTGCTCTTTGCTTGCTCATAATACCAACAGTCATGATAATAGATGACCTCTATAGTTGTGAGGGACGAGTCAGAGGACATCCAGTTAAAAGATTGAAATTGGCCCTTTATGAGGTATGCAAAAATGTAGGTAAAACACCTGGAGAAAATCTGGTTATCTACTGCAACGAGGCAGGTATAGTGTTGGTAAAAATGAGAGGTGCCGTGCCGGACCAACACACCCTAGACTGGATCACTCATTGTACAGAAAATGCGATAAAAACGTGGGAAAAAAGAGGAAGAAAAAATGATGTTGTTTTGAAATTTGAAATTTATGATGTAACTAACATGTTTGTTCCCACAGAAGGAGATGGGTCTAGGAAGCGACGGTCTCGTATCACAGGGGGTCATGAACCAGGAGAAAATAAATGGGTAAAATTAGCCAGACACACAGCCAAGGTAACTAACTCAACCACGCCCTGTTGGGTGTGCTCCTTCAGGCCCCACCATGCTGCGGACGTGCCATCTACTGTCCCAGTCCCTATTTCGGCATCAGCTCATGTATGCCTGTTATGGCACTATCAGTGGGGACGAGGTAACCGTACCGTCCTCCCTGGGTGTGAATCTTATACAAAGTATGCCAATCTTTCGAATTGGATACAGCCCGTGAATTGGACAGTAAAGACCAATGAAACCCTGAAAAAGGGCCTGCAATTTGCAGGGTCAACACATTTTAGAGAAGAGCTGGTGGCGCCCTTCTGTTTTAAGCGAGAATGCAGGAAGGGTGACTGGCTTCTGGGTAAAACACCCTGTTTGGACTACCTGGGTGATGGGTTTACTAACAGGGAGGAAACATGGGCCACTAGAGTGGCTAAACTTCATAGTGAGTTAGTGAATACAACTGAACTAAAGTGTAGCGACTGTATGGTCATAGGGCAACGGTGGCCTCTGAATCATACCACATGGACCAAGTTAGTACAAAAGACCCTAACTTACTCTCCATGGATTCCCGTCCCACCGAGGTGGGGATTCCCCACCCCGGTTGGACAGGTTTGGTTGTGTGGAAGTAATAGTTATTTGACCCTTCCCGTTAATTGGTGCGGGACTTGTACCCTAGCTCGACTTAAGCCCTCATCTATAGTAGTTGCAGACACTTTAATGCAAAAAGCCGTACAAAAATATAGACATCATAACCTACATAAACATGGCATGGTAAGGAGAGCAATGCTGAAGGTGGGGGACCGCACCCTCGGTCAATCTTACGTCCCCTTTTCTGATAACGGTGGTCGTAAGCCCCTGTTCGGAGATGGGAGGGGATTGCTCGCCACTCTGGTCCCTATGATCGGTGTGGCGGCCTCCATGCAGCGTCTAAATGAGGTATGGTGGATCCTGGAGGACCTAACTGAGGTAATAGATGGTGTCTTGGACCAAATGGAACGGAGTCCAGAACTTAAGGCAGTGGCTGCTGTGGCTATGCAAAATAGAGTGGCGTTAGACGCCCTGTATGCTGAACAGGGTGGTATGTGCGCAGCAGTGGGCATTGACCACTGCTGTACATATATCCCTGATGACACTGGCAATTGGACAGCCATTAGGAATAGAGTAAAGGAACTCAAAGACTTTCTCGAGTCTCAAGAAGACCAGGGTCCGCAGTGGACCTGGCTAAATTGGTTAAATTCCGGTTCCTGGATCCATATCCTTCAAAAGGTGGGTATTTTTATAGGAATTGTACTTTTGTTTTGTTGTATTTTGTTTTGTTTTGTTGTGCCTCTCATTCGCAGCATGGTCTCCAGGGCTCTGGGTTCCACTGGGGGCATTTATGTGGTGAGTTGTGCGCCCCCGGGGGACACGGAGCTCGGGCCACGGGAAACGTCTGAAGGGGGTGTTCCTAATCTGTACTTGAGAAGAGTACAGGAGGCCTTGAAATATGAATGGAACAACCCCGAATAAGGCGGAGATGGACAAGTGGTGGTGGAGATTGTATCTAAACAACACTGTTTAGTGTTGCTGTGTTTGTTGTGCTTTGTGTTGCAGGAATGTTTATTTTTGTGTCAATCAGGGACAGTCCCAGAGGGAAAGAACAAATGAAATGTATTGTGGACATGGGATGCAAAACATCTAAGTTTCGAATGGAGAGATTTGTAAACGAATATTATACCTGGGAAGAGAGAGAAAATTTTGAAACTACTCAGCAGCTGGTTGAGTATGCGCAATATAAAAGTGAACATGTTATTTTGGTATTATACTGTTGGAAATTGTACTGTGATTTTTGATACAGGCTGTACTTTTGTGAACTAAAAATATAATGGGTTAATTGACCTCTTCTGAGGTCAGAAGGGGGCTGTAGAGTTATATTTTTATGTGAAGTTATGCCTTTTTAGCTATTTAGAAATGTTAACCATAAGTTTGTCCGAGGTGTTCTCTTTACAGGACTCTTTTGTTACAATGGAAAGTTACAGGCCCCGGGGGGTTCTGAGAGATAACAAAGAAATCCTCCCCCAGGAAAAGGAAAACGTGGGGAAGAGAATGAACTCACAAAATGGCCGCGAGGGGCGGAGCCAAACGTCACATGACGGATCGGAAGCCAATGGAACAACGACACGTAGCATAGGCTCAAATGATATGGTGTAAATGCTGTGAAAATGTGACGTAAGCTCTGACTCCTCCCAGAGAGAGAAAGTTTTTCCTTTGGGGACGAAAAAACTAGTGTGTGTATTAGGGACTCGGGGAGGAACACAGAGCGCTCTGCTTAGGTGACTTGTATTAGGGAAAATAAAGCTTTCGTGACTTTAATCTTCCGAATCCTTGGTCATCTATCCTGGTATGTCATTATTAGCGGTTAGGGTAGTGTTGACGGCAAAAGCTAACCTCCTTCGCCAGTTTTGAACACGTGGTTGTCCGGAGTCAGGTAAGTAGCATCAGGACAAAGAGACGCATTGGAACTAATATTGATTTGCTCTGTAAAGGTAATCGAGGACAACTTAAGAGAAATAACGATTTCTATCAGTAGGGAAATTCGTTCTCGGGAAATTGTAGGAACGGCTCTGTCAGCAGGTCGGTGCTCGGGCACCCATCTCCAGATGTGAAGCCAGGCTAATGGTCAGAAACACTTACGCTACGCAGTACCCGGTGGAAACCTATGCGGACGCGGGGAGAACATGCAAACTCCACACAGAAAGGCCTCGTCCAAGGTGGAAATCGAACCCGGGGCCCTCTAGCTCTGAAGCACAAGCGCTGCTGTACTGCTGTACAAATCTTCTGTTCTGACAGACGTCGCAGCAGTCGGAAAGAAGCTGAAGACTAATAATATAATAATATGTGGGGCGGCACGGTAGTACAGTGGTTAGCACTCGTGCTTCACAGCTAGAAGGTCCGGGTTCGATTCCCACCAGGGACGGGGCCTTTCTGTGTGGAGTTTGCATGTTCTCCCCGTGTCTGCGTAGGTTTCCTCCGGGTACTCCGGTTTCCCCTACCACTAAAAACATGTACAATAGGCCAGGATGAATGAGAGTGTGTTTGAGAGTGCGCATGGGGGACGACGGATGGAAATTAGCCCAAGGCTACAATCCGGTGTGGCTTGTTCATTAACTTGCACTGTCCCTACCAAAATAAACCAATAAATAAAATAAATATAATAATAATGCACCGGTTTTATATAGCGCTTTTCTGGACACTCAAAGACGCTTTACATTGCATTATTCATTCACTCCATACCTTTGACCTTAGACTAGTTTGATCTGGACAAAAAAACATCACATTTTATCGGCGAATCTCCAAGCACTGGTCAAAACTATTATAACATATTTCCTGCGCCTTTCAGACATTTTTCAAAAAGAGTGAGCCAACAGTCGTGACTGTAACCTTAGCCACTGTGCGCCATGTGGGACTCAGAACACGGCTCGACTATTAACTTTTACCCTCGCTCAAACAGACTCGAGTGTGGTTTCATTGAGGACTGAGAGCACGTTTGCTTTAGACCATGGACTCACGGGGATAATGATGAGGAGAGTGGAGGCAAGAGAAGAGCAGAGGAGAAGGGGGAGGACACAGACCCTACGGCTGGGAGACCTTAGCCTGGCCAGACATCCTCTCCTGCTTTCTGTTCAAAAGCAGAATCGTCTGTGGGTCTGTGCGCAGCCAGTCATTACCAATTATGCTTTAAATGGCTAAAGTCACAAAGGAGAATTTGTACTAAAATGCGGAAGACTAAGGAGTCTGAAATCCTCAGTCATTCAGAAAGAACATTATAACTTTTCTCACCTGTAATTAAAATACACGGTAACCCGCCACAATGGACGAACCATGGGTTTCTTTGATTGGTTAATCCACATTTCATTGTCGACCTTCAGACCTGATGTCTCTTGGTCGGTTGATTCGTGGTTTTGAAAATGTGTCTTATCATTTCTATGCAGATGATAATCAGTTGTATTGTTCCTTCAATGACTCAGAGTTTCACTTTTTCTCTGTGTTCTTGGAATGTGTATGTTGCATCAAAAACTGGGTTGTCTCCGAATAATCTTCAGATTAATTCAAACAAAACCGAAAGTCTGATCATTGCTCCTGATACAAAGGGTTGATAAAGCTCCATCTTGGCTGACCGGGCTAGAGAGACCTGCGGCCCCATGTGATGCTTCGTGAGGCGCAGACTGATTTTTCACGCAGTGGTCAATGTGGAAATGTTTAGCTTGTGAAAACTCTGACATCTTCGTTTTCATGTCAGAGTTTAATATAGACAAAACTTACCCTGTACAATGCTTATTTTATCACATTTTGTCACGAGCGAGGTGGAGATAACCCGGATAGCTAATACATCTCTTTGTAAAGCCGGCTTTCCCTCACGTATTCATTCACAAATATTGACATACGTGTCGTGTCCTGCGAAGGGTTCCAGAGATGATCAGAATATGGTATTTTTCCTTCTGGGAGGCGCCCGGCACGGAAGAGCAGAGAAAAGTGTTGCGTATGGGCACTTGTTACAAAACCTTAGAGCTGCTTTTCTTAAAAAGAGTATGTTTACAAGCACTCGACTTTCCCGGTTATTATCGGGAGTATTTATTCCGGCTTTGTCTTTGATCATATAAACGTGGTTTCCCGATTATAAAAACCCAAAAATAGCCAGTAATGAGAAACCAGGATTTTCTGGCTGGGATTCTCCGACAGTAACCAGGATATTACAGCATGAATATGCTATATTCTGGTTTTAAGCAACTTCCCATTCCTTGCGCATGCTCTGTTAATCATAAACAAACATGGCAGCGGCGAGACTGAAGAGCTCCTGTTTCTGAAGTCAAGCAGAGACTGAGTTCTTTTATTTTAACCATGACAGAACTAAAAGTGGTGAATATTTTAGATGGAAAGAAGATTCAAGATTCAAGATTTTTTATTTGTCAAACCATGTGAATGATTTGAAATGATATTTCTCTCATCCTTGATCGTGGAGTGGGGGGTGGGGGAAGAGGGGTGGGAGGGAGGGCAGGGAGTTCAGCTTCCCGATGGCCTTGTGTATCAAACAGTTTTTAAGTCGACTGGACCTGGCCCGTAGTTTCCGCAGTCTCCTCCCTGAAGGCATATGTAACCCCCGTTACAAATAAACACTGGTGTAACTGGACAAAACCTGACAATAAATAACCTTATAAATATTCATAAATAACCTAATTAAATATTTGCTAAAAACAGTTAAAAACTACGTGACAATAAATATATAATTAGTGGGATTTACAATGTTATTATAAAAGATACATTGTAAACCGTTATCAATAAAACTGATTCAAGACGCTCTCAGCGTATGCCCCTCCCCCACCTGGCCGAGGCTCAGTCAGCGGCAGGAGTCTGAAAAGAGCGCACGGGCGAACAGAGCAGTGCAGCCGTTACGAACAAAACTGACCCAAACTACACCGAAAAGTGATCTTACACACCGTTGCCTTGCCGGGTTGAGGGAAGAGTGTGTCTACGAGACGTGAAACCTTTGAGAGTAGTCTCGGTGAGTTATTTATTTGGAAAGTTTTTGTTTGTTGCTCAGCATTTGAAGCTGAAGTTGACGCAAACTTATTTATTGTACAGTGTTTGTCGCTGCGGTTAAACGAGGCCGATGCTTTTGCTTGAGACGGCAGAGAGCAAAGAAACGGTAACAATATATTTGCTCTTTTATTTTTATTTCTCTTGTCCAGCATTTGGTGCTGAAGTTAATATAAATGTATTCTTTTACGCAGCGTTTGTCGCTGCGGTTAAACGAGACAGTTACGCTTTTGCCCGAGACGGCAGGGACCAGATAACGGTAACTTTTTTTTTTTTTTTTTTCATTTAAAATTTATATTTATTTTGCAGACAGGACAAAAAGAAATACAATACATGACACACATAAAAACACACACAAAATAAAATACAAAACATAAAAAAAAAAAATACGAACAAAATACAAAAAAAAAAATACAAAAAGGGGGGGGGGGGGGGTGGGAGTGGTACAGTTCATATATATATAAAAAAAAAAAAAAAACATTTTGAAAGAAAAAGTGTAGCAGCTACAGAAGACCGCTAAGTTATTTGGCCAGTGTGATCAATGTCAAACCCAGAAATGATTATTATTACTTTCAACATTTTTTTTTTTTTTCCTCCTTTCTCTCCTTTCTTTTCCTTCTCCTTTCTTCTTCTCTTCCCTTTCTTATAGACCCTTTAATTGTTTGTAAACATTCCGGGCCTAGCGTCAGCAGCCAAAGGGCCCACACAATTATTATAACAAAACTCATCAATTTCAATTCATAACAAAACAAAAGAATCAACATACCAGCAACAACAATAAACAAAACTCAAGAAGCATTTTCAAAATAATGTTCATAGCTTCTTCCTCTTTCTTTCTTTTTTTTTTTCTCTTTTTTCTTTTATTGTAATATTTGTACAGTATATTAAGAGCAGTCCATTTCCTTTAGTTAATCAGTTTCTTCCGTAGTTCATTCTTTACTTCTTGTAGTGTCATTTCATTTGTTTGGCTTTTGCAAGGGTCACAAAGGAGTGCTGTTACATTCTCCATTGATAACAAGTTCATAAAGTCTTTCACCCAGTTATGTAGGTCAAAACAGTCTGCTTTACGTACTTTCCAGTTTTTAAGTATGATTCTTTTTACTGACATGAACCCTAAAGCTGCAATTCTCTGTGTAGTTTTTGACAGAGTGCCAGTCGTATTTCCAAGGACACAAACATCAAATTGATTGGGGATTTCTACATTCAGAAGATCTTGAATAAAACCAGTTACAGCTGCCCAAAATGTTCTTACATCAGGGCATGTCCACAACATATGATTAAGTGTCCCAGTCCGGCCACATCCATGCCAGCACACATCCGAGAAATTTGGATTCATTTTTTTCAAAGTTATGGGGTAACATACGCTCTGTGAATAATTTTCATTTGAATAGTTTTATAATAGTTTTTTGATTTTTTTAAATTGTATCCCATTGTTCAGCAGTTAAAGGAAATCCAATGTCTTTATCCCATTGCAATTTTGTGGATGTGGTGCTGTCAGGAAGTGACTGGATCAGCAACTTGTATATTACAGAGACTGTCCCTCTTTTGTTGACAGCTGTTTTTAATTTTTCTTCTAGAATACTCTTTGAAGCAAGTATGATTCCTTTTGTCAAATAATTTTTCATGATTGATTTTAACTGAAGATATTGGAATATCTTCGACTCTTTAAGGTTATATTGAGATTTTAAGACTGAAAATGGTATAATTTGTCCATCTTTTACCAGTTGATCCATCCGGTTGATATCCTCTGACAAAAAAGCGTTACGGAGTGTCTTACCGCCAACAGTTAATAAAGAATTGTTTGATATTGGGCATGATGGTAATGATATACCAGTTATTTTTAATTGCTTTTGTATAGCTTTTGTAATTTCACAAGAAAATTCTATTAATTGATTTTTGTTCTTAACTTGGTATTTGGGATTATACCATAAAGATTTAAGGGAAAATGTTGCATTGTGTTCGTATAAAACACTTTTCTCTAACCACTCCCAGCTTCCAGGTGTACGATGATTTTTTTCATTGTAACCCCATGTCAGAGGATATCTTACATTGAAAGCTAAATAATACATGTATATGCTAGGTACTCCCCACCCACATTTTCCCTTGGGCATAGTAAGTTTTTTACGATTGATTCTGGGCTTTTTTCCATTCCAAAGGAACTGTGTAAAAAGAGTATCTATTTCCTTAAACCATTTTTGAGGGACTTTAAGTGGGATGGCAGATATTGGAAAAGTAAGCCGGGGCAATAAGTTCATTTTTATTACCTCAGCCCTTCCCCACAAAGACAAAGGCAGGACAGCCCATCTCCTAATATCTTCTTTAATAGTCTTGAGTATATTAGGGCCATTCAATTCAAATATCTTGCAGATTGGTGATTTAATAACTATACCAAGATATTTCATTCCTTGTGATTTCCAAACAAAAGGTGCAGTTCCTAAATGAGATGGGAATGTATACTGATTTAGTGGGATTGCTTCGCTCTTACTACAGTTAATTTTATATCCAGAATTTTTGCCAAATAGTTCTAATAAAGTCAATAATTGTGAGATAGATTGATTAGGATTAGTTAATGTTAACAAAATATCATCTGCATACAGACTGGCTTTAAAATTATATCCTCCAATGTCAATACCTTGTATGTTTTCATTTGCCCGTATAGCACACGCTAACGGTTCTAAAGCTAAAATAAATAGAGATGGAGAGGCTGGGCAGCCCTGCCTTGTCGATCTAAAAAGCTGAAAAGGATGAAAAGGAAGGGATCACTTTTTCGAGTCTTTTAGCCAGGATCTTGGCGAATATTTTGTAATCATTATTTAAAAGACTTAATGGACGATAACTGCCCATCTGCATCAGATCCTTACCCGGCTTTGGAATAACAGAGATTATGGCTGAACGCATAGATACAGGCATTGACTGGTTGGAAATGATATCGTTAAATAGTAGGGTTAAAAGAGGTGCAAGTATGTCTTGAAAGCTTTTATAGAATTCTATGCTGAACCCATCCTCCCCTGGGGCTTTTCCAGAAGAGAGGACCTTGATAGCATCCCTTACCTCTGCTTCGGAGATATGGGATTCCAACATGTCATTCTGTTCTGGTAAAAGGACTGGAAGACTGATGTTTTTTAAGAATGCACTTATGTCGCAGCTCTGCGCTTGATGCCCTGATTTATATAATGTTGAGTAAAACAGTTGGAAAGCTTCATTTATATCTTTTTGATCGTATACTAGAGTACCATTTTGATCCAAAATTGCAGGAATGGAATGCTTATTTTCTATTTGTTTTAATTGGAGTGCTAGTATCTTTCCCGCCTTATCCCCATATTCAAAATATTTTTCCGTAGACGATGCAAAGCAAATGCTGTCTCTTCATGCAGAATACTTTCTAAATCAGATTGCAAAATTAATAATTTTTTCTTCACCTCTGTGTTATTTGGATTGATCATGTGTTGCATTGCTGCCTTTTTTAATTTTCCCATTAACATTGTTTTTTCATTCTGCATGTTTTCCTTTTTGCTGAGGAGTAGCTTATGAGCCATCCTCTGCATGTGGCTTTAAAGGCCTCCCAGACTACTTGCACATTTGGGCCAGAGTTTAAATTATTGTTTATAAATTCCACTGTCCTCTCGTGAATGTGGCTAATCAGTTCTTTATCTTTAAGCAAAGAGTTATTCATTTTCCACTGTTTACACTTATATTTGCTAACTATGAAAGTGAAACAAGCTGACACTGGTGCGTGATCTGAAATGATGATATTGTGTATCTGAGAATCAATAACATTCTCTAATAACTCTTTGGGTAAAAGTAAAAAGTCTATCCGGGAGTAGGAGTTGTGGACCTTGGAATAAAAACTATATTCTCGCGTCATAGGGTTTAATGTACGCCAAACATCTGTTAATGCTAATGTATTTTTAAATTCCGTAAAAGCAGCTGATAACGCTCTATCTGATGGGAGTGGCCTCTTAGACCTGTCTAACAGGGGATCCCCAGTCATGTTGAAATCTCCACCCACCAAAATAGGATCACCAGCAAACTTTGGGAGGAGGACAGTAAGGGATGACAAGAAATCAATTTGTCCTGTATTTGGAGCATATATGTTCACTAAAGTACACTTTTGATTTTGTAAATAACCTGAAATTATCAAATATCTACCATCCGGGTCAATTATTTGTTCTAATATTCGGAATGACATTCTCTTCGAGATTAAGATGCTGACACCCTTTGCTGCTCCATTACCAGGAGATGAAAAGACTTGTCCAACCCATCTTTGTCTTAGTTTCATAACTTCAGTCTCTTTTACATGTACCTCTTGTAGCATGGCCACATCACATGATAAAGATCTCAAATGTGAAAGTACTTTGTACCGTTTTACCTTATTAGAAATCCCTTTTATATTCCATGATATTAATTTAATTGAGTTAATGCTCATGTCAACGCTTTATTTTCCATTTGAATGTGAACTGTACCACAAGAGGGGTGGGGGGGGGGTAAAACAAACAAACACATACAGCAACAACAACAACAACAACAAAAACAAAAAGCACACACAAAAGCCAATAGGCTCTTAAACACAGAACCAACATAGAGTCTGTTACCCTAACAGACTCCCGTCCGCAAAACAAGAAAAAGAACACGCGTTGCGCGCACTGCAAACTCACTTTGTTCGGACCATTACAACAATGGCGATATCTGCTTGAATTTATAGTGTGTATGTTCAAAACTCTATATCGCCACCTAATCTGTGCACCTGGACGGGATGAGAGCCCATATGCTGGATATTATTAGTTTATCATCCAACCTTTAACTTAGGTTGTCCAGCAAACTGAAAATCTGAAACAAAATTAGATTAACTCACGTCATCCCCATCACCAGGCGCGTCCTGCCTCCGGTTTATCCAAAAGTATTAGGAAGGAGGATTTTAAGCTTTTCGTTAGCTTCTTTAGCGTCTTTGAAGATATGGGTTTCTTCATCAATGGTCACAATGAACCTGGATGGATGTAAAATACCATAGCGATGCCCCGTAGGTCGTAGTTTCTTCTTTATTTCCGTGTATTCTGCCCTTTTGCGCTGCAGCTCCACTGGTAGATCTTGCCGCACGTAGAACGGCTTCCCATTCCAGAATAGCTTCTTTTTGGCCGCTGCTCGCAGGATACGTTGCCGGTCTTCCCATCGTAGCAGACGGATCAGGTACAGTCGGGGCGGATCTGAGGGGTCCGGGCGAGGACGGAGGCTTCGATGTTGTCTCTCCACCTCAGGCACCCGGTCCTCAGACGCTGCGTCCAGGATGTATCGCAGGATTTGATCCATCACTTGTTTTTGATCTTCTCGTTCCAAAGTTCCTTCTTCCAAGCCCAGAACACCAGATTATTTCTTCTACTGTGCATTTCCAATTGTGTCACTCTTGTTCGTAAGTATTCCACGCTTTTTGTGAGTTCGGGGATGGCGTCTTGGTTTGATACGCACCTGTCTTCCAAATCCCCAATTCGTGACTCGGCATTGTTCATTCGATGTAGTACAGCGCGAATATCCTTATTCAAGCTCTGAAACAAGCCATTCAGTTCGTCAAACTTTGAGTCAAATGACTCCTTGATGCTGTTGACTTGGGTCATAAGCGTTTGTGCCCAGCCAGGTGTATCCTGATCGGTGCGTTGACCCGCCATGCCGTCTATCTGTCTTTTTTTCCGTCTAGTCAGGTGCGTTTTTTGAGGCATGCACACAATTCAGTCGTGTTGTCGCTTGTGATTGATTTCCTTATATTTTCTTTCACTCAGAGGCAGTATTTAACAATATCAGGTCCGAAAAAGTTTGTGAGGAGCGCTAGCACGCCATTACTCTCTTGTCACGTGACAATGCTCCTATGAACTAATCTGACGCTGAGGTTAGACGCCAGATAACGGTAACTTAACGTTAAGATAACGGTAACTTAACGTTTTCTGCATTTCTACTTTTATTTCTGTTGGTCACAATGTTGATTATTTTTACGGTGGTTTGTTCATTTTATGTGAAAAGAAGCTTTATTTCCCAGTAACAGTAAGCGGCTCAGCTAAAAACAAATGGTCGCCTCTCTTTTTTGTTTCTCTCTTAAGTTACGTAGCCTCCGCAGCCTTGTAAGCGGCTGGATTTGTGTTTTTACTTGAATGTAATTTTATTTTGTGCTAATTGCGATCCACCCAACGGAACATTCTCAGGATCAACGGCAGCGTCTCGCGAGGTGCGCGTGGTCCGCATTCCACCAAAGAACCTCACTGACTCCCAGACCAAGGTTTGAGGAGCGTTTGTGGAGTTTTTCCAACGGATTTGAGCGCACGTTAAAGGGCGCCTACGTTGAACTCAGAACATATTCACAATTTAAGTTTTGCTAAGCTTTTGGACAATTAGAAGCCAGCTTCTTTTTGTTATTGCTTTGCAAGCCAAATTGTTTACTGGATCCTTTTGATAATTGTTTTATTTATGTATTTAAAGGGTACCTATGGTGTCATTTTTAAAGTGACAAACGTGTTTGAAAATTGAAAAGAGTGAATAATATAAACCTGAAACCAAGATTAAACTTAAATTAAACTAATTTAAGCATAGGTTTAAATTCAAAACACTCAAAAGTAACTAAATGACCGGTCATAAAACGAAACTTGTTGAAATAAGGAAATAAGTGAAACATACCTTTTTTATTGAACTCATCTCAAAAGTTTAAACAATATAAAGGTGTAACGGGTAACTAACAGAAGTGCCCGTATTAATGTTTGATGTTTGTCTGTCCTTTTTATTGTCTATGTTAAGTAAATTGCCGGCTTTTCCATTTAAACCTATTGACTTTGGCTCTCATTTTGAATTACACACCACTCCTTTCGAATCTAGAACTGGTCCATACCCTACAGTCCTTTGCCTAACAGCGTAGGTGTTACACATTACCTTGAAGAGACTGTGTGATGGGTGCGTAGGGTCCCTGGTGATTCTGACGGCTTTGCGGGTGAGACGGGTGGAGTACATGTCCTTAATGGTGGGGAGAGGGGCTCCGCAGATCCTCTCCACTGCTCTCACGATGCGCTGGAGGCTCCTTCGGCAGGAGGCAGTGCTGGCGCCGTGCCACACAGTGATGGAGCTGGTCAGGATGCTCTCTATAGTCCCTCTGTAGAAGAACCACACAGTGATGGAGCTGGTCAGGATGCTCTCTATAGTCCCTCTGTAGAAGAACCACACAGTGATGGAGCTGGTCAGGACGCTCTCTATAGTCCCTCTGTAGAAGAACCACACAGTGATGGAGCTGGTCAGGATGCTCTCTATAGTCCCTCTGTAGAAGAACTACACAGTGATGGAGCTGGTCAGGATGCTCTCTATAGTCCCTCTGTAGAAGTTGCACATAACGGAGGCTGGGACTCTAGCTCTTCTCAACTTGCGGAGAAAGTAGAGACGCTGATTACTTTTCTTGACCAGTGATGTAGTATGCATGGTCCAGGAGAGTTTCTCTGTGATGTGCACACCCAGGAACTTAGTGCTGGTCACCCTCTCCACTGCAGCACCGTAGATTGTTAGAGGAGCATGCTGGACCCGCGCTCTTCGAAAGTCCACAACAATCTCTTTTGTCTTCTCCACATTTAGAGAGAGATTGTTCTGTGTGCACCACATGGCCAGACTGCTCACCTCACTCCATCGTAATACGGATTGATGCAAAGCTGTCAGCGACCGTTTCAGTGTGGCTGGTTTTCCTCCGGACGCAGAGACGGGTCGACCACAACACAGAGTTCTACAACTAAAGTTCTCCCTCCACGAACTCTCTGTGAACTCCATCAGCTCCACTCTCTCCCACCAGCCCTGGCCTCGAACCTTTACCCATGCCTTTATTATTTTCACGGTATTGTGCTCCAAAATATAATGTGTGTGTGCATGTGCAGATATAGCTTAAATACGAGAAGCCGGCATTCCTTATTTGATCATGTAAACAGGGGATTTGAGTTTCCCGATTTCGCAGTGACATATAAACACCATATCCCGAAAACTGCCGGAATATGGCTAATAACCTGGGAAATCGAGCACTTGTAAACACACTCAATGAGGTTTTTGCTCCACTCATGCAACAAATTAACCATTGAAGTCACTTCTACAACAAACTTTCCAGTCTTGGGTTTAACAAGATTTTTAAGTTTTTCTTTTCCAGAGACATTTTTTAATATCTACACTGAAAGAAATGGGAAAGGCCCTCTGTTAAATTGACAGAATTTTATTTTGCCACGTCTACCCTATTGTAACATGTTCTATGTTTCAGCGCGTTAGTATAGTGTTGAACTGACACAAAACACGATAAAATGCGCACACACCTTAGATAAGTGTCAGCTCAACATGAACAGTCAACGTTACAGTAACACAATTCATTTTCCCGCCGAAGACTACAGAGGCGGACTTTTGCAATGCATCATGGGAAGAAGAAAGCCAGTGACCGCGCTCTTGACAGTCAGAAGCAGCAAAAAATATAGGAATAACAACCATCAAAAGTTGGTCAATACAAATTACAGCTATATAATTGTGTTTTTAGTAGATAAAGGAAGTGGCTTCTGTCAATGAATCTCATCACACGCCCTTACTGTACATTTTGAAGTGAAAACTTCATATTTAACGGCTCTTTCTTCATTTGTGGTCATAAACCTTTTTAAAAAGTGACTCTGCACAGATAAACTGACTGCTGTGTGTTCTCCATGTACTTAAAGTATATGTTCCATAATCGTGAAAATGGCCTGTTACATACATGGCTCAGTGACCAACTTTTTTTGGACCAACGTCTTTTCTCCGCCACTGTTTTAGCAGTGCTAATGTTAGCTGGTTAGAGCCATTCATTTGAGTGTCTTAAGCCTCACTTCTAAATTAAGCTGGCATTGCTTCTGTGGAGTTTACAAGTGTTTTGTAGCTGTTTTTATCGGAGCCCCGTGCAGCCTCCCCACTCCGACTGGAGGCTCGCACAGGCTCCCCGCACAGGCTGGAGACTCGCTCCAGCCGCGCAGACACAATATGCATCAGGACGGAGTGGACTTGAAGCACTTTTTTGTCGAGTTTAACTCCTGGTGTCCTTTTGCTATGTTGTTAGCTTGTTAGCTTTCCTACGTATGGAACTGGGTTTGGGATAGAATGGAAATCCGTGATGTTTCTGGTGCAAGGCAACACTGTCCATAGACTAACAAATATAAGTAAAAACTATATCAAAAGTTCGATTAGGGCCGTGGAATAACTCCGTTTGCGGCCTGGTCATTACTAGTGTCCACTTGCTATGTGAATGATAACTCCAGGATATTACATTGATGAACATTAGGTCATTTTAAGTTTGAGTGCTGGATATCACCTCGCACACGCCCTTTCCTTAAAATAATGGAGACTTGGTAAAATAAAACACCGTAATTGTCATTTACATTTTATCATTTGAACACTATAATATACCATCTATAATACGGTGTAATGTTTTTTTTTTTTGTAATGCTGGTAGGCAGTAAGTTACTGATCTGAATGTAGGAAATGGGACTGTATTAATCTACTTTTTTTTAAATGCATTTTTCTTTTATTGCAGATTGTGAAAATGTGGCTCAACTCAAGGTGAGTCAACGTGGCTCTCCCTCAGGTTTTTGTGGTAAGAAATATTTGTGGTTTGATCATCAATTTTATTGCGCTTTATCTTGGGTTGTTTTTTGGAGGCTGCAGTCTAAGTAGAGATGCCAAAAACCAGACCACACACACCTCCAGCTTTTACTTCATTATTATCACAGCACTTTGTAATCTCTTGTTTATAAAATGTGCTATAGAAGTAAAATTGGATTGTGATTTATTATATAAGCAATAACCTCTGCATTTGTCATGTCTCGTCCTCTTGTTTCTTTTTTCTTTTATTGTAGTTTGATACAACATGGGATGACTGTGGATGGAGTCAGGTCATGCCCTCATATACAAAGAAGTTATAACAATATTTGATTATTACAGTACACGGTACACTATAATTTACATTTTGATATATTGGGCTGTAGTTTGTGGAGTCAGCCCATTAAGTAAGACTGGAACAATATAGTTTTTCAATATTGTATAATTTTTTATTGCAATTCTAAGCTGGGCTTCTAGACTGACCAAAATGGTTGCATGGTTGCCTTTACATTTAGAGAATATTCATTTATTGATTCCTTTGGAGTGGATCACTACAACATGTCCTTTGAGCATTTTTTAACATCAGTCAGTCAAGTTAAACCCCTTTTAAAATAATTCTATGTTCTCTATTCCCTTCATGACTGTAGAATATCTTAGAGAACAAGGAAGGGCTGCAGCTGCTTTCAGTGCTCACTGGAGTGTAAATCCCGCTCTCCGTGAGGCAGCTCGGCCACTGAGGCGCTCAGCGATGGGATACATGTGCAATGTATTTCAGGCAAGTGTTTGGAAGCTTTGTTGTTCCTTCTTATTGCAATTTCAGCTGTCGAAATTTGTGAAATTTACATTTGCAGATAAATGGACACAACTGGACCTTTTGATTCCAAATCTTCTTCAGGAAGAAGAACTGGGGGACCCACTACGTCATGGTGTGTAAAGAATACATCTCTACCATCGTTGAGCACATCCATCAGAATGTCACACCTCCAGACAGGGTTGCCAGGTCCGCGGTTAAACCACGGAATTGGGCGTTTTTTTAAGCCATTCCGCGGGTGAAAAAAACTGTCCGTGTTTTTTTGCCTTGCTGTTGTCAATATAAAATTGGATATTTCTATCTTATTTTTGATCAAAATCACTATTTCAAATGACAAAATCTCAAATCCAAGGCTCTGTGAGCTGCTTTTTCAATAAGAGAGAAAGAAAGGGGTGGTTTCTCATCATTGCGGGAGCACATGGGCTCTGTTTACTGGTAAACTCCAGCCGTGCCGTATGTCCGCAGGTTTTCCGTGGTTTTTAAGATATTTTTTGGCGGGTTTGGCTGCCCAGACCTGGCAACCCTGCCATCGCCCTTCACTCTGTCATCAGTGAGTGAGGAGGCAGCATTAAAAAACTCAATAAAACATGAATAACTGCATTTGATCTCTTTGACCGTTTGTCTGTGTTGACCTGCAAACCATTAAAAGAACTTTAAAATCGATCCTGAAACACAAGGGGAGTCAAAGCAGCGACTCTGAAACCGGTGTAATGTGGTCCCGCCTCCTGGGGTCTCATTTATAAAGCCCACGTACAGTACGGACAAAATGAGGCCAAAACCTTCCGTACGAACTGTTCTGCGCCAAAGGTGGTATTTATAGAAATCGAACTGAACGTGAAACATTACGCACCGCCACACTAGGTTTGTACCTGTCGTACGCAGTCCGCACTTTTCAGAAGCGCTGCAAACACACGAGGAGAGGCGAGGGAAAGCAGCAAGGGGAGGTCGGATTGAGGAAATGAAGTCTGGTGCACATTTTAAACTGCTCATTTCTTTATTTTCTACAGAAATGATTGAGATCATTAAAAAAATAAAATCTAGTAAATCAACCGTTGGCTTTGTGTAGTGTTTCAATCTTTCGTTTATATACTTAATAAAAATATTGTAGTCATGTGTGACACGCAAAGACGTGCACGCTCATGTACGCTCATGCACGGACACCGGAGCGCACTGCCGCCGGCTGGGAGCGAGACGCAGGAAGGATCCGAGCCGCTCTGTGCTTTTAACCAAAGTCTGACCAACTCCTGTTGAGGCCGTGCTGAGGGCTGGTCCAAGGCACAAGTCCATTCAGAGACGCTGCGTAATTACGCGCTGCAGCTCCACAACCTCTCTCTTTCTCATACCACCCGGACTCTGCTCCTCATTCATGCCCAAAGCGAACCGGTGCCTCATCCCCAAACCCCGACTGCACGTACAGCGAGCTCAAAAAACAATAGACTATCTGAGTGATTCAAAGCCCGCCGAGCTTATTCTGTAGTTTCAGGAAATTTGAGCTCCGTGAACAGCACTGGGAAATATCACAGTCAGCGTCTAAAAGGCTCTTCTTTACGTTCTAAAAGTGTATTTCCAAAAGTGTTATTGATGAGACTCTGCACTCTGCCAGTAGGTTACTTGTGATCAGAGAAACAGCGGTAACATGTCAGTAAAGATCCACCTCGGCCTCTGCTGTCACTGCTGAGGCGTGTGGCCCCTCCCTCTCTGCTCCCGGGGTCTCGGTAAAACCCTCTCATTATCGCCTCATGTTTAGGTAAATCTCATTCATAAGTTACTTTGCATATCCTTATATGGTGACATGGAGGCGTGGAGGGGGCGTGACGTGAGGAGGGGTCATGTGCGCACATTTCTGCTCCAGGTGGAATTTGTGAAGGGGAGTTTACGTGGTGCTGCGCGTACGGAGGGTTTCATAAGTCCCAATTTTTTTCTCCGTACGTGAAGTTTGGGTTTTGCTCGTACGGACTCTTACAGTTTTGTAAATGAGACCCCTGGTCTTCGTCAGGACACGAGCTGCTGAATTTTGTAAAAGTTGTAAACCTGAGATACTCTTTTTGGGAAGACCAGAAAGCAGGGCATTACAGTAGTCGATACGACTGGTGATAAGGCAAGGCAAGGCAAGTTTATTTGTAGAGCACAATTCATACACAAGGCAATTCAAAGTGCTTCACAGTTGCAGAAAAATTACAAGAAAACAGATAAAATCAATCAAAAAAAGCATGCATTAGCGTCTCCGTGTTGGCCCGAAATAACTTGATAAACCTAGTAACTGATTAAAATCAATAATGATTATGATGATCTTTAGAGAGTACTATCATTCCAGGCCTGATTTACTCAGCTCTGAACCCAAAAAGGCAACATTTGAGTTCAGTAACCTTTGTTACTAAATACGATCATACATTTAAATCTGGGTCCGTCCATTATTTAGATTGAGCTGAAATACAGGTATAGGTGATTTTGGCCATTATGTCTTATTCTTATATGAAAACATAAAATGACAGAAAACATGCAATGCATTTTTTTCTCATATGTATATCAGTGATGTTCAGGAAACGTTTCAAATTGATATCTACAAATTATTATTATTTTCCCTATTTACCTGCAGTGTCTCGTCTTAAACACTGTGTGAACCTAGAATATGAAAATAAGCACGGACTCAATATAAATGAGGGATAAAATAACCCTGCGATCCCAAACTGCAGCCGCTCCGGTCTGCAGATTCACCCAACTCCATCAACTCATTAGCTGCTCCTTTCCTAGCAAACTCTACTCATCTGTGCGAAAAAGAAAAGAAGAAAATCATTAATCAATCCACATGAGTGTTTAGGTGAGAGCTGTTTACCGCCAGACACTTGACACCGTCCGCAAACGAGCGGTGCGTTAAATTCGATTATGTCTGCGGTGAGGCAAGCGGCAGAGGTGGGCCCACACGTTACATTCAGAGGTGGGGCACGCGGCTAATGCCAACACGTGTAAACCAACACCGGTGAACACAACGCGGGTCATAATTCATCATCCGTGACATGTTTGAAAGGCCGTACATGGAGATAATTACAGAGAGGATGCTCAGAGTGGTCTCTAGGGCGGGAGATTATTAAGACATAATAAAACCTGCGGTGAAGATAAACAAAAGTAGACTACAGAAAGGGCTGATGTGATGCTAAGCTGAATTTTTACTACAGTTTCTGCTCGCGTTCAATCACTGTCGAGCTAAAACTTTAAAGGGACTATACAGAGTTTAAAAATGTTAAAACAAAGTATTTTCATCTCCCTACACGTTCCAGCCATGTACTAATGTGTAGAATGAGCCCAGACCTATTCACCACAACTGCCTCTAAAATCCTGCACTGTCACTCAAAATGTTGTTACTTCGGGTCTGAAGTAGCCTGGCCTTAGCTATCCGTAAACTCCGGTCAATTATAATTTCCCTTCATATACGTCTGGGTCTTTTTTTAAATTTTTTTTATTATTTATTTTATTTGAGCAACAAATGCATACAGGTATAGTATACATGTTATTTACAGAAATGATTAACAACATAAGAAGTATTTGTGCTGCTCAAAGGGGGTAGGAAGAAGTTAGTTATAACTTATGAGGCCCTGCCCCTCCTTTCAGTTGACTTACACAACTTAAAACTACTGCTCACGGCAAAATCATTATCAAATGTGTATTTAAGCTTTAACCATGAGATCTACGGTAGCAAATTAAATCAACCAATGGGTCCTCTTAGCAGTCCCAAAACAGTAAAGTAACTTGGTTCATAACATTCTGGTGTGTGCACTTGCATAAGATTGAAGGTGCACATGCTGTACATCACATAATAAGTCCGGATTCATTCCATACTTCTCGTAATCGGATCAAAATCCCCCCAAAAAAAAAATCATAGTTCAGGAACAGATGATTAATTTACAAGAGTTCTGCATACTTTTCCAGTATTTGCTTTCTGTACATTATTTTAAATTGTACTACAGTTCAATGCATTTTTAAATCCTGTGTTCCAGAGGTCAACTCCACTTCTTGTAATAGACATACTTTTTTGTGTTGTGCGGGAATATTTTTTCTTAAAATTCATTTTCCTGCTTAGGTTGTAACCCCCATCACGGTCTGAAAACATTATTTGAATGTTTGCAGGGCGTAAACCGTTTCTGGCTTTGAAAATAACTAGGGCAGTTTTTAATTGCACCAATTCTGTGAATTTGAGAATCTGTGACTGTACAAATAATGGGTTGGTGTGCTCCCTATATCCAACTTTGTGGATAATTCTTAAGGCCTTCTTTTGTAATTTAAATAAAACATCTGTATAGCTTTTATACGTGTTCCCCCAGATTTCCACGCAGTAGGTCAGGAAAGGTAGTATAAGAGAACTGTACATGATATGTAATGATTGCTTATCAAAGAAATGTCTCGCTCTGCCCATTAAAGACACGTTTTTAGCCATTTTGGCTCTAATCATAGCGATATGGGTTTTCCAGCTCAACCTGGCATCAAGAGTTACTCCCAGAAAGGTATGTTCATACTCTTTCAATGATGTTATTATCGATTTTTAGTTGGATCTCCACTTCTATGCATCGATTTGTGAACGCCATAAATGTTGTTTTTAATACATTCAATGATAATTTATTTTTATTGAACCAGTCCTTTAGCTTAGACAGTTCTTCTGTGACTTCAATCACAAGTTGTTGCAAGTTTGCGCCTGACGCTAGTAATGTTGTGTCGTCGGCAAAGAGGATAAACCTAAATATCTCTGAGGCTGAGCACACATCATTAATATACAATAAAAAAAAGTTTAGGGCCCAGGATAGATCCCTGAGGTAATCATAATTTATAGTTTCACATGATGATTTGTGTTGGCCCATTTGTACAAATTGATTAGGTATGAATCTAACCAATTTAGGGCAAGTCCCCCGATTTTTAATAGAATACCACGATCCATGGTGTCAAAAGCTTTTTTTTTTAGATCTATAAATATTTATTCTATTATATTTCTTGTTCAAGTAAGGCCAGCATTCTAGATCTGCTTGAAATTCAACCTGCTATATTTCTATATAATCTTCCAGTCTATTGTTAAATAATTTTTCCAAAATTTTACAGAATTGAGTTAAGATAGAAATTGACCTGATCTCAGTGGCCGTGTTACATCGGTTGAATTTCAACCTACCATTCAGCAAGCGGGGAGGCAGGTGTTGTAGGTGACATCAAGCATTTGTGCAGCATTTGCTGGTTGTAGTTTCATATCCGCAATGGCGGCGGATATGAAAGTAATGGAAGCTCTTCAAACCGTTCTGGCTCGGCTCCCAAATATCCAGAAATTGAAACTGAAGCCTTGGAATGCGCAAGGAATGCCCCCAAGAGTTATGATAGAGTTATGATAGAGTTATGATAGCTGCTTCTCTCACTCGGGCGCATTACATACGTCACGACCAAACCCTAGCAAAAATCAGATCCGATCGTTTCAAAGGAGTTCACCCCTCCCACCTGATAACGGAGCTCAATTTTGAAGATCCAGACCCTTGTACGAAACGAAATGAGTATAAGGCTATGGTAAAACCAGGCTAGGATCGAAGTGCCGTCATGCACGAGCTTAACATAGAGACTGCAGTTATGCCTAAGACTACTGGTGGCAGTAGTGAGTACAAAATGACCAACTTGCATCTAGTCTCTTTAATGCAGTGATCTCCTCCCTCACCAGTAGAGGCGCTGCAGCGGGAGTTAGACAAACAAAGGTGAAAACTTTCCTTCGCAGGGTGGCTGGGCGCACCCTTCAAGCTCGGAGTAGAGTCGCTGCTCCTTCACGTCGAAAGGAGCCAGCTGAGGTGGCTAGGGCAACTGTTCCGGATGCCTCCTGGTTGCCTCCCTCGGGAAATGTTCCGGGTATGCCCTATTTGGGAAGAGGCCTCGTGGAAGACCCAGGACACGCTGGTGGGACTACAGTATGTCTCCAAGCTGGCCTGGTGTCGCCTCGGGGTCCCCCCAGAACAGCTGGAGGAGGTGTGCGTGGATCAGGAAGTCTGAGCATCTCTGCTGAGCCTGCTTCCTCCGCGATCAGGCCCCAGATAGAGCGGAAGAATATGGATGGATGGATTGATCTTTAATAAAACTCTACAGCAGCGGTTCTACGCATGCTGTAGTTGAATCAATGAAAATTGGTTTTGCATAGTATGCTATAGGGGTTAGTCTCGTCGCCAGTCACAAGCTGGCTGCCAAATTTTCCACGTAAAGAGCGTCATGTTCAATCTAGAGTTTTATTAAAACATTTTTATCATAGCCATTAGACATTAGCTATGAGTTGCTAATGTTTAAGGGTTTTAGGCAGATTTCAGCTGAAAAACAATGGTCACAACATTGCAGTTGTTAGCAAAGAGGACCTAGTTAGTTGCAAAACTGCACCTCGGGCTAATTGGAGCTATCACAACAAACATAAGCTATGCACTGTTCAACCAGAAATGGTGCACATAGTCATCTACCCCTTGCTGGCTGGGAGTTGCGCTGCTCCTAAATGAAATTCGATTAGATAGGCCATTCAACTTATTCCGGCAGTTTGCGTGGGTGCCGCCATGAATTGTGCCAGCCCCTTCAATCGTATTAGTTTAGGACAGGAGAAGTCAAGAGAAAATCAGTTCTATGGACCTACACGTTTCTTAGGCCGCGCAGAGAAACGATGCAGTGTTGACTTGTTGGTGCAAATGAACATTGGACATTTTACACAAATCACTAAAACAGCAGAATTTAGTGGAAAACCTTTTTTCCTTCGTTCCCCGCATAATGAACGGACTTTGCACTCTATCGAAATTGTCATTACAACAGAAGCGCCGATCCGTGGCAAAAAGAAGCAAAAATAGGCAAGGCGGAATAAGGTGAATAGCAGTCATGTAGGAGTTACCGGGGCTATTGTCACACTTGTTTTCTAGGGTTCACTGCTCATCAACAGAAAATCCCACAAGAGTCCGACCTGCCCTTAGTGAAAGCTTTAACCCTTGACTTGAAGTAGACCTTGCTTCCTTTTTTCTGTCATATTGAGATAAATTGTTATTAACCGTCAAACACAACAAAATCGACGGTGACAATGTGTCCCATATGCTGGGCAAGTTGTCACAACTTGGGTTAATTGAGTTTTTGGTGTTAACTTGACATTTGATAAACTGTTGTAACTTTTTTGCTATTTGAGATAAAAGGACAAAATACGTTTTAAAACAGTCGCAAAGCCAGATGTGTTCATAACACTCATTTGAGCTAACTGTTGATTTTTTTTGCAAAATGCTCTATGAGGTGTGAAAGGTACAAATTCACTAAAATGACCCAAACATACGGTCTCTATAAAAGCTGTTAAAATACAGTGATCAGAAAAACATATTAGACACAAAAGAAGAAGAAAAAGTCCCACAATTTATGTGACACATGTGACAAATAACCCCTAAGTTTTGGTGACAAATAACCCCGAGTGTCCCCTTTACCAACAATGTAAGCTAGGCAAGAAACGGCTTTAGCATGTTAGCTCTAAAACATAAACCCCACCTTAATTGAGCACATTTTCACCAGTTCCACTTTGCCCAAATCTAAAAGCTTCTTGTAAAAAGCATCAAAATATAGAGAAAAACGAGACGTTAATGAGGATGAAAATGCACCGAAAAAGCATAAAAAGAGTGACAAAAACGCAACACAATAGGCGGCAATAAAGTGATGAAGAGCAACAAAAAAGCAACATGAACGCAACATAAACACAACAACACAGGCAACAAAAACTTGACAAAAAAACAACAAAAAAGTGACGACAACGCAAGGAAATATCTTTGATCAGATTTGTAGGTCTCAACTTTCAAATGAGGCGTTACACTGGCCTATAGGATGTAAACTGTTTTTTAAAGCTTTTAGATTTGGGTAAAGCTGAACTGTAAAAAATGTGCTCGGTTAAGGTGGGGGGTAAGAGGTTACAGGCACTAACTAAAGGAAACCTCTTACCACTAAAATAACTTAAGTTTGGGTCTTCTCCTCATGTCTTCAGTCCAAATTAGAAAAGGATTATTGGAAGAGAAGAAGAACACCAATACACATATTATATATCAGTACCAGCACACAGCGCCCTCTGTGCCTGTAAGAAGCAATGCGACATTTAACCCCGTGTGATAAATACACCCGGTCTCCCCTAAGGGTAGATAAAGACAAGACTGGTTTTCTTGATTTGGACGTAAATGTAATGCATGTTTTTAGATATAAAATGTCAAGCAGTGCAATTTGAGCCTGGTGGATGTGTATGAACTATTTACTGCAAGACAAGATATGCAAAGAAATGGTTTTACTTAATTCTGTGACTTAGTATCTCTTAATGGCAGTACTTTATGACTTGTACAGTACCTCCGTGGCTTTCTACATGTATATGGAAATGTGTGTTGCTAATATACTTTAAAACTCTGCAATCTCAATCACGTTGCTGTGTCAGAGCTTTGCGTGACTCCATCATTTCCCAAACGGAAGCCGACGGGTGTTTCGTAAAAAGAAAAAAAAAGAAAAAAGGATGACACTGAGATTTCCTCCCTGTTCATCCCCACTGATCCCAAAGACACTCTCGCTCCCATCAATAACGTCATGCGGTGCCGAAAACACTACTCTCGCTGTAAAGTTTACCACAACAATCTGGGATGCAAATTTATGTTAATTCAATTAGCTGTGCGCAGAGGAAAGAGCGCCGCGTTTCAGCTCCATTTAGCAGGGAGACAAAGGGAGCAGCTGCCTGGATAAGACTGTGTTCCACCGCGAGCTCAGCCCGGCGCACAAACAATGCTGGGAAGCCACAGCCTCGAGGAAGAGGCAAAACTCGGGAGCGAAAAGCAAACCCGAGACAAGGCTAAGATGTTAAAGGGCACACTGTTTGCTAAATCGACTTTTGAAGAAAGCATTTCTCAAGTCGTCGCCTGCATGGGGCTTGAACAGCAGCCTGCAGTATACTGTATGAAACAAACTGTAAAACAGCAGAAGAAACGCACAGACAACACAGTCAGAGATACAGAAATAAAAGCAAATAAAATAGATTAAAAACAATGCCAGTCATGTGATTTGGTTGTCGCCATCTTGGAGAACAAAAAATATGCATCTCCTGAAGCCAAGATACTAGAGCACTTCTTGCAGAGCTGATACTTAAAGAAAACTGAAATAAAATATAAACTGTCTGGAAAGTTACCGACAACACTTAAAACCAGCAAAGTGTGCCTTGGTGAACATTTGTGGACATTAGCTACAGCTGCTGAGCTATAGGTCGTACAACCCTCTCCAGGGAAAAGAGCCCTGAACCACACTCCAAACATCGAGTCTTGTACACAACAGTGTACTGTAAGTGCAAGTACATACAAAATGGTACAGTCAATCAGTTGTGCTATAAAGTATACCTTACCTCACCTCAACCTTCATTTTCATCCTGGGTAGTGATATTATGTTGTAGTTCCACATAATTCCACTTTGGTCTTCAAAATGGCGGCGCTAACTATGCATTACAGCATTGGAAACACATGTCTAGACTCTGCACGGAATATTTTTGGCTAACTTCCTGTTGGCCAGTGAAGGGTAAAGACCACTTCCTGTCCATATTTTAACATATTCTATGAAACAAGATTTAAAAAACAGAAGAAAATATAAACAAACATCAAGTGTGTTTCATAAAAATGAGCTCAGATGGTGGAGCCATTTTGCCATTTATTAGGGTTACATTAGCATTAGCCTTTCGCTTCAAGGCTAAAACACTTTCAGTTATAGAATGAATAATGAGCATTACCGGATCATTATAAAAGACAAAGTGTTAGTTACACTTTGAACCAAAATCACTTTTATAGTCTTCTAATGCACAGTATGTCCCCACTCTGAATGCACTGCTAAGATATTCTAATCACTGTAAAAAGAGTCTTCTGTTTGCCCAATTAAAACCAACTCTGAACAGCTGCTGGTAATGACAGCTCTGAGCTTTGTTCCAAACATTCAGCGTTCCAAATATGTGTTTATCGCCAGATGAAGACACACACTTTACTTTGTGTTTGCACTGTCGTTTTCCAGGATGCCATGGTAAATTGTATGCCTGCTATCCTCCCCCCTCACGCCTGTACTGACAGAACATCCATAACGCTCCTCTTTTGACCGTAGCATTTCTAATTAATACAGTACTTCCCCTCTCATTTTCTTCATCTCGAAGTCTCCCCCGTTTTCCTGGAAGTTTCACACTGCAGATGCTCATGCTTTTTCACACATCTGCTGAGTAGCAACAGAACTTTGACAGTTTTGAGATTAGTTTGATTCAAAATTCTCTCAAAACAAAACAAACAAAACATTAATTTTATCGTACGATGTACAGCTCCATGAAAATCTATGAGCAAATGACAATCATTTATGCTTCTAAACTTGAAACGTGAAATGGTCGCCATCTTGGAGACCAAAACATATGCGTCTCCTGAGGCCAAGATACTACATCCATAAGTAGAGCACTTCTTGCAGATGAGCAGAGCTTATACTTAAAGAAAACTGAAAAGTTAGGATTTTATTCTTATAAACTGCCTAGAAAGTTACAACACTTGAAAGTTTAGGGCCACGCCAAGTGCCTTTAAAAGTTGGCTCCAGTAACGACCTTCATTTGGGTCGAGGATCGTCCAGTGTCTTGACGGACGGCCAATCGGATCCTCCGGCTCCGTGCTGGTGACGCCTTTTGGGTCTTCTACTTGACTTTTATGTTCCATAACCCTGAGGATCTTTAAGGAAATTCAAAATGCCTGTCTGACTGTAGCGATAGTGTGCTTTGAGAGGCCCTGCTTATGCAGCTCAACAACCCAGCCACATTCAGAACGAGAACACTTTTTTGTGTTTACTATAAGGACGTCATAACAGTGTGAAAACCTGACAGAAAATGGCACTGAATTCAGTTCAAGTGTTGTTTTCAATAATCCATCCATCCATTTTCTTCCACTTGTCCGTTGCCGGGTCGTGGGGGCAGCTGTTGGAGCTGCCCAAATCACATTGCACCAGACCTTTATGGCTCCTCCTGCAGGTGGTGGGTCCACAGAAGGACGGCCTCATAGTTCTAACCGGGCCTATTGGTCTTTCATAAGGGGCTTCTGAACCGCTCTTTGTCTGACCCGTCACCTAGGACCTGTTTGCCATGGGAGACCCTACCGGGGCAATGAAGCCCCCCCCCCCCCCGACAACAGAGCCCCCAGGATCATTCGGGTGCTCAAACCTCTCCACCACGTTAAGGTGGCGGTTCCAGGAGGGGATGGTTTTCAATAGTTTAGTTTTTTTTTTTTTGTCTCACTCCCATTTCTTCTTGATGCATATGGAAGTTCTACTTGGAACTTGGTTTGATGCTAGCAGTTTGGGTGGGTTTTTGTAGCCAGCTCATTTTCATTTCGTTTTTTCATTTATTTATTTATCAGGACAATGTACAGTTACATTATGCTCGTGAGCAAAGATGCTAGTACCAGACTGTAGCTTTTTCAAGCTAATTTTCATCTGTAGTCCTAGGGGACAGAAGCAGAAATACAATGTGAATATACAGTATACAGTGCAATTAGCTTAAGCTCCATTATAATAAGGTGAAAATTAAAATTGAGAAAGTAAAAATATCAACTTCTCCAACCGTCGGCTTAATGGTGTAGGGGTTTTAGCACACAAAAGATCCTCAGCGCTATGTTGTCGGGGGTCTCGTGCCCCTGGTAGGGTTTCCCCATGGCAAACAGGTCCTAGAGACGAAAACCAGCAGGCCCGGTTACACCTTCCGAGGTTGTGAGGCTGTGCAGGAGGAGCCATAGGAAACAGTGTGATTCAGGCAGCTGCCCCCTCGACCCGCAAACGGATAAGTGAAAGAAGATGGATGGATGGAAAAATACAGGATGATGTTGAGCGTGTTAGGACAAAGACGTGGAGGTCAGAACGATGAGCCTGTGTTCAACAATGACTGAGGCGAGATACTGCAGGTCAAATGGGAAACTTTTTAAATTTAGAGAAATCAATTTGAAACTTTTGCTGTAGATTACTGATATAAATATGAGAAAATAAATGTATTGCAATTTTTCTGTTACTGTATGTTTCCATATATCCATTTATGCCCAAAATTGCCCATATATTCGGCAACATAATCTGAATAACGGATTGAGCCAGAATTAAATGAATGTATTTTGTTTTTTGTTTTTACATAATTTGTAACACATACTTTTTCAGATGGGACTTTGGATCTCTAGTTTAGTTTTAAAATAAAATGTTTATTTGTGGAAAAATCTGTAATCTGTTTTTTGAAGTTCCAAACTCAATAAATCAGGCTAGGAATTAGATATTTAAAATAATCCCTCTAAAAAAAAATAATCTGAAAATATTGTTGCCACAATGTGAAAAAAAAGGCCCTTCAAATGACAATTTCCCATATGAATCTATGGCGAATCAGTGCAATAATTAAACATGTTATTGTGAAGATTAGGTATGTTTTTTGTTGTGTTTAAGTGAAAGTTTATTTTTTAATAGACATCGGCCCAAAACCTGGAAATTGAAAAAACAAATGAAAGAGAAAAAGATTTTTCCTGCAGTGTTGGGTAAAAACATTTGAAGTCAGGTCGGGACCCAAAAGTGGGACGTGGAACTGTTCTCAGTCGGTCGAGAGCCTTTCCCAATATTATGTACAGACAACATATAGAATTGTATCCTATCATGATTTCAGCTTCTGATTATACTTTTTGGCTTATTTAATAAAAATATTTGAGGAAAAAACAATATTTTACATCACATTTTATAAGTCACATTTGGATCGCGGCTTGATAGTGGTAGTGGGTCCCTCCCGATGGCGTACCAGTTGAGAACCATGCTATTAGAGCAAGGACCTTCCGGAGCCTGCCTCCACTTCCAATCAGTGCATTGTGTTTTAAAATAAAACAAGCACACAACAGTATTTGTAAAAAAAAAAACAACAGCTTTATTGTTACATCTCTTTCGAGAAAACACCCTTCCATCAAGTCACTCCAAGCACACACTGTTTATTGATATGATTGAGACATTTCAGCCGTCCTGTGACTGCAAGAGTCCGTGTTTGCAGGGGTTTTACGGCCTAATCCAGTGCGCCAATTGCTCAGGGGTTGTTCAGCAAACTCCCGCTCCAGTCCGTCTGTTGACAAAGGCCTTGACAGACGATTACGAGCCAATTACATGCACTGCCAGTGGCTTTATGAAGACGTGCTGTGTGTAAACATCCAGATAGGCTTGTTCCATTCGCACAGCCTGACACACCGAGGGGGAGGGAGATGGAGCAGCAAATGATGACAACACGGGGATGTGGAGGGGAGACGTCTCAGTGTGAGGTGTACGGGACGAACGCAGAATTAAGATCAAGTAAATGTTATGTCCTCGTCTAATATTGGAAGCCTTCATTACATTGGGTGATGTTTGTGAGACGTCTTCCCAAGAGTTTGTTTGGTAATCCTTTCTTGATTTGTAGCACTATTTGAAGCTGAGGTTTAAGTTGAAGTGGCTGGTAAGCAATACAATTAAGGCGAGACGTTGTAGGTGAATAGGGGGAAAATGTAAATGTAGAGATATCAATTTGAAACTTTTGCTGTAGATCCTGGCATGAATATGAGGAAAAAGTGTATTGCAAGTTTTCTGCAAATGTATGTTTTCATATAAAAATTTACAAAATTGGCTCTATTTTCGATTACGAAATAGTAATACTAGTTATAGACAGGTTTAAATGTATGCTTTTATTTTGTAGATTTGATTTTTGGGGATTTTCGATATCTTGTTTACTTTCTGAATCAGCAAATTAGTAAGTTTAATCAGTAAGTTAGGCTAGGAAGTAGATGCTAAAATCCTTCTGGAATAAAACAAAAACTTTGGAGTCTGTACAGGGTTTCCGCGTGGAATTAAAAAGTAATTGAATAAATTTTGCAAAGCAAAATTAGATACAAACTGGCATTAAATCATTTTTTTATGGAAAATTATCACATAGCTCAACAATGTTCACCAAAATTATGGTCCAAAACAAAAATGAAATTGAACACCTCACTTTTTGCTGGTCCAATTCTTTTTCCTCGGTTTGATAAAAATATTTTATTTTATTTTATTTTATTTGGTTAAATATGTGGGTTATTTTCTGCATTTGATTTGCTTCTGCTGTATGAACCCTGCTGTAGGAGCTACTGAAGATGCTGTTGCATGATCAGTATAATTCAAATCTCCTTTTGAGAAAATGGGCCGTTGATATTGTAACATCTGTGCATGTACACTGTGTTCCAAATGATTATGCAAATGGTATTTCAATGTCATAAAAGTAAAAAAAAAAAAAACTTTTTCAATGAAACTCATGGATGGTATTGTGTCTCAAGGCTCTTTGAATCACTGACATCAATCTCAGACGCTTGTGATGATTAGTTGTCGGGTAAACCCAGTAAAGGGAAAAACTACTGAAAAAGGACTTTATTAAGCAGACCACCATTTTCAAGCAATATGGGAAAGAAAAAGGATCTCTCTGCTGATGAAAAGCGTGAAATAGTTGAATGCCTTGGACTAGGTATGAAAACCTTTGATATTTCATGAAAGATTAAGCGTAATCATTGTACTGTTAAGAGATTTGTGGCTGATTCAGAGCACACACGGGTTTGTGCAGATAAAGGCACAATGAGGACGGTTTCTGCCAGACAAACACATCAGATTAAGAGAACAGCTGCTACAAAGCAGCAAACGGGTATTTGAAGCTGCTGGTGCCTCTGGAGCCTCCCAAACATCAAGGTGTAGGACCCTCCAGAGACTTGCAGTTGTCCATAAACCGTCTATCCGGCCTCCCCTAAACTGTTCATTGATGCTGACGAGCAGAAACGGCTGCAGTGGCCCAGAAACACATGAAGACTCATTTTCAAACAGTCTCGTTCACTGATGAGTGCCGTGTTACCCTGGATGGTCAGATGGATGAAGTAGTGGATGGTTGGTGAATGGCCACCATGTCCCAACAAGGCTGCGACGTTAACAAGAAGGGAGCGGAGTCATGTTTTGGCCTGGAATCATTGAGAGAGAGCTGGTTGGCCCATTTAGGCTCCCTGAAGGTGTGACAATGACCTCTGAAAAATATGTGGAGTTTCTGACTGACCACTTTCTTCCATGGTACAAAAAGAAAAGCCGTGCTTTACCTAACACAATCATCTCCATACATGACAACGCACCATGTCCTGCTGTAAAGAATACCTCTGCATCATTTGGAGGAACCTTTGGAGCCTCAAGCAAAACATCTATGAGGGTTCATCCAAACAGCAACTCTGGGAGGCTATTCTGACATCCTGTTAAGATGTTTTTGATTGAAATAGCTTTTGATTTCAGTAAATAAGACCTCCTAATGCTGCAAATTCAACAAATGATCATTTTCAGTTCTTTACAACCTATAAAATGTATTGAAACGTTGCTGTGCATAATCATTTGGAACAGCGCATTTTAAGTTGTTAAGTTTTTTTTATTTTTTATAAATACAATAATGTTTAGGAGGTTTTTTTCAATCACATTCAAATGATCCTCTAACAGTTAAAGACTTGCAAATTATGCTGACTGTCATTTGAGTTGACAATTTAGAAAATCTGAGAAAACTATCTTTTGCATATTGACTGTGAACACAGTGTATATCTCTGCTGACTTTTGCAGCTGGCGTCTTCCACAAAGGAAATGTGTGTATTTGGTTTCTATAGTCTCCTCGGGAGCTACAGCTTTGGATCGCAACCACAGATCTTCATTCCATGTCGTCCGACCAGTTTCCCACAGTGGACGGAGCGGCTGTGTGGATGCTAAGGCCACATTCAAACGCAATTGACGCAATTCATCATTATGGGTATGTCCCATCCGTGACTTCATGTCTTTTGGAGATCATTTCATCTTCCCCTTGCTTCATTGTTCACATTGATATTCTATTCTTCTATTCTTTTCCCCCTGGATTTCCCCCCCCCTCCCCCCCCCCCCCCCATCGATCGCTGCTTTTCCACATACTTCCATTTACCTGTCAGTCTCACTCCACTCGCCTCTATTACCAATCGCGTGATCTCTCCGCCGAACCCGTCAGCCACAATGCCTAGCGCGCCGGCATAAAACCCTATTAAACGTCAGCGAAATGAAGCGTTTGACACCTTCGGCGGCTTTTACAGGCTGCAACGCGCCGGGATTTACCGCCGAGAGAGACGCTCCGGACGGGAAAGTATTGCGATGCACAAATAAAAATGAGCAGAGTGTTATCGCCTCGGGGGCCTCTGTGTCACTCGTGATAACGCCGAAACAGTCGTGCCGTAAAAGCAGCTTCACCAAATAATGAATTGGATGGAAGTGTGAGCGAAGAACGGGTCGAGGGATGCCTTGGCGGTTGGGCGTATATTGAAATGCAGATATGAATAGAATCTGTCCTCACGCATTATCGGATGCAAGTGTTGATATGGCGGGCTGTGTAACTTCTCACTGCAGTCGTGTTGTAGAAAAGTCTTTTAGAAATTCACAAAAAAATGTATTTTGAAACGAACCTCACACCGAATGAATGTCAGGGAACACTTTGTATTAAGGTACAGTTTACCTCATAACAACCCTCGGGACACAGAAATGGGTTTTTGGGTCCTTTTTAGTAGGTTGAAGGACTTTTACTAACATTTTGGGTTGACATCATTGGTTGGAGATGGGTCCCGAACATATGAAAGAAACAATAATATAAAGTACACAAGAGAGAATGGTTCCCACATACAAGCTGCCATAAACTGAAAACAAAGAAATAAAAAAAAAATCACACATTTTGGATCTGTAGAGTTTGTACCATATCAAGGAACTCTCCATCTCAACAATGGAACTGAAAGCTGGGGTCACAGTACGCCATTTGTACAGTCTAAAGCCCTACTCGCACGGGATTAGAATGACCTGTGGGCCTCAGTAAAATTTAAATGACCCCAGGACTAGGGCTAGGCACCGCTAAACGATACCAGTATGGTACTGGACAATAAGTTTAGGTACTACCGGTGTCAAAAAAAGTATTGAAAGCAGGTACTGAAAAAAGATCTTATATCTTTAGATCCTAGTTTTGATGCTGTTGTTCCAGGGACAGGTTTCGGCTCAAAATTATTATAAATTTTTTTTTTTTGCCCAAATTTTCCCAATTTTTCCTCCCTTTCCCAATTTTTTCCCCAAATGTTTGTTACTAATATTTCCCCTATTTCCCTAAATCTCCCATTTTATTTACACAATATTATTGCCACAATTTCTCCCAATTTTCCCACAAACTACACCCATTTCTTGACATTGGAGATGAACCCGATATTGTATAGGTCTTCCACAAATTATTGTTCTGTTCTCTGGTTGTAGACGACAAATATTTTAGCATAGGTATTGGAAAAAAAGCATCGTTCAGGTATCGGTATTGGAATCCAAGTATCGTTAAAGCACTGGTACATCGGTCCCTGTCCTGCGTAGGGACATGGGTCATTTGTGAAGGGCATTCACATGGGATATGCAATGTGTTTTATTTCTGGAAATGATGGATAGATAATGACACTGAATGATGACCCCAAGCCTTTTATTAATTCGTGTTGGGAGCGCTATCAGGTTTGTTTGTGTGTGCTTTGCTTTAGCAGCAAAAGCCATTACCGCACGCTTTGGGATGTGGGGATCTTTGGGATTGAACATGATCTAACAAAATATTAGTTTTGTTAGTATATTTTTTATTTTTTCGGGCCGAGCACTGTATTTTATCTGCACTTTAATAGTCGTTTGAAGACTTGGACACTTTTGTTCTCTCTTCAGTCCCTGGTTGGGTTCAGAATTGTTGACGCGAGCCAGAGTCAGGTGGTGGCGTTCAGTAAGCGAACTATCCCCGGAAGTGGCCCGAGAGTGTGAACACGAGTAGACGTCATCGCATTCTGGAAAACCCATATGAGCTCGGCAGTACCAGAATACAAAGTGTTACCAAATATTCATAGTAATAAATCGGTATTCATTATGGAAGTACAGTATACTGATAAAGCGCACATTTCACCATTTACAGAAGTCGCTATTTACATCTCTAGTCCCCAATGTGCAAACGTATACACAGACCCCAAAGTCACATCATGGCGCGCTGGGCTTCTGAGCGTCCTTGTGTCCTTTCCACTCCCCATCAGGAGGGGGGTCAGAGTTCGTAGGCGAGTGCTAGATGAAGTACTCGTTTGGGTTTTCGTTGTTGGCCGTTTGGGAGTCGGCCTGGCTGCTGCTGAAGGGGAACTCGTGTCCATCCTCAGACTGAGAGGCCTTGACCTGCTGGGTCCGGTACGTCTCCTTACGGCTGCAGACAAAGCGCGCCGTCACCACCAGCGCAGCCACGGTGACGAAGATCACCACGGCGATCACACCTGGAGGTATTACGGGATAGAGAGAAGAGATCGGTACTGTTGTTATTATTTGCGACATCTGATCTGGGCTTGGGCGGGCGATATTGAGAAAATCAAAATGAGTGTGTGTGCTAGTTACATGCAAATGCTAAATATGTTTATCTTCATGTGCACGATATCCGAGGTTCCTGTCTCAATGTCGAAAGATCAACTCTTACTTATTCAGTTTGCTGAATGTCTCTTCCTGCTCTTCCACGGTATCTTTCCAGTTCAAATGAAGCCAAGTGCGTTTAATTGTTATTTTACAATAAACTAGTCCAGACCACTATGGGAGTGACCTACGGGTGGCGTTGTTGGGCCATGGTTAAGCTAATATGGAAAGTGTGTCAGTTTTATTGCCAACTTTTTAATGTAAATTTCCCCTCTCTGCCCCCAACTGTGCTACATTACAACAATTCACCTCAATGTTATGGATTTGACTAGTGTAAGCGGCTTTCTAAGGCTGTGTCCGAATGACCAGACTATTCCCTGACCCCTCATTTGCCACTAAATATAGCAGACCAGCCATTCCCAAAGTCTGGACCGGAGCGCTGCGGCCCCCTTATCAATGTAAAGATTCCACTGGGGCCCCCTAATAAACTATTCACTTAAATGAGTTTATAATGTTAATTTACAAAATACATAACAAATACCGTATTTTCCAGACTATACGTTTTTTCATAGTTTGGCTGGGGGTGCGTCTTATACTCCCAAGCGACTAATATGTGATTTCTTTTTAAAATTCAAATATATAATTTCACATGCTGCTAGAGGGCACTGCAGGCTAATCGAGCAGCAGAAAGAAAGTCTGGAGTGAGCTAGAAAGCAGAGGTTACTCTTACCGCAATGAAGAAAACAATAAAAAGCTCATCACGGGCTAAAAGCTAGATGGCCACAGCTAGAGGAACGAGTTTGCAAATGAGAGCTTGAAAAACGTGCAGCCGGGAGAGGCTTGTCAACGGTGCAGTGACGCCTCCGTGCCCAGGGAGTTGCCAAGGCGATTGTTCAGAAGTGAGACCGAGGATGAAGATTTCAATGGATTTATTTAATTGGAGTGAGATCGGGGGTTTGGTATGTTCTTTATGCTATAGTTATCTGAACTGTTTATGTGACGTTAACATACCAGACACCTATTTAGTTCATTGTTTATGCTTCATGTAGCTAACCATCAATGTGTTACGTTAGCATACTTAACCATATGCCTATTCAGCCTGTTGTTTTTGTCTTCATTAGGCATTTTTTGGCTGGTGTGTCTTATACTCCAGAGCGACGTATAGTCCGGAAAATACTGTAGTAATGAGAGGCTAAATGCAGTTTAAAAGTAGCAAACTTTAATAAATATTTTTCTTTTCGAACTCAGTCTTTTTCAATGTACTTTGGAGGCCCCCATGCAGTGCCTTGAGGACCCCCAGGGTGCCCCGGACCCCACTTTGGGAACCACTGCAGTAGAATAAATAGTGCACTACTGATTCTGCTGGTGATGTGGACACGCAGCTCATTACTTTCTGAAACAATGCATACTTTTCAAGGTGCATTGTGGGAAAGTTTGAGTGCACTACTAGAATGGCGTGACCGCTTAACAGTGCACTAAATAAGGAATAGTTTGGACATTTAACCTCAACCCATATGTTCCCAAACAAGAGGTGCATTGTTAAAGCGAGTGCCCAACCGGAAACAGCTGTTGCTAACAAGCTAGCTTTGTATTGCTAAACATTTTAGCTCAACATTAACATGGATGTCTTACAGAATACAATACTAATCACCAAAAACAGGTTAAATATGACACATTTCTGTTTATTTCTGTTTTAAGGCTTGTACTATTTGGGCCCAGCATGTTTCAGTTTAGGCTGTGGAAACACCCGCAAAACGCTCTCATCAAAAGGGCCAATAAAATCCTGTAGATTAAAGTTTACCTCCGATCAGAGCCGAATCACTTCTGATGGTGTTGACTAACGGCTGGCCAGGGTCCACTGAACTGGGCTGGTCTGAAAACACACACACAGACGAACCCCGGAGTTAGTCATAAATATATTATACCTCAATATTTAAGTTATGACATCCCTTTACCGAGCCACATTCTCCAAGACTGAAATGATGGATCAGCCCCCGTAAAAATATACAACCGGATTAAGAATGGAAGAATAAAGAGTAATAGGCTGGAGTCATATAAGAGAGCAGGCTGCAGTGTGAGATATGAGTGAACCAGGGCCATCACTCAGACAGACAGCTGTGATCCGCAGAAGACTGCACTGCTGTCAGGAGCTAATCCCATCTCGGTCACCGCACTGTGTTTAACGAAGCCGCTCACATGTGATGAACAGAGCTAAAGACAAGATGGTTAGACAATGGCAGAAATATAATGGTAAGTGTTTTATTTTTAATTATTGGCAGAAGAATTTTCCCAGTTACGCATATCAACAAAAAGGTAAATTTACTTGAATTCATAATATTGTAGCGTGTGACGTGTAGCACCCATTGCCGTGGTTACGAGGGGAGATCAGGGAAACCCACATTCCAGGACCCCAGGGCCATAAATACCAAGGAAACAATGAATGACTGTTTAAGTAAGGATTAAACAATAAGGAGCGTGCATTAGACGGTTATAATGCATATGTGGCAATACCAGTTTTTAGTAACTGTATTTTAAGTAATTGTATTAAACTTGTGTATTTTAAATATGAAAACGGGCAGCAGAGGGCGCTAGCGTTTAAATGTATAAAAGCGACCCTGGTTCACACGCACTTCCTGTGTCTCCTCACTGGTGTCTTCCAGCCTGGTTGGGCTGGGCCCAGGGTTGTGCGTGCGGTTTTCCACAGGTCCAGGTAGCTATGGTTAATTCGTTC
Source organism: Neogobius melanostomus (assembly GCA_007210695.1). Taxonomy (NCBI): domain Eukaryota; kingdom Metazoa; phylum Chordata; class Actinopteri; order Gobiiformes; family Gobiidae; genus Neogobius; species Neogobius melanostomus. Next base: position 477,737 of record VHKM01000612.1, read on the forward strand.
ATTCTTTCTTATTGGTGTAGCTGCTAACGCAGGTGTAATTTTAGCGTCGCGGGTGGTTGAGAGCCTCAACGCGCACCACTCCTTGGCGTCCATGGCTCTCTCGGCGTGTCTGGCCCGGGGTCTGCTGGGGCCGTTGCGTAACCAGGGGCTATCGAAGCACCGAGCCGGCCGAGAAGGGCTAGATGTGGGCGTGCGACGGTAGGATCGGCCTTGCCTGGTGGTTAGCCTTTATTTCGCGTAACTGGTCCCCTAACTACCTTTTTTATTTACATTTAGGTGGACCTAACCACGCTGCTGTCTTGTTTCTTCTTGTCTTGTTTCCTTCCTACTGTTTTGTATAAACTGAAAAGCTAATGGAAAAACAAACGTGAACTGTGAACCAACTGAGAGTTTAAGTGTACAACTGAATATAACGAACTGTGATAAAGGAAGTATGGAATCCCAAAGCACAAACGTAAAACATAGAAATAAACTAAACTGATGTACAAGGAACATGCTGCCTCTGTCCTTATGGGTCGAACCTGTGTGCCTTAAAGCACATCTTTTTCCAGTTTACACTGGATGGCGTTGTCAGGCTTTTATTTATTTTATATACTGTACCACTCGTCATGTCACACTTGGCGAATGTCGGCAGCACCATAGGATTATTAGAGGCCCAGTCATGTTCCTTACAGAAAGACCAGTGTTAACAAGAAAGCAAAAGTAACGGCTAAATTCGTTTTTGTGGAATTCTTGTGTGTTTGCCGCTTAAAACGTGTTTTCACCAGCCCTATTTGTCCATATTTTATTTTGTACTTTTGCATGTTTTGTTTAGCATTATTTTCTTGTGTGCTTTTTCTTTATTTTGCTGTGCATTTAATTTATATGGCAATATAGGACAACTGGAACTGAAGCATTGTTCTGTGTAGTTGCAACTGAAAATTTCGCCAAAGCTACTAAGAGTGCTGCTTATTTTGTTTTTGTATGGAGAGTGTGGTTCATTTTGTGAGAACCCTGTTTATTTTGAGAGCTGTTTTATGTTAGAGTAATCCTGTGAATGTTGTACGTGATTTTGTTGCAATAACGTGATGTATTTTGTGTTCAGAAACAAGACAGCAGCTGAAGCAATATAGGACGCTAGCGAGGGTAAACACAGCACCTCCTTGGCCTCGTGTTATAGCTGTACCTGGCATCTCTGGGGCTCATACCCCTTGTAGCGGTGGGTAGGTGTGAGATGTGTGTGCCTCTACTACCGATAGCCCAATGGCAGCCGTTGCAGATGCGTGGGAAGCCATGTACAGCCTGTGTAGAGGCAAGTTTTTAATCTTAATGTTCCCCAACTCGTAGCCGTCAAGGCCCCTCGCAACGTCGACCGGTGGGTCAGGTGGGGTAGAGTGGGTTTTATTGTTGCGACGTCCGGTGAAATGTTGCCGTGGCCCGCGTCATTCCGGACATTGGTCCAATGGTGTCCTTTGGTTTTAAAAATCGGAAAGCGTAAGCCTCACAGCCCCTTTCCGTCTTCTGTATGTTTGTGTAACGTTACTGTGTGAATGTTCATCGTCGGGACGCCGATGCAGTTTGGGGGGTACATGTGGCAATACCAGTTTTTAGTAACTGTATTTTAAGTAATTGTATTAAACTTGTGTATTTTAAATATTGAAACGGTCAGCAGATGGCGCCACCACTCAAAATAAGTATAAAAGCCCACCCTCGTTCACACGCACTTCCTCCGTCTCCCTCACTGGCGTCTTCCGGCCTGGTTGGGCTGAGCCCAGGGTTGTGTGTGCTGTTCCATGGGTCCAGGTAGCTATTTGTTCGTTCGTTCATTCTTAATATTGGTGTAGCTGCTAATGCAGGTCTAATTTTAGCGTCACGGGTGGTTGAGAGCCTCAACGCGCACCACTCCATGGCGTCCATTGCTCGCTCTCGGTGCATGGCGGCTCAGGGTCTGCTGGGGCCCTCCTGTGACGGAACTCGGGGGCTATCGAAGCACCGAGCCGGCCGAGAAGGGCTAGATGTGGGCGTGCGACGGTAGGATCGGCCTTGCCTGGTGGTTAGCCATTATTTTGCGTGACTGGTTCCTTAACTACCTTTTTATTTACATTTAGGTGGACCTAACCACGCTGCTGTCTTGTTTCTCCTTGTCTTGCTTTCGACCTTGTTTTGTTTCCTTTTTGTTGACCAGCTCCCGGGCATTTTGTGAGCCCAACTAAATGTAACGTAAACGGATGATCTGTGTAAAGGAAATATGAAATCCCAAAGAAAGACATAAAAGTAAACCATAGAAATAAACTAAACTGTGTTAAAGGAACATGCTGCCTCTGTCCTTATGGGTCGAACCTGTGTGCCTTAAAGCAAATTTTTTCCAGTTTACACTGGATGGCGTTGTCAGGCTTTTATTTATTTTATATACCACTCGTCATGTCACACATAATTATGCATTATTATGCATTATTATCCACTCCGCGGAGTAACACCAATTCCGCTGCGCGTCGTGGTGTTACTCTGCGAAGTGCATTATAACCGTCTAATGCACGGCTCCGAGTTGTTTAATCCGCTTATACCATGGTCCCACAAACATTTTATAACAAATGTTGTTTTACTAAACTCGCTAAATATGCCAAACTACAGGGACTATTTTATGTGGGGTTTTAGCTGGTCTTGCACTGTCTGAACACTCGTCTCAGAGCGAGCCATTCTCTCCATCAGGCTCTACGAAACAACATAAGCACACGCTGCATCGCCAGAATCACAACACAACAGGACTAACCTTGCTCTTTTCCGTGGAAGTAAACACCAATATGCGGCACTCCTGGGCAGGAGTTATTTCACTTTTACGCTGTTTAACCTAAAGCTAGTTAGCTAGTTAGCAACCTGTAGCTCAACGAGCTCAACTGAAACAGCTGCAGTGGAGTCGCTTACACCTTGGCCCCACGAACTGAAACCTTTATATATGACTTTACTAATCCAGCCTAATATGCTTAAGTGCAGGGATCATTTTATGTACGTCTGAAAATAATGAATAGTGCCTTAACCGTTTTCAGTAGAAATGGAAAGCTCATATTTTATTAACAGTAGGCTAACCTAGCTGCTTACTCTCCTCTATTCCCCATTCATCAAAAGTTTTGTTTTGGCCAAAAACGTTGAAATTTACCACAAAATCCATCTCATTTGTTCCTGTCAGTCACTAATTAAGCGTTTGTCTGATTCAGCTGTGTTATGCGTTGCTATGGCGATGCCCGCAGCGGAGTGATATCCCAGTGATTTAACTACCGGACTACGTGTGCGGTTATACGAAAATAAGGCACGCTTGTCAGCACCAGCCAATCAGAATCGAGTATTTACCCTGACCATGGTATAAGTAAGGAATAATGCACGACAAGGTGTCCATTATCAGAAATAACTGGACGACGCGGAGGCGTCCGCAAAGCGGAGGTGGCCTCGTGGAAGGCCCAGGACACGCTGGTGGGACTATGTCTCTGAGCTGGCCTGGGGTCGCCTCGGGGACCCCAGAACAGCTGGAGGAGGTGTGCGACTGTGCGTGGATCGGGAAGTCTGGGCATCTCTGCTGAGACTGCTGCCTCCGCGACCCGGCCCCGGATAAAGCGGAAGAAAATGGATGGATGGACCATAAAAGGTTTTCGTCGCCCCCTCGGCTAGGCACATTGCCGCCTGTCTCTACTGTGAAAGAGATTCTGAAAGCTCAGTGTAAATAAATGTTTAAAAAAAAACAGAACTTCAAAATGAGTGAAGAGACGACTATACTCTCACTCTCAACAGTCCGCTTCAGCAAACAAGTGATCGATTGCAGCCGCCATTCTAACCTAACTGCACAGGGAAACCCAGTCTCTATGGAGCAGTACCTGTATAGCAGGTTCTCCAACATTTTTAGTGTGAGCCACTTCTGCTTTGAAGACTCTTGTGTAAATTTCACTCCTACTCGCATGGGATTAGAATGACCGAGGGACATCAGGTAAAAAGTAAAAATGACTGATGTCCTTGGGAGTTTATATGCCCGTGCGAATCTGCCCTGAAATTTACCTTTAGGGTAATTCTGCAAACTTCGAGGTCCTCAGGTGCGAATCGACATGTTTGAAAAGTTTTTAACCCGTGTAATGAAGTGTAAATAAGGGCATGTCTTTTTAACAGTTTATTAATGTCCGCCTTTAAGACATACAGTAGTTATAATATCATGCATCAAAGAATTTCTCCGTCCCAAATGCCTGTTCTTCTATCTATTTAAAAAAAATAATGCAATGTTAGACTGACCAACATGGACGTTCTGTTTGGACAGAGGGGGCTGTATCGGTAGAAAGCTCACACAAAGAAACCTGATAGTTAATGGTGCGTCCACACCAAGCGCCACCGACGCCTCCAAAGCGTCAGGTTTACATTTAAATATATGGCGGACGCGCCTCGGGGAGAGTCAAGAGGTCCCGCAGGGCCGCACACACCTCCAGTGCGGAGCGTTTTGAAGATTTTCGCGCATGGGAAGCTTTTGACGCGCCTCCAGGTCGTCCAGCGTGGCCGATGCTAGAGTTGGAAAAGTTGAACTTTTTGGAGAAATTTGCGAGCGTCGACCAATCAGGAGCTTTCTCCAACAGTGACGTACGTTGTAGCTGAGCGGCCATTGGAGCAGAAGCTCTGCCCGCACAAGTCATCATCAGCTCTGGAACTTTTACAAAGACACGCATCAGTGTTTCATTTACCTAAACACCCAGGATTAAAAGCGGCGACAAGAAAACTTATTTGAGTGGCTGGATCTGCGCTGGGAATGTGTTTGGGACATGATGATGCACAGAGCATTCCCAAAGCTAATGCTACAAGCCAATCGATGTCCATCCATTTTCTTCCGCTTTATCCGGGGCCGGGTCGCGGAGGCAGCAGTCTCAGCAGAGATGCCCAGACTTCCCGATCCACGCACACCTCCTCCAGCTGTTCTGGGGGGACCCCGAGGCGACACCAGGCCAGCTCGGAGACATAGTCCCACCAGCGTGTCCTGGGCCTTCCACGGGGCCTCCTCCCAATAGGACATGCCTGGAACACCTCCCGAGGGAGGCGACCAGGAGGCATCCGGAACAGATGCCCTAGCCACCTCAGCTGGCTCCTTTCGACGTGAAGGAGCAGCGACTCTACCCCGAGCTCCTCCCGGGTAACTGAGCTCCTCACCCGATCTCGGAGGGTGCGCCCAGCCACCCTGCGAAGGAAACTCATTTCGGCCGCTTGTATTCGCGATCTTGTCCTTTCGGTCATTACCCAAATCTCATGACCATAGGTGAGGGTGGGAACGTAGATCGATCGGTAAATCGAGAGCTTTGCCCCCTGACTCAGCTCCCTCTTCACCACAACAGTCCGATACAGCGACCGCATCACTGCTGACGCTGCACCGATCCGTCTATCGATCTCACGCTCCATCCGTCCCTCACTCGTGAACAAGACCCCGAGATACTTGAACTCCTCCACTTGAGGTAAGGACTCCCCACCGACCTGAAGCGGGGAAGCCACCTTTTTCCGGTGGAGAACCATGGCCTCAGATTTGGAGGTGCTGATCCTCATCCCGGCCGCTTCACACTCGGCTGCAAACCGTCCCAGTGCGCGCTGGAGGTCCTGATTTGATGAAGCCAACAGAACAACATCATCTGCAAACAGCAGAGATGAGATCCTGAGGTTCCCAAACCGGACACCCTCCGGCCCCTGGCTGCGCCTAGAAATTCTGTCCATAAAGGAAATGAACAGAACCGGTGACATAGGGCAGCCCTGGCGGAGACCAACACGCACCGGAAACAAGTCTGACTTACTGCCGGCAATGCGAACCAAGCTCCTGCTACGGTCATACAGGGAACGGACAGCCCTTAGCAGAGGGCCCCGGACCCCATACTCCCGGAGCACCCCCCACAGGGCACCACGAGGGACACGGTCGAACGCTTCTCCAAATCCACAAAGCACATGTGGACTGGTTGGGCGAACTCCCACGAACCCTCGAGCACCCGATGAAGGGTATAGAGCTGGTCCAGTGTGCCACGACCGGGACGAAAACCGCATTGTTCCTCCTGAATCCGAGGTTCGACTATCGGCCGGATCCTCCTCTCCAGCACCCTGGAGTAGACCTTACCCGGGAGGCTGAGAAGTGTGATCCCTCTGTAATTGGAGCACACCCTCCGATCCCCCTTCTTAAAGAGAGGGACCACCACCCCGGTCTGCCAATCCAGAGGCACTGTCCCCAACCGCCACGCGATGTTGCAGAGACGTGTCAGCCAAGACAGCCCTACAACATCCAGAGACTTAAGGTACTCGGGACGAATCTCATCCACCCCCGGGGCCTTGCCACCGAGGAGCTTTCTAACCACCTCAGTGACTTCAGCCTGGGTGATGGACGAACCCCCCTCCGAGTCCCCAGCCTCTGCCTCCTCATCGGAAGACGTGACAGTGGGATTGAGGAGATCCTCGAAGTACTCCTTCCACCGCCCGACCACATCCCCAGTCGAGGTCAACAGCTCCCCGCCCGCACTGTAAACAGTGTTGGTGAAGCACTGCTTCCCCCTCCTGAGGCGCCGGATGGTTTGCCAGAATCTCTTCGAGGCCGACCGATAGTCCTCCTCCATGGCTTCTCCGAACTCCTCCCAGACCCGAGTTTTTGCCTCTGTGACTGCTCGAGCTGCAGCACGCTTGGCCTGCCGGTACCTCTCAGCTGCCTCCGGAGTCCCACAAGCCAACAAGGCCAGGTAGGACTCCTTCTTCAGCTTGACGGCATCCTTTACTTCCGGGCGCCACCACCGGGTTCGGGGATTGCCGCCGCGACAGGCACCAGAGACCTTACGGCCACAACTACGAGCAGCCGCATCGACAATGGAGGAGGAGAACATGGTCCACTCGGACTCCATGTCTCCAACCTCCCTCGGAATCTGGTTGAAGCTCTTCCGGAGGTGGGAGTTGAAGACCCTACTGACAGAGGGATCCACCAAACGTTCCCAACAGACCCTCACAACACGTTTGGGCCTGCCAGGTCTGACCGGCTTCCTCCCACCCTGCCAGCGGATCCAGCTCACCACCAGGTGGTGATCGGTTGACAGCTCAGCCCCTCTCTTCACCCGAGTGTCCGAGACACGCGGCCGGAGATCAGATGACACAACTACAAAGTCGATCATCGACCTCCTGCCTAGGGTGTCCTGGTGCCACGTGCACTTATGGACACCCTTGTGCTCGAACATGGTGTTCGTTATGGACAAACTGTAACTAGCACAGAAGTCCAATAACAGAACACCACTCGGGTTCAGATCGGGGAGGCCGTTCTTCCCCATCACCCCCGTCCAGGTCTCACTGTCGTTACCCACGTGGGCGTTGAAGTCCCCCAGTAGAACAATGGAGTCCCCAGTCGGAGCACTATCTAGTACCCCTCCCAGGGACTCCAAGAAGGCCGGGTACTCTGCACCGATGTTGGGCCCGTAGGCCGAGACAACGGTGAGAGACCTGTCCCCAACCCGAAGGCGTAGGGACACGACCCTCTCGTTCACCGGGGTAAACTCCAACACGTGGCGGCTGAGCTGGGGGGCTATAAGCAAACCCACCCCAGCCCGCCGTCTCTCCCCGCGGGCAACTCCAGAAACCAATCGATGTGAAAACGAGAAATATGCACGAATAACGTCAATAAAGCCCTTAACTGCACAGAACAGCCTTTATGATGGTCACACACTGAGATGGCCTTGACACATTTGTGGTTTGTTGCACACTTTTTTTTTTATCAACAATGAGCTGTAGACGATCGCAACAAGCTAACCGGGCTAACCTAGCCTATAGCCACTTGCCACCAATGTCTCTTCAACCGTATGGGCTGTATATGAGCTTAAATACTGGGGAGATCCTGCGTAGACCTTAGGGGTATAGATCCATAGGACATGGCAGGAGCAAAGAGGGAGGGCAAGAGCTGCTTCGAAGATGGCTACGAACGCCCTGTGAGCTGACGCGCGGCCAGGGCTTCTTGACGCTCGGTGACATTTGTGACAAGCGTCTGACTTCAGTAAGCACAAACGTCCAACTATGGGCTTGAGGCGCGTTTTTGACGCCCAAGAGGCGTTCGGTGTGGACGCAGCATAAGCCCTCGCAACACGAGTGAATAAAAGGCTTGTTGTCATCATTCAGTGTCCTTATCTATCCGTAATTTCCAGAAAAAGTCTGTAAAAATAACTGACATTGCTTATTCCGTGCGAAGGCTTATAAAAATGACCAATGTCCTGGTGTAATTTAAATTTTACCGACTTCACCAGCTCAGTCTAATCCCGTGTGAACAGGGCTTTAGGTGGATTTACATGGTTAATCTTCAGTTTTCCTTGCGTTTTCTCTTTGTCTCTTACTATATTGAACTAACTAACTTACTATGTTTGCCGACTGCGTTCAACATAAGCGAAGCAAAGCGAAAACGTGACTCATCGAGCATATAGAAATGTGGAGAGCCCTTGGGGAGCTGCTTGCAAAGGCCAGGAGATCTACGTAGAATACACAGTGTAAGTAAAAGGCTTGGAATTCGTCCGTATTTACTGCATCTCTAGGACCGCCATGCAGCTCTCCCAAAAGGTGAGCCGATCTCTGCCAGAGGAAAAGCACTTAGATGTAACTTGATTGAACTAAATTGTCTGAAAAGATTATTTTATCTGTCAACCTGTCTGTCAACCTGTTTTCTGAAGCATAACTGATGTGGGCCACACTTAGAGTAATCTTTTAGGACATGTCGAAGTGTTCAAAGCCATGGTAACACTACAGTCCATTTGGCGTAATTGCACGCACATTTTGCAGTTCATTAATAACTTTAACCTTTTCCCGTCCACGTTCAAATCATAGATCACCCGTGGCTTCAAAACTTCTGTGGGAAAGCTCCTGCTGTTATAATTTCACGTAAGTAGGAAGGGAGTAAGAAAGACGTGGCTTAATGGTCCGGGCCGAGGGAGGTGACAGAGTGCATTTATTTCAATGTATTTAGAAGTGATTGGTGGAGAAGCCAATGTAACAGACTGTGTTCGGCTGAAAAACAAAGGCCCGGGATACGCGCGAGCTTGAAACGTGATGCCATCTGCACCGACCACAGACATAAGGACCCTTTTTTTTCTCACAATAATTAATCTCACACTCGTAGGAAGCCACAGACTAAACCGTTCTGATAAGTGTGGAACATGATGTGAGACCACGTGTTTCTGTTTTTTTTGTAAAGATTTTGCCGCACAGAGACTCCCAAAAAAAGAGGGCCGTGAGGTCAAGGCCGAAATATACATGTACTGGAGGAATCCTGGTTTCAAAGGCGTCACAACATCAGCGCGAGTGAGGAATGGGAGTAGCTGTGAAATTTGGCTCAATCGCAAATTTGCAACATGTGTGTTACTTACTATTTGAGGATTTGGAGGTTGTGACCTGCAAAACAGTCTTAGCTTTTTGGCACTGAAGTTTTCGCTTGTGAGAGAGGCTTATTGGGACAAGTCGTGCTCAAATCAAAACTCCTCTATCCAAGGCTTAAAGGCACACTGTGAAGGACTTTGGATTTTTTTTTTTAGCACTGGGTAATTAACCTATTTAACCCCCGCCTTAACCGAGTGCATTTTCTCCAGTTCAGCTTTGCCCAAATCCATAAGGTCCATAAGCCTACAGGCCAGTGTAACGCCTCATTTGAAAGCTAAGACCTACAAAACTGATCTAAATGGATCTTTTTCCCCGTGATGTCTCCACTGCTTTTTTGTTGGGCTTCCATCACATATTTTCCACATTTTCATCACTTTTTTGTTGCTCTTTTGTTGTGTTTTCGTCACACAGTTTTTGCCACTTTTTCATCGCTTTCTGTATTTTGAGACTTTTATATTTGGGTAAAGCCAAACTGGAAAAAATGCCTAATCTAAATCTCATGTTTGCCCGCCTTTAGTCGACAGCTCCATGGAGACGAGCTGGAGCCGTCCCTGCTCCCTGTAAAGTTATGGTCAGGTCTGAGGAAAGGTGTGTGTTTTTTCACTTTAATGGCATTTCAATGCTCGAAATATCTATAGTAAAATAAATGCTTGTATTTTATTATACTGTATTTATTGGGTAATATGTTACACAGTGTGGCTTTAAAGAATCTATACCTGATGTTTTGTTTTTTATTACAAACAATGAAAGGAAACCACTGAATTAAAACTCTTTGCTAACTTCTAACATAGTTGTAGCATCCCAATTCTCCAGTTTCTAAGCACATTTCCCAACTTTCAGGGTCACTTTCATAGAAATGCTCGAAAACTCGCCTTTAAGTTCATGAAATTGATCAAAAAGCTGTGCAGAGTATTTCCCCCTACAAATGTTTGAGTTTATGATATACTAAAGGAGGACAACACAGATTTCATTCCATTACTAGAATAAAACTTTGCTAACATAGAAATCTATTGGATGTCATGTTTTAAAAAGAGAAGGTTTATATTCATATCTTTCAAAACAAACAAATACATAAATATAAGCTTTAATAATATGGCTCATGAACATAGATGAGATGTTTTGAGAATACCTCATCTTAAAGGCCCTATACCTGAAATGTTATATTAGTGAAACGAAATTGGCTTTGTCTCTCTTAGTCTCATAGCTGTTAAACAATACATGACTGGTTTCTACTCCAGTCAAATTTCTAATAACCAACAAAGAAGGTTCCATTTTGCTCCTTCAAAATAAAACTATATAAATACAAAGCGGCTTGAGGAGGTACCTGATAGGGAGTGGGTGGTCTCCGCTGCGTAGGGATTGGCTGAGGAGGCGGCGGCGCAGTTGGAATGGACCAACGGGCCGCTGAGCCTCACGGCGGGGTCGGGCGTGAGCAGGGCGGTCTTCAGCGGAGTGAGGGAGTTGAAGCGCACGGCGGACAGACACCCGCTAAAGCCCTGAGACGCCACCGCGGCCAGCTCCGGCTCCAGGTCTTCCAGATCTGGAATGAGAACGTGTCCAAATGCTTTAGTACGTGGCCTTCTAAGAGTGATTTCTGTCACTGTGATGTTTTAAAGTCGGGCATTATGCAAATTCAACTCAAGAGATTTTTCTAAACTATAATGTTGTTCTCTTATGAAAAACATGCCTGGAGTTTGAATCTTCCCAAGCTCCTCCCACTGCCCTATGTAACCAGGAAGCACTTGGACCCTGAGGCTGGATCCGAATCGAGCAACTTGGTAAGAGGTCTAAGCCAAAACCGGATGTGCATCAGCGTCCATTTGAAGAGTCCGAATCGAGGAAGGAGGTCGGGAAAGGCGCATGAACTAAAGGACATCATTTGGTGGAATATTTGACCAGAGCATGTTTTCTTTCGGTGATGAAGCAGCTGTTGAAGTTACATCTGAAACAGCTTTCCATCGTCTGTTTACTGTGTGGCTTCATATCATTATTGTGGTTGTTTGAGTTTGAGTAACTAAAGTCAGTGACTGCAGAGTGTTTTTTGTAGTCCAATACTATATGTATTTTTTTTTTAATGAAACAGCTGTTGGTGATGTCACTTCCCCTGTTGTTTCCGACGCTGGGTGAGGACGGTCGGATTGTGCAAACACAGCTGAAGCTCTAGTTCCTTACTGCAGAGGGACCTAACTGTTGACCTTACCACCTGACAAGGGGATAGGAGCTAGGGTGGAATTTGGATTCAGCCTGAGGTTTGTCGTGAAGAGTAAAATGAGGAGGAGGGGCTTAGATAGAGCACTTGTTCAACCAGGAAGAAAAGGGAGACTTTTGCTCCATCCGAAACCACTAAATTGGTAAGAGGTCTTACGCCAAACCGGATGTGCGTCAGCGTCCGCCATGATAAGATGCGTCCGAATTGGTCTGCAAGTTAGGAAGGAGTTAGGGGAAGTGGCCTGTTTGCTAACTATCATAGCCACTTTAGCATAGGGACCTCTGATGCTAACTTACTGGCGATTAGGAGCTATGTGCCATCCCATAAGCCACTGCGGCAATCTCCCCACCCCCCTCGCCCCCACCTCCGAGTGATTCATGCGCAACCACTGTTGATTGACAGGTGCACATTTGATAAACAATAAAAATGAAAAATAAGATTCTGCACAAGCCAAACTTTATAAAAGTGACAAAATACATGTTAGAGTCACCACAGCACAGTCACATGGTTTTAAAGAGCGTTCTCAGTAAGTAAGTTTGTGCTTTTGTTTTCATTTAGTAGAAACTTAAGCCACATGGTTAATTTGCATACTGTAGCTTTATGAAACAGCTGTTGAGATAAAATAAAGGGAAATGTGAAGGATCATTTGGATGTTTCTCTTTCTTTCTTTTCCGCCTTAAATGTCTTTATTTGGACACTATGTTGTTGTTGGACAATATACAGTAGGTGGCGGTATGCGCTTTTGTTTGGCTTGCACTGAACTTTAAAGAAGAAGAAACACAGCTGTTGGTGATGTTACTTCCCCTTCCCCTGGGTAAGGACGGTCGAATTGGGCAAATGCTGCTGAAGCTCTAGTTCACTAACTGGATAGAGATCTAACAGTTGACCCCATGAAAGGTTAAGGATTAGTAGCTAGTGTTAGTACTTAGAGGCTACAATTTAATGGTTTCGGATGCAGCCCCAGAATAAGCTTTAATGGATCAATGTAGCATTTTCTAACCAACAAAGTGGACTGAAATTATGACTGAAAATTACTATTATTAAATTATTACCTGGATAAAGCATAATACCACGCTTTCTCTCAAAATTCATTTTCAGTCCACAGTGCTTTTATAAATATGGAAGGGCATTGCAAGACCTAAAGGAAAACCTGTGGTAACCGGGATCTGGGGTTGCAACATTACAGAGGTCGCGTTGCACTGAATGACCAGGTTCAGGGCGCATGAGTCACAATTTTCACACATGGATTGGCCCATCTGGAGAACAAAAATGGGCGGTCAAACCCTTCTACTCAGCTGGGGGAACACTGGAGGAATTTGAGCCCGACGTTGCCTCTCCTCAATTTCAGGCAGGCGTGGCCCGATGAGCGTTTCTCGCAAGCGATAGTATGTCGTGGCGCGCCTCCTGTGGCTGCTGCGAGGCTCGAGCACCCGCCCAAATCTCTGGGCACGCTGGCGAATTTTCCCTAATCAGCAAATGATTCAATAGATAAAACCTGTACATCCTGAAAGCCGTCACATCCTCATCTTCTAACATGCAATCTGGTGTTCCTGTCATGGTTGGAGGTGGAGTGAAGAAAATAAAACCCAAACTGCAGGACTGCAACAAAACTGGTGATGTTTAATGAATAATGAATGCCCAAAATCCAGAGATACCAAAAACTCAAACAAACCGGGGCTTACATAGACAATGACACGACAAAGGACCAGGGAAACACAGGGGTATAAATACATGAGGAAACAGTGAACAGGTGAAACACATCAGGGCGGGGCAGACAATCAACACAAGGGAAGCAAAGCAAAAATCACACAGACCAAAAAGACATGTCAAAATAAAACACCAAGGACAGATAAAACAAAAAGCAAACCAAAACAGGGTAACTAAAGGTCGAATCGTGACAGTTCCACTCGTTTAACTATGGGTAGAGTGCCCGGCTCACATAAATCGGTGTGTGTGTGGTGTCAGTGTGACTGTGTTATGACTCAAATTCTCGAAACCTCAAATTGGCACTTCCACTTTATGCCATGTGGTCTTGCATTGTTCAAGAACCGTTTAGTCTGTGGGTTCATACAAGTGAGTCAGGGAATCTGAGAGTCATTGTTAGGCCGAATGATTTTGGAAGAAGCACAGGCGATACTTTGCTGTTGATCCACGCCTGGTGGTAGTGGCAGCAGCGTGTGACAAATGATCGGGAGGTTGTGCGGAGGCAGCGTGAGGCGGGATCACTCCTGCCGAGCCTTTTGATTACACCGCCAATCTCTGACATTACTACCTGTATCCACATCGGCGGGGGATCAGGTCTTGATGGGTTGATGATGAGTCTTACAATGAACCCTCCGAGCATTTGAAAAACTATTTGAATGGATGTCTGACAGCCATTTGAATAAATCCTTGAGTAGAAGACAAAATGGGAGTGTGAAATGTGGAAGAATATGTACTTGTGCTGAAACGGCTTCAATTGAGAATATTTTTTTCATTCTGTACCTTATCTGTAACCATTTTCAAAATTGTGAAAGGAGGCAGTAGTGGAGGTTAAATTGAGTCAACTTATTTCTAGCTCTCACAAACCCTCCCACATCTCGATTGTTCGAGTGAATTCATGTACTTGTTCATCTTTATGGGACAGCTGAGCAGTAAATAATGCTGATTTTGAACCTTCATTAGCGATCAATAAATGTGCAATACTTAGATTTCTGCATGTGATATGTTTTTCCAGAAGTTGCTGCATGTACAATATGTTCTCTGTAGGGCTGAATGAACTACACGATTTCCAAATCGCAGAGGCATGCGATTTTTTACTAAGTGCATATTAAGTGAGATGTAAATAACATAAGAAGTAATAACATTGTCTCAGTTTAGGCAATATTTTAGTTATGTGCAACAAAAAGTTAGTTAAGTTAGTAAATAGGGGAGGTGTTGAAATTAAATCCAAATCATAATCTTGATTGAAAAAAAAAATTGCAATATTGATTTTTGGCAAAATCGTTCAGCCCTACTTCCATCTTCGTTCCACATGAAGCAGCACCAGCACCAGCTTGGTGGAAAAGCAGTATTTGAGTGTCTGTGCATACATAGTCACAGCAGCTCTTGGGCAGGCCCTGGGCATAGGCGACCTAGGCGGCGAACAGCTGGACATTGCTTTTTTTTTAGGTCCATACCCCCTCTACAACATCTTTCAGACACAACTTTGGAGGGGAAAGTGATGAGTCTCGTGGTCTTTTGTGTGAGAAATTTAACGGTCACTTTTCATAAATAGATGCACAGTGTTGAGTTTATGAAGGAGGGCAAAATCAATTTCGCTTCATGACGAGAAATACAAAACTCAGGTATTGCTGGGTTGCAGGTGACATAAAGGCCAATACTATTATATGGAGGAAAAATGATTTTGTTTTTGAGGAAATTTTTGGTCTTGTACAGAGAGCTCTTGGACCCAGTGACTGATGATAATGATCATTTTTGTAATTCATACATTTTCTTTTGAGCTATGACTTGTGAAAGTGTAATACTGTTAATAGGAAAAACTGGCTCCTGCCCCCAGCTGGGTCCGGTGACATCATCACATTCTAGAACCTGCAACCCAGCAATAGGACAGTGGTTCTGAGCTGGTGGGTCAGGACCTTAAGGTGGGTCTCAGAACCATTTTAAATGGGTTGTGAGTCTTTTCCAAGGAACAATTATTTCAATATACAGTACTGTCAGCAGCTAGACATTAGCTCGCTAAGGTGTTAGCCTAGCCTTACCTTAAAGCAGACGTATGCTTGTTTATTTTCAAGACATTTAGCTCAATCAATCAAAGTTTGTTTCTATAGCACTATAGCGCTTTCCATAAAACCCAAAATATAAAAACGTCAACATTAAATGCATAAAATGTAAAAACAAAGGCAAAACAGGCCAACAGCATAGTCTATATAAGTGAGTCTTTAGTCTGGACTTAAATATATCTTCTGTATAGAAACATCTGAACCTGTACATTTTTACTGTTGTTTTGGTCATAATTTCGTGTTTATAGGTTTATTTAATGTTTATTCATTATTATTTTGTGGGGAAAATATAGTATTTTACACGATTTACAAAAAAAAAATCATATTTGGGTCGTGTCCTGCCATTCTAGGATTATGGTAGGTCCTAACAGTTGAAAATCACTGGTATAAGACACGACAAAAACTGATCTTGATCTTGAAAGTGACAAATAGCCAGTGGCAGCCATTAAAGTGTCTTGCCTGAAGACACAACTACTGCACAACACTTGTGTGTGTATGTGTGTGCTGTGGAGCGCTTTGGGTATCTATATAAATCTATATAATATCTATATAAAGCGCTATATAAATCCAAGATATTATTATTATTATTATTATTATTACTTGTCGGAACGTGCATCGAACCCCCAATTTTCCTCCGGTTTGTACCAAAATAAATTGTACAGAATATATGTTTTGGTTAATTTCCAGGTATTCTTTTAATATCTACAACTGTTTCCTACTATCAGTAATTTCCTTTTTATTTATTTATTTATTTTGTACTTTTTTTTATTTTGTGTGTTTTCTATTGTATTTTTGAAGTCAGCCGAGTTCATAATTCATGAAGCGAGAGTTACTCCAAGCGAACGCAGACTTTCTAATCTTTAATTGGAGAAACAATACAAAATGAGCCTGATTCCTTCTGCATTTTTCTGTTTTCTCCAGAGTCTCCATTTTCCAATTAAAATGCGGTGTTTGTCCCAGCCTTTGTAAACAAGTATTTCATTTTGTGCTGTCTCATATTTGCTAACCTGCTTGTCAATGCACAAGCAATTAGACGGCCGATATCGTGCTTTAAACTCCGAGGTGGGCAGAGAAGCCATTTACTCAAGTTTAAAGGAGCGTAACTTTAAATAGAGTTTAGTACTGATTAACTCTTAGGGATTAAAAGTCTGATTGACGATGTAGTTGTGAAGTATATACATACATTGTTTTAAAGTCAAAACATTCTTTTAGGAGCTGCACCTAATTGTCTGTGTTTAAAAGGAGGGAGTAAACTGCCGAAGCATGTTTCACACCTTTCAGGGGGTAAAACGCCACAGTATATTGATTTTGTTGGTCAATGCAGTGAACATTTCAGTGTGCAGAGCAGCAGAGTTTGACCAGTGTCCCACACGTTTATTTAGGCTTGGAACATTAAAACGGGCTCATTCCCACATAATAATATAATTGTGTAGAATTATGAAACTTGTCATAAAAAGTACCATCTCTCACAATGTGTGCCAATTCTCACAATGGAGAAATTCACTTGTTACATTCAGCTCTCAGAGACACTCTGGGTGCATAGAATAGACAGGAAATGTGCGAACAATTTAATAGTAAATAGAGGTATTCTTATGGGGTGAGATTTGTGTCATATTGATTCATTGATGCAAAAATATAAATTAATTCAAAATCCCAGATTTATTCACAATGTCTAATTTGCGTGCTTAGATTTATTCACGTAAAATATTATTTGCAAATATATATTTGTGAATAAAAGGTATGTTTTGGTTTGTGAATCTCTGCTTCTGTGAATAAAACATGTTTTTGTGTTTGTGAATCTGTGCTTTTGCATGTGCCAATTTGAATCTGCATTTGTGAATCACCTAAAGGGTGAACTTCTCCTTTGTGAATGTGGATATTTTTGAGACAAATGTCACACGTTTTTATGAAAAATCTATGCACAGTTTTGAATCCTCGCAAAATCCGGATTTATTCAAAAAGTTAGTTTTGCATGCAATTTTTTTGAACAAACATTCTTTTTTATATAAAAAATTACTTTCAATTTATTCGAAATAATTCACATTTTATTTGTAAATCTCTAGTTTTGCATGTGAGAGTTTGAATCTGCACTTGTGAATCACTCACCGCGTGCATTCAGCCTTTGATCTGCCGAGGATCTTTTTGACGCAAACATTCCGCCGTGTGTTCTCCCAGATTAATGGTCGCAACAGCACAGTTCCCGTCGTGACCGCTGGGGGCAGTGTGATGACATTTCCAATGGAGACGCTGTAGCCAGGAGAACACTGTAAAAAATGACCTTATTTTTGGAAACATAGCTCTTTATACTAATTCAAGGGCGCTGATTTCAAAAATCAATGTTGCCAAGCCCAGTTCTTGTGTTAAAATGGTCAAATCGGTCATCAAAGATGACCTCATCATCCATATATGGTAAAATATTTAGTTTTGTGTTTTGAAATTGAAACAAATCTATTTTTACTAATTCAAGGGTGTTGATTTAAAAAAAAATCTATGTTATCAAACCAAATTCTTGTGTTAAAATGGTCTAATCGGTCATCAAAGATGACCTCATCATCCATATGGTAAAATATTTAGTTTTGTGTTTTGTGTGAAATCGAAACTAATCTATTTTACTAATTTGAGGGTGCTGATTTAAAAAATCAATGTTGCCAAGCCCAATTTTTGTGTTCATGGTCAAACCGGTCATCAAAGATTGCATTTCGTTCATCTCAATGAGTATGTTGATAGCGTTACTGTGTCTGCGAGAGATACCGACGTCTTGATACTCCTGTTGGCACATAGTGCAAGAGTGACCACCAATATGTAGTTTTGGGCTGGTACGGCAAAACATCTTCCCCAAATGTGTTTAGAGGCACTGCTCCCCTTCCACGCAATCACAGGGTGTGATAGCACCTCGTTCATCTCAAGTTATTCCAAGAAGACAGAGTGTAAAGTATTTGTTAATAACTATGACCTGCTTGAGTCTGTTGAAGGAGCGCTTGAGGTCTCCAAAATCGCATCTGCTGAGAAGTTTGTCTACCGATTATGAGATACGACAGAGGAGTCCCTCGACCTTGCTCGCATGGAGCTCTTTGGTAAAGTTAGCGGCCCTGAATGAGTGATGCATTTAAACACCATCTGTTGAGGTCACATTACCAGGCCATGGTGGCCAGCCGCACGTCGCCAAACCACCTTTTCCAAAACCAGAGGAGACAGGATGGAAATTGCAAGAGAGCCAGTTGGTACGGGTTCTGTCAACCCTTGATCCTGTACCCTAAGCATGTTTGGAGATGGTGTTTTGTAAATACGGTCCACGTGCGCAGCTTCTGGCTGTTGGGACGTGGAATGTCACCTCGCTGGGGAAGGAGCCTTGGCTTGTGAAGGAGGTTGAGAGGTACCAGCTAGATATAGTCAGGCTCACCTCCACGCACAGCTTGGGTTCTGAATCCCAACTCCTGGAGAGAGGCTGGACGCTCCACTTTTCTGGTGTTGCCCACGGTGAGAGGCAGTGGGCTGGGCTTGCTTATTGCACCCACCAGCTCAGCCGCCACGTGTTGGAGTTCACCCCAACAGGTGTCCTTACGGCCTTGGATTGGGGACAGGTCTCTCACCGTTGTCTTGGCCTACGGGTCCAACATCTGTGCAGAGTACCTGGCCTACCTGGACTCCATTGTTTTACTGGGGGACTTCAACGCCCACTGGACCCTGAGTCGTGAGACTTGGGACTTGGGACCGACTTGGGACCGAGACACCCTAGGCCGGAGGTCGATGATCGACTTTGTAGTTGTGTCATCTGACCTCCGGCTGCGTGTCTTGGACACTCGGGTGAAGAGAGGGGCTGAGCTGGTGGTGAGCTGGATCCGCTGGAACGGGAGGAAGCAAATCAGATCTGGCAGACCCAAATGTGTGGTGAGGGTCTGTTGGGAACGTCTGGTGGATCCCTCTGTCAGTAGGGTCTTCAGCTCCCACCTGCGGAAGAGCTTCTCCCAGATTGCGAGGGAGGTTGGAGACATGGAGTCCGAGTGGACCCTGTTTTCCTCCTCCATTGTTGATGCGGCCGTTTGTAGCTGTGGCCGTAGGGTCGCTGGTGCCTGTTGCAGCGGCAATCCCCGAACCCGTTTGTGGAGCCTGGAAGTAAGGGATGCCATCAGGCATCAAGTACCTACTGTACTGTAGGTACCATGGCTATTCGATGAAGAGCGAACCCATTTACGGTCACAAACAGTTCCACTGTGCAGCAGGGCAGAAGTGGAACATAATGACCTCAATTCAGGCCGTGCCCCTCTGTGTGAGAACCACTAAGCCACTGTCAGACTGGGATTCAGGACGACTACTAGTCTATTTCCTCCACTTTTTAAAATGGTAAATGGCAAATGGTCATATTCTCTCACCTCTGGTTCCTGACCCACAGTTTGGGAACCGCTGATTTAAAACTAACTGAAACCTGCACCTGACGGTTATTTCTGTCTTACTGCTGAGAATTAGTCTGTGAGTAGCCCAATTCATTTTAGACTGTGCACATTTAGAGAACCAGAGTTACTTTAAGTAACTGTGCTCATGAGAACCGTGTGGATTCAACTCCTCTTTGAGACAAAAAGGCCACGTGTACGACTTTACTCTTGTCTATTCACCAAACTACTGTCCTGATACTCCACTAGAAACAATAAGAAGAGAGTTTAAATGAGAGTGTGGCGATGCAGCCCCGAGTCCGAGCAGAGAAAACATGAGAGCAGCGCCCGGGACACGGGGGACATGCAGGAGGGGAGGCGAGCACCGGGAGAGACAGTCAAGCGGGGACGTGAAGGGGAGAAGCACTTGCGCCTTGGAAGTGACAGGGAGAAGGCGCTAGGTCTCTCCTGTTCATCCACTTCAGCAGACTGCTGCGTTTTGGTGTTGTATGTGACAAAGTAGGCAGAGAGTGAGTGAGCGCTGTCAGAGAGCCTGTCCCCGTAATCAGTGAAACAACACCGTAGTTTGATGGAGATGCGGAGCCCTTGCGGCTGCGGGGGCCCTACGCACCTTGCGTAGTTTGCGTATAGGAAAAAACGGCTCTGTATTCCAGGGTGCTGGAGAGGAGGATCCGGACAATAGCCGAACCTTGGATTCAGGAGGAACAATGCGGTTTTCGTCCTGGTCGTGGCAGGAATTTCTAGGCACAGCCAGGGGCCGGAGGGTGTCCTGTTTGGGAACCTCTGCAGGATCTCATCTGCTGTTTACAGATGATGTTGTGTTGGCTTCATCAAATCAGGACCTTCAGCTGCTCTGGGGCGGTTTGCAGCCAATATGAGGATCAGCACCTCCAAATCCGAGGCCATGGTTCTCTGTGGGAAAAAGGCGGCTTCCCCTCCAGGTCGGTGGAGAGTCCTTCACGTTGAAAGGAGCAGCTGAGATGGCTCGGGCATCTGTTTCAGAAGCCTCCTGGTCGCCTCCCTCGGGAGGTTTTCCAGGCATGTCCTATTGGGGAGAGGCATCGGGGATCCCCCAGGATGGAGGTGTGTATGGATCGGGAAGTCTGGGCATCTCTGCTCAGTCTGCTGCCTCTGTGACCCAGCCCCGGATAAAGCGGAAGAAAATGGATGGATGGATGGATGAGACTATTAGTCATGAAAAAAAAACTTGTGAAATATGAATAATAATAATGTTAATAACTAAACAGTGGAAGCAGAATTGCATGTAAATTTGTATCAAAATCAGCAGATTGAACCTTAGTTATGTTGCTTTATGATAATTGACATTGACTTTATCATCGACATCTACAAAAAAAATGTATGAACACAAAAAAGGAAATGTGAGTGTAACATTGGCCTTTCATGAAACTCATTTACCATATATGGGCAATGACGTGATCATTGATGACCGATTAGACCATATTAACGCAAGAATTTGGTTTGATAAAATAGATTTTTTTTTTAAATCAACACCCTTGAATTAGTAAAATAGATTTGTTTCAATTTCAAAACACAAAACTAAATATTTTACCATATATGGATGATGAGGTCATCTTTGATGACCGATTTGACCATTTTAACACAAGAACTGGGCTTGGCAACATTGATTTTTGAAATCAGCGCCCTTGAATTAGTATAAAGAGCTATGTTTCCAAAAATAAGGTCATTTTTTACAGTGTTCTCCTGGCTACAGCGTCTCCATTGGAAATGTCATCACACTGCCCCCAGCGGTCACGACGGGAACTGTGCTGTTGCGACCATTAATCTGGGAGAACACACGGCGGAATGTTTGCGTCAAAAAGATCCTCGGCAGATCAAAGGCTGAATGCACGCGGTGAGTGATTCACAAGTGCAGATTCAAACTCTCACATGCAAAACTAGAGATTTACAAATAAAATGTGAATTATTTCGAATAAATTGAAAGTAATTTTTTATATAAAAAAGAACGTTTGTTCAAAAAAATTGCATGCAAAACTAACTTTTTGAATAAATCCGGATTTTGCGAGGATTCAAAACTGTGCATAGATTTTTCATAAAAACGTGTGACATTTGTCTCAAAAATATCCACATTCACAAAGGAGAAGAATTCACCCTTTAGGTGATTCACAAATGCAGATTCAAATTGGCACATGCAAAAGCACAGATTCACAAACACAAAAACATGTTTTATTCACAGAAGCAGAGATTCACAAACCAAAACATACCTTTTATTCACAAATATATATTTGCAAATAATATTTTACGTGAATAAATCTAAGCACGCAAATTAGACATTGTGAATAAATCTGGGATTTTGAATTAATTTATATTTTTGCATCAATGAATCAATATGACACAAATCTCACCCCATATATTCTATACAATGGCTACAAAAAAACAAAAAAAACTTTAAGGGGGCAAAAAGTATAAACAGTAAAAAGTAAAACAGAGTATAATAAAAATGTCAGTATTAGCAGTGCAGGTTAGTCATTGTGCAAGTGGTTGATAAAGTGACGTAGATACAGAGATTATGCAAAAGGGGTTATTGCACATGTTACTTTACAGTCTTGTTGTACAGTCTGACAGCAGTGGGGATGAAGGCCTTGCGGTAGCGCTCCTTCTTGCACTGAGGGTGTCTCAGTCTTCCACTGAAAGAGCTGCTCAGCTCCTCTACAGTCCCGTGCAGTGGGTGGGAGGTGTTGTCCATGATGGAGGTGAGCTTGGCTAATACCCTCCTGTCCCTCACCTCCTCCACAGAGTCCAGGGGGCAGCCCAGGGCGGAGCTGGCCCTCCTGACCAGCTTGTTCAGTCTGTTCTTGTCCCGCTCTGTGCTGCCCGGGCCCAGCACACGTCAGCGTAGTGGAGAGCAGAGGCTACCACAGAGTCATAAAAAGTCCTGAGCAGAGGCCTGCTCACTCTGAGGGACCTCAGTCTACTCAGAAGGTGGAGGCGACTTTGGCCCTTCTTGTACAGGGCGTTGGTGTTGTGGGACCAGTCCAGCTTATTGTTGAGGTGAACATCCAGGTACTTGAAACTGTCCACAACCTCAATGTCCTTGCACTGGATGTTCAGCGGTGTGTGAGGTAGTGACTTCCTCCTGAAGTCAATCACCATCTCCTTCGTCTTACTGGTGTTCAAGCACAGGTGGTTCCACAAAGTCCATGATAACCGACCGGTACTCCAGTTCGTTCCCCTCAGACACACAGCCCACGATGGCGGAGTCGTTGGAGAACTTCTGCAGATGACAGCTGTCCGTGTTGTATGTGAAGTCCGATGTGTAGATGGTGAAGAGAAACGGTGAGAGGACGGTGCCCTGATGGTCCCCAGTGCTGCAGACGACCACCTATTCCTTGTCCATTCCACGCAGGGAAGTTAGTCTGGTCACGGAGCAATTGGAGCAGTTTGAACGGGCGGGCCTAACGCGCACAGATTGTCAGTGAAATAAAAACAATCAGAAATTAGCGGACGATAGTGACGACAGCTGTAGTCCAACCAATGGCCGCTAGCTGCTCTGATTTATGACCGCAACACTGGAGGCCGCCATTGCTCCACCATTGCTGTAGTACCTCCATATCATCGCTAGGCCCTCATTGAAAAGCATTGGACTTTAGACACGTTAAAAACAACTTTAACGCCTGGTTTCTATTTTTTTTAACACTTTCTACGGCTACATATTCCTCCTGAGATAACGCTGGGTTACTCACAAAAAAGAAACCAGGCTGGTTTTCGGAAGAATTTTTTTTTAAATCTCCTACTTAACGGAGGTCGGACTGTTAGCATTGGAGCTGCACGAGCTACACGTCACGCAAGGGCCGAGTCTACAGTGAAGATCCCGCCCTTATGCCCTTATTAGGAACATGCTTCGTCAGAGCTGGGGAGGAGTCTGTAAATCCACCATGAATTCCCCCTCGAACGTGGTCATTATGGTAAACGGGGAGGACTCACAGCTGCGCAGTCGAATGTACTGTGGTCGGTCCGCGAGGTAGTCAATAGTCCATGCATCCACTCTCTAGTCCTCTAGCTTCACCCGCAGCAGCGCAGGTCTGATAGTGTTAAAAGCCCAGGAGAAGTCAAAGAACATGACCCTCACTTGGGCCTGTAGGCAAACTGCAGTGAGTCTTGGGTGGAGATCACCCTAGAGCGGAGGTGGGTGAGGATGAGCCGCTCCATGGTCTCCATCAGGTGGGTCTGTAGCATTAGTGCTGATAATGCTAAAGATTAAAGCAAGGGACGGCAGCTGAAAATAGATTTTTCACGCACTGGTGAATTTTGAAATTTCATTTAGATGGATAACATCTGTCATATGCACTTTAAATTAATTTTGCCAAAATCAAGGCCTTAAATAAACGCATTAAAGTCAAACTGACATTAGATGAACATTTTTCTGACCATTATAACCATCAAAAATACCAAAATGATTGTCTGAAACATTATTTGGTTGCAGTTTCGCATTTATTACTTAAATGGCACCCATTTTGTCTAAGTCCTCTCCTCAGTCTGATGAAATATTTGCAAATCTTAAGAAATGAAATCTGCACTGGTGTTTTTCTGTATTTCAGCCTGTATCACCCCTGCATCCCATCTGTCCACACAACAATGACAACATTCCCCGCGTATACACTCGTCTCACCTCGTCCCACCATTTCGTTCTGCCCAATTGGATCCAACTTGGGGGGGGGGGGCTCTTCGCAAACACCATTAATAGGTCCACCTTGTCCTGCCTCGCCCCTATCCCCCGCTCCTGAGAGTGTGTCTCTGTATGGATGTGCGGGCCCAGCTCCAGTGCACTGCCGCTCGCTCCATTAGGCCGGCTGATGGATGGCGGAGGTGGGACAGAGTGGCAGGGTACCCAGGGGTGCCAGCAGGTGCGGGCGTGGTAGTGGTGGTGAGGGGGGTGCTGGGAAGATAGTGCATCACGGAGGAGGGTCGGACCAAAAATATCAACACCACCTGTCATTTTAGATGTGGAATTTATCAGCGTACTTTTTATAGACTTCAGCCTGCGCTGTGAGCAGTTCAATCAAGTCAGATTTAGTACAGCAATAAGCGGAAGTACTTATATTTCCAGTGATGAATTCTAAATAATGGGTAGAGCCTGCTTTATATGGTTTTATTTTTATGATATACAAGTTTGTGTGGAAAATGTAAATTTCGCCTTGTTTCTTTGCATATCAAAGCTCAATAAATCAGGCTGGGAATTAGATATTGAAAAAATCCTTCTGAAAAAAACTGAATAATTGATTTGAATGAATAACTTTCTGGGTACTCTCCGTCTTAATAATGGACAAAACGCCATGAATTAAGCACCGTAAAGGATGCGTTTGGTCTTTTTTTTTTCTCACTCACTTTACTTATTAAAGCCAAGAGGTTATGGGAGAAACAAATCAGTAAAAGGTAAGGACTTTTTTTTTGTCCTCTAGGGCAGTGATTCTCAACTGGTATGGCACTGGGACCAACCATGACCCTTTAAAGGAGGGGTCACCAACGTGGTGCCCGCGGGCACCCAGGTGCCCTTTGGGGCATGCCCAGTAGCCCTTGAGACTTTTTCTAAGGTGTAAAACACTTCATTATCTTGCATCTGATTCTTAAAAATACTAATATTTCTGTTCTTGTGACTCAGTATGACTTTAAAATAAAGCTATTGATATAATATGGAGTCAATATCCTATAAGTAAACAGTATACGTTTAAGTCTTTAGGATTTGTTTTTAACTGGTAGCTCTCGAACAACTCAATGCTCTTGAAGTAGCCCTCGGCTGAAAAAAGGTTGGTGTCCCCTGCTTTAAAGGAACATTCGTAGCGCCCAATAAACGGCTCTGGACAATCGTAAACCACACCTCTCCTACGAGAAAATGAATTGGTGGTCCCCAGACTAAATATCACTTGTGATTTTAGTCTGGCGTTAGCCAGGCTAATAAAGATTATGGACTGGAAGACAATCCACTTCCATCACTGCAATATTCTACAGAAGTATAAATTGTTAAGCTAAAAAGCTTAAGCTTTTAACCCTTATGTTATCCTGTGTACATTTTTGTACATGTTGCAAGATTTTTTTTTTTCATTTCCTGACCATTTTGTCTGTGTTGCAGCTCGAGACGTGGGTTTTGGCAGAAAATGTTCTTTCGAGCCAAATTTTGTTTTGTTTTTCTCTCATGTCTTTTATATTGGAGATCTGCATTTCTATACGTTCGTTATCCTAGTGTACAAAAATGTACACGCTTTTCAAACTGCTGTAAAAACCACATACTTTCATCTTTTTTCAATTTTTTTCACAAATTTGAAGAATCACTTCTCACCTTCTCAAAACCACCAAACATGTTGTTTATTTGGGGATTTTAACCCTTTATATGCCAGTTTCAAAACAAAAACTTTGAAGTTTGTGTTACAAAACAACAAAAAAACTCATTATCTTTAGAGTAATGAATAGTACAGAGCTGGGGCTTTGGTGGATTTTCGAGCCTTGGATGTGTCAAAGTTGAGCCAAAAATGGATTTGACTGCATTTGTAGTTTTTCTGTAGTGGACGATTCTTTATTTGAAAATGGCAGCGGCTGAAACAGCCCCATTGACTTCCATTATAAACACATATTTTTCTTTGCCCTTCCAGAGCCGTTTAAAACTTCACTTTTTACAATGTCAGCATTTCATTTGGAAGAAAAAGAATGAATTTGAACATTTTACAGATTTTCATCAGATTGGACCTCATTCCCATTGTTGGCACATGAATAAAATCACTGTATTTTTCCTATTGAATATAATGGAAATAAGGCATTTCCAATGGACTTTACCCTGAAAACTTCCATTTTTAAATCTCACTGAAATACGGCATAACATCACTCCATCTGTGACATCAGGGTTTCATTTGGAAGAAAATTAGTGAAATTTGACATTTTTACAGTATTTTATAAATTTCTACTTTTTTTTTGACAGTTGGCCATGCCAGTGTTGTTGCCATATTCGACAGTTTGTAAACTCTGTGTTTATGTGATAACAGGAGCGCGGTGGGCGGAGCCTAAACTCATTTTGAGTTTTTTTGTGCAAAAATATTAATTAGCAGCTCAAAGTGACCAACACACAAAAAAACGTGTACAAAGACCTGCAGTCTGGATTTATTCACGTGTTTCCCTCAGGTTTACAAACATGGGCCTCATTTTCCAAACAGAGACTTTTCTGCTTCCAAACTAACCACTGATTGTGACGCTCTCCACTGAGCTTTGTTGGTGTCTAAGATTTCTAAACTGTAAAAATCTTCACACTAAACATTATTGTCGATAAATCACTTGTTCATTTTAAAATGATTCATATTATTTTATAGGAAACACAAAGGCAAACAAATCCTATTGTTTCCTCCTCGGCCACAGCTTCAGTATAAGCTGACTGAAGATACATGCATCTGTGTACAATGTTAGAAAAGTGGAACTGCATTCTGAAATGCAGTGGAAATGTCAAATTCAACTCCTTAGCTTCAAAATGAAATGCTGACATCACAGATATGTTACTTTTTTCCTGTATTGCAGTGAGATTTAAAATCTGAAGTTTTATGGCAGAAAAGTCCCAGGTTCTGCCAGGGCCCCATTATATTCTAATGGGAAAATACCACAATTTCATTCACCTGCCAACCATAGGAACAAAGTCCAAACTGAAAAAATACAGTCAAAATGTCAAATCTGACTCTTGTTCTTCAAAATGAAATGCTAACATTATAAAATATATGACATTTTTATATGGTGATAGGAGAGCAAAGAAAATTGGAAGTCATGAATGTCTTTATAATGGAAGTCAATGGAGACAAGAACATTTTGACATAAAGAATCGTCCACTACAGAAAAACTACAAATGCAATCAAATCAATTTTTGGCTCATCTTTGACACATCCAAGGCCCTAAAATCCACCAAAGCCTCAGCTCTCTACTATTCATTATTCTAAAGATAATGAGGTTTTTATATTGTTTTGTAACACAAACTTCAAAGTTTTTGTTTTGAAACTGGCATATAATGGGTTAAAATCCCAAAATAAACAGCATGTTTGGTAGTTTTCAGAAGGTGACAAGTGATTCTTCAAATTTGTGAAAAAAATTTGAGAAAAGATGAAAGTATGTGGTTTTATAGCAGTTTGAAAAGCATGTACATTTTTGTACACTAGGGTAACGAACGTATAGAAAAAAGGATGACACAAGGGTTAAGCTTGTTAAGCTAAAAAGCTTAGCAAATCTAAAAAGATTTACGCTAAAAAGCATAAATCGATTTATGCTTTCTCAAACTGACTTTCAAATGTCTCAATAATCTAGCACCTGAGTCACTCAGTTCATTTATACAGAGACAAAACAGCAACAGAGTCACCAGAGGCTCCTTCAATAACAACTGTACAGTTCCTCACTGTAAGACTTCATTTGGTCAGTCTGCTTTTACGTATAAAAGTGCAAAGTTGCGGAACTCATTACCCACTGAACTTAAAACCATGACTGAGTTTAAAACGTTCACTTCTCGAGTTAAGTCTTGGCTGAAATTGAAACAGAACTGTACCCATCTGTGAATATCGCACTGACTTTGTGTATATGAATGATTTATACAGTGTATATAGGTAAGTTTTTAGGATGATATTGTAAATTTTAAATGTAGTGTAGTAAGGCCCAACCCAGGA
Organism: Neogobius melanostomus; assembly: GCA_007210695.1. NCBI lineage: Eukaryota > Metazoa > Chordata > Actinopteri > Gobiiformes > Gobiidae > Neogobius > Neogobius melanostomus. The sequence goes on from VHKM01000612.1 coordinate 506,112, forward strand.
CTGGAGTTGAAAATTAGCATTAGCTATAAACTGTTACAAGCTTGTTTTGTACTATGTTGAACTGCAACGTCCCTGTCAAAGAAATGAATAAATAAAATATTAAGCCTTACAATATAGTACCCCTTTTTATCCGCTTAGAAAATCGACATGTTTAATTTTGTGTAACAAGTAAAAAAATAACGAGATGAAAATGTCAAAGTACACACAAAGTCCCTGGGGTTCAGCAGTTTAGGATGCATCGGTATGGTAAGTACTTCATTCATCATTTATAAAACATTTAAACAGTTTGCCGTGTCAGGAATGTTTAAGAAAGGCTCAGGGCGAGTTGTCTAACGGGATTTAAACATTCTCACGGACTGAACAAAGGTAATAATGGTTATGAATGATTAGCAAATGATTAGGCTTTTGCAAATGTTTTAGAAGTGACGTAAAAATGTACAAATGCTCCGTGGTGTGCCGTTATTATGAAGTGTTTTACCGCATAATGTGGTGACTGATTGCAAAGCGAGAAAATGATTACAAACTGCGGCGCATTATTACAGAATGCGTCTCTAAAGGCCTCGCCCTAATTAAAAAGTTTCCTTTTTAACAGCACTAAAGTTAACACCGCAAAAGTTTAATATCGCCGCTTCACTGGTAAAAACTTTGCTTGTAAAAAAAAACTAAAAGTAATCATTTCCAGTATTTTATAGTTTCATATTTTGGTCATTATCGCACGAAACTGTGAACATTTAGGTATAAACTTGGCTCCGCTGTAAATTTACTCTGAAAAGTCAGCAGAATTCCGAAGGACTCTCACTGTTTGCCGTTCGCTACAAAATCCCGTAAAAGTCTGGGACAATTATGTTGCGCTCAGGTGGAAACCTATAAAAGCATTTCGAAGTCGGAAATACAAACGGGCGGTGGCTGCTGGAGGGAAAAGGGTTGAAAAGCTTTTTAAGAAGTCAAATTTGCAGTGGTAGGTGTTTTAGAACACATTGCAGATTGAAGAGGAGGAGGAGCTATATCTCAAAAATATTGCTAAAGCCAAGGCCTTATATCTTATCAGCTAAACCCATTTGAGACCTACACATTTCTTCTTCTGAGACACTGAAGAGGCACCAAGAGCCTCCTACACCTGCAGCAAAGAAGAGGCGTCACAGGAGGAGCTACAGGAAACAAAAAAGGGACAAACGAGGAGATGGTGAAAGACTGTTGTGGAGTGGAGGGAGCTGTGCAGGAGGAAGAGGAAGGAGGAGGTGGTGGAGCTGATCAGTGCAGGACACCACGCTCTGAAACAGGGACAAACCCAGAAGGCGCTGCACCGTTTCAGAGGATCAGAGGAGACTGAATGCTACGGTTTCCCCTACCTCCAGAAACACTGATGGTCAGGTTGACCCACGATGGCAGCGCGGCTCAGTTGCAGCGCCTCAGGACTAACACCTGCACACTATTTCGTTGTACGCTTGTACACTGACAAATAAAGCACTTACTTACTTACTACAGTATATTACGAAGCTGGTTGAACTTAAAGAGCAACTAAACACCAAATCAAGTTTTTTTTTACTGATAAACTGTCTCAATGGGTGTCTCATAGTGTTGTCCACTGGTCCCTGACATTATTCTGACATTATAGCGCAAACATGTGTCAAATCCTAACTTTGGCCTGAAAACGAATGGGTTGCGCCCCTTCAGGGTAAACTCTGCTACTAAATTAGAATTTCATGATTGGTTGGAGAGTGTCCACGGCCTCCACAGAACGTCATATGCCGCACCAGCACCACACATCGTCATCAGGTTCTGCCCATTGTCCTGCCCCTGCACCTGTGGGATATAACCAAGTCCCTCCCACGTAATCTGTCTGCTGTGATTGTGCCAATGCAAATGTCGAGGTCCACACACCGCTCACACACTCACACCCCGCATGTCACCCCCAAACTTCAGGGACCGGCTCTTTCGTGGCAATTTTTGACTTTTGTTTGTGGAAAGGCTTTGGCACGCCCGTTTAGGTACTCTTTAAGTTTCTCCTACACGGAAAGACTAACCCAGACATAACTTACTGTTTATTCAGTAAGTTAAAGGAACAGGCTACCGTTTTTCCATACTGAGATATGTTCTTACCTTAGCTTAGACAAGTTGATGCGTAACTGTCTGGTCTTTGTGCGTGCGCTCAGTCACATAAAAAGACCAAATATGTTGTTAGCGTTTAGCCTCTCCTCTATGGGGCCAAACGGGGGTGAAGTTAGCAGCGACCAAGCTCTTCCACGTTTCCCCTATTTAAATATGGTTACATTTACACGATCCAAGTCTAGTCACACAAAATCAAACATGTCGATATTATTGGGTGGACGTCGAAGTGCTCCTATGTTATTACGCCTTACAATATAGTGCTCCTTTTTATCCGCTTAGAAAATCGACATGTTTTAATTTTGTGTAACTAGACTTGGATCGTGTAAAGGCTCACGTAACCGTATTTAAATAGGGAAAACATGGAACACCCTAGTTTGGAGCTATACCTTTTCTGGGAGGGACAAAACGCTAACAACATGTGCGTGACTGAGCACACGCACAAAGACCCGACAGTTACGCATCAACTCGTCTAAGCTAAAGGTAAGAACATATCTCAGTATGTAAAAATGGTGGCCTGTTCCTTTAATACTTCACTAATCTCACAATGGAGAAATTGGCTTCACTACAAAAAGTAAATATCAAACATTTCAGACTAGCTCGCTTGAAATAAGAAAGTAAACAATGGAGCCCATGCCCAGGGTCGGCCCTGCGCCTTTGAAGAGGATTTTTTAGACTTTTGCATTTTTATCTTGATGCAAAAGTCCCAGGCCAGTCGAGCCCTGTGTCCACTCCACTGATTTTGCACTTTATTCAAATCGCTAAGCCCACATTACAAACCGCACATTTCACCACTTCTTTAACTTTAATCTTTCAACAAACCAACGCTATTTCATCTGCTGTCCTCCCGGTCTTATCTTTAATTAAAAATCTCTGCTTCACTGTAGCCCTCTGTTCCAAATGTGCGCTAATACATAATTAAAATGATATTAATATGACAAGGGACTGGAGCTAAGTCTATTAGTTCAGCGGTTCACCCCGGGGCATGGGAACGAGTAACAAAAAGGTAAGAGAGGACGGGGTGCTCGTTCTATTTCGTATTACGAGGTTAAACACTTCCTGGTTTGCATGTGACCCCACCCACATGCGGATAAGACTTCCTGGTTTTAAGAACCTAAGAGGTGCCGACTCCAATCTGAAGTAATTACTGTCATCTTTTTTTTCCCCTAGGGTTGCTGCATTTAAGCTGGAACTTATGCGAGACCTTTTCAAACTTCTTAGCGGTTCGTTTGAGCGGGGGACGAACGCGCCAGCCTTGTTCATTAGTGAAGCTGCCGAGCGCATTTCATACACCGTTGGCTCATATACGGTCTATAAATGCATCTAATGTCACATAATAATGTCAGCGGGGTGGGCGACAGTCGATAATTTCCCCAAAGGTAATCTCATACGTCGCCATTAAAGACGCTCTCAGTAGTTTTACAGCGGGAAACTGCGCTCTAATGAAACGCTTAAGTGTTTTTCTACATGGCAGTTTGACAGGTTGTTTTCTTTTTGAAATAAAATGTCTTTGCTTTTATAAATGCAGAGTTAAAGACCCTAGACCTGATTTTTGTTTATTGTTTTACAAACAATGAAAGAGGGAGCAAGTAAATTACATTTTTAATTGTGGTCCAAACTCATTCTTAACCTTCTTAACACAATTTACAAATTTGGTCATTTTATGCACTTCACTATTGTATGTAGCTTTATTGCGTTTTGTAAATTGTTGTGTGATTTTAATTCTGTCATTTTTAGGCTGGCTTTGACTATGAAAATTAGCTTTTTCTGCAAACTCGGGCACATTTACATTGTATAATGTTGATTATACCACCATCAGTGAGAATAAGCCCACTGCCCATCTCGGCTCGCCCGTTGCATTATGGGTAATGGAATGTCTTTTGGCTATCAAACAATAGTGATAGTTAGCGTAAAAGCAACGAAGAAAGCTCTGATTTGGAGCGATTTAACCGCTGGAAAGTTAATGATTTAAATCGTTTTTGTCGTCGCCATGGAGCCTGTTACAATATTAGCTTAAAGTCTATTTTTACAGCCAGGGCTGCGTACGGAGATAGACAGAAACGAAAGTGCCATTCATACGAAGAGATACTTTGTATGAATGGCACTTGTTCATATAGTTGGAATAACTATGTGAGAAAAACATTTCTGACCCTTGAAGGGACTGTTGGACAAAGTCCAGGGTCTGAAACTGTGGCCTCATGTCGCCGATATTCACAACATTTAAACTGGAATGAGAAATAAAAACATAGAATCCCTCTTTTTTTTTGTAAATAAGGAGGTGGACAGTAGACAAAATCTTTATCTTAATTGTGACCAGAGAGATCCACATACACACATTGGCTATGCCATCTAAATGTACTTTATTTGTTTTGTTTTTTACGAGTGATCTGATGGTGAACAACAGAGCTAATCGGTCGCTAATTTGACAGAAGGAAATTTACCCACAATATTTAACATCAACACCGTTTTGTAACTTTTCCCTGTGATTACAAGACGAATTCAAATGATTTAAAAAGTGAGGGTGTCTGTGTCGGGCTGATCCCAGGTCCTGTCGTTCCCCTGTCCGCGATAGTCCGCTCCTGCCTACGGAGCCGCCGTCCTGACTTTTCCCTCGCTTTCACGATATTGACAACTTAAATATTTGCAAGAAATGTCACTTCTCGCTCACACATTTCAATGGCGGTGTGGTTTGTTTGGGCCGAAATTAGGAGCCTGATTGACTCAGGCATGCGGAGTCGAGATGGGCATTCAGCTTATACCAAGGCTAACAGGCATGCATTATATCCGTATAACCGCGCACGTAGTCCGGTAGTTAAATAACTGGAATATCACTCTGCTGCGGGCGTCGCCGTAGCAACACGTAACACAGCTGAATCAGATAAAGGCTTAATTAGCCTACGTCAGGTGATGAGTCGACTCTGACTCGACGAGTGACTGACAGGAACGAAGGAGATGGATTTTGTGGTTAATTTCAACATTTTTGGCCAAAACAAAACTTTTGATGAATGAGAAGTAGAGGAGAGCAAGCAGCTAGGCATACTGTTAATAAAATATGAGCTTTCCATTTCTATGGACACTATTCATTATTTTCTGACCTACATAAAATGATCCCTGCACTTCAGCATATTTGGCTGGATTAGAAAAGTCAAACATAAAAGTTTCAGTTGGTGGGACCAAGGTATAAGCGACTCCACTGCAGCTGTTTCCATAAACAATTGCGCTTCAGGTAGCTAGCTAGCTTCAGGTTAAACAGATACAAGTGAAATAACTCCTGCCCAGGAGTGCCGCAGACTAGTTTAGACTAGACTATTTCCACAGAAAAGTGCAGGGATAGTCCTGTTGTGATTCTGTGCTGATGTGTTTCGTTGAGCCTGACGGAGATCCTCGCTGCAGCGACAGAATGACTCACTTTGAGACGAGCCTTCAGACAGTGTAAGACCGGCTAAAAACCCACTGAAAATAGTCCCAGTAGTTTGGCATTTTTAGCTAGTTTAGTATATGAAAAAAAAAGTGTTAGAAAATGTTACGTTTGTGAGACCGTGGTATAAGCAGATTAAACAGCTCGGAGCCGTGCATTAGACAGTTTTAATGTCTTCCGCTGCGCGTCGTGGTGTTCTTGACTCCGTGTCGTGCATTATAACTGTCTAATGCACGGCTCCTTGTTGTTTAATCCTTACTTAGCCTAGCAAGCTAGCCATTTAGAAATTTGAAGGCAAGATACTGCAGGTGAAATGGTTAAAACACAATTTTAAGCTTTAGCTGTAGTTTACAGCAAGTTTTCTTTAATTCTGTCCAAAAAGTATTTTTTTTATTCAACCTCTATTGAACCAGAAAAGTCCCATTGAGATTAAAAATCTCTTTTTCAGCAGAGTCCAGGTCCAAGTGTTGGGGGTAACGGATTGCAAAAGTAATGAGTTACAAAAATATATTACTTTTTTTCAGTAACTGAGGAATACAACATATTACTACACAAAATATGGGACTATATTAGTCATAACAATTTATGTAACTCTAAAGTAACTCTAAAGTGCATTTAAAAGGTTTGTATTGCTGTATGAACGAAAGCAAAGGAAAAGGAAATCTTTGACTGCACTTTAGCTTAATAGCATTATTACTATTTCCATTTTATTTTATTTTGCCAAAAGTAACTCAAAAGTAACTGCTAAAGAAACCTACAGAGACATGGGACAAAACAGGCAAACTCAACACAGAAAGGCCCCGACCGGCCCGGGGACCGAACCTGCGACCTCCTCCAACCATCAGTTTAAACATTTTTTGGGGTATAAATAATTGAATGACATACAGTTGTTTAGGAAGTTAAGAGCTTTACAACAGTATCAGGTACTAAAGGCGAAATATGCCACACTTTAGTGATTTCCTGACAAAATCCGATGCGCGAGTTGACAAATTGTCTTAAAAACATTGTAAAGGGTGAGTTTGGTCTATTTTTAAAATTGTGATATTAAAACTTCGATGCTAAGGTTGAAAACTAGTAAAAATAAATAAATAAATAATGTTTTTCAGCTGCCGTGTCTCGCCTTATAAGCAGGAGCATCTGAAGCAAGTACGTATTCATGACTTTGTTTGTTGTGTTTGTTGTTATTTACGATATTTAGAAATGTATACAGTTCCTGCTTTAAATGATGAAAAAAAAAAGGTTTTTAATACATTATTATTATTATTATGCAAAAGTATCCTGACAGATAATTAAAGCAGGGAATACTTTTCAAATTTAAAATGCACCATCTGATTTATTGCAAACTAAAGACAGAAATAAATCTCACAATCTCACTTTTTTTTCATGACAGCCACTGAAAGCCAAAGAGCTGATGATGGCTCCTAAGAAACCAGGCATATCACTGCATGTATGTGTATAAAATGATTCATAATTCATATTTATGCTTCTGGTTTCTTTTCTTTTCTGTACTCATTCAATTTGCATTTGCAGTAAGGATTTATAAGTTGATAGTTCAATACATACAGTCATTAGTTGCGTTTCAATCAAAGAAAATGCACATCTGTCTGAAATTTGCATAATAAATGTGCATAACAAAAGCAAATTTACATGCGTTTCCATCAAAGAGTTTCTGCGAATAATGGGCGGTGGTTACCTGGTTACAGCAGGCGGCTGGATGGCGTAATTGCATTTTTTACCCTGCAGAGGGCGCACAGTATGTGTGTGAGTAAACGCTAAGTGCAGCTTTTTCACTTCCTGTTGACTACATTAATGTATCTTGTTGGTGTTAGTTGCTTGTTTAACCGGTATGTAACCCTGGTAATAACAGAATAATTTATGGTCACTAGAAGTTGTTGGGCAAATTGACTGGGTTTATGCAGGAGGGTAAGTAACATTAGCAAGGTTGTAGTGTAGGAGAATGAGTGGAGCCCCAGGTAAAAGTTTAGATTGAAACCTATTAAAAGATCGCACATTCACATTCAATAGCAAGAATACAACAATAACAGCTCAGATGTATGTTCAGTCCGGCCGGCTTAAGGGTCATGTTTTTAGTCGGTCAAATCAAAAGTGGTCGTTGGTGGTGGTGCAGCACGGTCCTACCGCACAGTTGCAACAGTTCGTGGTGGGAGAACGATTCGGTCCGGTGGGAGAACATTAGGACAATAGGAAAACCGGGTTACACTTGTCTTTTTGTTTTTTACCTGTAATCCCATGAATAAATGGTAATATAGGTGACTTACATGCTAAAATGTCTGGCCGCACTTTTAAAGATTTAAAGAGGATCGGAAAACGATTTTCCTAATACACAACTGAAATGTGCATTAAAGAGACTATATGGAGTTTAAAAATGTTAAAATGAAGTATTTTCCTCCCCCTACATGTTTCAGCCATGTCCTAATGTGTAGAATGAGCCCAAACCTGTTCACCACAACTGCCTCTAAAATCCTGCACTGTCTCAAAAAGGTGTTAATTTGGGTACGTCATGCATGAGCTGGATATAGAAACTGGAGTTACACGTAAGACCTGAGGTGGCAGTAGTGAGTATAAAAATGACCAACTTACATCTAGTCCCTTTAAAGTGATAGTCTAAGTTTAAATGTTTTACAAATTTAATAGATTGTGTATAATTGAGCCCTTGGGCCTGAAATTTAACGTAATGCAAGTAATATCAAAAATATATATATAATTGTTCTAAAGTGTCTCCCTTTGCTGATTTTAGCAACTAATCAGAATCCCCGGAATATCACTTTGACCAATGAGAACTGTGAACCGGCCTGTCAGGTCCAATCAGGAGGGAAGAGGGGGGAGCATGACCGTTTACTTTAAGTTACTTTAAGTACGTTTGTTCTCACTTGAATGTTTACTTCAAATGTCACTCTCACTCTCTCCTCACTTTGCAATCTTACAGGGTATCACTTTAAAGTCAAGTGATGGAAACGCAGTTATTGTCAGTCATAGTACACATGAACGAACAGACAAAATATCCGTTAGTTTCCCAGCCTCCATGCGATCTCTAAATAAGCCCTTCCCACCCCCTTCTCCTTGCTCCATTTCGCAGTTTTTCTGTGAATGTCGAATGGAGCAGTGGGTGGTTATCTTGTTCTACATGCAGGTCCAAAATGAGCAAAGAGCTGTCCGACCGGTTCCCTGGAGAAATCGAATCTAACATCCCAAATTCAAGGCTCTGTTTTCTCTTTTTCCCGCAGTGAAAGAGCATTAGCCGATGACTTACCGTACACTTTGCCCAGAACCACAGCCTCCACACTGTTGAGGTCACCGTCGGACGTCAGGTTGAAAATCTCCACATGCCCCTGGTCGATCTGCGAACGCCAGAACAAGTTCACAAGTTAATGGAGAACGGAGAGTGGCCTGGAGCTGCACCCACACGCACTGTAAATGTCAGGCTCAAGGGTCACAAGGCAGAGGAGAGGGCGGCACATAATGGGTCCAAACGCCGGGCTACTTATGAAACAGCAGAAAAGGCTAATTCGGCATTTGGGCATGTGTTTCCATGAGTGGCCTGTAAAAGGGTTCAAACATCAGTCAGAAATTCCACATGGAAAAGAAAAAAGAATGTGAAAAATATTGAAGGTAATCATGTATGCACAGGCGGTTAAAGGGGCTCTGTGGAGTTTGGAAGTTTTGTGCTCGCAATTGCCCCCTCAGGCCAAACGCGTAACTGCAGCCTCGATGATAAGCTCGTGCATGAGGCGCTCAGGCTTTACGAGCACCAGAAATAACAGTCCCGTCAATTTACAGATTTGCAGGCATGACTTAAACTGAGGTAAGAAACGTTACTGTTTTGTAAGATATTTAGACCAAATCAGTTTGAGTGAATGTTTTCCTAGATAAAATACTTGAGCAAATGCAGCAAAGTGAATCGAGTGAAGAAGCCAAGTAATACAACTCGTAAACTATATTGTAAATGGAACATGTCCACTTTTTGTAGTCGTTTCACTGCTTATAAATCCGTGAACAGTCAGGCTTATTTTGCGGCCAAGAAAAGCTAACATTAGCGACATTACTTTTGCCATTGTAAATACAGCCCCATTACCACTGTTACTACTCAAATGTTTTGTCGGACACCGTTGTTTTGAAAGCATCACCCCTTTTCCCCCATGTATTTAGTCATCTTTTCTTACCTTTCAAGCAAAAATAAGCTGCGGGTCTTTTGAGAGATTCTCTTTTCCGATGTTTACTCCAGTTCTTTGCCTACGCTGATCAGACTCGACTTTCGCCTTTTTGGTCACACTCGAATAAACTCTTCGTTTCTTTTCGTTATTTGGGGTCTGGGCTGGAGTTTCGATGGTGCTTGAAGCCGGTCTCCTCTTATTCTCCGCTAAATCCATCCCTCCGAAGTTACCACTCGCGCTGCAGCGTCAGTATAGAGGCGATACAGCTGACGCTACAGCTAACGCTACAGCCGAGCGTGCACGCGCATTACGCATTACGCTGTTTGCTTGTTCGACCCGAGCATAAACTATTTAAGTGACTTTACAGACATATAGAGGCAATCGCGGTGAAAAGGCCAGGGCTCATTCTACTCACCAGGGCATTGCTGGAGCATGTATGAGGAAGAAATTTTACATTTGTATACATTTATTTGTGGTTAAACTTATGTATAGTCCCTTTAAGTAGGGTTGCAAAAGGGTTATTAAACCCCCCCCCCCCAAAAAACGGTCAAACTCTCACCTAACCGAGTACATTTTCTCCAGTTCAGCCTTACCCGAATCTAAAAAGCTTACAGCCTATACAGTAGGCCAGAGTAACGCCTCATTTGAAAGATAAGACCTACAAAACTTACCTAACTGACCTATTTTTCCTTGCGTTGTCGCCACTTTTTTGTTGTATTTTTGGTAGGGATGCACCGATCCGATACTGGTATCAGATATCGGAGCTGATACTGGAAAAAATAAGATATCGGGTATCGGCTACAAATATCCGATACTGAACTGATACCAGTTTTGGCTCTCGACATTATATTCTTAAAAGGAATAGGCCACCGTTTTTAAATACTGAGATATGTTCTTACCTGAGCTTAGACGAGTTGATATGTAGCTGTCTGGTCTTTACACGTGCCCTCAGTCACGTAAACAGAGCACAGACGGTGTTAGCATTTAGCCTCTCCTCCTCCCCTCTATGTGGCCAAACGGACCTGAAGTTAGAAGTGACCAAGCTCTTCCACGTTTCCCCTATTTAAATACGGTTATATGAGCCTCTACACTATCCAAGTATAGTTACTCAAAATTAAACCATGTCGATTTTCTAAGCGGATAAAAAGGGGCACTATATTGTGAGGCGTAATAACACCTGGAGTACTTCGATGTCCGCGCAGTAATATTGTCGAAGTACTCCAGGTGTTATTACGCCTCACAATATTTATCATGTTTAATGTTGTGTAACTAGACTTGAATCATGTAAAGGCTCATGTAACCGTATTTAAATAGGGGAAACGTGGAAGAGCTTAGTCACTTCTAACTTCATTTCCGTTTGGATCCATAGAGGAGAGGAGGAGAGGCTAAATGCTAACGCCGTCTGTGCTATGTTTAAGTGACTGGAGGGAAGGGGAAAAACCAGACAGCTACATATCAACTCGTCTAAGCTAAGGTAAGAACATATCTCAGTATTTAAAAACTGTGGCCTATTCCTTTAAAGCTCATTGAAGCTTAGAACCTGGAGAATTCAACCGCTGAGTTAGTTTTAACCTTATTTTTGATTGCGACGCAAAACAGTATGCTAATGCTATTGGCAGCATGCTGCTAATCCAGGCTGGGACAGAAACTTTGATTGGATCACCTAATTAAATACAAGTATTTTAGTTTATGAAATGCTGTTAAAGAATGCACAAGTTGTAATCTCAGATCATTATATGTGAATTGTTTATATTAACGCAAGCTAAAATATTACCTATGGATATTTAGTGTAGAACAGTCCAGTGATTGTTTATTTTGTATAGTGTTTATTTTTTTCCATTAGTTTATTAATACATATTTGATCATTGATCTGTAACATCTTGTTTGCAAGGTCAGTCTACCCCAGGGCAGCTGTGGCTACAACAGTAGCTTACCACCACCAAGTATGGAGTGAATGAATAATGACGAAAGTGTAGCGCTTTGAGATACTTGGTAATACAGCCTTGTAAAGCGCAATACAAGTGTAAGGCATTATTATTATTATTATTATTATTAAGAGATAAGACTTTATTAATCTGACAATGAAGAAAAGACAACCATTCACTTTTTCACTCACAGCAGCCACTTTTAAGAAAGATACTGACATCCCCAGTATTGTATCGGACGCAAAGAACAACGTGGATCGGTGCATCTCTAATTGTTGGTGCTATTTTGTTGCCCGTTTTGCTACCTATTGTTTTGTTACATTTTTATCACTTTTTATGTCACCTGTTTTGATGCTTTTTCATCCACATTCACGTTTTTGTCGCTATTTTGATGCTTTTTCCAAGAAGCTTTTATAATGTGGATAAAGTCGAACTGGAGCAAATGTGCTCAGTTAAGGCGGGGGTTAAGAGGTTAAATAAACATTATAATTTTGTATTCTTCCTTGAATAAACTATTAGTAAAATATGAATTACCCATTAATGAATTGTGCCCCCTCTTCCTCTCTTATTAGTTTACATAGGACTGCAGACGTTAAGAGAAAATCAGTTACTGCACGGACACAGGGTTTCCCACTAATTCATTAGTCTATGGCGGCCCGCCATAGTCTATTTTTATCCGCCACAGTCTCATCTCCCCTCTCTTTCTCTGTCTCTCACCCAACACCAACATCTGCAGCAGAGGCGCAGGTTTAACAGGACAAATAAGGAGCAGTGAACAATGTCTCACTGTTTAAGTAGCCTATTATTATTATTATTATTACAAAAAATGAAGGCAGCTTCGCGTAGTTTTGTTTTCGCTTATAAACTAAAAGACCACATGGCTAATTTGCATAGTAAACCTCGTTACTGCGCTGCTAATGCAGCTGTCACTATAATGAATTAAACCAGAGGTCACGAAATGGCTGACCTCAGTCTGAGTCCGGACCCACGCGCCAACCCGTCCGAACCCGAAACTTGGATCCAAACGTTAGACCCGACGTGACTCCCTCAGTCCTGCAGCTGCGTCTGCGCTGTCTCACCCTCTCCTTCTCCCTCTCTCTCCCCCTCATGCTACGCTAACATAGCTGAACAGAAAGAGAAACTGCAGCCTCTGAGCTCGTTTTAAACTTTTAGAAACGGCTGCAGATTGATTGAAATATGGCTCGCTAAAGATTTAAAACAGAGAAGACGCTAGTCATCTAATTAAATATGCACGTGCGATAGTTACGCGCAAACAGCACGGCTGTTTGTCCATCGTTTAAAACAAAAGAGCAGCGAGCAGTACCAAACCTGGACTAAACCAGGACTTGGACTAAACAGGGCTCATTGTTGAGCTGAGCAAAGAGGAGAAACACAACATCAGGCTGAGGTTCAGAGTCTGTATTTGAGAGCTGCAGGGGCGGAGCTGAGAGAAGAATCAAGGGCCTGCGCCATTGAAAGAAAACTGATCCATTACATTATTTAAAAAAAACCTGTACCCTATGTAAATTTACCAGAAATTATTCTTTTTACAGCAGCATAATAGCCAAAAATTATTATTTTTTGCTTAAAATGCACCAGAATGCAGGAAAACGCATCTAAATTAAAAAAAAAATCTCCCGGGGGAGGGCCCCCGGACCACCCCCAAGGTGCCGCTCTCTCCCAGCATAGTCTCCTTGAAATCTGTGGGAAACACTGACGGACACAAAGCCGTTTCCAGGGCGCCCAGTGAAACGGTGCAGTGTTGACATTTTACACAAATAAATCTACTGTGCATCATATTTTAGTGGGAAACATTTTCCCTCGTTCTCCGCTTAATGAATGGACTTAAATAATTTAAATTACACACTAAAGAAGAAAAAGATTGAATTAAGATACTAATTTATTCAACTTTGTGATAATCAACAAAGCAAAAAAAGACTTAGAACTTAGACTAGACTTAGAACTACAGCAAACTAACTCTATACATTAAAAAACACAATAAACTCCAGACAATAAAAGTTAAATTGGTGTCTTTTCTGAGACGTCTCTCTCATGACGTCAAGCTACTGTGATACAGCGCTCTGTTGCTGTCTGACCCTTTCACAATAAGAGTCTTACTAAAGCGATAACATACTATGTCTTTTATTGTGTAAAAGGCTAACTGGAAGCAGATAGTTACCATAAGTTAATTCAACCTGGATAGACTCAAACAGACGAAAGCAGTGATTAGAAAGATTTATTGATACGTATATTAGTTTTGGCGATCAGACCCCGGCGGTAGACATGGATGTATAAGTCAGTGTAGATGAACAGCTTGGAGTTAGGGATGTCTTCCCCTGGAGCCTGGACACTGGTGGTATGGGAGACCCGCGAAGATGCGCAGGTAGAAGCCGTGACGGAAGAGGTGGAGGTGGGTCGCAGCGGAGCTGGGAAGCGAACGGATCATGATTGTTGGGGCTTAAAAGCGGGACCGAGGGCGATGATTGGCTGCTACGGAGGTGCGGCTCTTGCGCTGAGGTGTGGCCCTCTCGAGAGTGATCATTGGCTGGAGGTCGGTGATGCTGAAATTAGTCTACCAGGTTGAATTAACGCCTAGGCTTCATTACTTGACCAAGTATTTCACAAAAGTTGGACAAGTCTTATATTTTCAAAGACATGGATAAACAGCGCATTTGTGAACACGGCCCAGGATTTAAATTAAACAAATGAGAAGGATGCGGCGCCTGACTGAACTGTAAGGACGAAGGACACACTCGCTTCTTCACACATGTGTCGCCAGGTAAATAAATAAACATGCTGCGATCTACGCAGAGCAGCGGCGTTGGGGGGGAAAGACACTGACATAAACACAGCTGAAATAGAGACAGAACGCTGGCTTTAAAAGCTCCAAATTGAGGAGTCTGGTCGTGTATGCGACTGTAGAGGAGCGGCTAGCTGCCAAACGCTCGCATTAGCGTCCGACATTGCATAGCAGAAAGTGCGCGGCTTGGGTTTACTTCACTGACCGTGAAAAGAGTCAACTGTGCAAAAGCTTAGAGCTGTGATAAAACGATCCCACAAAAATGACAGATCGTCAGCTCCGGAGATCGTAAGACGGTCTAATATCGTCATATCGCCCAGCCCTATCTTTAACACTGTCCTCTGCAAACACTGGGCTCAGACATGGGGACGATCCCTCTGTGATAGATATTTGTGCATAACAATCAAATCAGACTCTTATGCTTTTTTATCACTCCCATTTTATCCTCTCTGCGCTGGCTCCCTATCTATCTATCTTTGTTCTCTAATCAAAACACCTGGCGCTGTGTATCGACGCACTTGCGCATCTTTGAGTAATCTTTGGATCTTCCACCGATAAACTATTCTTAGCACAGCCACGGCAGCAGCTTCCAAACAGCTCCTCCTGAGGTACGTATCCAGGAAATGGTTTCCTCAACTCCATCTCTTGCTTTGCTTTTCTCCGTATTGAAACAGCTGGACAGCAAAGGGGAGCAAGAGAAGGGGTTGGTGGGAGGGGCTTCACGGTGAGATCGTTTGAAAACCGGGAAGTGAAACTACTGGATATTTTTGCTTCAGCCGTTTAAGATCAATATTGCATTTTCTAACCGACAAAGTGTAAGACACTGATAAAGATGTGTTTGAGTTTATTATTATACCATTATTATGACACATCTCACTGTCCCGTTATCCCGCAGAGTGATCATAAACATTTTACCCTCCTGTCAGCAGAAACCAAGCAAATGAATCATGCGCCGAGGAGAATTTCACAGCATGATTTTATATTGTCATCCGTCACAGATACTGAGACAGTTTTACGCACTAACACTAACAAAAACAACAACAAAACATATATATATTATACCACGTGAAAGCCGTTATTCCCCTGCAATGTTTCAGTGAGTTTTCATTCTCTGTGATGAAGAGCCTACAAAAAACATATTCATAAAACATAAGAAATGATTAGTTCTTCGACATAAACACACGGCCCATAGTGCATCGCTGGAACAAGCTGCCTCCTGATAAAATGCAGTTTCTTACAGTCTATAAGTGAAGTCACAACAAATATAGTCAGGAATTTAAAGCGTGCTTATTGAAAATGCATGGACACATGGACAAAGCCTTTTTCTGAAATGCGTTGACCCACATGGCATCCCTTATTTTTCATCGATTTCATAATATCCAGTACCCGTCCTTTTAGACACAACTTTGGATATGGAAAAGTTTGATTTCATTATGATTATCTTTCTAATCTTTTTTTGTGTTTTTTTTTAAATTGTTCCATATGCAATCATGAATCGAGCGTGCCACAGTTTTATTAGAGGAGCCATTTTCAGTGTTATACAGCTCCCTGGAAATGTAACACAAAAGACCGCAAGTTTCTATGACTTCTCGGTCCAAAAGTCAGCGATGTTGGCGGGGAAGCATGGGCCTCAAAGGGCTAAAAAATGTAAGTGCTATTCGGTGCCACGTCCAGCAGAGGGCGCCCTTAGTAGCCACCTGGGTCACCTATGCCCAGTGCCGACCCTGATGTAGAAAATAATAAAGTACACATCAGTTTAAGTAAGTGTCGTGAGTCGGTGGCATTTGACTGTACATCTGCGCAGCGCCACCTACTGTTCTGGAGTGTGCATTATCAGGCTTTTAAAATGAACAAAACATATTTTCCACTTAGGAGCCTTTATAGATATGTACTGGAATAGAAAGTATTCTCAAAGTTCTCAACAAAAAGACAAGTAAAGTACAGATACTCAAAAACGCTACCTAAGTACAGTACTTAATTGCAACCATTCAAACAGCATGTTGTTGTTTTGTGAGGCATGATGACCAAAGGAATAGGTGCTTGTACCTGGATGAAGACCGTGTCCATGGTCCGGTTGACTGACACAGAGTGCAGTAGTCCGTCTGACAGTCCGGCCCCGGTGCTCCTCCACACGTCTGCCTCTCTGCTGCTGTCCAGTCTGTACCGCACCTCCAGCTCCTCTACAATAAGACACCAGGAACAATGTTTAGTAAGGGAGCTTTCCTTTTTGTGTGGCTGTCTCAAAGGCACTATTGTGGTCGGGTCAGTCGGAGAGAGAGTCATAGAGTAGGAAAAAAGGACGCAGTAGAAATTCAACGCATAGGACTGAATCATTTTTCCAGCAAGATTAATCACTCCACACAATTATAATATGAAGGCGAGACGCTGCAGGTGAATAGAGGGAACAATTTGATTTAGAGATCTGAAATTTGAAACATTTGCTGAACAGTACTGATATGAATATGAGGAAAAAGAAATATTGCAAGTTTTCTGTCATTTTATGGTTTCATTTTGTGTTGACATATTAGTAACAAAGAGGTTTTTTTTAGAGAGGATTTTGAATCTTCTTTAAATTTTGAATAAGCCAATCATAAATAAAAAGATCTTTAAAAACTCGAATTTTGCCTTGGTTTTTTTTCAATAAATCGGGCTGGGAATTAGGTATTTAAAAATCCATCTAAAAAAAACCTTCAAAAATATTGTTAAGTCCAAGACCGTAAAGTTTGGAGTCCGTAGGAGCATAAGTGGAGCAGATGTTGCATGAGTGGAACAAAAACCTCTTTTTGAGAAAACCAGCTCTATACAGGTTGGCTTCCAGAAAGACAAATACAATATTTGGATTATAGCGTCATCTTCTGGATGCTTCGCAGGACACGTGGATGTAAAATACGTTAATATTTGTGAATGAATGCGTGAGGGAAAGCCGGCTTTAAGAAGTGATGTAGTAGCTACTTCGTGGACATCTCCATCTCCTCGTGGACAAAACATCATAAAATAAGCATCGTACGGGGTAACTTTTGACTTTTTTAATCTCTGACATGAAAACTAAGATAGTAAGGGAGAAAACTAGCTTAAAGTCTCCACATCGACTCGCCGTGTGAAACGGTTACTGGCAGTAAGGTACCACTGTTCTCACTGTTATGTGCTCTGGGCACATTTTTTGTGTGTGTGTTATTTTTGCTTATGTTTTTTTTGTTTGTTTTGTGGATATATTTTCCCCTTCATGTTTAAAGCATTTAGTACAGTTATTATAATTTATTTTGCTGTTTTTTGGTATTTTGTTTCTGAAGCGCTTCCTCTGCCCCGCCTGTAAGCACGCTCTCTCTCCCATTTCCTCTTCATCGCCCTGTACCTGTACCTGTACCTGTACCTGCCCTGCTGCCTCAGCTTTTTGTTCCGTTTAGGCCTGGTGGGACCGGCTGTCCTGTTTTTGCTTTTCTTCTGGTTTGGTTTAGATCATTTTTGTTTGACTGTTTTTCATTGGTCCGGTGATGGCAGTGGCCTCTACGGCCCCGGACAGGGGTGACCCGCTGACGCACCTTCTGTTCACCAGGTCCACCTTTCAGTTGTTTCTTTGGGCACTGGGTGGTAAAGGTTCTTGTTTTGTTCCTTCAAAATAACATCTTAAAAAAAAGATTTGAAAGAAGTAACTCTTATCTCTTATCCGTGTCCTGCTGTAAATATGTAACACTCACCGTGTTGAACACTCTGTATATATATTCCTTTAAAGACGACATAATATGCAAACTTGGCTTTTGTGAGCTGATTATGGTGGTTTTCCTGTGTAGGGTACTTAGTGTGCTCAGTCTGAAGAAAACAAACACGCTCAAAGCTGCTGGAACACACACCGCTAACTTTCTTTTTTTGTTGCTGCAGTTGTGCAAACATTTATCAGCAAAATTTCATTTACGGATAATTAAAATGTCTCAACGAGGAAAGTGTTTCTGTGGACGTCAAGGATAAGTCTCGTATTTAAGTTTCCAAGCGGTGGCACAAGGCGAGCTAAATCAGAGCTCGTCTGTGGCGACCATCTTTTGTACCAAAATGCTCTTATTTGTGGACGCCATTTTACCGACGAAGGACTTATTGGACAGAGGGAAAATAGTTTGTGTCAAACCCTGGCACAGTCCCAAGATATAAGACTCTGCTGCTGCCCCAGAGCCTACAGCGGTGAGTAAAACTACCGGAGTATAAATTTAAGCTGCTGCTTTTTTCCCACGATTTGAACCTTGCGGCCGATGCAACAGTGCGGCTACTTTATAGATTTCGATGGTCATACTGAATATTATGTCATGCTATCAATAACAATGCGCCTGGGTCCAAAAACACTCAGCTATTTCTGCAAGAACTCCACCCTGAGAAATACACAACATCTCTGAATCCAAACACAGTTGTGGCGTGGAGACGGAGATGGAGAGGTATAGGTGTTGCACAGTTCCTTTAGGACAGGGGTGGGCAATTCATTCTCATAAGGGGCCACATGAGAAGCCTGAATTGAGTCGGAGGGCCGCACCAACAATAACTCAAACTTATTCTGCAACTTTATCCTATTGTACATTACACTAAATTGTGTATTTTGAATATCTGATACTGGTATTTAGTAGGACTATTATTTTCTGTAAATATTTATCCATATCAAGCCAAGGACGCGCATATGTGTGCATCGTTATCCAGGTTATTCAACAAAAGCTCCAAAATAAAATTATGTTTTAATTGGGAAAATACTATTGAGGAAACTTTTGTCAATAAATGAATAATAATGAGCCTGACTGGACTGTAGCCAATGTGTTGTTTATATCCTGATCTCTTATCATGTCAGTGCTCTGCTGGACACATATGGAATTCTTTCCTTTTATTTTTATTTAAGAAGCCCCCCTAGTGGCTGGAATGGTGCGCTCAATAGTCCGGAATTTACGGTATACGGCGAAATGAGAGGATTGTGAAATAGTCTATAATTTTTAACAGTAATCCACATAACCAGGTTAATGTTAGTAAACCTATCCATTTCTTTAGCAAAAGCTGTGCACTTACATTTGATCACATGCAGTGTTTTCACATAAGACTATGACACTCGACTCTAATGTGAACAGCCCTCCGTGATCTAAACTTAGCTCTCCTG
Source organism: Neogobius melanostomus (assembly GCA_007210695.1). NCBI lineage: Eukaryota > Metazoa > Chordata > Actinopteri > Gobiiformes > Gobiidae > Neogobius > Neogobius melanostomus. The sequence goes on from VHKM01000612.1 coordinate 525,652, forward strand.
TCACAGCGCTGCACGTCTTACTCCCTCGCTCGCCGGCCGCCGCCCGTTAATTGCGGCTCGAATTTGTCGCGCTTCAGAGACGAGGCGCCTTATTGAAAAGCTTAACACCGTGTTCCTTTTAGCCCGCGATGATTTGCCGCGTTACGGCTAATAAGTGCGTAGCGGTAATGGGGAGACGGCCCGGGCAGAACGCGGCGTGAAGCTATCAACATGGGGATGCATTCGAGTGAGGATCCTGTGTCTATCTTTTCCTTTTCTTTTTACCTTTTTCTGTGGCTTGTATGTACTGTACTTGTCTTGGTATAATGAGCTTGTAGAGAGAGAAGGAAGAGGCTGTTTCACTACTTTCTGTCATAATTCAACTAAAGGGAGGAGATGAGTTAGTTTGTTTAACGTTGTCAAAATGTGGTATTATTATTATTATTATTTGGTAATCATCTCAAACACATCTCTATCGCTCAGAAATGCAATATTGAGCAGCTGAAACAAAGTCTGCACTAGTTTTACTTTCTCCTCCTTTTGCTCCCCATCGCTGCGCAACTGTGGCGAGTGTTTTTACCCTGTGATGAGAGGATTAAGCTTAGCAAGAGATCGAGAGGTGAGTACGTAGGACCTCAGGAGGAGCTGTTTTGGTAGCTGCCTCATGGGGAAGATTCAAAGATTACTCAAAGAGTGGGTCAAAATACAGCTGAAAATATGTTTCTGATGAGAGAACCACATTGTAATATGAAGCCTAGGTGTTAATTCAACCTGGTAGACTAATTTCAGCATCACCGACCTCCAGCCAATGATTGCTTCCGAGAGGGCCACACCTCCACCTCAGCCATCAGCACAAGAGCCGCACCTTTGTAGCAGCCAATCATCGCCCTCGGTCCCGCTTTTAAGCCCCAGCAATCATGATCCGTTTGCTTCCCAGCTGCGCTGCGACCCACCCCATCTCCGCATCTTCTGTCACGGCTTCTACCTGCTGCATCTTCGCGGGTCTCCCATACCACCACCAGTGTCCAGGCTCCGGTGTGTGTCCAGTGTCCAAGCTGTTTATCTACACTGACTTGTACATTGATGTCTACCGCCGGGGTCTGATCACCAAAACTAATATACATGTCAATAAATCTTTCTAATCACTGCTTTCGTCTGTTTCAGTCTATCCAGGTTGAAATGGTGTAAAGCTCTAAAAAAGGCCATTTTGCATCATTCCCCTAAAATACAGGCAGCGATTCTGCGCCAATTTTAATCTCCGCCTGAACTGAGCACATTTTCTCCAGTTCCTCCATCTCTTTGTTTTGTCATGTTTTCATCAGTTTTCATCGTATTTTTGTCACTTTTTTGTTGCGTTTTCATCCTCATTTTTGTCTCTATATTGACATTTTTTTCCCACTAAGCTTTTAGATTTGAGTAATGCCGAATTGAAGAAAATGTGCATGGTTCAGGCGGGGGTTAAGAGGTTCATTATTGCACTGATTCAGTGTTTCTCTATAGATTCATGCATATCTCATTATATTCGGACAAACACTCTCGCTACTATCAACGAGCATTTCCGTGTCAATTTCAGCTGAATAGCCTCAGAATAATGGTGACAACAAGACACTGTAGTTATGGTTTGTGTCGGAGCGATTCAAGATACACTGATAAGGACTAATGAAAGGAGTTTCATCCCATTCGTGAAACCAAAGCACGACATGGAGAAATAAGGGCTGGGCTCGTGCTTGTGTTCTGTTGAATTTCTCCCATGACAATGTCAAAAAAGGACACGTACATCTGTTCCAAAACACTTTGTTTGTTGGTGAAGCGGGACCAAGTGTTGAGAATTCTGACCCAATTCCTGCCATGTTTTACCCCTGACCAGGTGAGTCATTTTCTGATTTAACTCATCTTTCTGTGCTCCATACATTTTACACGCGGAACAAAACATCATAAAATAAGCATCGCAAAAGGGTGAGTTGGGTCTATTTTTTACTCTGACATTAAAACTAAGATGTTAAAGCAGTACTAAGTAAACTCAATAAATCCTTTCCGTAGTCCCTCTGGGGGAAATACAAGTGTTAATGGGATGATCGGGGGTCTTTCATCTCCCCCTGGTGTCTCTGGCCAGAAAACCACAATTGCAACTTGCCTGTATCGGGTCGGAGCCACCAATACAAACTAATGGAATCACGAAGAAGAAGCTAACAGGCTAACGGGCAAAGCTAACTGTGGGCTAACGCCACTTAAACAGTATTTACAAGTTTGAGTGAAAAAAATTATCTCCATTATGTAATTGGATGTACAATATCCCTCTGTCCCTTTGTCTTTTCTGTCAGCGTAGTATTTACTCTCACGGACAATTAATAAGTAAAAAAAAAGCAACTTGCTACAACACCTGCAGTGGCACTTATGGCCTCTATGAGTTACTTGGTACTGCTTTAAAGGAAAACACTAAACTAAAATTCTCACTCAATTTTAACCTGGTGTGTCAAAGCAAAAAGCAAAAATCCTTTCTGCAGTTGCATTTGCGGTGATAAATCTGCCACGTCCCCCACATGAAGCCCCGGGCGTGCGGCGTTTACCCTGCGCATTGACGAGCAGCGCGATGTCCTGTCTGTAGGAGGCGACGTAGAGCAGCATGGCTGGGCTGTGGCTGGTCCGGAAGCTCAGAGACATGTTCTCGCCGGCTGACTCCTGCTCCTCAGACACACGGCTCGGCTCGAACGGATCCCTCAGAGTGTACACCACCGAGGTAGAGGGTTTAAAGATGGCCGACACCTCTGCAAACAAAGCACACATGTCTTAACCCCCGCCTGAACCGAGCACATTGCCTCCAGTTTGGCTTTACCCAAAAACGCAAAAAAACAAGTGACGAAAAGCCCCCTACCACTAAAAAGCTGTACAATAGTCCAGGATGAACGATGTCCGTGTACGTGAATGAATGAATCAAAAATCCTCTACCCCTTGAGTCGTGTGAAAAGTGCTACACAAAAATAATCGATTCCTTTCCAATAGCGTGACGCGAAAGTTCTTTCCGAGTTGAATCCCTCAGTCATTATTTGATATGTTCACGTGAAAGAAAAATGCTTGTGTAGCTCATGTCTCAAACAACAGTCCAGTGAAAGCCTATTGCAGAGCCAATAACATCAGCACTGATATTAAAGGTGCATTAGGCAAGTTTTAAGGCAAAAAAATAAATAAAAAGAGTTGATATTTGTGCGTATTTGACCTGGTAGTGACCCAGCCGCTGTATGAGTGGTCAGCATGACGCCTTTACTTTCCATCACGGTGGTCGCTACAACGCTCCAAGATCAATCGTTTTGTAGGTTTTCTGGTGAAAGGCTCGTTCAGCAGAGAAAACCAACCAAACAGACGGCTGTGATGGAAAGTAAAGGCACCACACCGACCACTCATACAGCCGCTGGGTCACTACAAGGTCAAATACGCACGAATATCAACTTTTTTCATATAAAAAGTAGCATAATGCAATCTGGGATCAATCTGGCTGAATTGTTTGGAGGATAGGGCGCACTTTTCGGGATCAAGCACACCGAGAATCCCTTAACTGTTCAATAAATCAATCAATCAAAGTTTATTTACAGTATATGGCACTTTACAAAAACACCAGGGAGAACCAAGTCCTTCACATCGCGACATCCTAGACATAAATCAGTGCATTCAAGGCATTAAAAGCCAGTTTGAAGAGGCGAGTCTTTAATCTGGACCAGAACCATTTGAACCATTTGATCGGAGGACCAAATGATTCTAGAAATGTACATGTTAGGTGTGTTACTAAAGCACTGTATGGAGCTGCATACCTCGAGTTTTTCCATTGTTGCCGCGTTGTTAACTACATTCAGTCCAAACTGATTTTGGTTCAAACAGATCGGTGACAGCAGCAAGATGGATTCTTGTGTGTTTGTGAACTCACAGATACCATGGGACCACAGCTTGCAGGCAAAGTTAGTGAAAGCCTAAATAATAATATTTACTTCATTATTATTATTATTATTTTTTCTGCCGGCCCTAAATTGCTGCAGCCCACCCACTCTCTTACTCGGCATGCTTTTGCTGCAGGAACATTTCAGTATGGTCACTCTACACCAGTGCTTCTCAATTATTATCTGTTACGCCCCCCTTAAGAAGACACATTGTTAACACAATTATATTTAAGATTGTATAAAGATTGTACCCATCTTTCTGTAGTTTGGCCATTTTAGTGATGTTTATATTTTCACTTCCTTATTGGACACCGACAGGAAGTGACATAGATGAAGGCAAACCATTTTAAACTGTGCAACCATGTTAAGTCAATGGGAAATGAATCAAAATGATCTGGAACTTTACCTTCATCAATGTCACTTCCTACAGCTTAAAATTGTTAATAAAAATAACTTTTACGCCCAACATTTCTTCCTTAAAAACGGCTGCTTCACTGAAATAAAAATGCTAATTCTGCAACTAACGAACTTTGCAACTGATGTTATTCTTCTCAGTAAGTCCAATTTTTAAAAGCCTTCAAACCTGTCATACGCACTTAAAGTGACGCCTTCATTTATTTAGCTTCATGCTGTCCGCTGCCAACGTTTTTTAGACACAGTGAACACACCGGTCTTTCCTCGTTTCCCACCGAAGTCACAGTGAAGCCAAGCGCTACATACACTTCGTCATAGTATTTCCTCGTCTTAGTTTTCGGGAGACTTTCGTTCGTCTCATTATCTCCGTCTCTCTCTGCCTTTATTTTTGTCACTGTTAAATATTTGAGAAGGACTGCCCTGCACAGCTCACACATAAAGAACTTCTCCCACTTCTCTACATTCATTCATTCATTCATTCATTCATTCATTCATTCATTCGCACAGATGGATCTTTTCTGAAAAGGATCGACTCAGTTACAAAATGCTTTTGTTGTTTGTTCAAATGGCATTTTAATTGCGCAGCTCATAACTCTGAATAATGTCACCCTGTGTGAAACCAATGCCTTTTTAAGTGTTTTTGCCACAGACTCTGATGACGGATGGCACACAAACAGCAAACTGCCAGACTGTAGAAAACTCATCTGTTTAGGGTCTCCGGCCGCTAATGCAGAGGATGCTTCGGCCTGTCGGACCAAGAAAGTACCTTTGTGACATCATCTGCATTACCTGTACTGTTCGCTCGAGGGATTGAGAGGATGAGGGTGGAAATGCCGACGCAGCCAACATTTCAATCGATTTGTTTTTGCTCATATACGTGGGACGGCAGTGTGCAGCTGACATTCTCGCGTTTTTCAAAAGGACTCTTGACGTAGCTTTGAGGACTCTGCCTTTAATTCCAGACACATAAGCCACTTCTCCGTCGCCGCCAGAGCCATTGACATTACGTTGACTTTAAACAAACTCTCGAGCCTTTGTAGCGGGGTAGGATGAGTGCACTCCGAGGGGGGAGGGAAAATAAAAATAATCCTGCTTCTTGACCCCGGTGGGAGAGAACACCGGCGTTTGAGGCTATTGTGCGGAAGAGCTGACCACAGACAGAAAGGTTAGTCTCCGAACAAAGGCGTCTGCTCAGCTTCGCTCTGAAAAAAGTCCCCGGCTCTTGTGATGTCTGCGATGATTGTGTACAATAAACGATTCCAAGTTGAAAGCTGCCGCACCGAGCCACCAAAGTGCAAAAGAAGTGTCTGTCTGGCCTTGTCTGTCTGGCTGAACTGTAAAGAAACTCGAGTTCATGGCGCTTCGAAAAGTGTTTACATGGGCCTGTATACTGTATTACTTTGACCTTGCGCCGCTCAGATGGTCAAGAATGGTCACAAGATTTTTTTTTTTTTTTTACGTTTTTGAATATATTTAGTGAAGGCAAACGCTGTTGGTTTTCTGGTGTTCCTATATTCCTTGTTAATTAAAAGGTTGGGAACCATTGGACTAAATTTACATGCAAATTTAGTCGACTAAAACTAGACTAAAATTGAAGAGAGTTTGACTAAAATTAAAAAAAAGATATGTTAAGGTCAATGCCATCAATCGATACAAATATTTAATCACGATTAATCTCATGAATGTCTAATTAACTCACTATTAATCGCACATTTTTATCTATTCTAAATGTCCCTTGAATTATCATTTTAATACTCTAATCGGGTACCTCAAATATACAGGGAACTTCGGTTGTGGGCGGGGCGGGTTAGAAAGCACACAAAAGTAAGCCTTGCTTTGTTGAATGTCCAGTTCTATAGGGTAAACGTATTATTAGCATGTTTTGTTTTCTGGAGTTTAGATATATTCTATAGCTCTACAGGTACATGTGATGCAAAATAATGCAGCAGCAAGAAGCAAGGGCCGGCTACAATAACAAGACGACAGCTTCTTACTGACCTGAGGAGAGCAGCTTCTCGTAGCGTCAGGTAAAGGCTGCTCCACTGTAGTTCCACACTTCATTTCTAAAGAGTTTTTTAAAGAACGTGGTAAAAGTAAAGCCTCAGGACAGTTTCTGCTCCTCGTTTCTTGATGAGTCCATGAGCCATTTCTCAAGGGTGTCCTCGGCGGTGCAGAAGGGAAACAAACCAACGAGTGCTACTATTTCTCCTGTAAACTCGCGTCTTTTTAATGTGCGTCGCCAAATTGAGACTTCTTTCTTTCTGGTCGAGTTGGGGCGGGTCACGAAAAAAAGCTGACGGCGCATCTCTTGGCCACAGCTTATGAGAAACTGCAAGTTCACTAGGTCACAAAGTACGTAAATTGCGCGGTAAAAAAAATGACGGCGTTAAAATGTGTTTGTGTTAACACGTTAATAACGCGACATTTTGGACAGCACTAGTTATGATCAATTACTCTTATTTATTGGCCCATGGTTGATCTGATCATTCACACAATAGCAGATTGTTTGTGCAAATAAGGCACTTACTTACTACATTGATTTGATTGTGTTGGTGCTTCAGTTGTGTTTATGAGAAGTCGCAATGATAAAGTTTGTCCACAAGAGGTCAGTGTTCAAACAGAATGAAGCAGCTCTGAAGCTCCGAATCCTTATGAGACATTTAGCCAGGAAAGCCTGGAAGTCTCACAAGGCTTCACTCGCCCCATCATCACTACCATTTACTGAAAAGGTTTCGACTGCTCTTGACCACCAGAGAGAGAAGACCGTCGCCGCCGTGTCCGCCAGCGCGTACCTTGGTGACAGAAGGCCCCGGCGAACGCGGAGGTCCCACAGTGACAGTGGAAGCCCCGGTCCCCCTCCACGCAGCGGCCCTGGTTCCTGCAGAGCGGCCCGTAGGTGGCGCAGTGTCCGGGGCAGCCCGCTCTCACCCCGGGGGTCACCCTGGCCCTCTGCTCCAGGTCCAGGGTCTCTCCGTTCAGCTGCAGCGCCCGCACGCAGCCCAGGAAGCCCTTCTGACGCGACGCCGTTCCGCCTGGACAGAGAGTAGTCATTCACAAATCATGATTAGGGGGGAAAAAAAGTGCTGTAGATGTTTTTTTTTATGATCACAACTGGGCGGAGTCACAAACGAGGACAGCAACGAGTCCACCTGATTAGGAAACTAGACTCTTCCAATGTTTCGGCAAATATCTGAAAACATTCATTCTTTCTTTCTTCAAATGTCTTTTCATATTTGCTGGTTTGTGGTCCATGAGTAGTGTATCAAAATTGTGTAACGGTGGTCATTTTAGTTGAATAAAATAAAGTCAGTGAAAACATCTGCATATTTTAGCGACAGTTTCGGTTACTTTAACTTTATTATTTATTTATTTTTAGTTTATGTCTAAGTTCATGACAAAATAGGTTAGTTGACAAAATGAACACGGGCTTGTTCAACATATTAGAGCCAAATATACTCAAAATTGAAACTACTGTTACTACTACTTCCAGAAGTCCTATATAACACAGTAACTAAGACAGAAGGATGCCAGACAGGAGCACCTGTACCCGGAGAGTTGGACTACAGCGCATGTTATCGGCGCTGTGCGTTAATTTGCACTTCTCCTTTGCATCATTTAACAAGTATTTTCATCACGGAGAGTCCTGCGACAAAGCAGGGCACAGTCCTAATCGATACAAATGTACTCGGAACCACTTCCAGTCGCGTCTTATTAATAATTAAAAGCACTCCGCTCCATTGTCTTTGTGCGTGCACGTACAGTATCTCCTAATTAATTTTGATTTCACGGTCGCTTTGGCCGCTAACGGTATGGATTAGCCGTCAGCCATTCTTACCGTGAGTTTCTTATTCATTCCTCAAATCAACCCGTGCCTGAGAATAAATCACAAATCGGTCCGTTAAGCCACTTGCGCTTCCCGGTGCACTGTGGGTAAACACGGATGGGGGAGACTGCCGGTGGTCAATTTGTTCACACGCGATTATGAGCCTCGCAGTCAATCAATTCTCCCCACGCCTCGCTCTTATTTGTCCGGGGGAAACGCGTGATTACAAATATTTGCGGCGAGGATGAGAATTCGCAAAACAAGGCTTGGATTTGCATCTGCTTGGGAGGTTGGAGAGATGTGTGAACCACAGCCTGGTTTCATTTTCAAATTGGATTTGCGGTCTCAGTTTCAGACGACTTTATTTATCCCTTTATTTGTTTTAAAAACAAAAAATAAACAACAACAAACAAATAAGTGAAGCCCACACATAAATGACAATCTACAAGGTCTGAGTAACAAGTAAGAGACAACCTCAAATTACATAGGGTTCAGGAGTCGGATAGCCTCGGGGATAAAGCATTTCATACAGTGGTTCCTCTCACCGCGTGGCCCTCAAGGCAACAAGGGAAATTCACTATACACCTTTTCATTATGCTCCCAAACACTGGACTCTTCTTACTGTACTTCGGAAATCAAACACAAGTTCTCCGTTTTAAAATCCACATTTATTTCAAAGGGCCCTTTGTTCAAAGGGTGTATATATACACCCTTTTTAAGACATTTACACAGTTTAACAGTTTACCAGCCATTGTTAACATGTATAAGCATCTACACAGAGAGTATAGTGTCAGAGTATTCTGACCCTGACCTTAACCAGATTCATGGATGGATTGTCACTATACTCTCTGTGCAGATGCTTATGCATGTTAACAAAGGGCGGCACGGTAGCACAGCGGTTAGCGCTCTCGCTTCACAGCTAGAAGGTCCGGGTTCAATTCCCACCTGGACGTGGCCTTTCTGTGTGGAATTTGCATGTTCTCCCCGTGTCTGCATAGGTTTCCCCTACCACTAAAAACATGTACAATAGGCCAGGATGAATGAGAGTGCACATGGGGGATGATGGATGGAAATTAGCCAAAGGCTACAATCCGGTCTGGCTTGTTCATTAACTTTCACTGTCCCGACCCAATAAATAAAATAAATAAAAATATTAAATAAATGGTTAAGTTTAGGAAAAAATATTTTGACCAGCCACAGGAACCAGGGACACATGTTGGTTCTGGAGAATTTTGAGATTTTCAACGATTGTTAAAGTGTAGTCTCCAAGCTTTCCAACAATGTGGACACACATGGAAATCTGATCATATTTGGAGACGTAGCGGTGATTTGAAGTTAACAATTCCAAACAGCCCAAAGGGCAGAAAACCCCCTCTGAAGATTTGGGCAGTTCTCACCTCTCTCTGCTGTTGAGAATAACAATAGGGCTCATTTACATCTCATTTAGATAAGCCATACCCCCGTAAAGCTCCCCACTGTCATGTCATGTTATGTGTATGTTGTTGCTATATGTGTATGTTGGGCCATAGTGATGTAGATAATGGACATAGTGTAGCCTACTCTTTTATTTACTTTACAGTCAAAATCCTGCGTGCTTCTCCTATAGATTTTCTCCAGTCCCTGTGCGGCCTGTCAGCTCCGCCTCCGTGAGCTGCTGGAGCCTCACGCTGAGAGAGAGTTACAGACTCCAGACATAACTGAAGTTCTAACTTTAGAAAAGACTCCTGTACTACTTTAGTAATGCACATACATTCTCATACACATGAGAGGAAAAGGCCGACATCGCGTCGTATGGCAGCGCGTGATCGCATTGTTTACGTTTCACTCCACAAACCCAGCGTAACTTTATCTAACCATAAAACCGAAAATATGAAGCAGATTTCTCTCAAATAAGAAGTGGCTGAAAACTAGGGATGCGCTGACTACATTTATGTTTTAGTTTGTAGAGATCTTGGCTGTCTCCCATGCAGAGAGATCATTAGTGCTCACACGGTCATTAGTGCCATGGACAATGACTATGTTATATTATCCTTAACCTGCACACACAGCTTACGACCAAAAACAAAACGCAAACAAATCCAATCCACTGAACACACCACGTTAGCTTACAGCACAACAATAGCCTCATCAAAAAGCAATGGATGGCACAGCGGCCACCAGCGAAAAAAAACAAAACAAACTTTCACTCACCCGTCTGAAGTAACCTTTGCGTGCCTTCAAACTCGTGGTAAATCCTCACTCAGTTCTTTTCAATGTAGAGTTATGCAAATCTGCGCTACATCCTTCTGTCTTAAATCATGCTCTGAAGGCGAGCTGGCTCGGGAAACGTAATGGTCAGCGGAACGCTGTGCATGGTTACAGCCAGGGCATCATCAGTGGAAAGTCAGCCTGGAAAAGTTCACTGGTTTCAAGCAGAAAAACGAACCTCTGCAGTAGTATTCCAGCGTAAGTAGCAGGGGCCTCCGTGAGACACAGGGGTAGCGTTGCATGAGCCACACATGCAGAATTTCTCTGACAAAACAAGACTTTTTCAACCTGAAAAACTGATCGACAATAGGCGTATGTATAAAACTGCCTTTTTTGCGTGGCATTTGTTTGCTAAAGCCTGTGTCAACCATGCAAACCAAACCAGCGGTGTCTCCTCTGCGTGTTTACCCAGTATGTAAATACACACAGACAAAGTCACGCCCCTACAGTGATGGGGAATTATAGTGATGGGGAATTACTAAATAGTTAATTCGGCCCTGGGCCGAATTAACTATTTAGGTTCAAACTGTGTGTTTGAACCTAAAAGTTTACGCTTTTAAATATACTAATACTGCTAGCTTAAACCAAAAAAAACTTCTTTTGCGTTTTTTCTCAAAACTCGGGCTGCGGACTCCTCTCTCTCTCTCGTGTGTTCCTCTGTGTCCTAGCTCCTTCTCCTCTTCGATTCAAATGAATCAAACATTTAGAACAGTGTGCAAATGTATTTAAAAAGTAACTCCATGGGATCATAGGTCTAATACATGCACACGTATGGAACCAGAACAGTACTAAACCTACCATTCTTGCTCAACATGGCACACCTCAGCCAAATTCCACTGTCACAGTCTAATTAGGTTCATTAGGTCTTCTAAGAATGATGCTACTTTTGTTCTTATAGCCACTGCTCGACTCACTTTTAGTCTGTGACTTCTGAATTGGAGAGGTCTTCATGCCACCTTTTTCCAAGGAAGAACAGTTATTCCTGTTTTGCGGGTAGACTGAAGACGCATAGAAGAGGTGAACAGGAATCTCCTTTTTCTGTTTGCAACAGGGAAAATACTCTGTGTTGGGATGGACTCTCTGCTTCTCTTGAATGTTTGAGGACTCTACATGGGAGTCTATTCTAGTTTTTACTGTTGAGTGTCCTTGTACCATTTTGCATGAGGCTGTGTTATTCTTCTTCTTGTGGTGGCCTGTCCTCTGTGGATAAGGTGTCAGGCCTTCTTGCTCCGTCACCTCCCACTGTCCTGGTTTGGTAACATCATTGATGTGACTCTCAACGGTCGTCTTTGTGAAAGTGTGAAGCCTGTCAGGAGACGTATGTCATGGACTCTTGCGGTCTTGGACAACTCTTTGGAGAACTGATTAAACAGCTCTCAAAGGATCCAATGAGGATCCTTTGAGAGCTGTTTATGGCAGGGTCACGGTACAGATCCACGTGTGATTTCATTCTGCAGACTTGATCTGATGGATCGGTTTGTGTTTGTGAGCCTTTGTTCTGCGTTTGTAAGCCGTGAAGATGTCGTCTCCTGGTGTTAGCTTTGGCTACTGTGTGCTACAGTGTAGAGGCCAAGTTTATCATCAGCAACTGTCATTTTACATCTCTACCGTGAGCAAATTGTTCTCTCGTTAAATAAAGCTTTCTGCCTTCATAAAAGTGTATGAAGTTTATTTGTGTGTGTACAGTTGACAAATAGCCGTATAATAAGCGGGATAATGTATAGAACGCGGGTCATTATCGGGAAAATAAGTACCTTCAGGGTGAAACAAGACCAGTTCGCCCTGAAGGTACTTATTTTCCAGATAATGACCCGCGTTCTATACATTATCCCTTACTTAAAGGGATATTTCGGGATTTTTGACATAGGGCCTAATTTCCTAGTTATCCAGAGTGTTGTTGATGTCTGGAGATATTTTTTTCTTAAATTCATGCAGTTCTTATATTTGAAGAGTCTAGTTGCGCTAGGCTAGGGCAAGGCTAAAGCATTTCTATGGTAAAGTCTAGCCTGCATTAAAAAACAGTCTGACTCACTCCACAGTGCACCTGAGGTAAATCACTTATAACACCAGACTAACCATATAAATGTCTGTGTCGATAGGTTAATTTTAACCATTTTGCATTTAAAATAACTTATATTTGAGCAGCATCAGCTTTGTGGCTGTAAGCTAACGCAGCGGCGGAGTGATCTGCGAGAAAATAGTCCCTCAAAATGCGGTAATTCATGTGATACAAGGTCAGTTATATTTCAAAAATTATTCTATTAACACAGACATTTATATGGTTAGTCTGGTGTTATAAGTGATTTACCTCAGGTGCACTGTGGAGTGGGTCAGACTGTTTTTAATGCAGGCTAGACTTTACCATAGAAATTCTTTAGCCTTGCACTAGCCTAGCGCAACTAGACTCTTCAAATATAAGAACTGCATGAATTTAAGAAAAAAATATCTCCAGACATCAACAACACTCTGGATAACTAGGAAATGAGGCCCTATGTCAAAAATCCCGAAGTATCCCTTTAAGCTTAATTTTCCCCCTATTGTTTGTGGACAAAGAATAACACCAATGAAGGCTATAATTGTAATGTGTATTTAATGTAATGTGCACCTGCTGGCAGTAAGTTAAATCTGGCAAAAGCACCTCATCTTTAAGATGTATTTGTACATGGTACACAGAGCTGATCTAAACCAGTGGTTCTCAAACTTTCTTATGGCAGTCCTTTTAATTTATTTATTTATTGGTATTTTCTCGGGACCCACCTCCCTCTCCTTTTAGTCAGATCTAGGCTAGTTATAAACAGTTATGTTACATAGGAGCTAGTCTTATTGTTTAATGCTTCGGATACACTGCGATTAGCACTTGCGCTTCACAGCTAAGGTCCCAGGTTCGATTCCTGCCTGGGGCCTTTCTGTGTGGAGTTTGCATGTTCTCCCCGTGTCGGCGTAGGTTACCACCTCTAAAAACATGTACAATAGGTCAGGAGAAGTGAGAGTGTGTTTTTGAGAAAGCGACTGGGGACATCAGATGGAAATTAACCTATGGCTATAATTCGGCCAACAAATAAATACAATATATATTTAGGTGTGCTCTTTGCTGAGCCCAGACTCTGCTTTTAATCAGCAATTCCACTGTGATCCAACAAAAGTCTCATGCAATCCACCTTTGAGAATCAGTAATCTAGATCGACGTTACCAAACCTTTTAGGCTGTGACTCACAAAATCACTCAATAAATCGGTACCCCCTTCTCTAAAATGTAATTAACACTTTTAATAATATAAGGTGCAAAACATTTAAAATATGGTTTAATGGTGTTACTTTGGAGACTGTATTTTGATATTTGATGTTTCACTAAAATATGTTGTTTTCAATCAAAAATTCTTCAAGTTCAATGTCAGAAATGAAGTGTGACCCCCACTTCAGGTTCCCAAGACCCCCAAGGGCAGACCGGGACTAACCCCGGCCTGGCAAAGCTATTTAATCCGGCCGGCTTTTTTTTGGTGCGAGGAACATGCTTCTCTATGGTCCTCATGGCAGGGAGCTGACATTACTGTACTACCACCCCCTGGTGGCCAGGGGCGACTCCAAAACACACTTGGCAGACAGTGGCTGTTTCCCAATAGTGAGGATCCTCGGCGTCTCGACCACTTAGGACGTAATTCACGTCATCACAGCGCCGCCAAGTGGTGTTCCAATTCACTCAGACCACTCGCCTCCTCGCAGCGCGACTCCTCCGTTTGGCTCATATACGAAGGATGCACCGGTGGATCCTCCGCAGCCTCGGAGAGCTGAAATTACCCATGATGCACTGCAACACTGTTTTTCCCCCCCAAAACTTTATGAGTTTGAAGTTTTGTTCCACATTTGTGCAAAAAAATAATTGTAATAATAAAATCATTAGTAGACGTGTTAAAAGAGGTTTATATAAAGTTAATGAAAAGCCTAATAAATAGGCCTATTTATTGATAAATCAGGCCTATGGTTGTTGTGCAATTGAAGGCGATTAGTGATAAACTGGACCTGCTAAATATATTTGATATTTTAATTGAATTTCTTACAAATCCTTGCAGAAGTTTTGTTATTTTATTCAGGCCAAAATGTTCAAACAGTAAGACATCCAACCAAAACCAGTTTATAAACAGCTTTTATTCATAAAACAGTCGTTTCTGTAAGCATGGATTGACACTTTATTATATGATTTGACACGTGACATGACGCAGCCGCTCGCTCCGGAGGCCGTTCCAGTTGAGCTCAAATGTGCCGGTACAAGGACACTCGCCTCCGTTTGGGAGGAGTCACCACCGAGGACGTCAACGAAGTGGACAAACGGAGGATGGATCCTCGCAATTGGGAAACAGCCAGAGTTTCAATGAGCACTTTGACCTTCCCTAGCACTGCTTAGTTTTAGTTTAGTTTATTTGTTTATCTGAGCAGTTAGTCTACTCAAAAGGAGTGGGCCGAAGCAAAAGGGGAAGGGAATCTTATTTGTATAACGCTTTTTATATGACACAAGTCACACCCAAAGCTTCACATGAAAGGGAGGGGTTCATTCACTCCATGCTAATGCTGATAAGCTACATTTTGTAGCCACAGTTTCCCCTGGGGTAGACTGACAGAAGCGAGGCTGCACACATCTGCGCCAACGGTCCCTACGACCACCACCAACCACTCACACATAGGCATTGGGTGAAGTGTCTTGCCCAGGGACACAACGACAGTCTGCATCTGCAGGAGCCGGGATTCGAACCCCTGACCTTCCGATCATGAGACGACCCGCTCTACCATCTGCTGTTTCCCAGTAAAGTGAAGAGACTGCTGTCCGGCGAGTGTCCAGATGTTAGTTTTGCCTAAATGTAGTACCTCACATCCAGCCGCTGTTCCACAATAATCCCAATCCGCAGCCGCAAGCCTTAACTACCCACCAGCGGCGGCGCCAGACATTTGTCCCAGGGGGTGCTTAGGGGTGCTGAGGTCTTTCTTGGGGGTGCTCACAAAACATGACATTTTTGGGGCGATTAGACAACATAACACACATTATAAACGCGCGTGCACCCGCAAATGCGCAATTTTCTGTTCACAACTACATCTGAGTGAACGGAACAGCAGTGTTTGGGCTGCAAAGGCGTCGTGAGCGGTGAAGGTGCTGTGTGGAGGAGGACGACGCTCTGGACATGCCTTTAACTCCAGCGCGCACTGAGGAGCCTCCGTGAGACAGTTTTATGTCGACCCCGGGAAGACGTGAGGCCAGAGGAGCAGGTCCTCGTGAATGTGTGGCTCTGCTCTCACGTCGTAATCTCCCCTCACGCTCTGCATCCTAGAGCCGCTTCTACCTCGAATGCTATTACACAGTTAATGTTAAAGTTGAGCTGATTATCAGACAGATGCCAACGGAGGGCAACGCGCTCATGACTTAAGTGAACTTTTTTCCGCTGTTGTGCGTAATTTCCTCGTCCAGACTTTGTCTCGCTGCTGGAGGACTCGCTCTGTTCTTGTGCTTTAGGTTCAGCCGCGCTCACGTCGCTGTATCAAAAGTGCACAATAATAACCTCTGATTTGTGTTCAGAGCCAGAGGAGCAGAGTCTGACTTTATAACATCAGTCTAACTTCAGCTCATTGATCAAATTTAGTGAATGACTGTAATAATGACCCTGGAGTCAGACTCAGCCCGACTCCTGCTGTCGCCGAGCGTGCGCTCTGACGCACGGCCGCATTAACATCACACTGGGCCTCGGACAAAGCCCCGTCCTTCAGTTGGAATTAAACCTGTCATACTCACTCCTTTTCATGTTAAACGTCCGAGGGATGTTTCTAGAGATAACTGGTGCTCCTTTGATTTAGTGGCAAAAATCTTTGGGGGTGCTTTGGCAATCTCAGGGGGTGCTTGAGCACCCCCTAGCCCCCCCTGGCGCCGCCCCTGCTACCCACTAATGAAACTCCATTCTACAATGTTTGCAAAGCAAGGGCTAAATTCATCAAACGTCAGTCTAGAGCATAGACATATTATTAATAGACCGTCATTCCTCACTCCTCCCCGTTTACCACAATGACCACGTTCGAGGGGGAAATCATGGCGGATTTACAGGCTCCTCCTCCCCAGCTCTGACGAAGCATGTTCCTAATAAGGGCATAAGGGCGGGATCTTCACTGTAGACTCGGCCCTTGCGTGACGTGTAGCTCGCGCAGCTCCAATGCCAACAGTCAGACCTCCGTTAAGTAGGAGATTTCTAAAAAAATTGCTACCATAACCAGCCCGGTGCCCCAGATTGTTTTTAACCCAGCGTAATCACAGGAGGAATATCTAGCTCTAGCCACTTCTAAAACATTAGGCACCGGGCATTAAAGTTGTTTTTAACGTGTCTAAAGTCCAATGCATTCCAATGGGGGAATAGCGGCCATATGGAGGAACTACAGCAATAGCAGAGCAATGGCGGCCTCCAGTGTCGTAGTCACAAAGCAGAGCAGTCAGCGGCCATTGGTCTAGAGTGATTCACCACAGACCAGCTCTGTCACACTCAAGAGCGGCTCTGAACATCGGTAAGTTAGCCGGGTAAGTCTGCGCAGACAGGCCGAGGAGGGCGCCACTTAACCCGGCCACACTCTGCTGTGCAGTCAGCGCGTCAGTCTGACTGAACACACGCGGGTTTAAAGAATAATACCATCACATTCATTAGCTCTAGCCACTTTTATAAAAGTAAATGTGCCTGTAGGCCAAAGATGATGGCGCATCAATAGCCCTTTGTAAATAGATACAACATTTTTTTATTACATATAGGCCTGCCTCAAAAACACAGCCACAGACTATTTCTTTTTTTTGGCCAATGGAACTTATATTTACCAGACATTTGCTTTTCCAGCCAGTCAAAATACAAACCCAGCTCTCCGGCTAAGTGTGTCTTTATCAAAGTGTCTCTGTGCTCTGTGATGGTAAAACACCAGAGTGGTAGTGTTATAAAGTTTGATGGTCTGCTTGTTTCATTCCTCTCCTCGTGCGAGTGTGGTTAAACAGACTGAGCCTGGACTCACCCGTTTACGTTCAGCTACACTGAGAAAGTTTGATGAAATCACAGCCTTAACCTCATGACAAAAAAATCATCATGACAAAACCGTAACTTTTTGCGTTTGTCTGACCTATGAATAGCTGGCTGTTGAGCTGCAGGTGGATGTGCCCGTCCGTGGGTGCTCGGTGGGTGCTGGGGGGGTGCTCGTCCACCCTGAGCGAGGCCTCTTTGACGTTCCTCTCCGCCCTGACGCGGTGCCAGCGGTCGTCGTTCAGCGGGGCAGGGGTGAGGACGCGGACCTCCAGGGGGCCATTCCCGACGTCGAGGGAGAACACCACCTCTGACGGCGCTGTGGAGAGATTGGTGTCTGTTGAGTTTAGTGGTCACTACATGAGTACAAGACCCTTCAAAATCAGGAGACTTTGCCTACAGGTGAATAGGGAAAACAAAACAGAAAATGAGCTTTTGCTGTAGATGACTGATATAAATATGAAAAAAATGCATTTCATGTTTTGTAAAAATGCATAAAAATTGATATTTTCATGACAAAACCTAAATCATGGATAGAGTCAGGAGATTTCGAATATCTCGTTGCGTGAAAGTGTAAATGCTATATTCAAAAGCTCTGGGGACTCATTTCTAAAACTGTGCCCGAGACTCTGACTATAACAAAACGTGTAGCAGAAGAAGCAACCTCCCTTTCTCCCGGTACAGCTGCATTTTTCGCCTTTTTCTGTGAACTGCATTTGTGGTTTCTGTGTTCTACATTGTGTTACTGGATACTTTTGTTTTTGTGGGGTTTGGTGGATTTTTTTTTTTTTACCGCAGAGTCCATAATGGTCCTGAAGAAAGCAGATTTTTAAAAGTAAACCGCTAGCTTATCAGCTAAACCCATTTGAGACCTACACATTTCTTCTTCTGAAACACTGAAAAGGCACCAAGATCCCCTTACACCTGAAGCACAGTGGAGGCTTCACAAGAGACGCTACAAGAAACAAGGAAGGGACAAACGAGAAGAAAATGGTGAAAGATTGTTGTGGAGCAGAGGGAGCGGAGGGAGCTGACCAGTGCAGGACACCACGCTCTGAAACAGGGACAAACCCAGGAGGCGGTGCACCGTTTCAAAGGAGCAGAGGAGCACTGAAGGCAGCAAGCCAGGTTTCCTCCGTATACTACGGTTTCCCCGACCTCCAAAAACATGCTGGTCAGGTTGACCCCACAATGGCAGCGCGGCTCAGTTGCAGCAGCTCACGACTAACACCTGAACACTATTTCATTGTACGCTTGAACAATAAGCACTTACAGTGAGGAAAATAAGTATTTGAACACCCTGCTATTTTGCAAGTTCTCCCACTTAGAAATCATGGAGGGGTCTGAAATTGTCATCGTAGGTGCATGTCCACTGTGAGAGACATAATCTAAAAAAAATAATCCAGAAATCACAATGTATGATTTTTTAACTATTTATTTGTATGATACAGCTGCAAATAAGTATTTGAACACCTGTCTATCAGCTAGAATTCTGACCCTCAAAGACCTGTTAGTCTGCCTTTAAAATGTCCACCTCCACTCCATTTATTATCCTAAATTTAGATGCACCTGTTTGAGGTCTTTAGCTGCATAAAGACACCTGTCCACCCCATACAATCAGTAAGAATCCAACTACTAACATGGCCAAGACCAAAGAGCTGTCCAAAGACACTAGAGACAAAATTGTACACCTCCACAAGGTTGGAAAGGGCTACGGGGAAATTGCCAAGCAGCTTGGTGAAAAAAGGTCCACTGTTGGAGCAATCATTAGAAAATGGAAGAAGCTAAACATGACTGTCAATCTCCCTCGGACTGGGGCTCCATGCAAGATCTCACCTCGTGGGGTCTCAATGATCCTAAGAAAGGTGAGAAATCAGCCCAGAACTACACGGGGGGAGCTGGTCAATGACCTGAAAAGAGCTGGGACCACCGTTTCCAAGGTTACTGTTGGTAATACACTAAGACGTCATGGTTTGAAATCATGCATGGCACGGAAGGTTCCCCTGCTTAAACCAGCACATGTCAAGGCCCGTCTTAAGTTTCCCAATGACCATTTGGATGATCCAGAGGAGTCATGGGAGAAAGTCATGTGGTCAGATGAGACCAAAATGGAACGTTTTGGTCATAATTCCACTAAACGTGTTTGGAGGAAGAAGAATGATGAGTACCATCCCAAGAACACCATCCCTACTGTGAAGCATGGGGGTGGTAGCATCATGCTTTGGGGGTGTTTTTCTGCACATGGGACAGGGCGACTGCACTGTATTAAGGAGAGGATGACCGGGGCCATGTATTGTGAGATTTTGGGGAACAACCTCCTTCCCTCAGTTAGAGCATTGAAGATGGGTCGAGGCTGGGTCTTCCAACATGACAATGACCCGAAGCACACAGCCAGGATAACCAAGGAGTGGCTCTGTAAGAAGCATATCAAGGTTCTGGCGTGGCCTAGCCAGTCTCCAGACCTAAACCCAATAGAGAATCTTTGGAGGGAGCTCAAACTCCGTGTTTCTCAGCGACAGCCCAGAAACCTGACTGATCTAGAGAAGATCTGTGTGGAGGAGTGGGCCAAAATCCCTCCTGCAGTGTGTGCAAACCTGGTGAAAAACTACAGGAAACGTTTGACCTCTGTAATTGCAAACAAAGGCTACTGTACCAAATATTAACATTGATTTTCTCAGGTGTTCAAATACTTATTTGCAGCTGTATCATACAAATACATAGTTAAAAAAATCACACATTGTGATTTCTGGATATTTTTTTTTAGATTATATCTCTCACAGTGGACATGCACCTACGATGACAATTTCAGACCCCTCCATGATTTCTAAGTGGGAGAACTTGCAAAATAGCAGGGTGTTCAAATACTTATTTTCCTCACTGTACTTACTTACTTAATGAATGAGATTTGCCTAAACAGGGGCCAACATGGAGTAGACTTGACTGACACTGGGATCCCACAGGGGCACAGGCCTCTGATCACAGGCGTTGGCACAGTGCATTGTCCCATCAATCAAACATTTTTTAATACATGTTTAGAACGGCACAATAATGCACATTTTTATGCTCGTGCCAGTGTCGACTATAAATACTTACATTTCCAAATTCATCCAAAAACTTAATGTTTATTTATGTATTGTTTGTATGTTTTCTGCTTCTTGTAATTTAGCTCCTAGCTCTCACATTAACTCTGAATGTGTCTGTGCTATTGTCCATCTTTTCACCATGCAACAGTACACTAAAACCTCCATGAAAAACTAACAGATAGGGAATTCTACTGCTAACTGTGGGAAAAGAGGGAAAAAAACCAACAACTAAAAAACATTGTCAAGCGTACAAAAAGCGGCCTGAATTTGTAAAAGAAACACAATGAAGGATGTGATTCGAGGTGTTCTGTCCATTACTTTCACGTCCTTGAAAAATGGATGTCATTTGCATAAAACCTTTCTAATTCCTGGGCGTTCAACGAGGAGATATTTGAGTGAAAGCTGAAATTAAAGCTGAAGGCTGCTCTTTATTGAAGCTGTTGTAGCTTTTGAGCGGCGCCGGGGGAGAGGCAAGATAACACGCCGCTTTCCTGTGCGTTAGCGGTGTACTCTTCTCTTGAAATGCTACTCAAGTAAACGCAATAAAGATTACTACCACCACGAGAGGAAAGTGCTCCACATCGCTCGGAGACAAAGTGGTGCGTCCCTGCGAGGTGTTCCGTTTTAGCCTCGTAACCGCAGCTCACGACCTTACGTGTGTGTTTTTTTTCTTCACTTTTTTTGTCCTCATCCATCTTCGCGTCTCGCAGGTCGCGCGGCGTTAAAAATACCCTGCGCCTGAGGCCGGCGCGTGACTCCCACTGACGCACGTGCGTTAACAAACATCGTTCCTCATCGCGGCCGTGGTGACACGGAGACAAGAGAGGGAGGCTCGCGCCGATGTGAAGGCAAACTTGTTTCCCGTTGAGCGCCTGCAGTAGCAGACGGTCTGGTTTGAAGGTTTTGCAGCAGCCGTTCTTCAACTCTGGCCTCGAATGCAATGATGCAAATCATTTGCAATGATGCAAATGATTTAGTGGCCTTTGCAGATCACAAAAGTCATGTGCTGGTTTGCTCTGCTCAGGTGCAGTGTTTTCAAATGATTCTGTTTTTTGTTTTTGTTTCAGAGCCATCAAGGTGAGACACTGACGACAAATATGGGAAAATAAATACATTTTGAGGCATCAATTTGAAACTCTTGCTGAACATTACGGATATAAATAAGAGGGAAAAAATGTATTTCAAGTTTTATGTTTTCAAAATTAAGACATTTTATGCCCCCTCCTGGAACAGCCACCTCAACGTGGTGGAGGGGTTTGAGCACCCGAATGATCCTGGGAGCTCTGTTTTTCGGGGCCCCTGGTAGGGTCTCCCATGGCAAACAGGTCCTAGGTGACGGGTCAGACAAAGAGCGGTTCAGAAGCCCCTTATGTCGCATAACAAAGACATACAACTTCATTACTGGTATGTCAGATCACAACTTAACATTAATAGTTCGAAAACTACCAAAAGTTCAATTGAAAGATGAACATAGCATGGGAAATAATAAAATGGTATCATTCATGCCACGCAAAAACATACCAAAGTTTGAAAATGAACTTAAAGAAATAAACTGGATGGATATGACCTCAGACATAAAATGTGAAGATATCTGTAAAAATGTGATAGAAAAAACGAAATCCTTGATAGCATCATATTCAAAAACAATGCCCATGAAAAAGAGATCAAAACACACATTGCCATGGTTTAATGACTCAATCTGGCTCCAGATGAAAAAGAGAGATCTTGCTCTGAAAATGTTTTTGAAGTCAGATCTCACCACCGATCGGTTTGTATATAAAAACTGTAGAAATAAGGTTACTTCACTACTCAGAGCAGCAAAAGCAAATTTCTTTTTGGATATAATTAAAGAGGCAAAGGGAAATAATAAAATTTTGTGGAAAAATATTGATCAACTTTCAGGAAAGACCACATCAGTAAATCAGATTATACATTTAAAAATAAATGGAGAAGAACAACACAACAATTTGGTTGTGGCAGAACATTTTAATAATTATTTTTTAAATTCTGTTTTAGAATTAAGTACAGATTTTACAAGTGAACATTCTAATCAAATTGTAGTCAGTGATGAAACGTCTCTCAACCTTAAACCCACAGATGAATTAATGGTGAACAACGTTCTCTCATCCCTCTCAAACTCTAAAGCTAAGGATATCTATGGACTTGACACCATATTTCTCAAAACATACAAACATTATTTAACGCCTCCAATAACCAAATTAATAAATAGTTCCCTTGAGGAATGTACTTTTCCCACAGCACTAAAATCTGCCATTGTAATCCCTATTTACAAATCAGGTGATAAACAAGCCATAAGCAACTATAGACCAATAAGTTTACTCCCTGTTTTTTCAAAAGCTATAGAGAAAGTGGTTGCTGAACAGTTGACGACACACCTTGAAAATGAGTCCCTATTGCACCCTATGCAGTTCGGCTTCAGAACTAATCATTCTACTGAAACTGCCTGTTGTTATTTTATGGAATCAATCAAATCAAGCCTTGACACGGGAAAGGTGGTAGGTGCTGTATTTTTAGACCTACGAAAGGCTTTTGATACTGTTAATCATCTGGTGTTATTGTCCAAACTGAAACAATATAATTTGTCCATCAATACCCTTAGCTGGATTAAATCGTATTTAGCTGGGCGCTCTCAGTGTGTCCGTGTAAGTGAAGCTGTGTCCCCACTGAGAGAGTGCACTATGGGAGTGCCACAGGGATCTATCTTGGGGCCATTATTGTTTAGTTTATATATAAATGACCTCCCATCCGTGTGTGTTGATGTTGACGTCCAGATGTATGCTGATGACACTGTTATCTACACGGATGGGAAGGACCATGAACAAGTGGCAACCAAACTATCAAAGGCAATGGACAAAATGTCTATATGGCTAAATGATTCCTGTCTAACACTGAATGTGAGTAAAACTGCGACAATGTTTTTCTCAACAAAACCAAACAAAAAAACATATCCCTTAATTACAGTAAAAGGAGAAAAAATTGAAAATGTCAATGAGTTCAGATACCTTGGCATCATTTTAGACTCGAGACTAAGCTTTAAAAAACACATTAAAAAGGTATGCCATACAATAAAATATAATCTGTTTACATTTAAATCTATAAGAAATTCATTGACAATACAAGGAGCTAAAACCTACTTCAACGCAATGATATTACCTCACTTACTCTATGGTGTATCATGCTGGTCACAAGCCAACAAATCCACAATAAAACCTTTAGAATCTCTTTATAAGCAAGCACTTAGGATTCTAGATAGGAAATCACGACAGTATCATCACTGTCAAATATTAACCAAATATAAAATGCTCAATTTTGAATGTATAGTTAGGTCAGCCAATCTAAAGTTACTATTCAAGATTGTTAATAATGTGGCACCTCCACCACTAAAAAGGTTTGTCCAATTAACCTCTGATCAGATGGTCAGAACAACAAGGTCAACAGTCAATGGCCAATGTACCAAAACGAAAAACAGCATTAGGACAATCGGCATTCTCTTTTAAAACTATCTCAGAATGGAACAAACTTCCAACTGCACTAAAACTATGCAAAGACTTAAAACAATTCTGCCTGGGTGTGAAACAACATTTTCTGGGAACTCAAACATGTCAGCATTAAAGAAAAAACAAAAACAAAAAAACAACTACTACTACTACTACAGTTTACGTCTGAGAAGGGTAGTGGGTGGGTATAGACTATAGAGGACTATAGAAGTTTTCCCTTTGATATGTTCTTTTTTTAAAAATTTTATCAAATGTAAATACTGTCTGTAAATATTATGAACTGTATTGTTTTATGCTTTTTGTAGTGTTTTGTATGTCTTGGGGACTGCAGATGGAAATTAGCTCTAAGAGCTAAAGTCTGGTACAAAGCATCTTTTCATATGCTGATTAATGCTCCTGTACATGTCCCTGTCAAATAAATAAATAAATACAAATGAGAGACCAACAGGCCCGGTTAGAACCATGAGGCCGTCCTTCTGTGGACCCACCACCTGCAGGAGGAGCCATAGGGGCTGGTGCAAAGTGATTTGGGCAACAACAGCTGCCCCCATGACCCGGCAACGGACAAGTGGAAGAAAATGGATGGATAGATGGATGGACGGACATTTTATGCATAAAAATTGCCAAAATTGCATATTATTTTCCGCGACGAAATGTAAATAATGCATAGAGCCTGGTTTAAAATGATTTTGTTGATATATTTTTTAAGTGAAGAAATCAGTAAAAATTCAAAGCAGTTCAAAGCTCAATTAATCTGGCCAGGAATGAGTTATTAAAAAATATATATCAAGGTCAAGGTCAAATTTATTTATATAGCAAATTTACAAGCAGCAGACACTACCCCAAAGTGCTGTACAAGTTCATAAAATATAACAATCAACATTTAATACAAAAAAGAAGAGTAAAATAAGCATAAGAAAAGTATTCAGCTCAGCTTGTGCCGAAGGCCAGCGCAAAAAAGTGAGTCTTCAGGGAACACTTAAAACTCACCAAAGATGTGGCAGTTCTAATATCTAAAGGGAGAGAATTCCACAACTTAGGGCCAGCTACAGCGAAGGCTCTATCCCCTCTGCTCTTACGCTTAGACCTGGGAATGTCTAGAAGACATTGTTCAGCAGACCTCAGAGCTCTGACAGGACTGTGCAAGGATATCAAGTCTGACAAATAAGGTGGGGCTAATCTATTTAGACATTTAAAAACAAACAAGAGGATTTTAAAATCTATTCTATAAACAACAGGTAGCCAGTGAAGAGATGCAAGCACAGGAGTGATGTGGTCGTATCGTGATGTTCTTTAGAGCAGTCGTGCAGCTGCATTTTGTACCATCTGGAGGCGCTGAATCCAGGATTGGTTCAGAACAAAATAAAGTGAATTATAATAGTCCAAGCGACTGGTTACAAGGGCATGGACTACTGTTTCAAATTTTAGAGGGCAATTAGCGCTTCACCTTCCCAAGAAGCCTAAGATTAAAAAGCCAGCTCTAACCACTGCGCTTAACTGCTTTTCCAGCTTAAAAGAGCTATCAATAAAAACACCAAGAGCTTTGCCACAGGACTGAGAATGAGACTCAAGTGGCCCAAGGGCACTTTTGCAGAGACTGAGGTTGCCAAAAACAACAATCTCTGTTTTGTTCTCATTCAAATTTAGAAAATTAAAGGATATCCAGTCCTTCACTTCTTGAATACATTGATGCAAAAAGTTTGGTGAGTTGACATTGAGAGGAAGATACATTTGCACGTCATCTGCAAAGCAATGAAATTGAATGCCATAATTTTAAATATGGAACCCAACGGCAGCAAATACAACGCAAAAAGAATTGGTCCTAGAATTGAGCCTTGTGGCACACCGCTAGTTAGGGGGGCCCTTTTAGAATTAAAAGAATCAACATTCACAATGAAAGACCGATCTGTCAAATATGATTTAAACCAATTGAGCACTGTACCTCGTAATTGGTCGACAGTGTCGAAGGCTGCAGTTAAATCTAACAGCACAAGAACAGCTGAGCTGCCGGAGTCTGTTATTAAAAGAAGATCGTTAAAAACTTTTAAAAGAGCTGTTTCAGGGCTGTGTAACGATTTAAAATCAGATTGGAATTTTTCACCAATATCAAACAATTTAAGGTGCAACTGTAACTGGGCATACACCACTTTTTCTAAATGTTTTGATAAAAATGGCAGCTTCAAGATAGGCCTATAGTTAGATAAAGCAGAAGGATCTAAGTTGCGATTTTTCAAAAGTGGATGTACTACAGCTTGTAGCTGACATCAGAGAAACATTTATCAAATGTACAATGCAAGGTCCAACAGAATCAAAGCTAGCTTTTAGAAGTCCAGCTGGAATACAATCTAGGGGACAGACTGAGGATTTTAAGATGTCAATAATTTTAGACAGAAGAACACAATCAAAATCACAAAAGATTGCAGAGCACACAGGTGCAACACTATCACCCTGAACAATCCTCCAGAATATTGTTAAATCCAAGCCTGGACAGTTTGGAGTCTGTAGGAGCTGCTAAAGTGGAGATGTTGCAAGAGTGTAAAGAAAGCGGGCCCTAAAGTTTTGTAAACATCTGCGCATGCGCCTGTGTATTTCTCCAGTCTTTACCCACTGCTGCCTCCCAGAAAGGAAATGACTTCTGTAGTACACGTGGATACCAAACATATATTTGTGAATAAATACGTGTGGGGACAAATGCCATTGAAGAAGAAGAAAAGGAAGAAGTTGAAGGAGGAAGAAGAAAGAAAAAGGAAGAAGAAAGAGGGAGGAGGAGAAGGAGGAGAAGATTACAACTTGGTGAAAGTGTTGGAT
The DNA here is from genome assembly GCA_007210695.1 of Neogobius melanostomus. Taxonomy (NCBI): domain Eukaryota; kingdom Metazoa; phylum Chordata; class Actinopteri; order Gobiiformes; family Gobiidae; genus Neogobius; species Neogobius melanostomus. The sequence goes on from VHKM01000612.1 coordinate 552,474, forward strand.
GCTATGTCCCCTTTAGACCATAATGTGTCATTCTAAATTGCAATCATTGTCAGAAAAAACCCAATGATATATTTCCCCAAGATTATTTTGGCCTATTTTTCTCCATTGCAACCTCGCTCTCTGGGCAATCACATACTGATTCTCCACGATGCCAAACTATGCCAAGCTACTACTTTAAAAGAAGAATTTCAAACTGGGGAAAGAAAACCCCCACAGGCACTTCTTAATTCGGCCCCGGATACGGCCGTGTTAACAACTATAATAAACAGTGAGAACCATTTGAACACCAGCTGTCTCCCTAACTGCAGCGGGAGACGGGAACGGAGGCTTCTCTTTCGCTACGTTTTCCCCAAAGGGACCGCGGAGACATTTGTCATCGTCTGCTAAAGCCGGCGAGTGTGTTGGTGCGCACCGCAGACTAAAGTGGCAAGTATTACAGACATGATAGTTATTCTGCGCAGGAGGGATGGCGCGTCAAGCTAAATGGCAGCCAGTGTAACTTTTTTTTTTTTTTTGTACAGTGAGATGTTTTCAGGAGCTAGGGGAGGATAAAAAAAAAAAGAAGCAATTTGGAGGAGGAAGGGGGAAGCAACTCGAGAGCTGGAGATAAGAGTTTTTGAAGAATGCGGCGCTGAAAAGATTCGTTCTTGGTTTTATTAGCGAGTATACAGCGACAGGAAAACGGGAAGATAGCAAAGACGAGGGGCAGATCCAAAAGTATTTAAAGAAATAAAAGGTTTGAACATGGATCAAAGTTTTTCAGATCTCATTTCTTGATTGATCCTTTTGACAGCCAGAGGTTTAGCTCACTAAGGAAGTTGGTTACCTTCGGATCTGAGATTGAGAGATCGCACCTGCATGTTGACCAGTGATGCCAGTAACACGCGCTACTTTATTCTGACTACTTTTTTCAGTGGCGAGTAAAAGTACTGCAAGGTTTATCGATAACGAATTGCAATCCAGGTTTTGACTACTGCAATAACCTAACCTCAACCTTTTTTCTTTTTTCCTTCAGTCTCTAGCATCCGAGTGAGTGATAAAGTACATTCCAAATGATTATGCAAATTGTATTTCAGTGTCATAAAGGTAAAAGAAAAAAATCATTTTTCAATGAAACTCATGGCTGGTATTGTGTCTCAAGGCTCTTTGAATCACTGACATCAATCTCAGACGCCTGTGATCATTAGTTGTCCGGTAAACCCAGTTAAGGGAAAAACTACTGAAGAACCTGGACGTCCCACATTATTAAGCAGACCACCATTTTCAAGCAATATGGGAAAGAAAAAGTATCTCTCTGCTGATGAAAAGCGTGAAATAGGACTTGGTAATGCCTTGGACTAGGTATGAAAACCTTTGATATTTCAGAAAAGATCAAGCGTAATAATCATACTGTTTTGTGGCTGATTCAGAGCACACAAGGGTTTGTGCAGATAAAGGCACAATGAGGATGGTTTCTGCAGACAAACACATCAGATTAATAGAACAGCTGCTACAAAGCAGCAAACAGGTATTTGAAGCTGCTGGTGCCTCTGGAGCCTCCCAAACACAAAGGTGTAGGACCCTCCAGAGGCTGCAGTTGTGCATAAACCTTCTATCCGGCCTCCCCTAAACTGTTCATTGAAGCTGACGAGCAGAAACGGCTGCAGTGGCCCAGAAACACATGACTCATTTTCAAACAGTCTCGTTCACTGATGAGTGCCGTGTAACCCTGGATGGTCAGATGGATGGAGTAGTGGATGGTTGGTGAATGGCCACCATGTCCCAACAAGGCTGTGACGTCAGTAAGGAGGGGCGGAGTCAGGTTTTGGCCTGGAATTGTGGGCAGAGAGCTGGTCGGCCCCTTTAGGCTCCCTGAAGGAGTGAAAATGGCTGCTATGGGCATAAAAGGAGAGAAACTCATGATGTGGACCCCGTCCTACCCTGACCTCAACCCTATTAAGAACCTTTGGAGCCTCAAGCAAATGATCTATGAGGGTGGGAGGCAGTTTTCATCCAAACAGCAACTCTGGGAGGCTATTCTGACATCCTGCAAACAAATCCAAGCAGAAACTCTAAAAACTCAAATAAGGGTCCCATGTTAAAATGTAACTTGACCTGTTAAGATGTTTTTGATTGAAATTGCTTTCAATTTCAGTAAATATGACCTTCTAATGCTGTAAATTCAACAAATGATCATTTTCAGTTCTTTACAACCTATAAAATGTGTTAAAAAATGTGCATAATAATTCTGAATAGTACATTTTAAGTTGTTGTTGTATTATATTTATTACAAACAATATCACAAAAAATACTGTTATCATTGGGAGGTTTTTCTATCAAAAAAAAATCATATTCTAATGATCCTCTAACAGTTAAAGACTTGAAAATTATGCTGGCTGTCATTTGAGTTGACAATTTAGAAAATCTGAGAAAAAATGTTGTTTGCATAATATTTTTGTAACATACTTTAGATGTTCACCAGTCAGAATTATGGAGCCTCTGATCTCAGGTTCAGCTGCAACAGATAAAGGTTTGTCTGAGTTTCCATAAAGCACTTGACTATTTTAGTCAAGTGGCTGTCCTACAGGGGTACTCTGAATGTCCGGGAAAGGTGGAGGCCAAACTCCTCCAGAAGAGGGCGCTGTCCATGTAGAACCAAACATTTTTGAAAGTAGATTATTATGTTTTGTTCTAACATGGGGCAATATGAGCAAAAATATGTGGTTTGACAGTTGTAGCACGGCAGCCAGAGTCCCACCAGGAAGGAAACAGCAGATGCAGGAGGAGGTGGTTATTGTCAGTGTGAGGATATGAGACACGGCCGTAATCTTTATGGAAAATGCATCGATTTAGGAAAAGGCACGAGGTGACCGAACAGCCGAGCATTGAAGTAATCAATATCAGTAATGAGCGCCCTCTAGTGCAGGGGTGCCGCGGCGCCCAGGTGTGCTGCTGCGCCAGTTCAGGGGTGCCGTGGGAAAATTGATGAATCCAAATGGGGCTAAATAATCAAAAATCATTCAATTTAATTGTTGGAATTCACCTGCAACCTAAAGTAAGATACTAGTTTAAGTTGGTTTTGTTATGAAATAAAAAAAAGTAATAATTCAAAGATTAATTTTATTATAAAGCATTTAGTCCAAGGGGGTGTGGCGTTATGCAGTGATCAGCTGTGGAGAGCGGACACTCATCTTTCGCTCCGTGGAGCGCATTTGACAAAGCAGAGCGAGTTCTCATGAAAATATCAAAACAGTTGAGATTTTAACATTTCTCTGAATTTTTATTTGGCTAAAATCGCAGTTAAAGTCTTCAATCAGAGAAGCAGGCTATTAAACTGCACATGTGATAATCAGCGAAAGCGATGGATCTATGGCAGCGCACGCCGCGTTTCAAACGTATCAACAATGTTTCTCTTGAAATCTGACCTGAAACTCAGATATTTAGGCATTTAGCCTCTTCACATAATGTTTGTGCCTGTCCAGAGAGGAGAGAGGAGGAGCAGGGGCTACATGCAGACAGAGGAGAGAGCATGACATTGGTCTTTCTGTTTTGCACTTTTCTGCATATTCTGTAACATACTGATCATTATTATTTTGATTTCAAGCTGAATACGTTTTAGTGATGTTGGAAGATATATTTACTAATGATTAAATAAGGATTTTTTTTTTCAGGTTATTGTGGCCAATATAACCTGTATCATCATCATCATTGTTCCTGAATTAAAACATTAGGGTTATTGTGTAGATACAAATATGTTGGGGTGCCATGGACTGTGGGAAGTGCGTGTAGGGGTTCCCCAGACATGAAAGTGTTGAGAACCAGTGCTCTAGAGATCAGATACAGTCACTCACAGTCAGGCTAATCTCACAGTCGGCAGCTGCTAAATGTAACGAATGAATATAGGCTAAAATATGCGTTATACATTAAAACAAAACAAAAAAAGTGATATAACTGCAGCATTTGAAGTTCTAAAATACAGAAACGCTGGGTGCACATGGCTAATTATTATACATAAACATGTACTACTGGTGGTCAATAGGAATCTCCCTATTATCCTTATTCATGAGCTTGCGGTGGGCGGCGTCATCTTGTGTTCATAGCCAGACAGAAACCTAATTTAAGCCGGCTGGCTTTAATCTATGATATTGATGTAACATTTCAGGAATACCAATTGGGTAAATATATTGTCCAGCTTCGGTTCATTACAGATCCTCACGGCCAAACCATTAAAGCAGAGTCACAAGGGAAACGTGCAAAAATATCGCTAAAAATAATCTTAGGTCACTATTCCATTTAATCATCCAGCTCTGTGATCAGCCTGAGGCCACGCAAACTTATTTCCCTTGAGCTTTATCGGCAGTTTTTCGTTTACTCCTATTTTATTTTTCGTCACTCTCTGTGATTGACAACAACTGAAATCCCCGCTCAAATGAAGTGCGTCAACTGAGCAGAAAATGCTGAATAAGGTGAATTACAGACCAATGAAAGAAAAACAATGCCAAAGTTCATTATTTTAATACCTTAACCATTATCGTGATGGGTTTACATGGGGGAAAAAAGGTTTGTTTGGCCTCATTACTGTCTAAACTATTAAACACCAGCCTGGACTCCTGCCGCAGCCCAGTTAAAGACTATAGGCCTATAATCGGCCAACTGTGAGAGACCATTATTAAGAAATATTTTTGTCTGGCCCCCTAAAAGTGTCTTGCCCAAGAAAAATCTCTCAACTCTCCCCAATTTCCAAACACGCCATTGCAGCTACAGGCAAACCAGCCTCATTTTTGTTAGAAAATGTAGGAAACTTGAAAGAAATGAAACAGTGTGGTATCTTTGACTCACATCTCAGCTCGATGCGGATGAAGTCCTTGATTCCCAGGTTTTCCAAGAAGACTCCCGAGGCAGACGTGGTTTTGAAGAAGAAGGAGATGTCGGCGTTGAGTTCCCCGTGGAACGTGGGGAAGTGCAGGTAGGACGTCTCCTTGTCGAAAAACGCAGCATTCCAAAAGTTCTCTGTTAAAAACACACACATTTCATCATGTGTAGACTCAATCGATGTGCTGTAGGGCTGCACTGTTTTAATGACATAATTGCAAAGAGTGGAAGGGTTATTTGTAGGGACATTTTTGTAGATTAATATTGTTTTCAGTCCTCAAAATGGTAATGTTGATTTATTAACAATTACAAAAATATTTAAAGCCCTGAATGTGGGAATGGTTGCATTCCCACATTGCGCCCCACAGCTGAGATCCAGGCTGACTGGCATCCTCTGCTAATTTGCTACACCTGCCCTCCCTGGCATCTTATCCACCTAGGAGACTTATCAACGTAGGGTTTGGTGTATTTTCTTGGTGCGAATTGCGATAGCAACCTTTCATGCAACAACTGTTGCACCATTTTTTTTTTACTGCAAACTCTTCTGTTTAGCTAGCCTGGCTAACGCCAAACTGCTGTGTGCGCTCTAATCTTTTCGAACTTCACAACAGCCTGGGGACCATGGCCGAAATTTTCGCATGGATTTGGGCACCAATCACAGAACGAGGAGGGACAGCAAGACGATGACGCGCTATTTGACATACGGAAGCTTGTAGTTTGTTTAGGGATAAAAAAATATGTACGGATCCAACATGACAGCAGCAGACGCGACGCCATCTTTCGATCAAGCTTTAGACCGTGTTCTAAATAGTTTAGCTCGAAAGTTTACAGCAGGTACGTCATACGTCATCTGATACCATGATACGATTGGCTATGGCTACGTACAGACGCATGATACATTCATAGCGCCCAATATGGTCCCCAGACTAAATATCACTTGTGATTTTAGTCTGGCATTAGCCAGGCTACTGTTTAGCGGTAACTAACGTAAATGATCACTCAGTGTCCCACCAAGAAGAACACGGGCAATGACATCTACTGGCTGCAACGTCAAAACTTTTTGACCGATTATGGATCAATAAATACAGTAGATCAGTGTCAGCCATTAGCTTTAATACATATGAATGCAAAAGTATCCTCTCGTGCAATATTTACATAGTTTTAAAGTTGTGGTCTGTAATTATCCACCAGTAACTCACTGTCTACAGGCGCACAAGAAAAGAAAAAAAGTTTGTTAAAAGTTAGCTAATCCAGTAGGAACAGGACTGGAACTAGTGTAGCCAAACCGTTGATGATTATGATGCTAGTTCTGCCATAGCGACTATACATGCTTTTCAATCATGTGACTTTTGTTGTTATGGTGGCCATTTTGAATACCGAAGTAGAATTATGCAGTACTACAATATGTAACAATATTTCTACTCAGGATAAAAAAGACAACTGATTGACAGTGGTATTTTTATATCCTCGTAATCATTGTTCAAGGAGATAACAGTAAAAACACGGCACCAGAGACACACGTTTATGTGAAGAAACCAGTGAGTCAGTGTTTAAGCTGCTCAAGAAGTTAGCATGCTAACGGTTAGCATTTAGCTCTGACCTCTCCAAGAGAAAGCCCTGAACCACACTCCAAACATCTAGCCTTGGATACAACATGTGACAGAGGTCAGAGCTGAGCTGTTACTGTAGTATTTCCTCAGTGTTCATAGACGTGAGCCACACGTGTTTATCGTGTTGAAGCCATTGACAGTTGATGATGACAGTTGCTAACCGGTAGCATGCTAACGTCTTGAGCAGCTTAAACACTGACTCAGACTGAAACTCTGTCGACATGACAAACTGTAAAAATCACAGAGAAAGGTTTTCTGTTTCCTCTTTGATGTGTTTAGTCTGAGGAGTGACGCAGATCTTTAGTAAATCCTGCTGTAGCTCGACAGACAGAGCTGATACGCCTGTGCCACATTTGCTGGTTATATCACATAAACGTGCGTCTCTGGGGCCATGTTTTAACTGTTATCTTATTGAGCAATGATTACGAGTACATAAAAATGCCACTGTCAATCAGTTGTCTTTCATTTTCATCCTGAGTAGAGATATTGTTACATGTTGTAGTACTGCATAATTCTACTTCAGTATTCAAAATGGCCACCGGAACTATGCGTGATGTCATTGGAAACGCATGTATACCTCCTCTCCAACTTTCCCCATACTCTTAATCAAACACGTATATTTTTGTTCACTTTGAAGACCAGCCTTATTAAAATAAACCTCATTATGATGGCATTAATGTGGTAAACAAATTGGGCGAGCGCGGCTAATTTCCCCCCAGAACAAAGACGTAACCGAGATTGTTGTTGTGATTTATCTCCGGCGGCCATTCATTTATTTCAATAGTGAAGGCAGCAATTAGCCGCAACTAAATGAGCCAGAATATATCACAGATGTAGTTCGTTCTTTTTCATTTTGGTTGGAACTTATTAAAGATCACAAAGGGCAGCGTTTTAATATCGCAGAGCTGCCGCTAATTAAGGGAAGTCATTCAGCGCAAATTAGGCTAACAATGACTGGCATTTTTACATGGCAATAAAGCCGCGTGGAGCAACATAAAGACTTGTTTGTGCACGATTTATAAAGCAACAACAATCAAAATTCACTTTATGTTTATAATTATGAAAGGAGGCTTCTGATTCATATTATGTGGTATTTCAAGCGTTTATACAATCTGCAGTAGGCAAGTTCTAGGTGAATACTGAACGACCGGCTTATTCCATCGATGGATTTTTTGTTTCGCTGATTGCACTGACCTCAACTCCATTGAGAATCTTAGGGATGTGCTGGAGAATGCTTTTCAAAGTGGTCTGACTCTCCCATCATCACAACAAGACCCTATTGTGTAGCTACCCCTGGTCAAACTACAAGAGGGACACACAAGGGCTATGTCGTAAACTCTGGACGTCAGCGTGAAGTACTCTTGGTGCAAATGTACATGTTGATATCGTACAATATGGCATAAACAAAAAGTAAAATACTATTACCATGTAGACCAGTTGTAGATTGACAGGCAGAAAATATTATTATTAAACGCCAAGCTCTTGACTTAATGGTTTTACACTCTCTAATAGTCCGGCGACTATTATCTAAATGAATTTATCTTCTTATGTACAAATAAAATATAAAATTATTCTTAAACGTAAAAGCTCTGGTACTTATTGCTGTTGCAAATTAATAGAACAAAGGTTGTAGTAGTCCTTCCTGGAACCGCCACCTTCACGTGGTGGAGGGGTTTGAGCACCTGAATGATCCTGGAGCTCTGTTGTCGAGGGCTTTGTGCTCCTGGTAGGGTCTCCCAGGGCAAACAGGTGACGGGTCAGACAAAGAGCGGTTCAGAAGCCCCTTATGAGAGACCAACAGGCCCGGTTAGAACTATGAGGCCGTCCTTCTGTGGACCCACCACCTGCAGGAGGAGCCATAGGGGCTGGTGCAATGTGATTTGGGCAGCTCCAACAGCTGTCCCCACGATCCGGCAACGGACAAGTGGAAGAAAATGGATGGATGGATAGATAGATAAATGTATGGTTTTATTTTGGTGATACTGTATATTAGTTGCAATGATTGTTTTTTGGGGTTCAAGGCTCAATAAATCAGGCTAGGAATAAGATATAAAAAAAAAAAAATGTCTTTACAATATTGTGAAGTCCAATACTGGAGAGTTTGGAGTCGGTAGGAGCTACTAAATGGATATTTTGTTGCAAGAGTGGAATGGAAACATCACTTTGGGAAAATGGGCCTGCCTTTTGCAGTACACGAGAATACAAAATACATCAATATTTGTGACTGAATATGACAGTAAAACTAAGATGTCAAGGGAGAGAACTGGCTAAAAATCTCAGCATTGACCACTGCCTAAAAAAAATCAATGTTTCCACCTGCCGTGTCTCGCCTTAAAGGATACTTGAGAATATGTCTGTCACGTTTTGCTTGAGCAGAGGTTGATTTATTGGCCTTAAACCTAATTTCCACTTTCTTTGTCCAAATAGAATAGGAATTGTAATACAAAAACAGAGAAGGCACCTCACCTAGAATAGGTCTATTGTAGTATTTCGGTTTGCCAAGGTTAGGTTAATACTCTTCAGGAAAGAACCGCTTTGTTGTGGGATTTCAGACATTTATAATGAACAACAACCTCCAAACAGTAAGCCAGACTCCCCGCAATCAATACTAAAACACAGCTGTAGCTTCTAAAGACCCGGCCGCTCAGGACCTGCCGGGTCTATTGTCTGTAAACTGCAGTTTATTAAAAAGAAAGACTTGGGGGAAAGAGAGCAGGCTAACACACAAATTCCCTGGTTTGCAAAATGAACATTTCACACGAAAGTCTCAAGTCTAAAAAAAGTAAAAGTAAATACACATCAGATAATGCAGCACATACCTAGTTAATAACTGCTATATTTAGTCCTATATTTTATTAACCAACAAAGTGGAAGTTAGTGATCAAGATGTGTTAGAGCGTTAGAACTCCTCCCTGAAATACCTGTGGATTAAAAAAACAAAACTGGTATGGCAAAACCACCCACCCCCAAAAAGTATTGGACTTTTGTTAGTATTAGAAGTTGGACTGTTGGGACACACTCACTGTCTCCGTGGCAGCGCAGCGGTCCCACCATGTAGGCGGCCTCAGACTCGGGTCTCTGGACGTCCCCGATGAGCAGGGAGCGCACAGGCAGGGTCTCCTTCTGAGTCAGCAGACCGGAGTCGTTCGTCCTGGGACACGCCAGAGGGGACAGACAAAGCAGAAGAAATGAGAATGAAATCAAGCACTATCAAAGGTTGAGTTGATGAGACTGGGCAAATATTTCTCAGAGTATTTCATACACGTGCCCTGTCTGTGTCCCGAGATATAGAGGTAAACATGCGGATGACGAGGAGAATGCAGCTCTGCCACTTGTCGGTTTTGAAGCTCATATGTCAAAGGAAGACCCAGGACACGCTGAAGGGACCATGTCTCTGAGCTGACCAGAAATTACTGAAAAAGTGGCGAATTTTTAGCTTTTAAGTTGTGGCATGAGAGAGTTAACACTTAACTAATGAATTGTTTGATGAATTAAGTTTCTCTAACACTTAATAACTACTTAACAATGAATAAGTCAAGTATGTGAAGGTATTCATTATGAGTTGTAGTAGTTAACCTCATAACCACCACCTGAACCAAGCACATCATCACCATCCAGTTTGGCTTTACCCAAATCTAAATAGCAACGAAAAAACAAGTATGAAAACGCAACAAAAAAGGAAACAAAAGAGCGACAAAAACACAGTAAACTAGCGACCAAAAAAAAAAAACACACAATTCAAAAGTGATGAAAAAGCAAAAAAAGAGCCACAAAAGAGCAACAAAAAAGCGACAAACAAACAGAAATGTGCCGGAAAAGCAACATTCCCACAATAAAAAAGCGACAAAAACACAACTAAAAAGGGACAAAACATGACTAAACACAAAAGACATTTCAAATGAGGTGTTACTCTGGTCTATAGGCAGTAAGCTCCAGTAGAGAAGCTTTTAGATTTGGGTAAAACTAAACTGGAGAAAATGCACTTGATTGAAGGAAGAGGCCACCGTGTTTACATACTGAGATAATATCTCAGTATGTTCTTACCTGAGCTTAGACGAGTTGATGCGTATCTGTCTGGTCTTTGTGTGTGCGCTCAGTCACATAAAAAGACCAAATATGTTGTTAGCATTTAGCCTCTCCTCCTCTCCTCTATGGGCCCAAACGGGGGTGAAGTTAGAAGCGACCAAGCTCTTCCACGTTTTCCCTATTTAAATACGGTTACGTGAGTAGTTACATGATTCAAGTATAGTTACACAAAATTAAACATTAATCGATTTTCTAAGCGGATAAAAGGGTATGTTGTAAGGCGTAATAATACAGGAACACTTCGACGTCCGCCCAGTAATATCTTCACTTCTAAAGAATTCTCTGCGTGGACGTTGAAGTGCTCCTAAAGCTTTTTATCCTCTTAGTAAATCGACATGTTTAATTTTGTGTAACTATACATGGATCGTGTAACTACTAACCTTATTGAAATAGGGAAAACGTGCAAGAGCCTGGTCGCTTCTAACTTCACCCCCGTTTGGGTCCATAGAGGAGAGGAGGAGAGGCTAAATGCTAACAACACCTTTGGTCTTTTTGCGTGACTGAGCGCACGCGTAAAGACCAGACAGTTACGCATCAACTCGTCTAAGCTCAGGTAAAAACATATCTCAGTATGTAAAAACGGTGGCCTGTTCCTTTAAAGCGGAGGTTGAGCAGTTGTTAGTTATTAGTAAGCGTTAGTCACACGTAACTAATCGATTGTACATGATGAATTAAGTGTTTATGCATCATTACTTAAGGCTAAATAAGGTGTAGTTTTACCGGAACTTTAAATTGGAATATAAGTATGATATTAGTGCGTTTTGACCTTTCAATGTGCTAGCAGCTGTATGAGTGTATTTCGCCTTTACTTCACTGCCTATTGTTTTTTAGGGTTGCTGGCAGGTTTGCTCTGCTGATGGAACCATCTCCATGGTTACACATACGTCACTACCCATACAGCTGCTGCGTCAATGAAAGGTAAAATATGCTGTGTCAGATTGGTCGTGATTTAGTTCCACTATAGCCTTGTTTAGGTCCTGATTTTGAAGCAGTCTCTTTATGTGGCACAATTTGATGAATAAACAAAAAAACAACTATTTCTTACAACTTTTGTGTACATTTATTTCAATGTACGGTGTTGAAATGATCAAATACAGCAATACTATCAAACATCACGAGTGGTTCTCATATTGTGAAGCCCTACACTAAAGTAAACAACAACAACAAAAAAGGGACTCTAAACACAAACCTATCAGACCACTCAGTATTTTCCAACTCATTCATCTCCAAACCGGCCCCTGTCAAAACACTGAAAACACGTCTGTATCTCTTCTCCAATGGCCGGTTGCTAGCGCTTTTGTGGAGCGCTGAGGGCCGGATCGATTCGCCCATCTGCCCTGGCCCAGTGCCCGGCCCGAGTGAGTGAGTGATCATGTTTACACTCAGAAAAATCATTACCGCGCTTTTCTCTCATTTTAGGCCTCCACCGCACAAACAAACGAACGAACGAAAGCATGGCACTGGAAAAACGACATATGGATTTTATAAGTAGTGTAAGAGCAAACAAATTAGTAAGAAAAGAGATGAGTGGAGTCGATTTAAGACAAAATAGGATCTTCTCTAAAGGTAAAGATCCAGGTAAATAAACTTTGTATTGAAGAGAAACTTTCAGTACGGCATTCAATAGGGTGATGATGTAGACTAGGGCTGTTGGAGACTGTGGTGGGTAAACATTTCTTACAATCAGATCTGCTTAAAACACATTTACTGCTGCTTGTCAGACTAAAAAGAAGCATGTGACCACATATTGGCAAAGACCCGCGGAACCAACGTTACAAACAGCTCTCATTCAGATGATGAAAGCGTTTCGTCTTTTATCATCAAGAAGAACTTTTTTCAATCGCCTTATCAAAACGGAGAACTAGACATCTGTTGCACTAAAATAAATAAAGCACTGAATAAAATTACTAAACTGACCAGTTCCAGCTTGAATGAATGATAAAACATGAGTCTAGAGTAAATAAATATTAATGTTCTGTTTTATGGTTGTAGATCAGTGGTTCCCAACTGGTGGGTCGGGACCAGAGGTTACTTTAACCAAAAATTCTCCATCATTCACGGGAAAATGTTTAGCGTTAACAGTCTTGAATCTTGAAGTCTGTCTGTCATTTTGACGGCTTGAAAATAAAGCTGAAAGTCCAAATGCAGCCCTGCTGTGTCTCTGAGCGCGCGTGGTTTCACTTTGCATTTCGCACGGCAACTAAACAGCTTTTTAGTGCCACGATGGATCTCGCATCGGAGCTGAGAGCGCATGGATTTGGATAAATACGTGAAGGACAGACAGAGGAGAGAGAGAAGAGGTAAGAGCACATGGATCAGGCGGGCGTGTGGAGTGCAGGCTTCAAACACGCACGATATGAACTGCTAAATATTCTCCTGTTCACCCACTGTTTCTTAAACATTACGGTACAATTGAGAAAATGCAAATAATAAGCTCCAATTTACATTTGGTGAAATATGAGTCTTAATATTGAGGAGCAGATGAGGCTCTGAACAAGTCGTCCTCCTTTGAGAGTCTTTAACACTTGAACACATTTTTGTTGCAAAACTTGTGTCCCGTCATTCTGTTATAGTTTAGGTCCATTTATCCTGAAATCTCAGATTTTTCTCTAACATAAGTAATAGGTAGCCTATATACTATACAGTATATGGGCTACCTTTAAAAAATAATGCATATGAGATTATTTCATGACAGATAAAAATAGCTCATGACAGACTTTTTTACAGCCCTTTCCGTCAGAATGATTATATGTTCAACAATCATATTAAACAATAACTTGGCTTGTCACTCTAGGGCAGGGGTAGGCAACGTCAGGCCCGGGGCCAAATCCGGCCCTCCAGCAAAGAACCTCTGGCCCCAAGAGGATTTTGAGAATTATTATTACGCAAATACTGTCAGTATTTTTTATTTTTTTTCCTAGCAGAACATCCCAATACGTCAAATGTAATGTACAACATTGGCATTTGCAGAAAATGGTTCTTTACTTTGGGCTACAATGGTGAGGTTTGGCCCTTCATGTTTTGGCAATAAGGAAAATCGTCCCTTCACAACGCAAACTTGCCTATCCCTGCTCTAGGGTGTTTCAAAACGATGTTGTAGATAACAAATAATGAAATAAAAGCATTGGTATTGTAAACCAAGTACTGTTTAAGTATTAGTAACGCAAACATTTAAAGGGACCAAGCCCTCGTCCTGATAAATAATCCCATTACCATTTTTTTTAACATGTTGCCAGTAACTCTGCTGTATTTATCACTGCTAATCCCTCACATAATGGGAGCGGAGGACCAGCAGCCACCGGAAAGCCTTGTCGGAAGTCACAAGTCGTCTCCTTACATAGAGCCCTCAACAAAAATGCAGGGGTCTGTGAGTGTGCAAGTAAAAGGTATGTTTTTCATTCCATGTCTACGGCCAGTTCAAAAGTGCGATCTACAAACACAGTACACTGCGCTGCACCAAATTGGACATGCTTGAGTCTGAACTTTGGGCTCACTTTTCAAAAGATGGTGCTGGCAGTACGTTGATTGGATTCACCTCACATCACCCTGGCTTTTATTCCCTTAAAATAACAGCTAGATACGCCACTCTCAAGTTTGGAGAAGACATTTAGTTTCCATCAGCGCTCCCTTCGCCGTTTCATTCACCCCCTAAAGAGTGTATAGGTGGACCACAGTAATGAGGCGCAGCATTTAAAGATTATGCCTCACACCAAGGAGGGTTTGATTCCCGGAACAGGTGAGACTTCCCTAATGAAGCTTACAGTAACTACGGGTGAATAGGAAATAAGTAATAATTTAGAGATATCAATTAGAAACGTTGAACTCTTCCATAAAGGCCAGATGTGTGCAGTGTACGACTAATAGTTGTTCTGTGCACATTTTCCCCCACCTGAGCTGTAGCTCTCTGCAGTTCATCCAGGGTCATCATAGGCTTCTTGGTAACAGCTCTGGTCAGTGCTGTCCTTGTTTGGTCAGTAAGTTTAGGAGGATGGTCGGGTCTTGGTAGGTTTGCAGTGATGCCACACTCTTTCCATTCCTGGATGATGTATTTAACTGTACTTCAAAATGTTCAATGCTTTGGAAATCTTTTTATAACCTAACACAGATTTATACTTCTCAATAACTTTAACCTGGACCTGTCTGGTGTGTCCTTAGACTTCATGATGCTGCTCCCCATTACCCCCGGCTCACATTAAATCCGGTTAAGGTCCGGTACGGCGTCCGCAATCTTAGAAAGTCATTAAAACCAATGTTGCACACTCACACTGCTCCGCGAAGTCCAGGTCCGGCTACCGAGGCCATCCGGCGGCCTTCCGGCGGCAACGGAAAGAATCCGCAAGAAGTCTATGTTTGCCGGAGACCGGAGTCCCAACGGAAACTCACGTGCACTTCTGTTCTCGCGAGGGCCGTTTCTGTGCCTGGCGCAGCATCTGGCGCCGGGGCTGGCGGAGCTGGCCACAGTGTCAGCCGGACTCACTGTGAGTGGTAGTTTGGGGCAAACCCGGACCGGATCAGGACCGTAGTTAATGTGAGCCGGGGGTTAGTCTCTTAACAGACCTCTGAGACCATCACAGAGCAGCTGTATTTGAAGTGAGGTTAGATTACACACAGGTAGACTCTAGTCATTACGTCAACATCTGATCATTCAGAAATCATCAGGCAACTTCTGAAGGCAATTGGTTGCACTAAAAGGAAAGGGGGGTATATTTTGCAAACCCCATTTCAGTTTTTTATTCATAAAAAAAAGTTCAAAATCTATACATTTAATTTCACTTCACGATTGTGTGTCACACATTGTGTGTGTGTCTTTCACATAAAATTTCAACTCAAAATATTTATGTTTGTGATCCATAGCGTGGCAAAATGTCAAAAAGTTAAGGGGGGCCGATACTTTATCAACCCACTGTAAATATGTAGGTGAATAATGTAATGTTCTCTGCCCAATAAAAAAGTCACATTTGGCCTTGTTTTTGGAGATTTAGAGCACAACAAATCAGGTTAGGAATTGGTATAAAGAGTGGAAAGGTTGGAGTCTTTGGTTGCTAGAGTGTACTGAACCGCATTTTGAGAAAACTGGCCCTTAAGTTTTGTGGTGCGTGTGCATTGTGTGTGTATAGAGTTCAGGACTGTGATGTCACATCGCTAAGCCTCATGGGATTTGCAGCAATAGATTCATAAGATTCATGATTCAAAAGATTCAAGATTCAAAAGATTGTATTGTCAATTCATATGAATCGAAATGTTCGTTTCTCTCAAGTCCTTGGTGTGGAGTTGGGGTGGTGGGCGAGGTGGTGGACACACAGGGAGGGCAGGGAAGGGAGGGAGTTCAGCTTCCTGATAGCCTGGTGGATAATGTTTTTCAGTCGACTGGACCTCGCCCGTGGATTTCGCAGTCTCCTCCGCGAAATCTCCTCCCTGAATCCAGGTAGTGCAGCTTTAAGGGCAAAAACTAACCAAAAATGTCAACACTGACCGAGCTTTCCATGGACTTAAAGTAGGCACAAACTGATCAATATTTATTGCTAAATGCTTGAAATCACATTTACTCGGCTTCTTTCGGTCGCCAGAAGACTTTTTATATTCCATTACGTTAGACTTGTAAGCTAGTAGTCACAGTTGCATATCATTTGTGAGCATTTAGGCAAAATACTTCGTAATATAGCTATCTTTAAAGGGACTAGATGAAAGTTATCATTTTTATACTCGCTACTGCCACCTCAGGTCTTACGCATAACTGCAGGTTCCATACTAAGCTCGTGCATGACGGTACTTTGAACGAGAGGGGTCTGGCTGCAGACCTCCACTCTCAGGACCCTGCCTTGCAGACCTCCACTGTCAGGTCCCCTCCGCTGTCAGGACCGGAAGTGCATATTGAACGGAAGAGGGCAGCATAACGTGTACAGCGCCGGAAACCATTAGAAGAAGAAGTGCATATTTATTAGTTTCCCATACTATATTTTTTCTTATCTTTTTTAAGCAAGGGCGTGCTGGGACCTAATTTCAGCCCGGGAATGTGGAGAAGACCGGCCCGGAATTATGGCTCCGTAATAGTGCGCTGGTCTCAAGTACAAGAGGTCGCTGGATCAAATACCACACATTGACAATTTTCTAACAATTTCTCTTTTCACATGGGCCGCTGCACACACAGTCTGAGCCTGATACAAACCCACAATCAGCACAAGTTATGTAGATAAAAACATTTATTTGACCACTTTTCTACCTTTCACTGCCTTTTAGTCTCTTAACTCGCGCAGACACTTGTCTCCGCTGGATTGGACTGCACCAACTTGAACTAAAGTGGAGGGGTGTTCCACTTAAACACCCCTCTGAGTTAGTTCAATATGAAATGGTATCTCCCCGCCGCAAGAATGAAAAGTTCGATGCGAATATTTTTCAGATTTTCATTCATCAGTCGTTATTTTGATAGATTTCCATGACAATTACGCTTGTGTTACTTCATTTATATCTGGAACAGCAGCTCATGCTCCTTCTGAAGCCCAGTTAAAGCCTTTAGGCCTGGAATAGTGAGTTATTATTTCATTATTTTATTCTGATGGCCCCTCTGTTTTTAAGTCAACGTGATTACACGTAAATAATACTTACATATTTAGACATAAATGAATGCGCCAAGAGCTAAAGTGTGCTCACATAGAAAACTAAACAAAAATTGAAATGTCATCTTGTTCAGCGCTGGTATCGAACCTATGTGGTTTGCACTGGGAGGCGCCCGACTTACCCACATGACTACCAGACAAGTATCTGTAATGTAATCATTGTGTATTATGAAGCGTAGAGGAGTGAGATTTACCTAACGTACTTCTGGAAGCCAAGCAGCCTCCGTTACATAGGCTACTCCTGGAATACTTGCTTTTGAATCATATTTACATTATATACATAAAATATGGCCCCAATAAATAAAGTATATTCACATGGGGAACGACAAATACGTCCTCCTGTATGCCTGCTTTTCATTTTGGAAGGGGAGTGTGGAGGTCTGCAGCCAAACATGAAGGCTACTACTTATAGTTGCTTTTATATCATATTTTTATACATATATTATACATTTTATATCATATTATCATATTACATAAAATAAAGCCCAAGGAACAACGACAAATACGTGCTTCCAGTATATCCGGCTTTATTTTGAAAGGTTTCGAATAAACTTCCGGTCCTGACAGCGGAGGGGACCTGACAGTGGAGGTCTGCAAGGCAGGGTCCTGAGAGTGGAGGTCTGCAGCCAGACTCTCTTGCTTTGAACAGAAAGAACCTTTGACAGAGCAGGATTTTAGAGGCAGTTGTGGTGAACAGGTCTGGGCTCATTCTACACATTAGGACATGGCTGGAACATGTAAGGAGTGGAAAATACAAAATTTTAACATTTTACAACTCAGTCTAGTCTATTATTTTGGTTTATTTCGTCGGGACAGTGCATGTTAATGAACATACATGGGTCTCATGCATGTAAGGTCCCTTTCGGTTGTCCATTCCATTCTCCCTTCATCTGAATTATGGATTGGCACCTTCGCAGCAGATTTGCGTTTCACAAATATAGCTTGTTTATTCTGCTTTAGCACATTGGTCATTGGTCGCTCATACTGTCAATGAGTTTAAAGCTAAATAAAGCTTTGACGATCGATGATTATCCCAGATGGTGGTGAATTTACTGAAATATACGTGCAGGACAGGTAGATATAAATAGACTGGCTTGTGCGGTTTATAGAAAACAAACAGCGAATCAGCGTAGATGAAAACTCGATGTATTTTCAGACGTTAATGGGGTGTGTTACGCTTTTATTTAAAGGACCAAAACATCTCGATCGCTCTTTTACACTTTGTTAGAAAATGCGATATAATGATCTAAAACGGTTTCTTCAAAGTTGCCCTTTCTTGGCTCGCGGTGTAATAAGCAGCAAATTAATGGCCCTAAATAGGCATACATAAAAAGAACATCACAAGCTTGTATGTCGTATATTTTTGATGAGGGAACATCATAATTACATCGAAGAGAGCTCTAAAAAGTAGATTTTGCAGAAAACCCTCCCAGTGAATAAGCCGTGCAATGCAAATATCCCGTACTCTTTAGTGATTATAACCATTGTGGTTTGGAGGAGTGTACAATATGTGCGGAACGTCCCCTGAGCCGATATAATGGTGTTATTGTGTTTTTCTAATTAAAGTAAAATTGAAAAAATAGCCCTCCACTGGGCTACGTGGGGGTCAGGGTTATTAGATGTAGGTTCTTCGTACACAAGTCTGTGAAGTCCTTTGTGGGTTTTAAGCTTTAATTTTCTGTACAACCTGATTCGGCATGTTCAAATAGATAATGAACAAAAATATAAACGCAACACTTTTGTTTTTGCTTCCCTTTTGAATTGAACTCAAAGACGTGAAACATTTTGTGTGTTTATTAGAAGTCGCAATAATAAAGTTTGTCCACAAGAGGTCAGTGTTCAAACGGAATGAAACAGCTCTGAGACTTGGAACCTTACAAGATAGTTTTGCCAGGAAAGTCTTGAAGTGTTACAAGGCTTCACTCGCCCATCACTAACAGTTTCCCCATCGATTTATATGGAAAATTGCAGGCATATATTATTTTTGCTCTTCACCATACGTGGTGTGGAGCACAAACTTACACTCACAAATAAAACACATCCAAATGTATTTTTCTTACATTGTTGCAGCATCTCCACTTTAGTAGCACCACATTATTCAGTCTTGTATGTAACTATTTGAAGGTGAATTTATAGAGGAAGAAACCAAGGCCAATTTTGAATAATAACTACATTTAAAGCTGGCTCGATCCATTATTTAGATATTACCTGCAGAGTCTCGCCTTAAACAGAGATATTCTAATGACCAGCGGCGGTCTCTTACCAGTGGTCTCTGTCGGCGTCGCAGTTGCAGTAGTGGGAGGGGTCCAGGCAGTTGTGCTGAAGTCCGCACGAACACTGTCTGCTCCCAGGCACCGCCCCGCCCCAAAACAGCTGCTCCTGGCCTGTTCCGGGACCGCCGAGCCACCAGCTGAACGGAGAACCATCTGAGAGAGACAGAAGGTGCAAGAGTTTCAGCGTCACGAGCACAAAGTGGAAAGTAGAAAGCATACATGTCCCTGGAAACTGGACCATGTCGGTTCATCATAGAGCACTTTTATCATACTTTTTGTGTCTACTTGAATAATATTATGATGAAGTATTGTATATGTACTCTTAGTTGAGTAACAAAACCAAAAAAATCCTTATTCCACTATGAGTAAATCATGTTTTGTGTGCTGCGTTCTTCAGAAGTATTTATTTCTTTTGCCATTTTGTTTAGAATTATTATTATTATTTCAGGTTTCAGGTTTTGTTTCTCAGAATGTATGTCACTACTGAAACATACATCAGACTTTTATGCTCAAACAGTTGCTCACAGTACTCAAGTCACATTTTCTCCAAGTACTTGTGTTCCCATTTGAATGAAACGCAGCATTACAAAAACACCAAATGACCAAGTAGGCTCGGTAATTTCTAAACTGCTGGGGTGTTATATGGGAGTCCCTCAAGGCAGTATTCTGGGCCCCTGCTGTTTATAATGTATATAAACATGCAGTTAGCCAGCCCCACACTGCTCTATGCAGATGATACAGTGATTCAGGCACAAACATAGAAGATATTAAGTCAAAAGATACAGACTTACAGCTTTTGCGGTCATTTAAGTTTATTATATTTTCCTGTATAGAAATAAAATCAAAATTAAAAATGACATCTGAGTTTAATAAAGAGAAGTCTGTTATGTTAAGCTGACGAGCAGGACCACACCTCACGCATGCCCTTTCCTGTTTCTACACTATAAATACTACCTGGTCCCATGGCGTGCTGAGTAATCGGTCCCAGTTAGAAAAAAGTATTCATTAATCACAGACTCTCACAGAATGAAGAGGCTTTATAACTGGGCTGCAGGAAAACCCTGGGCAATTGTTTAGAATAGTTAAGAGATTAATTAAGTTATACAAATATTTTTATCATACAAATTTATCAAATGATGATCGTGAAATGTGAAAGAGCCTTCGTATATATTTAAGTTTTATAACTTGGTCTGCTGACAGTGGCACAGATTATGAGTGCAGCAGCACCACAATAAACAAAAGACTGTCCTCATGTGGATATGATCCCACATTGTTATGTCCAAAGACAGCTGCTTCACGGATGAGCTCTCCAGCTGCATAGAGGGCCGGTCTATGTATCATAAAACGGGTCATCAGCTTTCCTAGAGTCATAAATAAAATCCTTTCATTTATATGCATACATACATGCGCCTCAATTGAATGATTACAAAACAAAATATTAAAATTGTGTCCAATTTGTGACCACCGCAGTACAATCACTTTCATCTTATCCTTTACATCGGTGGGAGTCGCTGCTGTCTCAGAGACAAAAGCCACTTGCACAGTAAACAAACAAGACTTCAGAACAATAAACCCAAACAGACACCGAACACTGTCACAGCACAATCCGCCCGCCGCTTCTGGGAACAATTACTCGTCACAACAGAGGTGACCTGACTACAGAGCGCACAGACGGGGGATCTGTCCCGGGAAGGCGGCGATGAGAGAGCAAACTGCCAATCATCTTTTGTCTCCGTACGAAAATACAAAAACAATAAACATCTCCCGCGTCCTCCCCCCGCTGTACACGCCGTCTCTTTAGCATCTCAATAAGGCAAACTCTCAAGTGGAAATCAGCAAGGAGAAACCTAAAGAGGGCATATGGAAAATCAACTTTTAAGTATGTTAGAATTGTCACCTCTACACACAAAAAAGTTCTTATTCATTAAGGCAAAACACTGCAGGTTTGTGATGTGATGTTCACAACCGAGCGGCTCAAACCAATTTGTAAAATCACTAAAGTGGAAATGTTGTTGCAAGAGGGGAATGGATTTGGTTTACAGCTCGGTCGTCTCTGTCGCCTTTCATGTTCCACACAGGTAATAAATGTGTCAATATTTGTGAATGAATAAGCGTGGGGAAACCGGCCGGTGCGATGTTGTCGTTACTTCCTAGATATCTTTGGCTCGATTTTGATCTTTTTTTCCCCTCTGCCATTATAACAAAGAAGTTAAGGGAGAAGACTTGCTAAAAATCTCTACAGTGACTACTGCATGTCACCGGGCCTCGCCTTAAACATGACATTCAAATCCTTTGACCAAATCTTTATAACTAATGAAATAAACCATGAAGGTTGAGTTGAAATCTCTACATAAGAATTTAGAGAATAAAACGGGAGAAAAAGTGCATTCATACACTCAGAAAGCCTTGACTTCAGTGGTTTGATGTTTATTGAAAGCAACCATTTACTATGGAACATATCAGGAAAAAAACTAAAACTGAAAATCCATACAGCGCCCAAAGAAATATGTGGAGGATGTGGATCTGCCCTGTCCACAGGGGCGTGGGCCCCTCAGGCAGAGCGAGCAGATGTGAGGCTATACCCCCGGGCTGCCAGCATTGTTATATGATTCATACTCAAACAATCCTTTTAGAATGGTGATTCTCAAACTTTTTAAAACCATATCCTTTTATTTGGCAATATGGCCTTTATATTCAACTATATTTAACTTGTTTTTAATAGATCAGAAACAAATTAATACGCCTTTTTCTTTTCAACGTAAAGCACAGCTTTACAAATGAATACTTTCCACTCTGTTAACACAATATATTTTCCAATTTATTGGCCGTATTAGACATTATATTTAAGTTATACAACAAAGGTTAAGGTGTCCAAAGCCCGAACAAGGCATAGGGCCATTATTACAGTAAGCAAGTACAGGAACTCATTTAAAAGTGCGCATCAAACATTGGACACAGTTCACAGACTTCCAGGATGGTACTCACACAAAGTCCATGCAATACGATAGAGCTGGATAAATCTTGATTTTGATGGCCGACTACTTTCGAGAAAGGCCCATTCTTTTTGGATGGATATTACAAACTTATTATTTGTATTTTGGTTAATCATTCCACTTAACAATGTTCCCAGATTATTTTTGATAATCTTGTTAATATAAAATGTAAGCCGTTGGTTAACAGTTAACCGATAAATGTTTGATAAAGTTGCTAACCACTCATACAGCCACAGGGTCACTAACCGATCAAATACACACTGTAACACAATAAACACCTTTTTTCCCCCGCATACAAAGCTGCATAATGCATCTTGCCTAAACCCATACACAGTAAATGTTCCAGTGTTAATTTGACACTGTTTGGTGTCTATATAGTTCACACCTTCTCAGTGTGAAAGTGAATGACACTCTTCAGTGTTAACTTCAGGTCAGACACCATGAGTGACAGTAACATGACGCTAAATACAGTGTGCTCTTTGTTTCCAGTAAAAAGGCTGAGGCCTCATTGCTCTTCAGTCACAGAGTGACAGGTGAAGAAGGAAGTCATGGAGATTCTGCTTTAGACAGAAATTCAGACTTCTGATGGATATAAGAAGTAACGACAAAAAAACTAAGTGTTTACAAGTTTAAGAGGTGAATCTCTTTATATACTGTACTTATATTATGTATAATAAATTAAATAAACCAAAACATGTAAATTGTATCTGCTGTAGAGTCATGTTTGACCCAGTTCCTCTGAGTCATGGTGCAGCAGGACTGATGTGGACAGATGTTACAGAAGAAGCTCATGAGGTTCATTTATTCAACAGTTACTATAGTAACTATAGTAACTATAGTAACTGTTTTCTCCAAAGTAAAAGTAGATCTACCACAGTCCTATCCACATCTATCATGGTCCACCATGACCCACCACGACTCAGAGGAACCGGGACACACATGACCTACTACACTGGATAGAAGTGGATGTGTTTTATAAATATATAAACCAAAACATATTATGTAATTTTAAAGGTCCTATATCGTGCAAAATCGACTTTTTGGAGCTTTTAGCCATGTTGTTATGCTATTTCCTTATCAAAAACACCCCCAGAGCGGTTTTTGGCTTCATTCACGCAGTTCTAAGTAATCCTCCTGAATCCTGCTCTCTGAGCAGCTGTTCCGCCCTCTCCTGGTAAACAACTGAGCTGTTCAGTTGTGTCGTCACAAAGGAATGGAAGTGCTCTACGTCTGTAATGTAATGCCTTACGGCCTGGTTTTTATTTATAAAACAGCTTTTTCATTTTTGTTGTTGTAAGAGAGCAATAAAGAAAGAAAAAAAAAAGAACTCTCCGATGCGTCTGTGCTGTCCCATGAGGCTAAACAAATGCACCCCCGGCCGGAGGATCCATGGATCGGAGCAGAAGTGTTGTTTTTGAAGACTGAGCTCTTTCTAACCTACTCTGGACACCGCCTGTTCTTTTTTCTTACCCAACCATAATGTCACGGATCCGCGTTTGGCTACGAGAGGAAAAGGACTATTCAACCTTCCTAAAGAAGAGTGCACTCGCCAGAAGTTGGAATTTCTTTCTGGGATTCAGCGACTTTATCAACCAACCTGATGGATGCTTGGTGAACCTTGGCCAGAATCAAAGTGGATTAACCTTTATAACCAACACGATCTCATAACCCGATGGGGAGGCCAGGCTGAGCGGTGAGTCAATAAAAACGTGTGTTAGCGTGTGTGTTAGCGTGTGTGTTAGCCATTTATGAAACTGTGTTGCACATGTCAACTCCTTATAACTGCATTATGTGAAGTAACTTCCCTTATTGCAGCGATATTTATATTTATAATACTGCAAATGTGGAATGAGCGGAGAGAGGGGCGGAGTTAACCGAATCGAAGCGTTTTGTCTTCCAGGTAGGGAAAATACCCCCAGAAAATACTTATATTTCTCTCAAAAATGAGTACTCCATAGTGATAGAGGTACAATATATCATATAAATGCTTATACTTTACTTTGGAATGGCTAAAATAGCATGATACAGCTCCTTTAATAATTTTTATTTCCCTGCAATACTTGATATAAATAAACAAATTAAGTTTCAGTACTTAACTTGTACTTCCATCAGCAGTCTGAATTTCTGTCTAAAGCAGAATCTCCATGACTTCCTTCTTCACCTATCAGTCAGTGACTGAAGAGCAATGAGGCCTCAGCCTTTTTACTGAAAACAAAGAGCACACTGTATTTAGCGTCATGTTACTGTCACTCATGGTGTCTGACCTGAAGTTAACACTGAAGAGTGTCATTCACGTTCACACTGAGAAGGTGTGAACTATATAGACACCAAACCGTGTCAAATTAATACTGGAACATTTGCTGTGTACCAAAATAAAGTAACAAAAAGCAGCAGTTAGACAATACCATATTTATATCACTTACCTCTGGCTGAGTACGTCTACAGTGAGTATAGAAACAGCAGCATTAGGCCAAACTCCAGTAAACTCTGGCTATTCATTTTTCAGGAACATCCCTACTCTAAAACCACTTGAAAAGTCCTTCAGTTCTTCCAAAAGCGCCTCCCATGCCGCCGTTCAAAGCAACCGAAACTGCGAAGAGTATAAACTGTGACACTTGAACAGAAAGTGTAGAGGCTTGTCCAATTGAGTAGAAATATCTTCCGTTAAATGCATGTTTTACACAACCAGGCCGTCCCTCATAAAAGAATCATCCTTTATGCCCGTGGCGCTTTGAGGGTGCGCTCCCTCTGGTGATGGTGCAACACGCTCTTAAACTTACACTCTATGCACTCACCTTTGGATAACCTGCTCTAATATTGATCCTTTTGCCTTCCGCAACTGCCCACATCCATTGAGATACGCCATCATTGCAGTATGTCCAGGATTGCGGCGGTGTGAATAGTTAATTGTATAGACTTGGTGTTGATATCACACTGCGGGGGCCTTGGCATTGATATCACACTGCGGGGGCCAAGGGGAAGAGATTTGGAGGTGGCTGAAGAAAATGAAACCAGTGTTGTTTTCGGTATAAGACAATTCACCTTATTCCGGAAGTTCCCATGGGCGCCGCCATTAATTGTGCCCGCCCCCTCACTCCTATTAGTTTACATAGGACTGGAGAAGTCAAGATAAAACCAGTTACTACATGAACACAAAGTCGTTTTCAGGGCGCGCAGAGAAACGGTGCAGTGTTGACTTGTTGGTGCAAATGAACATTTTACAGAAATCAATCTACTAAACATCAGATTTGAGCGCCGAACATATTCCCTGGTTGTCCGCTTAATGAACAGACTCTACCGGAAGTGCCAATACAGAGGAAGTGCCGATCCAAAGCAAAAAGAGGCAAAAGTGGGCGGAATAAGGTGAATAATTTTTCATTTTTATGACGATGACGCAACCGTGACAAGCAAAAAATAGCTCTTCGGTCACTAAAACATGACGAGACGTTTATTGTTTTCCACTACACAAAAACTTGACTAAAACATTTTGAGTTTTCGACTAAAACTAGACCAAAACCTTTTGAGTTTTTGTCGACTAAAACTAGGCTAAAACCTTTTGAGTTTTCATTGAGTAGATAGAACTAGACTAAAACCTTTTGAAAATCCTTTGGGCCAGATCTTGTGCCTGGCTCACGAGGTGCGCAGTCCTCTAGCGAACTGAGATCTTCCGAGTGGCGGATATGCGCTATTCGCCTCTGCCACTTGTGAAAGGGCGTCACAAGAGGAGGTGACTGCTCTGATGGGAGCACCGCTGATATTCATTTCCTCGTTTACATCGCGTGCCTTGTGTTCTTCCTTAGAGGAACAGGTCACCGTTTTTCCATACTGTGATATGTTCTTACCTGAGCTTAGACGAGTTGATACGTACCTGTCTGGTCTTTGTGCGTGCCCGTGGAAGAGCGCGGTCGCTTCTTACTTCACCCCGTTTGGAGCTATAGGAATATACTGGGAGGGGCCAAATGCTAACAACATCTTTGGTCTTTTTGCGTGACTGAGGGCACACAGTTCTTCCATACTGAGATATGTTCTTACCCGAGCTTAGACAAGTTGATACGTACCTGTCTGGTCTTTGTGCGTGCCCGTGGAAGAGCATGGTAGTGTCCCAACTTCACCCCAGTTTGGAGCCATAGGCACACATTGGGGGAGGCCAAATGCTAACAACATCTTTGGTCTTTTGGCGTAACTGAGCACACGCACAAAGGACAGACAGGTACGTATCAACTCGTCTAATCTCAGGTAAGAATATATCTCGGTATGTAAAAATGGTGGACTGTAACTTTAAGCCTTGAGCTCTCACAGGTCAAACTAAAAACTTTATTAACCCCATCGTGAGCTAAACAATGTTCATGTCTCGAGAGAGAAAGAGCTACAGCCGTCCGCTGTGGTGAGGACCGGCCTGCGCTTGGCGTAAACGCGAAACAAAACAAATGCACATGTTAACCCCCCACTCCCTCCACAACTCTCTCCCTCCCCCTTCCCGGCTGCGGAGTCGATCTGGTTGGAGGAAAAAGGTGTCTCCACTCCAGTACTTCCCATTTAAATGCACTAAGTCTAGAATGGCAAGATCACAAAGTGCGCTCCTACTCAGCGCAAAATGTTACGCTATACAGTAGTCTGCGGTTTGAGACACGAGATCGGGCCCTTTGAGTTTTCGTCGACTAAAACCTTTTGAGTTTTTGTCACCTAAAACTGGACTAAAACTATCACATTTAGAAATGACTAAAATGTGACTACAACTAAAAGCATGCTCGTCCTAAAACTGAGAGGGTTGTCAAAAACAAAAGTAGACAGCAATGTTTAGAATTTTGATGACAGTGCGACAGTAGTTCCGTGCTAATAAATATGTCGTTGTCTTCCACCCTCAAAAGGACCGCCCACACTCAGACACTCGTCATACTGAGAGATCCATGGAGTTCATATGAGTTTTACAGATATCACGGGCGCTGAATCATTATTATCAAAACAGCTTCTTATTGGTAACTTGTAGAACAAACTGGCCCCTGAAATTTGAAAAGGGAATAACTGTTGGAATCAATTGACAATCTTGTATTCGATTACATTTGTTTTGCTACCACAAATTTGAATTGCAAACACAGCATTTGTGACGGAGAAACGGTCCAGGTAGAAAAGTAAAAAGCCTGAAAACAGCATAACTCCATTAAAACTAAATCCTACACTTGGAGAGCAGAGATTTATCTTGTTCCAAAGTTGGTCCATAAACATCCCAACAAACAACCAAACGAAAAGCCAAAGCAGATTGCATCCCACCTTTTCAATTAAATTAGCACAACATAATTGAGCAGACTGTTGACTATTGTTATTCTATGGGAGCGACTGGCAGCTATTTTGTTGTTAAGCCTGCATTAAGCGAACAATGGCAACCACGCAAACGGCAGCAGATGTTCGGCTGGCTCAGACTTGATTCCCCCAAATGAAGTTGCACAAATCAACTCGAAACGCGGTGAACTCCGTGATATAAAACGGATTGATGTTTTAATTAGGCGCTAAATTCACCAAATCAGCAAATTGCAGCTTTCCTAGCCGGCCCGCGGAATATAGATCCCCCCAGTGCCGTAGGCAGACCACAATTTCCCCCTTAAACATCCCCGGCGCTTCATCTCCGAATGTAATCACCGGACTGCGATGAGCAAATATTCAAATTTCCTCAATTCGTCATGTTTGATAAGTCATAACTTTGGGTGGTTTTCAGCCGAGCGGGGGAGAGAGTGAGTGGCTTAAGCAGGCGAGAAGTGGGGGAATCTGCAGACTGGAGCACACCACACATTCACGACTGTAGATTTACAGGCCTTATACCTGACAACTTTAACTTATTAACTTTACTAACATATTTCTATACGCACGTTTCACAGATTCCCCAGGAACATTTGTATCATTCCAATGTGATTTCCTGCATTCTGGTGCATTTTAGATCATAATTAATACTTTCAACTGGTCCATTTGCTGGTGTTAAAGAATACATTTTCTGGGGTCCCCTTCAAATTGGGGACTCTCAGCAAATGCCCAGTTAGCCCCCTTCATCGTTACGGCCCTGCCAAAAGGTACAATGAAACAAAGCCTTGTGCTTAGTTGAGGACAGTCAGTCAGAATGCACAATGAGAAGATCTCCACATGAATGTCCATCAATATTTCTCCTGAAATGTTGGTGGACATGTCCCAATGGTCACTACTTAAACTTACGGCCATGCATCCATAATTCAGCGTTTGTTCAAATAGTGATGGCGCAGTAGGTGAAAGAGTTGATCTGTTATCGCCTTTGCTCTGCCCGATCTCGTCACATCTCTGAAGCTAAGCAGGAAGGGCCTGGTCAGTACTTGGATGGGAGACCGTTTGGGAACACCAGGAAGCCTGGGGTGAATGTAGTCTATGAGTGGTGGAGGTCGGAGGAGTCGATGGCGCAGACCGGTAGCCTCGCTTCCGTCAGTCTACCCTTGGGGCAGCTGTGGCCACAATAGTAGCTTACCATCACCCAGTACGGTGTGAATGAATAATCTTCTGGAAAAGCGCTATGTAAGACTAATGCATCATTATTATTGTAAGTTGAGACCATTTACATAAAACACTTGCAAGTGCCATGTGTCATTTAGTCAGACTAAACAGACTAAAACAAAGAAGCATAGCACCAACCTATACACACCTTGTATAGATCAGAATTCCCACAAATCTGTGTTTTATACTATAATATATTTCCTGGGTTCAAGTCTGAAAACTTATTTTGCTTCAGTTTGTGTGGCTATTATGCTTACAATGTGTCCCCTCCAAGTCAATGAAAGCTATCAATAATGACTATTAGGCTACTACAGACTTGCTGTAAGGTTAAGGCATGTAATTTGTGAGAAAACTAGTGAAATTACATGAAAACTTTGTAGGTAATCGAAGGCACAGTCTCCAAAGAATGAATGGCCTAAGTCTGTGGTCGTGAATGTGCTGTGCTCCGGACAGCAGGTTCACAATGTGGGAAGCAAACACCGGACTGGCCACAGAGATGTGGAAGATCACCGTAAATGGAGCGGAACAGTTTTGGTCTGGGGCGGAGTGTGATAAAGGCGGTCACACAGGATGGAGAGTAGGGAACAGATAGGAAAGATACACGGGTCCCATAAAAGTCACTCCTACATGTTTTTACAGCTTTCCGCCAATCTTCAGAGTAACTTTTCAGAGTTTGATGCTTCTGTGACTTT
Source organism: Neogobius melanostomus (assembly GCA_007210695.1). NCBI lineage: Eukaryota > Metazoa > Chordata > Actinopteri > Gobiiformes > Gobiidae > Neogobius > Neogobius melanostomus. Next base: position 582,100 of record VHKM01000612.1, read on the forward strand.
TGCGATTGTTGTAATCTTTTCCATCAGGGCAGGATGACTTTGGGGGGGGGAACAACAACTCTAATTACAGTAAGAGTAGATTGTGTTTAGAGAGTAGATTGAGTTTACTTTTAGTAAAGTCAAAGTAAATAAACCAAACTCACCCTTTACGATGTTTATTTTATGCCGTTTTGTCGACTTGCACATACATTTTTTCAGGAAACCACCTCAACATTGCATTGCATTTATTCACAAATACCGACAAGTTAGGTTACTGTGTGACCAATGGCCACTGGCTGCTCTGCTTTGCGACAACGACACTGGAGGCCGCCATTGCTCCGCCATATAGCCGCTAGTCCCCCATTGGAATGCATTGCACTTTAGACACATTAAAAACAACTTTAATGCCCGGTGCCTAATTTTTTGCTGCACGCGCTACACGTCACACAAGGGCCGAGTCTACAGTGAAGATCCCGCCCTTATGCCCTTATTAGGAACATGCTTCGTCAGAGCTGGGGAGAAGGAGTCTGTAAATCCGCCATGATTTCCCCCTCGAACATGGTCATTATGGTAAACGGGGAGGAGTGAGGAGGAGTTGTCCATTATTTGTACAGTCTATGTGTGTGACACATGGAATCCTGCGGACAAGACTCTGTATTCCAAATATGGTCATTTCCTTTGTGCAGACAGCAATAGCTAAAGTGGTGGTAATAAACAGGCGAATGCACAGACGCCGCAAAACTTTAGAAACCAGTTTCTTCTCCAACTTGTACTTTACAATATTTTGGAGGTTTGCTCGGATCAATTTTCCAATATCAAATTCCAGTTATATATAGACAATGCATAATTGCATCAAATGCCTTTTTATGTTTGAAAACATAAAATTCTCAGCTGTGTCAAGTTTCAATCCCTAAATTATTATTTGTCTTACGTTAAAGTTTTTAAATTTAATATATTGCCGGAAATTGACCGCCTGGGCCTTCAATGAAGCCCCTCCCTTTGCTGATCTCAGGAACTAATCAGAATCCCTGGTGCCATAACTTTGACCAATGAGACAAGCTTTCTTGTGAACTGGCCAGTCAGGTCCAATCAGGAAGAAAAGGGGGAGGGAGCTTGATCGTTTACTTGTTTGTTTTTCTCCGTTTCTTTTGCAATATTACAGACTCTGGTTTTAAAGATGTGGCCCCAGGGAGACACCTAGGATGCGCCTGAACCAAATAGCCCCCTCCCCCTTAAATACAAAATACCATGCACGTACCTGGAGTGTTCAAAAGGCGAGACCTCCTGCAGTAGTAGGCCAGCTCCTGTTGGCAGTGCTCCGATTGGTTGATGACGCCCATCAGCTGCTCCTCCTCTGAGGCGTAGTGGAAAAAGGCGGCGTGCTGAGGCTCGTCCGGAGAGGGGCTCACTCGGGTCAGCTCCGTGTTGTTGTGTTGTATCACCATCCACGCTCGGTCCTCTGCGCACAGCACGGACAACAACAGAACTGAGCGACTACATAACAGTCGATCAACCAGGCCATCACAGCAGGACAGCACAATACAATATTCAACATTTCAACAACAGAGCTTTTTCTCGCTACATGTTAACAAAATGGTGAAGCTGAAAAACTACCCCTGCCAACATATTCACCCAGATCACAAACACTGTTTTCTAATCCCAGATGTTTATTGTTTTGCGATACTTCGGAGACTTATTTCAGACCAGTGGTTCTCAAACTTACAACACCAAGTATCACCTCATAAAATATTAAACCTTCCATGTACCACCAGGCCTAAATCATGATCAAATAAGGGCTTCAAAACAGACCTATATTGAATCAGATTATGTCTAAACTGCCTGTAAAGCATGTCTAAACCAAGATCTGGATGAATCAGCCGATTTAAATCCACTTGACCTCACTTTATATTTATTTATTCATATTTATTCAGTTAATGCAAAAACATGATGACGTTGTACATGACTAAATTGTGAGTTTTCATGAATGAACGCGGTTATTTAAAGCCGTGAACTCATTCATGATCATGAGTAATTCCTCACTTCCGAAATGCAGTACGTGCCAGGTCAATATTGAGGCGAGTTTCGCAAACACGAGAGAAAGTCTGGAGGTTGGGACAATAACATCAGTGTAAAAGTGCCAGAACTGTAGAAATATTTGTGGGACAGGGGAATCACAATCTAACAGCGCTGTAAAGTAGAATTGAAAGACCTAGTGGAACCAGCGGAAAGGAAAAAAAGTTGAGCTTGAGCCGGAGAAACACTCCCACAGAGCATCGAAGAAAAATAGGTTTTATTGGTTAGTCAGTATCACTCAGTCACTTGGTCACTCATTTAAATCACTATTTATCATATTGGGTCATGCTGCACGGCCATACCATCTCTGTAGTACAGCCATAACCTTGTTTCCATAATAGATAAATAGACTAATCACAACTCGGCTAGTGCTTAACATCCACAGCTTGAAAATACACTCACTGAGGGTAGTTCTGCTCTTGCTAAAAACATAATTATTGCAAGGAAAGAATGTCCTTTGCTGTGCTTCCATGTAGCCTTTAGGTTGAACATTGACACATATTGAGTAGCCATGTGCTCCGGGTGCGACTCTATCGCAATACAATAGAACTGTCATCTGCCATCACTGGGTGTTCACCATCCTCGCCCACCGTGTCTATATCTGGTGGGTGTGGTCGCCATGGACAACAGCTCTGAGGAGGCTGTCTGGATGGACAGCGAAACTGTTAGCTCTTTTCTAAAGTAAGTCCAGTTGTTTTGATTCACCCATTTTTGAGTCTAATTAACTACCTGGATGACTGAGAAACTACATTGTTTAGAACTGGGAAGCCTTAAAGGGATATTTCGGGATTTTTGACATTGGGCCTCATTTCCTAGTTATCCAGAGTGTTGTTGATGTCTGGAGATATTTTTTTCTTAAATTCATGCAGTTCTTATATTTGAAGAGTCTAGTGGCGCTAGGCTAGGGCAAGGCTAAAGCATTTCTATGGTATCAGTTAGCCTGCATTAAAAACATTCTGACCCACTCCACAGTGCACCTGAGGCAAATCATTTAGAACGACAGACTTAATAATTAGAATAATAGAATAATTTTAACCATTTTGCATTTAAAATAACTTATATTTGAGCAGCACCAGCTTTGTGGCTGTAAGCTAACGCAGCGGCGGAGTGATCTGCGAGAAAATAGTCCCTCAAAATGCGGTAATTCATGTGATTCAAGGTCAGTTATATTCCAAAAATGATTCTATTAACACAGACATTTATATGGTTAGTCTGGCGTTCTAAGTGATTTGCCTCAGCTGCACTGTGGAGTGGGTCAGACTGTTTTTAATGCAGGCTAACTGATACCATAGAAATGCTTTAGCCTTGCACTAGCCTAGCGCCACTAGACTCTTCAAATATAAGAACTGCATGAATTTAGGAAAAAAAAATCTCCAGACATCAACAACACTCTGGATAACTAGGAAATGAGGTCCTATGTCAAAAACCCTGAAATATCCTTTTAAGATACCAATAGGACTAAAATAGCATGTGTCTGCCACTATAATACTACATCTGCAGCCGCTGTTGTGGTGTTTAAAGGGGCTCAAAGTGCTGGGAAATACTTGTTTTTGTCTCTACTTCCTGTCTCTGTTTGTGCATGCGTAACTCAACTCAAGATTGACCAAGCACGTATTTCGGAAGTGAGGAATTAATCATGATCATAACAGAGGACAAGGACCAACCTTTGTATAAACTATATATAATCTATACATTTTACAATGTCTTTTCTGCTGTTCAGAGAATAATACAGAATAATCTTGTTGAGACGCATTCTTAGGTCGCCTGCCTGCATATTTCTCACCTTTATCATTTTTTTAAAGCATCGCAATCATTATTTCATCATTCTGTTTTTGCCATTTGTGACAAAACCACTTCTGATAAGGCACAGCTCAGTGCTATACATGTTGCTCTTTTAAAAGATTGAGGCATATCTTTAAATTGATCAAAGCTGCAATGCTTTAGTTTAAGCGGCACATTCATTAATGAACTCACGATGAACTTATGATGACTTCATATTTAATGTGAGTATGTACAAAGGTCGGCCCTTTCTGTATCTTCTGCCCACACAATTTAACATGATCATGATTTATTATTCATGATCATTGATGAGTTAACTGTATTTGGGTGATTGACATGACGTGCATATTTTTGTGTCCGAGTGTTATATTTCTTTTATAAATAATTTCATCTTTTCATTACATGTATCACTTTATTCTACAAAACCTATTTAGTTTAAACACATTTTCATCACATTTCATAATTTCATAATTGTATGTTAAATATCTTTCAAATAAGCCATGATTTGTGAATATTAATAGTTTTAAAGCTTTTGAGATCACTAAAAAACTTTTGTCCGGCAATTTGTAATCTTAAAATATCAGGGTGGCACAACCGTAAGAACAGGGCTGGTATTTTGAAATAAAGAATAGTATCAGCAAACAGGACATGACATCAGCCAGAAGAACAAGTTGTCTTTATGTCTGAGTGAAAAGGTTTGAAAATCTCTTTCAAGAATTGAGAAAAATACCTTTTTTCCGACTCATAGGTAAACTGTCACACTTTCAGTGTCAGGTGGTACAACCGATGTAAATATTGGAAAATATGATTTTATTATAAAAGTCTTAATTTGTTTTAAAAGTAAACGTTTGCCCATGCTTACAAATGCTAAAGCTAATGTAAGAGTCCACATAAAAGCCAATTTAATTTGAAATTAGTTGGTAATGTCAGGTGGTGCAACCAGAAAGTCAAGTGGTGCAACTGCAAAAAAATGTCAAATTACCATCTAAAAATTATAGGGATGCACTGATCCAATACTGGTATAAGTTATCAGAGTCAATACTAGAAAAACAAATCGGATATTGGTTTAAAATATCCGATACTGAACCGAACACTCATGGTCCTCCTGTTTTATTGCTGATTACAGCATCAGTCAGTTACAAATTACAGATGAAATGTTCAGAGGAGAAAGACTGTCTAAGATATACTTGGCAAAGATTTGACTTTGTACAATTTTTTGGAAACTATTTAAATTTTAGAAAAAACTTGGTTGCGCCACCTGACACGTTTTTATACAGAGAAGCTACAAATACATCAAAAAAATACATTTAAATACTTTTAAATGTTATTTAACAAACATAACTTGTTTAAACACAAAATTATAGACTCAAAATATGCATGCCATCATTTTATGAAAAACCTGTTTGAAAATATGTTTTTTGACCCCTTATACGTCATTGACCCATTTACTCATGAAGCCTCAACTAATTGACATTAATTCACAATGAAATTATGCAGGAATCAATGCTCGACTTCATCATGAGTTATGCATTAATTTATCATGAACTATGCATTCGTTTATAATGAGTTATGCATTAAATTATGAATCATGCATTAATTTACTATGAACTATTCATTTATTATAAAGCTATGATAAAAAGTTACCATATCTTTTTAAAGACTGTAAAAGCATTGGTGCACATTGAGCCTCTGAACCCTTTGACCCGTTTATGCCCGGATAGGTTCCCCTCGCCCTAACCCTGATGTCCTACCTGTCATGTTGCAGTAGACCGGCTGAGGTCTGATGGGCCCGCTGCCGTCCACGTCGACGTAGTAATGCCCGCTGGTGTTGCCCCTGTGCTTGTAGGCCTCACACGACTGCTCGTACGCCGCTGCGGACGACAACACCACATCACTTGGATTGCATATTCATGAGAAATGATAATTCCGCTAATAATGACTTTCTATTGAGTGAACAGCGGCAATCTCGGAATAAATACGGGCTCCCAAAATTAGCACGCTCTCAGGAGGATAGGTTTATTGTTGCATATGAAGCCAATCAATAGTTAATTAAACGCTTCATAGCAAAAGGCAGCGGCGAGTTCTCTGCTCGGGCGCGCAAAAATAAAAAGCGAGATATTACTTTTTCTAATCACTTTTGAATATATTGCTATTACATTATACGCTAAGGAATATTACAGATAAAAGGACGTGAAATCGGAAGGCGGAATGAACGGTAAATATTGATATCAGTTTGAGAGAATGCATGGAAGATTAATAGTTTGCTGATGATGAAATATGTTCTGTTTTTGACTGGAACCGTCTAAATATGTGGGGAAAGCATCTAGTGTGGCAATGTTTAAAACCAAGCTGAAAATTATTCTATTTGGTTGTGCAATGTATATACATTTTCAACACATGTATATCTTACCTTGTTATTTAACCATTCTACTACGTTGAGCTTTTAAAATGTTACTTGTGTTTGCTGTGGGGCATATTGAGTTGCTTTGTGTACGCACTGTGCTTTATAAATAAGACTGCATTGCCTTGTCATCCGTTACTGCAGGGGAAACCTGTCATGAGCGGTGGGAGGAGATCAGTGATGTGCTTGGGGGCTCTCACGAACAAACCAGGATCACGGTCCCCCTGGCCCTGCACGTTTGACTCATGCTTCAACCTACAGTAGGTGGCTAAGTAACCTGTCAGGAGCATGACAAATCCCCTGGTCTTTGTTCAGCTTGGTGGATTAGTTCAGTGCTAGGCAACGTCATCCAGCCCACCCACATATGCTCTCTGATCAAGAGAATTTTAAGAATTATGACGATACACAACGGAGATCAATGTTGTTTCAAAAGAAATTCTTGGAGGTACTCCCCAGACTATTGTTTGGAGTAAAGCACTTTGAGTTGTTATACTGGATGAATGTTGCTATACAAATAATCTTGCCTAGAAAAAAAATACAACAAACTCAGCGCGCTATCAACCAAACATTCCCATAACCCTGGCCTATATTGACCATGATGTGAAAATATCTCTTTTAATCTTTGCACCAAACACCATCCAAACTTTCCCAAAGATCCTCTATGACAACGGGGTCTGTCTTCTGGGTCACATCTGTAATGTGAAAGTTTGTTTTCTCATATTTTATAATTGATCACAGTAATGCTTTGGTGGTACACTGTAAAATGTAAAATTTGTTTCAACTCAAAAAACTCATTCCAAGGGCTGCCAAGAAATTTTATGTGTAACCAATAACCATTTTACAATCTAGTCAATTTGAAATTTGAGATTCACCTCTTTCGTTCAATTGTATTCTTAGGTTGACATAACTGTTTCCAGTTGTCTGAAGTGAAAAACGTCAGTTACAAATTAAATCAGTTGTGTCAACCTAAGTTTTTCACTTCAGACAACTGGAAACAGTTATGTCAACCTAAGAATACAATTGAACGAAAGAGGTGAATCTCAAATTTCAAATCGACTAGATTGTAAAATGGTTATTGGTTACACATAAAATTTCTTGGCAGCCCTTGGAATGAGTTTTTGAGTTGAAACAAATTTTACATTTTACAGTGTAGAATATTTTTAATTTAGCTGAAGGTTGCCTTCATTACACTGGTTTGCACAGGACAGCATTTACATGAGTTCTTTGGAGGTTTCCAAATTACCGTATGGGTACAAATTGAGGGAGGAGTGGTCTGGGAGACAATCACCAACACCAAATGGAGAAGAAGAAGGGCCTACAGAGGTTATTGTTAATTTACTGAAAGTGTGCTGGACAGAAGTCTAAAAAGGGAAACTGGAGGAATAATCATGTGAAAAGAGCAGCAGTCCTCGCGCACACAGTGGGGAAAGAAGCCTGTGCCCCCTCGATAACAGCATTTATAATGAAATTAAGAACTCTACAAAGTGATCATATTGTAGACAGTGTTCTGGCTTCTATCATTGTGAAATAAGGATGATTAAACCAGAATAGGATCGCCTAAAATACACCATGTTGCTCTGAATTAAATCTGCTTAATTCAAAATTTCCTGGGCGAGGACCCCCAGACCCCAGCAATTCTACCTGCTACATACAACATTCAAGAAGTATCTCAAACAAGAGCCCACCTAGATATATAAACACTCTATATAATGTAGCGTGTTGATTGTCTGTACCAGAGTTCTAACCATGAGATAATGGAGATCAAATTGTTCGCCATGTCCCCAACTCATTCAGCTCTCACAAAGCAGGATTTATACAGTTAGCAGAAAGTCAAATTTAATGCTATTCAATGCCCTTTTAATGTCCAAATACAACATTTTAATGCCATAAACACAAAGAAAACTGGCCATATTTAATTCCTTAGAGATTCAGTTTTAGGCTTTTTGATAACATTTAAGGCCATGATTTTGACACAGTGCCTTTAATGACAATCCCTCTCATACATTGTGATTTACACTCTTAGTTCCGCATTCGTGATCGCATTTTCTCTAAGAAAAGAAGTACCTCAACTATCAGCCACTGTGAAAACAACTGAGTCTTACAAAAGCACCGCCCTTCACTCGCGAATCTTAAATTGTAATACTACCATCCACGCTGCGTCGTCCTCATAATGTGCCCGGGACGTTAATAGAATTAATTTTGTGGGGCCAGAGGTGCGAGATGATAGCGCCGTAATAACCCGCGGATGATGGTTTTATCTGTATCGCTGTCACGAGCTGAACTTTCTCAATTATTAAACATATTTGATAATGGAGCCCGGATAAGGTCTTGTTTTCCCGCAGATCACGTTCATTACAGAATTCTAATGAGGTAATTAGAGAGTTTCATCCATGCCAGCAAGTTTAATGTCAGGTTAGGCTCATGTTTAATGCAACAGGATTATTTTTTGAAACAGCACGGCGCGTCTGTTTATTACAAAGTTTAGCCAGGTGTTGCCATCACAGCACTTGGCCGAAAGAAGCCGTGACTTACTCTGGTTAGCGATTCATCCTCAAATGAGCCAGATGAGCGTGTCAAAGTTAAAGCCACACCGCGTAGAATTTTACCCAATACAAAAATTGAAATACAAGCATTTATTTTATGACCTACTTGAGACCGCGTAGACCAGGGATAGGCAAGTTTGCGTTGTGAAGGGCCGATTTTCTTCATTGCCAAAACACGAAGGGCCGAACCTCACCATTGTAGCCCAAAGTAAAGAACCATTTTCTGCAAATGCCAATGTTGTACATTACATTTGACGTATTGGGATGTTCTGCTAGGAAAAATAAATAAAAATACTGACAGTATTTTCCGCATTTTTCAGTACTTTAGCAGGTATTTGATTCTTATTTGCGTAATAATAATTCTCAAAATCCTCTTTGGGGCCTGACATTGCCTACCCCTGGCGTAGACCTTTTGGAGACCATGTGGAGACTCCACTGAAATCAAATCGTTCGTTTCTAGGAGACTACCTGGAGAGTCACCTTATCTCCAGGGGATGGATCGGAGACATCTCTGTGACTTGCGGCAACTCCAGTCTCCGACTAGTCTCCAGGACGGTGAAATAGACCCTTTATTTGCGTGCAATTAGTTAGAGTAGTGGAGATGTTGCAGAGTCGCGGCAGTCTCCACAACATCTCTGCAACTCTCTCAGGTAAGATAGGCCCTTAAACAGATTGATTAGAAGGTAGTAGGGATGTCAAGATGAACCGGTTTTACCGGGGTTATAAAAGCTCATGGTAAAACGGCATTCACCGGTATAGGCTGAAGAAACAATGTCCAGTGTTAAATCCACCAGCAGCAAATTCAATAATCCAATGTGCAGAGAGCTAATCTTATCCATTTGAAAATTGAATAACTCTGAAAAAGGAAGAGTCCCAAAAGAACCACGTGCAGCGCTGCGTTTGTTATGCCAAAACGAAAGGGAAACCGAGTGAGCACATGGAAATCAACTGATGGGTTAGTTTATTTGTTTAGACCAGTCTTTTGTAATTATAGTGAATTCATGAGACAACAGATCAGAGAGTGAATATATACAGTATTATAGAATATCTTTGGAAAATGTTGCTTCCTTCAGAGATGGCTAATAATAATGTATATGTTTTCAATTAAAACATCAAAATGTACATATCTAAAAGTTATGTTTAGACAACACTGGTTATATCATTCAATCAGTACCAAGGGTTTGAGAGAGTAGGTCAAACACTATGTATGTTTCATGTGGATACTTTGACTCTGTATGTATCTTTAATCTTATTTACCTGGCCAAGAAGTTAGACTATTCTTTCACAACCATCCTTTCAGTCTGTTGAGTGAGACTGACACAGAACTGAGAAACAGATTGTGCAGAATCAAGAGCCGTGTGAATGTCAGGGGACAGAGTTACAAAGTTAACTCTGAATGATGCATGAGGGTTTGAATCATTCAGCAGCTCTCATCTCATTTTTAGCTTAGCTGTTAGGGATGCATGGATGCAGTATCAGGTGTCGTCTTGTCGATACCATGTGATTGTACTCTTACTCATTCTCATTGACGCTAGACAGGGGAGATGAAAGCATTGACTTTTCATGCAGTGGTCAATGTTGAGATTTTCTGCTAGTGTTGTCCCTTATCATCTTAGTCAGAGTTTAGAAAAAAGATGAAATGCTTATTTTATGACCCTTTGTTTGCTAGAGAGCTGGAGATTTTCAGGAAGTCACTACAACATCGCGCCTCACTTGCCGGTTTCCCACACAGCTAAAAACGATAGAAATGTTCATGCGCAATTGCATATCTTTTAGGTCCAACAGACTCCAAACTTTCCAGTCTTGGACTTAATACTATTTGTGAAGGTTTTATCATGGGAACACTGCCGGTTTGTTGGGCGGTCCCCAGAAAGGCGGCACGGTGGTGAAGCGGTTAGGGCTTGTGCTTCACAGATAGAAGATTACGGGTTCTATTCCCACCTGGACGGGTCCTTTCTGTGTGAAGTTTGTATGTTCTCCCGTTTAATCCTCAAGCCAGGTAGCCTGGCACGAGCCAGACTGATCCTCCATGTTAAAGGACCAGGCCACTGTTTTTCCATACTGAGATATGTTCTTACCTGAGCTTAGACGAGTTGATACGTACCTGCCTGGCCTTTGTGCGTGCCCGTGTAAGAGCGTGGTAGCTTCCAACTTCTGGAATTGTGTGATTTGAATCTCGCTGACTCTGGCAAAACCAAGACGAGCCAATCATAGCACGGGAGGCGGGAGTTAACAGTGCGTCATCTTCCACGCTAGGATTTCCCGTCAAACACCTGTGCTCCTCTGGGCTGTAACCAAAACAGTGAAGATGGCGGCCGCGACACGACAACAATCTTTTACCAGTGTCCTTTCTTCTGTTTTAAATGAGCTGGACTTGTCCTTAAAGCCACAGCAAGAAGCTGCTCTGAGGGCTTTCACCGGAACATTTACTCGACTGCCCGTGTGGACTACAAACAATCATGGCGGAGGACTTAAACTCATTTGATTTGTTCGCTCTCGTTCAAACTGCGAGCCTTAGCCCCACCTCGAGTCTCGATTTGGAAAGTGCGTCCTATTACCACAATTCCAGACTGTCTTCATATGTATTTATAAATACATAAATAAAGTCAGTCTGCCTTTATGCCAGGCTACAAGCCAGGTGTTTCTGACCATTAGCCTGGCTCCACATTTGGAGATGGGTCCCAGAGCGCCGGCCTACACTGGCAGCTCACTGCTCCTACAGGTTGCCCCAGCGGTATTGAGGATGGGTCAAATGCTGAATTTCCCTACGGGGATTAACAAAGTATACCTTAAAGCAGTGGTTTAGCTAGGGATAATTTCTCTCCTTCATTTTGACGGGCAGGTTTATAAAAAAATCCGACATGGGCTATTTTTATCTTTCATGAATTAATCTCACATCATAAGCAATTTTTAAAGACCCATTTACATAGCCTATATATAGGCTGCATATTGTGTATGTTAGGAAAAATGTGAGATCGCTGGATAAATGGAGTTAAACTAAACATCTGAACAATCATGGAATACAAATTTTGCTACAGAACTGTGTATGAACTTGTGCGTAAAAGAGGACGACTTATTCAGAGCGTCATCAGCTCATCAATATCAGGGCTCACATTACACGAATACAAATGTAAAGTGGAGCTTATTATTTGCATTTTCTCGATTTTAACGGGACAATATTTACCATCACTGCACAACGCGCCACGCACAGAAACACACACACAGGTGGGAAAGAGAGAGAGGGAGAGAAATAGATCGTCCTGAGACTTACGAGAGTTAAAGGGGCTGTGTGGAGTTTGGCAGTTTTGTACTCGCAATTGCCCCCTCAGGCCAAACGCGTAACTGCAGCCTCGATGTGGCTTTACAAGCACTAGAAATAACAGTCCCGTCCTGGTCAATTTACAGATTTGCAGACGTGACTTCAACTGAGGTAAGAAACTTACTTAAGTTACTGTTTTGTAAGATATTTGGACCAAATCAATTTGATTGAATATTTTCCAAGATGCAATACTTGAGCAAATGCAGCAAAGTGAATCAAGGGAAGAAGCCAAGTAATACAGATAAACGAATGAATGACGTTTGAAGGAGAAAAAAAATACTTGTATACTTTGTATGCATACATAGACGTAGGCCCAATTGAAGATATTTCCACTGGTAGAAATGCTACTAGGAAAAGCCAAAATCGTCTCTTCAATTTCCTGGGCCCAAAGTTAGCGTAGCTAACTCGTAAACTATATTGTAAACGGCACATGTTCACTTTTTGTAGTCATTTCACTACTTATAAATCCGTTATGCTTATTTTGCGGCCAAGAAAAGCTAACATTAGCAACATTATTTTTGCCATTGTAAATACAGCACCATTACCACTGTTACTACTCAAATGTTTTGGAGGTACAGCACAATTACTGTTATTACTGACACTTCTCTGCTACTAATACTACACAACTTCTCTGTAGGTATAAAACTATTAGATCAACTATTTTGGTAACTAAATCCATCCTTCTGAAGTTACCACTTTAAGTGACTTTACAGGCATATAGAGGCAATCAAGATGAAAAGGCCAGGGCTCATTCTACTCACCAGGGCATTGCTGGAGCATGTATGAGGAAGACATTTTAAATTTGTATACATTTATTTGTGGTTTAACTTATGTATAGTCCCTTTAAAGTTAAAGAGTGGCTCCAGATGAGAAGGATATTATTAGCCTTTAACTGCATTTGCATCATAGTTTTCTTCCCCGTGTTGTTGTTAGTGCCCAGAAAGTTAGCTAGCTAGGCAGTGATACAAGTGAAATAGAGAAGCTGCTTTGAGACAGAGAGCCCCGCGCGCTCTGAAAAACAGCAGCGCTGCGTCGTTATTTTAATTACGGCTTGATTTTCAATCCTTCAAAATGATGGACGCCCTTTGAAATTTTCAGCCAAAGCTTAAAATATTCCGTAAATGACGGCGAATTTTCGGTTAATGTAACCTCTGCCTTAAAGGCTCTTTTCCACATGCAGGCACGTGTCAGCCCAATGGCTCTTTCACCCACTTTGTCGAGCTTTTCCATAACAAAGGCCAGGGCCAAACTGGTCTGACCAGGTATAGGTTTTGGGCCCGACCTCTGGCTGTGGTCAAAGCGCGCTAACCCATGTCTGATGTGACGTGAACAGACTCTGGCCTCTGATTGGCAACGACAGTGTGGACAGCCCTCACTATTGACACGCAGGTCATACGGATTTAATATTTCACAACATCATACCGCTGTACTAAAAGGGATTTTTGCCGATATTAGCATTTAGCCACTGTTAGCACAGCTTTAGTTGGTGTTAGCATAATTTTGCATGTAGCTTACCTTCATAGTTGTATTTAGCAGTTTATTTTCTGTTTTAATACAGCTTGGCACCTCTGAATGATTCCATAACTCCCACCAGATGACAGCATGTGTCCACATTTGTTCTCATCGCGGCTTACAAAACTTTTAATGACGATCTGTACAGCGTGCGGCTCCGCCCACAACAAATGCATGTGTGTGTGTGGTGGAAACAGAAAGGTTTGCAGGCAGTGTCGATAAGTGCACGTAGATCGTTGCGTGCGCGGCCGGATCGCGCTATGTGGAACGACGGCTCAACTGAACTTACTAAGTGTAAAGGGGGGCTTCAAGGGAAAAACATTTGGAACCACTGCACTACCATACAAACTTTTAGACATACTAAAAAATATGTGTGTATGATAAAAACAATAAATAGTAAATGCACTCCTTTAATTTTTTAAATGGTATAAGCAATTAAAATAGCTTTTGGGAGCAATCTGGTTGTGCAGATCTTTCCTTTACCTCCTAAACTCTGCTAATTTTTTCAGTGTAAACAAGCTCCCAGTGCTACATTGTCTGTAAAGCGCAGTACAAATAGATATCCACAGACCGCTTCTACTTAAAAAAAAAAAGACAGTGAGGAACTGCTCACAAGAGTAGCTGTTTGGGGCCCACTGGGTAGAGCAATTACAGATGCCAATCATAAAACTGCAATCGAACAATCGTGGGGAAGAAACTCACCAGTACAGAGGCATTTTTACCTGACAGGCACAATCAGACTAAACGCATGTGGCTCCATTGTTCTCTCTCCACAAATTGCTTTAACATACGCATTATTCCTAGTAAGTGTTTCTTCCCGCTGTAGATAACAAAATGCCCCATTGTCTCCGGGGACTGCTGGCTATATTTTTCACTGAGACTTGAGAGAAGGAGCCATTTTTTAATGACAGGAGTAAAAATAAGTGAGAGAAAACAAAGACTTGTTTTTTTTTTTGCCAAAGATGAAAGCAGCAATTTCTCCGCTACAAACGTCGCTCGGAGCCGCCGTCGTGTCAGCGTGGAGAAGGGTGTGTTTAGTGGGCACAATTATATGCCCAATATAGATATGAACTCAAACAGACACAAATGAGTAACATGCATTAATGGTTGACTGAGGTCTTCCATTTGACAGAATGAAAGCTCTTCTGTCTTGTTTTTTCTCCATTAACATCTTAGTTTTATAATGTGACTGCAAAACAGACCAAACTTTGCCTTTACGATGATTATTTTATGACGTTCTGTCGACTCCGGCGTCCAATTTTGTCAGAAAATCCTTATGTTTGGTATCCACGTGGCGCACAGAATCACCCCGACAAGACCCAGTGATCCAAATATGGTAATTTCCTTTTGTGTCCTTTTGTGACTAATGATTAGTGGGGAAAATACAGTATTTTGCATTGTACATAGCAAATGGATCTTTTATTTATCGTTACCCTAGGATGACAAGTGGTTTTTAGGTTTTTAGCCATACCAGTTGAGAACCACTGATTTAATGGACAATGTACAGAGACATTAAGCTCATGCAGACAGCGATAGTTTGCATTGGCAGTCCCTAGATACAAAAACAATGCACATCCCATAATAATGGTAACACAAACTTTTTCTTCACTCATTCCTAGCCTGATTTATTGAGCTTTTAACCTAAAAAAGATGGCTATGGCTAATAGGCTATGTCAAAAAAATAAACCATGAATTGAAACCTGGTTCTATCCAGAATTCAAATATGTGCATCATTAATATAGGCACACACAAGTTACTCATTTTACATAGACACCGTGAACACAAACAGTGTCAAAAAGTGTTATCATATAGTTATCCTCATTTAGCTCCATTTAGACCTTGTTTTAGTCTTGATTTTTTTATTTCCATAAGTCTAGTTTTGACACAACTTAAAATGCAAAAATATTGTTGCTGTGATGTTCCACACGGTCATAGAGTATTGCCATCTTTTCCTCCTACAGTATTTCTTAAATATATGCTGTTATTGATCAGGCTCATTAAGGCTGCATTTTACATGAGTATTTACTGCCTACGCTTCAGATCCTGTCTGATCAAAGCTTTATGAACACCCGAATCTTGGCAAAAGCTAATTTACGGCGGATGAGGTCAGGTCAGGCAATGTTGCAGCTAAAACTCCAGCTATTCTTATCGAAGCAAATTGTTTTCAGTTTAAGGCGAGACGCGGCAGGTGAAAACATCGACTTTTCAATGTTGAAAACAAAGGAGGGAAAAAAAGGACGAAAGTCACCCTTTGCGATGCTAATCTATTTCCTGATCGGATTTATTAACAACTAGCTTTTTCAAGTTCAAGTTTATCATAATCATATGCGTTAAGTACAAGGCACCAAAAGCAATGAAAAGAGTTTTTCCCTGGCGCTCTCTCCGCTGAACAAGAAATACTAATCTACATTTAAAGACATCAAACAAAATACAAATAAAGCATTCCAACAGTAAACTCCTTTAGGCTAATGTTCATGAGCCTCACCGCCTGAGGATATTCAAACACTAAACAAGACAAAAATCTGCAACAAAATAAAACATACATTTAAACCTGGCTCAATCCATCATTTGAATGTCAGTGCTTTTCCTATTCATGTCAGTAATCTACAGCAAATGTTTCAAATTGATATCTCTGATGATACCCACTGCCTATGGAGCATCAGGAAGAGTGGGTAACAGTGACGTCTTTGTATCTTGAGGAGTAGCTTTGATATTTGTTTCTTATGGTTGTAATATTAGTATGATTTAGTTTCATGCTTTACTTTTACTTCTATCTTCATATTTTATCTATCTAGTGTAATATTTAATCTAGTAAACCTAGCCTTCAAAGTTGAGCTTGTAATTTTAAGAGCTATTTAAAATACGCCTGCTATAAAACATGAAAACATATGAACTAAAAACTATTAAAAGCAGGTTGAAGACTGCTTTTTCCTCCACTGAAAATGGGTTACAAAATGTGCCACAGCCACTGTGTTTACAAACACAGGTCTAAATCAGTTTAGGTCAAGCTGGAATAATTCGTGGAGCACTGCATATTGACAGACATGAAAGTGAACTAGTTTAAATTTCCCTGCTGCCTACAGTTTTAGTCAAAGCGAGTGTAAAGCGCTGAGTCTTTGATTACTGCGGCTCTGTCAGACTGATTGGATTTCTCTGTGTCCACTGACCACTCCAGGCTGCACCACTTTACTCATGTTCCGGGAATACCTTCTCTCCTGACAGTTTGATCACACATCTACTGGAACATTTGTTTAATCACAGCATTTACATTCGGCGAGTTTGGTTTTGTCAGGGTGTTTCCATAAATCTGCATTTCAAATGCAGCATTTCATGTCTTTTCAAAATGTGAATATGCATTGACTTCAGCAGCCTGGGAGTGCACAGTGGGAAATGGCCGGCTGCCAACTACCTGTCTGTGGAGAAGCTATTTCTCCACTTCTAAAGATGATTGTGCTCTGCTTTAGTTTTTGGTCTTGTACTCTTCTAACTTCTTCCTTTGATATAAGCACATACTTGACCGAGTAGTAGCTACCCAGAAGTGTTCAGTGATTTTTCTCCTTTTCTATGATTTGTATGATCATAACGTATGTTGCTGGAGAGCAGCGACTAATGCCTCGTTACGCATGTTTGTACAGTATGTACGCTAGTTCGTTCTGTTGCCTTCTCCAGTGAAAATGTATATAAGAAACTGCAGCTCCACGTTTTGTTTCAGGATAGGTCATAAGTTCTGTAAACTTCACCCTAGGGATGTCAGATTAACCGGTTTTACGATTACCACGATTATAAAAGGACGCGGTAGGTTATCCGTAAGAATTTCAGAAGCCACGGTTTACCGCGGAAATTTTCACACTGACGCACGAGCCTCTGCACGCCATAAACAGCGTAAACTCACCGGTAGTTGAGCGAGGCAGAAGGACGCTCTCCTCCAGTGTTGTATCCACCCAAAAACGATTGAAGTCGGCAGAGTGAGACCTCTTTAGGATCCAAAAGATGAAATGAAAGTGAAACCGTGCACATGTGGAAATCAGCTGTTCAAAAGAGTCTCCTTAGTCATTTTGTAAACACGTTTCATTCTCTGTTCATCAAAACATCTGACAAATAATTAAGCAGCAGCATAACTTTTGAGAACATGAAACCTATCCTAGCCTGTGGCCTAATAATATATAGTAAAATAATTATGATAATTATGGTCATTATAAAGTAGTAAAGTTGACATTGTTTTGTATTATTCAATGTAGGCCTATTTACTTTAATGCAAAACCATCTTAAAGCATTTTTCATTTTTAGAAACGGTG